>CAOKZL010000526.1:0-614406 GCA_948472985.1 Iguana delicatissima
TGCAAACACCTTTTCTTAATGAGGATTAGAAATTGTGGTGTTTCACCTGTCTTGGAACTATAGCTTCTTCACCCCTATTCTTGACTGGTGCCTCTCAGTTTATGACCTTGAAACACCCTGACTTATAAGTATTAGGTTAGACCTTTGGTTTCATATCAAGTTCCTGTTATGAACCAGATACTAATACTTTGTGAAATGGTTTCTCATGTTTTGTCAGATACCATGGTGTCCAAAGATTAATTTACAAAAACAGTCAACATGTCATTTCATCTGTGCAAACTCTCCCTAAAATGGATGTAAAATTAACTTCTGCTCATCACCGGACCATGGCATACTCCTTATGGAGACACTGGGTCTGTTAGTATTGCTGTTTAAGAAAAAGCTTTGCTGGGTTTGAAACAGATTGATTTTTTAAAAAGCTCAAACAGCGAAGTCTTTGAAACACCACCTCAAAAATAGGTCAGACTCTAACTGCCTAGGTATTGCTACTGAGTATGAAAGCCTGGATACATTTTCTCATGCCTCCTCTCCTTCTGGGAGCTCTCATGGATCATTTCACTTTGCAAAAATAAGGAGGAGGAGGGGGAAGAAAAAAAGAATCCATTGACTGAGACTCTCTTAAAGCAAACAAACTGAGCTGTCCATAGGGAAACACTGGCAAAGTTAGTTTAGATTGTGAGCAATTGTGCTACAGTGCAACATATGTTTGCAGAACTTTAGTTCAGCTACTGATTAATTTCTTCTTCTTTTATGGAAATCTCACTCACAGCACAATCCTATACATATGCCCTTTACTTAGTTAACTGGGCCCTACTCCCAGATAAGTGGGTACAGGACTGCAGTCACAATTTACTCAAAAGATTAGCAGTTTCCCTGTAGCTCTTTTTTCTTCTACCCCTACTCCCAGGATAGAGACTTGGATACCATCTTTCTGATTTATGAATGTTTTAATTCCATTCAAAATTATTACTGCTTAGTAGCTAGGATCCCCAATGATGTCATTTTGCTGGTGCAAATGTTGTGCTCACAGACACCTAATTCTGGAAGGCACACAAGAGAGTGAATCTAGCACAATTTCTAGTTGTACAACTGGTTGTAGGACTTGTTTGAAAACTAGTTGCACAAGGTGCATACATCATAGTGTGCCAATAACAAATGCATTAGTGCCGGCACAACTGTATTATTTTCCTCTGCTAATACCACATGGAAGCTAGCCAATCTCCTTTTTGAGCTTTACATTTCAATTAAATAATCATGCCAAAATTAGTACAAATTAATAATCTTCATTTAAATGTTAATATAATTCTTTGGAATAGATTAGATTTCTGCTAAAGCAATACAAAATTCCAGTTAACTGGACTCTATACATCACTATTTATCCACATAGACTGACCACAGAGATGGATAGTTAGAATCCAAAGCCCTAACTTCTGAGAAATAACATCTATGAATTACACTTATATTAATATTGCATATTGATACCTTTGGCATATTGCAATAAAATCAGTAGAAGGACTGTCTTATACCTTTTTGTAGCTTTTCAGAGAAATAAAAAGTAATGCATTGGACCTTCAGCTTTGTGCCTTCAAGTGTTTCCAATTTATATCACAGGGTTTTCCTGGCAAGATTTGCTTAGAGAGGGTTTGCCCTTGCCTTTCTCTGAGGCTAAGAGAATGTGACATGCCCAAGGTCACCCAGTGGGCCCCCATGCCTGGGTGGGGATTTGAACTCTGTTCTCCAGAGTCATAGTCCAATGCTCAAATCACTACAACATGCAGGCTCTCCAGTTATTTTAGATAGGTAGCCCTCATTCATCAGTTTTAAAGATGACTCCAGCCATACATGTGCTGTTTCTAAGTAGGGCTATCAATCAAAGGAAAACAATGAAAAATAAAATTTGTGGGAAATAGAAAAGTGTCTCAATTATAGGGGAAATGCGGAGAGCCGTTGTCATTTACTATTCATCTAAATCCAGTATGCTACAAATATTACAATAACACACATGGGAAACATTTACATGTATGGGCACGCCATGTTCACTTCAATGGAAGCAACAAATACGTGCACAGAAGATGTATATCTTCTGGCTCCTTGAAATAAGAGTCTCTTCATACAACCTTTGATGATGAAAGACATTTTGTGGTTCCGGTGTTTCTGTGCAGAAATCACTACGTTGTAGTGATCGAACATTTAAGCTAAAAGTATAACACAAGAAAACCTGTTAAGGATGCTCTTAAAAACATTAGCTCTGTTGGTACAACTGCAACTTAATTTTAGAGTGATTTGACAGCAGAATGTAATGATTATGAAAATGCATATAGATTATGAAAAGCAATTACCATGTAAATAGCACCTACTTCAAGAAATCTACTTCTCTATTATATCTTTCATACTTGCATGTTTTGGGGATAAACCCCAGTAACTATTGAACAAGATTATTTGTGTTTCTATGGGTATTGTCACAAGATATCTTCAGCTTATCATTGTTATGTAAACACTTCAATCATTATTTACGTAACTACTCCCAAAAGAATTCTAAAAAAACAAAATGTCTCAAGTTATGTCAAATGGATTTTTCCTGAACTTATAAATGGATACAAGAGCTCATTCATTTTTTTCCTATTATTTGAATAATGAGATTGTTCATTTTGTTACAGTAAAGTATACTGATTTTTTTCACATCTTTCCTTTCAGCTGTGATTGCTTTTATTTTAGGATGTTTATTTTTCAAAATAACTTGTACTCTACCTCGTATCTTTCTGTGTATATTCTTAGTAGCTAGAGATTACGGCCATTTCCGCATGAGGCGAGGGAATCACTCCATGCTGGTACTTACCAGATCTTTCTGGGCACGTACCAACGTGGACTGTCCCTGAAGCCCTTCCACAGGGTTCCTTGTCTCGTCTACAGTGAATTGGAGCAGTGTGAGGTCTTAGATCCACAGTGTTCCGGCTTCCAAAATGGTGGCTTCTGGTTGTTTGTGGGTCCCGACCAACCGCGAAGCTCACCACACCTAAAGCCTGCCCTCCGCAGATTGCAGGCTTGCATTGGTGCGAGCCTGCAAATCTGCACAAGGGAGCAGGTACAAAATGGCGTGCTCCGGAAAAATGAAAAAACTCTTTTTCCGGTCTTTAAAAAGCACGCTGGAGGACCAGTTGGGGGCGTTTCAGAGTGGACTGAGGTGCGGATCTCCGGTAAGTAGTCCGGACCTAGTCTGCTCCAAGGTGCAGACGACCTCCGTGAGAGGACGCACTGCGCCGTTTTAAGTCCCTCGTGCTGAAATGACATGTCTTTCAAACATCCTATATCTTTTCATCAGATGTTCTAACAGCATTGCACCAGTATACTAAATCAAAGGGAACAATTAAAACATTCCACATGTTGTTTTGTATAAACTTGCACTGATCATAGTTCAAAAACATATAGATCATCTTTACATAAATATAGGTTAGGAAAAAAAATTATTTTACTCTGCACAAATACCCTCTTTTTGTATTGTAGTTAATTACTGTTGGCTAGAGAAAGGGGACAAGGGATGAAGACAACAATGTATCTGCAAGGCTAGCAAAGGCCAACTTATTGGAAGAAAGTTCAAAAAACATAAGACTCGTGTCTCAAATCTCAGTTTTAAAGCAGCATTGCATGTTTAAAGATTCTTAGTGAGAAAGGCTCTGTATGTCTTTGAGATATTTTCTTAGCACTCTATCCTATTCATAATGAACTCTCAAATACCACTGAAATACTAGTGTAGAACCTTGGAGAGACAAAAAAATTGACATAGCTGAAACCTGGAACTATTCCCTTAGAGTGGCCTACAAAATCTGAGGGGCTTGAAGGGATCAGCTGTAGTTTTCTAATCTACCAACTTCACTCCCCAACCAAGTACACACATGTGATTTTATTGCATTTTGGCCATCCAGTGCATTCTATGCATTGTGAAAGCAACAAAAAGAAATCCATCATATACAACTTGTACTAACTCAGATTACTGTATGGTAAGCAGTGTTAGAGAGCCAGCATGGTGTACTGGTTTGGGTTATGACCTTGGAGAACTAGGCTTCAATTCCCTGGTCAGCCATGGAAACCTGATGTTGAAATACTACACATTCAAATACTGAAAGGTTTATGAGGGACTCCATCAGTTCAGTAATGGAAGGTGGGCATTTCTATTTCCAGTGCTGCATTACAAGTCTTTTAGCCACTGAAAGGGCACAGAGAAGTCACTTTCACTGAACAAAAGTTAATTCAAGACCTCATGTCAGTCCACAAAATTCAAAGAATGCAGTAAAAATGTCAACCTTTCCCACAAAGGAAACTATTCTTGGACATAACCAGATTATCTGTTTAAGAGTCACATGAGAAGAATTACAGTACCAGCAGTTGGCAGATGTATTCAGACCTTTGCTAAATGGACACAGTGGAGTCTAGTAGACATCAGACAAGAGGTATTGCAATGTAAGTCAGAATTTTAAATCCATAGATATAGCAAGTAAAGAGGCTAGGGTGATCCTTGGTTGGGTAAGACAGAGCTATCTGATTTGTTATTCTATTTGTTTCTAAAGCCCAGAATGCAATTCTTATTGATTCAACAGGATGTACAAACAAAGACTGTGATTCTTTTCATCCCTTTTTCTCATGAACTCAATGAGTGTTTCCAAAAACAGAGGCAATAATTGCTGCAGGGCCTAACCTGGATTTCAAAATATATTGTAACTGAAGATACTGCTATTCAAGCTGATACTGGCCGATCATATTCAACTGAAAAGGAGAAGGTCAACGTTAGAACCAAACACTAGGTATAATGAGAATGCTACTCTTTTCTCCAGGCTACAGAACTACAGCCAGATGCTGCCTGGCCACCTCCACCCTCCTTCTACCAATAACTGGCCATGGGACCCCATGCTGACATGGCAAAGCTGCCTTGCATGGGTTGGAGGAGACCTTGTGGAAGGAGCTAATGAATGCCTTCTTTTTAATGTCCCAAATGCTACATACACAGCTGTAACATCTATTTACATTCATGTATATCACCAATCTACTGTATCCAAGCTTGACTTATGCTTTCAAATCAAGCAGACTTGCCTTTGTTAACTCATATTAGTAGACTTTTGGTGATTATCATAGACAGTTACATGAACCAAATTCATAGTGATTAAATTCACAGGATCCCACAAAATAGAAAAAGGAGAGTTGGAACATCTGCATACAATCAGCTGAAAGACCACAGTAGCTTTTAAATTAGCAGAACAGGTTTCCATAAAAGAATGATATTTTCCTTTTCCTTTAATTAAGGAAAGCAAAGTTCAGAACCTTGAGATCAACGGTCTGAGCAAGTGAATTTCTGTCATAAGATGCTTTCAACATTGCACAGTGGTAAATGCCTTCATATTACTCCTTGGTTTGTCTTCACATCTATGATAGCACTGATTTTTATCAAACAAAATGCTAACTCCTACTACTCATTAAAGCTGTCAATTTTTTCCCCTCAGCTTCATCTAGCTCATAATTGAAATTCTTATTTTAAGAGTGTCATTTTAACATTATTGCTAGCTATGGAATGTCTTGTGAAGATTGCAACATTAGAGTTAATTTGGTTCTACATCTCTGTTAATGGATACTGTCTGAAATATAATAAACTGTGGGTACCCAGACCTCAGCTGAAATAAGTCAAGGTTACTTTCCCAATTACTGCAGTTTGTTAGACAGCAACAGACAATTGGGTATCATTCCTCATGTCTCTCAGATTTCAAATTGCTTATACGGTCTTTGTTGTGTTTGCAAAACTGAGTTTGTTAACACAACATGACATGGTCTCTATATGTGACTATTAATTAACAAATGCTGATGTACTCTATTGGCATTTTTGATTCAGCAAAGTTGTATTAAACCAGCATAAATATTCAAACAATATATTCAATGAATACACTGTTAAAATGTGTAAATTAGATGTATATCTGAATCTGTTGGTTACTCCCAACAAGAGTAGAGCCACTGAATAAACTGTAAACCAGGGAGTCCACACATAGGTAAATCAATGAGTCTATTCTAGTTGGGACTAACAATAGGGTTCATGCCATAATTTCAGTAACATTAATTTGTAATTACATCTCTGTGATTTCAGCACAATTTACCTCACACTTTGCTTTCCAGACGAGGAGTAACATAGTCATGGTTGGTGGTCCAATATAAAAGATATGCACTGTTGAAATGACACAAAAATAATGTATACATTCACACCTCATTAATGCTGTGCAGTGCACAATGCAATCATGTACTTCCTGGAGTTTGAAGCTACATATTTAGTGTTATATATCTTCTTTCAATCTGCAAAATATACTGATGGCCAAACTGGCTTAAGAACCATACGGATGGTTTCCTTGCTGCTGCCTCTCCCCATGCTGTCAAAACAATGCTTGTTTCCCCCCATTCATAGGTCACACATTTTTGTGTTATACTGGCATTCAGTATGAGGTGGCAGTGCACTAATGCTATAGGGAGTTTCCCTAGAAATTTATTCCCATGTAGAAATGTTTATAGGAATGGGCTGGGCGTCTGTGCCTACTGCTAGTATTTTTTGTGCATATTCACTATTGTTCTGAATGATTTTGGAACAAACGATACTTCTTCCTATCCAGCATGTGCCGAAAAAGCAGCTTGAGAAAGAAAAATATGCTTTCATTTTTAATTTCTATAGGAAGAAATTATATAAAGAGAGCTTGCACACATGTAGCTCACTACCCAAAATGGTGCCATTGTTCAGTATGCTCTCTGCTAGAAATAGTCAAGCACATTGTGACATTCTTTTTCAGTTTAAAGGTGTTCCTTTTTTCTGCTGCAGCAATTCACAGGAGCATTGTAATTCCTGATCTGATGGTTCTGTCTTCCCAGCTTAAGGAAAGACACAAGGGAGAAACAGAATTCAAGTCAGTTGTCTCTGATATAAACAGTCTCTGCAGCAAAGGTGGAAAAAATCAGAGAAGATAAACATTGCTCTGGGGCAGAACAATTTCTTTCACACTTCAGAGACACTGTAGATTTTCTATAAATCAGTAAGTTTCACATTAATATGCAAAAATGCTTTCTAAGAACACTCTTGAAGGAAGGTAATTTCATGTGACACAAGAGATACAAGAAAGATGGTACAGGTGTAAGTAAATGAAAAGACACGCCAGCCTTTATAGAAGGGGTAAGACAAAACAAGTGATGCAGCAATATTGTGTGTCATTATTTATGCTGCTTTCATGTATTCATGTTCAACTAAAAACTGGTATTGCAGTATAATTATCTCAGCAACAGATATTTTTCTGTACCTTAGCTGAAATATGTCAAGGTTACTTGCCCAATTACCACTGCAGTTTTCAGTTAGTCAAAGATGATTTTACTCTAGATTTTTTTTAAAAAAGGTTTTCTTTTCTTAAATGCTTTTCTTCAGGAACTAACACTTAAAACAAAGTTGCACTTTAGTTTGATCTTATTTTAACCTCACTTGGCATCAGAACAAGCCCAAGGGGATAAAGTGAGTTAAAAGGTTACTGACCCTATTACTGGATCTGAGAGATACAAAACAATATTTTGGAGAAATCTTTCTAATATTTAGGCTTCAGCCTTGTGTCACTATCAGATATACAGTAGATGCAAAGGGGCTTTCCTCAGACTGCTGAAGATCAGTTTCTTAGTATTAACAACATATTTTGAGCTAGGGTGCTACTTCTAAATTGAGGGTTACAAAAATGTTAAGGAAAAAAAATATATCTTTGTTTTATAACCATCAATTTTCTAAACTAAAGATATATTTTATAGTGTATATTGCTGTGTTGATAGCAGTTCAGAAAAATTCGATGCTGAATTAGGAATGCTGAGCTGCAACAACAGATCTTTGAGAAACTAACACTACTTAAGAAAACAGGGAGAAGTCAAACATACTTTGCAAAATTTCCTAATATCGCTGAGGGGGTCTCCATGTAACACAGGTTGGCAGTATCAAAATGCAAAGAGAAGTGATGCTTTGCTCTTTATTCTTATGAACATGGAAATTATATTCAGGCTTTTGATTCCCCAGTTCCCCTCAATGGAGCTCTTTGACAGCCCCCTTCTTTCTCTACCAACTACGCCCCTTATGTCCCTGGAACTTGCTACTTGAGGTACCGCCTCTCTCTAGGTACGCTTGCCCAAGGCTTGAGAAATTGTGGGTGGACCCTACTTTGTGTCCCACTTGTGGGACCAATATGCTTTGTAGGATGTGGAAGATGCCCCCTCCTTTTTTGTATCATACTACCTGTGAAATAACCTCTCTTTGAAGGCCTGTTCAGCACCAACATTGATTTCATTCTGGCCATTGCGATCTAATGATTTCAAACAAAGCTATAAGTTTTAGATTCTTATCAAGACAAGATTCCATTGAATATGCTATTAAACAATGTTACTTACAAAACCTTCAACTTGAAAAACATAAAACATGTGGTTTGTATTGACTAACAATGGACTGACTTAATAAAAGAAAGGAATCAGCAATATTCAGTGAAATTATTCCAGTGAATAACTATTTCATTTATTTCACTTGTTATTTCATTCTAAAGTATGCATACAGATTAAATTAATTTTATTATGCCTGAAAACAGTTAGGTTCTGTATTTTGAAATTGCTAATTTCAAAAGATGCACACTCAATTATATTAATAAATAAATTACACTCTCACTATGTCAGCATATGACAAGTCACCTAAACCTAATAAATCAGCTAAACTTTTTGTTATATTAATGCTTGTGGAGCATGAAATCATATTCAGTGACAAGCTATTTCCATTTCAGTAATTTTTATATTAAATTAAGACTGTTCAAGACACTGTGTTAATTTTGAAATTGAAAAATATTTTAAAATTTTTTTTCCCCTTCTCTCTCTCTCTCTTTCTCTCTGTCTTTTTTTCTCTCTTTCAAGGTGAGTGTATAAGGTCCTCCATTAATCCCTACTCTGATGTCTCATCATGGCATGGAGGTGAATTTGGGCTCCTGAAGGCTATGCCAGTGGAACACAAGCTCTGATAGGTTCTACCAGTTCAGTAAACTTTGGCTAAGGCTACCTGCCATCCAAGAACCAGCCTAGTTAACAGGAAGGCTTTATCACCAAGACGTTGGCTGTTAGGTAGTGAATTGGCTACAGTAACTAGGAACACAGTGATGATGCAAAATACAGTATCTGTGATCTGTGCTGGCAAAGGGTCAGTCATCACAAATGAAATCATAGATCTTCAAGGTATGCTGAATGAATAGGAATGTATAATGGTAATAAAATGTCAATGTTACCTTAAAAAACAATATAGCAGGAAACTGACAGTCCTGAAGCCATGGACTGGGACAGCTTCAGGGCGTTTTTGTACACTGTTCTCCCAACCATATAAGGAACTTGTTTATTCACATCTACCTTCATTCACTCGTTTCCTATTTTCTTCAAGATGTTGGGGGAGAGATTCAAAATAGTGTCACTGGGTACAGAGTTATACAAATTATGCAGCCAACCTTGAGTTCCATCAACTAGTCCAACCTCCTCAGGGCAACAGAGGTTTCTGTTCTTTTACCTATCAAATGAAGATTCAGCAACCAGGGCAGCCAGTCTTTGTTGTGTAACTGGGTGGGAAGAACTCTGTCCTGGGCCCCAGGCAGATAAATGTTGGTCTGGTCCTGCTGAGACCCTTCTGTGACAGGTCATAGCCATGAGCTCAGTCCCTCTGGTGTCAGTCCAATTTTCTGCCCTGGGATTGTGCTAAAAACACACACCAAAAGGAGAAGTGGACAAAGGTGTAGGTTTTTAGCACAATCCCAGGGCAGAAAATTGGACTGTCACCAAAAGGTGAAGAAAAATAGGTTTAACATAAATAAACAGTATAGGAGGGGGCTGCAACCTATTTAAAAGGTGGACTGCTGCTTCTGAAATCTTATAGGAAAGACAAATTCTTCTGACAGAAAACAGGAAGTTCAATGGGTCTGGAGGGTTTGAAGATAGTAAAAACAGGTTTGGGTGGGCACACGCAACCCCAGCACTACAGTTCTTCCACTCTTACTGAGCCCTCTCACTCAACCTACTGAGATACTAGCCCAACTGTCACAGTTACTGCCACTATGGGTGGGGTTAGGAGATCAGCACATGCTGTAGGATTACATAGAAGCTTCTGAGGCCATTTCCACATGAGGCTGATACATCATAGCAGCATCGAATTCATACCCTCCGGTCTGCACCGTTTTAGTATCATAGTTTTCCTCATGGTTCTACATGTTTTCAGCTCCTAGAACGGTTCACTGCAATTCGAAACCACTGTATGTGAAAACTGGAAAAACTCCAATGTAAATCTCCCAAACCAGTTCTGCTTCGGTTTTCGCTTACATGCAGAAGTGTAGCATTGATTCACATGGCAGAAGTGGCTAGCTATGACCGTTCCCAGGCTGTCTCTTCCGTCATTTCCGTCCCTATCTCTCTCCACCCATCAAAGGACAGGCTGCCGGCATTATTGTCTTCCTGTGTTAAACAGACAGCAGGAAGAGAGTGGATCTGGTAATGGACTGTTAAAACATGTTTTTTTCAATGTATCAACGAACATACATTCCTATGCACAAACATAGCAACACAGAAATGTGCTAAATAGTGCGTGTGTGTGCCCTGCAATCAGTGATGGCAGGGCAAGGTGAGGGAGGGGAAAGGGAGTGGGCATGGACTTGCTGTTGTGGATGAAGCAACCGCTGTTCTCCACAATAGTATGATGTAAATGGGGGTGGGTGGGATGTAGACAGCACAGTTTCTGAATTCAGTTTCTGAATGGGAGTATAAAAACATCGTTCTTGACATGCAGTGAACCGCTCCTTCCCTCCCGTGCAGCAATGGCCTGAGTCAGGAAAAAAAAAAAAACAACCTAACAAGAACAGCATTCTTCTATGTGCCAAAGATTTGTTGGTAGCCAAAGGTTTCCATATAGACAGTTATTCCAAGGAATGGTTATTAATAAATCTTCTGTGTACTGAAGAACCAAAGTAACAGTTCAAAACAGAAGCATTCTTGACTTGACTTGAGCATATGACTTTCACTCTTATATTCCTTATTATGTAAAGAGCAGAAAAGCTAAATAAATTATACTTCAGCATTATGGCAAGTGCATACTATATCTAGATTAGGAATTCATGTTGCATTGTGTGTTTAAATATAAAATTAGGGAGTTCAGTCAAAATATAAAATTGGATTTGATATTATTACCCAGCTGAAAAATTAACATTATTACAGGAGAAATGGATTTGAAAATAAATACTACAAAACTCTCAAACAACAAGATCAGCATTTTTTTCTACTGTGTATATTATATGAACAGGTGGAATCATTTTTTTTTATGGGGGATAAACAAAAATTCTGTTTTCTCTGAGGCAAGCAGTATTTCTCAACAAAAGAACTACAGAATATCTTTTCTAAAAATAACATCCTTCATCGAGGTATCACAAAATATTTTTTCAGAAAGAACCTGGCATTATCTAAAGTGAAAAAAAAGGAAAGGTCTTGAAGCAATATCTCAAATGAAGAGACTCAATAGCCTGAGAGACAAAACGTCTTCCAGAAAAATGAGGTAGCGTGAGTGGAAGGGCAATTTCTACTACGCAGAGTTATGACAACTAGAGAAAAAACATACTGGATGAAGAGGTGGGGGCACTAAGAGGCTGATATAGTATGGTCTGAGGTCAAAGTGTGGAGCAAATCAGTGGACATGCAGAAAGGTAGAAAAGCAATTTTGGAATTGGATTTGTAGAAGGAAGAAAGCTAGAAAAATGACAGAAAATGGGCTGATACAATCTTCCATTTCCTGGGGCAAGAATGGCATATGGCTGCACAGTTATGGTGACTACAGTAGACACTGGGTAGTTGAAGTAATAAATAGAATTACAAAAATAGTACAGGAAAGTAAGCAAAGAACAGAATTTAGCAGCTGGACAATGCATAGTAAATGTAATGTTTGAACCAACATTAGAAACTGTTAATGGGAATGAAGAGAAGGATAGCAGATGTGTTGCTATGGGATGAAACATCTAAGCCTTATTTTGATCACAAAATAGTCACATCATAAGAGAAACCATAATGGAACCAGGCTCTGTGAATCCTCAAAAGATGGTCAGATTGCAGGCTGCTGTTATTGGACAGGTATTGGAAACAACCTGCGCCCCCACTCCCAATCTTCACTGTTAGATTATGCTGTGAAAGTCTTGAATTCGCTGACTGAAAAATTGTGAGATTTAGTATGGCAGTGTGGTGCAATGGGAATAAAGGAAAGAGAGAAAACAAAATGAAGTCATTAGGGCTATGTCTCCTTCTTAACTCTAAAAGTAAAAATGGCAACCAGTGGCTAGCAAAACTATCTAGTTTTTCCTGAAGAACAACTTAAGAATTCCCTTATGCTATGCTGAACATCCCCTAACTCCCCACCATCAAAATCCCAAACAAAACCTGGACTCTGCTCAGCTAATTTCTAGATATCTCCCGGGCCAAATAATGCATAGCTGGCAGTACAAGATGAAGGTTGCCTAAGCAAGGTTGGTTAAACAAATAAGAATTCATTAATAATTCAGAATTTGATTTTGCCAGATTCAATAACTACTATACTTCTATAATCACAGAATATGATCTATCCTTGTATTTTATTTATGATTATGGGCCTGTTTGCAGAAAGGATTGAAACAGTGAATCCTTGGAAGTCTAAGAATATTGATGAGAGTTTCCAGTTCCTTATACTTTAGTGATGCTGAAAGACACCACAGGATCCAGAGTTCACACCTACAATGAGATCATAAGCCCTTTTCTATATAATTTGACCCAAATCCAGAGATGTATTCAAGAAGAAAGTGTACCACCATAGAATCAGACCTCCCTAGAGGTAACAGCAACAATAGCCCAGAAGTGAGTCATGTGGACATGGCTGAGTGAAAATGTGCCCCCATAAGTGTTGAAATCACCCAGAAAGCACCAGAGCATCCTTGGCCATATATTCTGTAGACAAATTGCAAAGTCCTATCTACAAACTACTTAGCTGTAGCTGAGATAGATATTCAGAATGAAGAAGTATTTGACAATAAAACAGAAATGCAGTCCTTTCTTGGTTTCCTCAAAGGAACTGTCAGGCCTCAGCAGGAGTCTGCTCCTGAATGATTATGGGTCTATTTGCAAACTTGAAACCAGAGCAATAAAAACAGGCTCCTGGAGACAGGACTGTTATCCAAACAGGCATAGCAAGGCTGGTGGGTTAAGAAGCAAGGGCCTGATCCAAACAGATATGTCACAGGTTAAGTTCAGAGGAGAAGAAGCAAGATATCAAGAGTGCACAAAACACGTAAAAGATTTTGAAAAACATGGAAAAGACAAGAAAAGGGCAAGGCAATGTATATAAAGCAGGAATAATAAGAGTGTAATATGATTAATGAAACACACAAATCCCGCACAGATATATATGACTTCAAATAAATTATTTTTCTTACCTACAGAAAGGACAATGGACTTGATGCATAAATTCTAGAGATGTAAATTTTTGCTCTCACCATGGCACTACCTTTCTGTGGTGGTGAGACTGCATGCTCCTGTGAGGCAAGAAGAGGCTGTGTTGCTGGTAGCAGTTCTGCTGGTAGGGTCTCCCATCTCAGACAGGGTTTTAGTGAAGAGCCAGACTAAATATGCCAAACAGCTACTGGGCACCAGAAGTAGTGGTGTGTGTGTGTGTGTGTGTGTGTGTGTGACACTGATGGAGGATCTCTGAGACAATGGCAATGACACAATAATAACACTTTTTAGTACTGTACTGAAGGAGGCACCCCTGTTGATTTTTTTGTTTTTGTTTTTTGGCAGTGAAAACCCTACAATGAAACAATCCAATATGAAACAAAAGATAGTACTGGAAGATGACACTCCCAGGTCAGAAGGCTAGGTCAGAGATATTGAGGTAGTGCCGAGGACAAATACGGATAATGCCACAGCTAATGATGCAATTGGACTCAAGCCAAAAGGATGCTCAGTTTTTCATGTGCTCAGAGGTAAAAGGAAAGTCCAGAGCTATACAACACATGAAATGTGAGAAGCATGAATCAGGGGAAACTAGACGTATAAACATTGAAATGCTTGAGATGAGCCAGCTAAAGCAGACAGGCATAGGATATTCTGAGTCAGATAATTATATAGTATTTTACTTGGGAAATGAATATCTACAATGAAATGGGGTGGCATTAATAGTGCGGAGACATGTAGCAAAAGCAGTCAAGAGATATAATGCAAAGTCTGACTGAATAATATTAATAAAACTTCGGGGAACACTAATCAATATACCCATAACCCAATTTTATGTTCCAACAACACAGAAGAAGAAGTGGAAAGATTTTAAGCTGGAGTCAGAAAAAAAATTAAAAAAATTTCAAATCAAATAAAAAGATAGAAAATTAGCAAATATGCATTGGCTAATAGAATGCAACAAAAAAAAATCAGAAGAAAATCAGCCTATGCTTTACAGATTATAGCTAAACCTTTGATTATGTAGATCATGAAAAATTATGGATTGCTCTTAAAGAAATGGATGTGCACAACTTTTGATTTTCTTGATGCATAATCTGTCTTCAGGACAAGATGTTACTTTCAGGACAGAATACAGAGAAATGGAATGATTTCCAAGGGGGGTGGTCAGGCAAGGCTGCATTTTATCACCCTATCTGTTTAACTTGTACGCTGAATATATCATACATAGAGCAGGATTAGACTCAGAGGACAGAGGCATGAAAATTGGAGGAAGAAATATCAACTTGATGGTGGTTAACAACAAAAAAATTTGCTAGCCCACTTTGTCTTTAAAGATGCCAAAATCAGTCCAAAAGTTGTTATACACAGCCCTAAAATAAAACCTAGTCTTTATATAGAAGAAAACTTGGGCAAGAAGAGTCTATGAAACAGCAAATGAGCAGTGAGATTACTTGTGATAAACAGGTTGAAAAAAATAATACATTTCCCATACAGACACCTTCTCCTGTCAGAGGAATAAAGCAAGTGTACTGCTGATCAAGCACACATACCAGTTTCATTTTGTAGAAAATAATCAAGTATGCTTGGGTTGCAGATTTTAAATTTACTCATTAAATTATTTAAATTGAAGGAGAAAATAAGCCCAGCAAAAACTGTATTTGTTTGCAAAGCAAGTTAAAAACCCCTGTCACATTATTGGCAAGGGAAAACAGAAAACTAGCTGGTTAGTATAAACTTCAGTTTCTTGAATGCACAAAACTAACCTACTGGATCCCACTGCACTTTAAATAACCTCCCCTAAGTTTTCAGCAGCTTCTTATAGCAAAATGACAGCAACAGCACTAAAGCTTGGATTTGGCTTTAACATTAATACAAATACACAATCATGACCATATGTCAGACTCCTTGAATTTATTTTAATCACTTTTGTTAGCAGGAAAAATTAATGGATTTATTTCCACAGTTTTGGATTTATTTCAGCCTCATGCCTCACTGGGAGTTACATTATGTAAGTGTATTTTAAATATATACAAGGGAATATATCATGCAAGTAAGCTCACAGTAGGCCTTGGAGATTAACACACACAAACACACACACACAGAAAGTGAGAATATAAAATAACTCTATGAAAAAGTAATGGCAAAAACACATACAGGAGAATAGCACCACCAGCAGCTGGAAAAATATCCTTGAATTGAGATATATAAACTGCTGGGTCAGGCGGGTCAGAACATTAAGCTGTAAAGCTCTTCCATTCATAATTGGTAATCAAAAGGAGAGATATTGAAAAACCAAGGACCTATGGCCAGAGGTCTAAGCATATTTGATCAGGGTATGCTTTATGCCTTTAAATACATACTTAATAAAGTAGTCTGGCTTCCCTGATTAGCAATGCATTCTCAGGTCTTTAGACCTTTGGTTTTATAGGGTAAAAAACTCATAACTCATAATTAACATTACTAAAATTCTACCAAATGTGCTCCATGTTGGAACCTCTTAGCTTATTTCTTCCTCCTATAAGTTCAACTCCTCTCTCCTTCACCATCATTACTAGGACAGTGTGACACATCAGCCAACTCAGGAAGGCTGCTGTCTGTTTTGAGTCTATGTCTCATAATTTTGACCTTCATTTTTGTTCATTGCCCTTCCTTCTTTTTGGAAGAGAAAGGCTAAAACTCCAGCTTCAGCCTTGCCTGCTCCCTTGTTCTTTTCCTTACAGAAACACTTTATAAACTACTTTACCTCGGGGGGGGGGATACCTGGAAGAAACACAGCTGCCATGTTCATGAGTGATTTCTCCAATTCCCCTCAAGAAAGTATGCAGCACCAGGCATATTTCCTGTCTTTTTCACCTGATGTCATGTAGATAAGTGCAACAGAGTATGCCCTTCTTCTCTGTGCAGCTACTGGGGTATATACTGGGTCCATCTAAACTTTTGGGTTTTTTCCCTTTGAAATGAAAATGCCAGCTGTTTGAGACACACATAGCTTCTCTGGCAAGGCTCCTAGTCTTCCAGAAAGTCTCCTGGACTGCTAATAGGCATGTAAAAAAGATTAATGTTGCTTTAATTTTGTGTTTGGGAGGGAGGGAGAGAGAAAGGACAGAAAGAAGGAAGGTAGGTTAGCCATTGCCACACTCTTGGCAGTTGTGCAGAAACATTTCAGGGAAGCAGATTATGAAGGAAGTTAGATAAAATTAATTTAAAATTAAATTAAATTAAACAATGACCATGGAATGCATTATTAATATGTTATGTTACTCATTACCCATGATTCGGGGGTCAAAATAAAAGGACAAAACTTGTCCTTTATAAAATTTAATAAGCAAAGAGTAATATGCTTAAAAACCGATATTTTTAGCAACAGTCCAAGCTCTGGCTCACATAAGTCATGAAGGGCTTGGTCAGCTGCATATGTACCAATATGTATCAATCATGCCTTTGGTGTCAGTTTGTATGAGCCCTAAATACATAGGTTTACATGGCTTTCTCCATGTAAACAGGAATCATGGGCCAATCAGGATTCTCTTTCGCATGGAGAGGCCGTCCGTTTATAGGGTCTGCTCTTACTGATACATGGCTACCTGATGATGTGGTATTAACATGACCAGTAAGACCTATCTTCTACTACCTTCATAAAATATGTGTGTCCACATTAACAGAAGTGTATATTTTACATTAAGGGTGTGGAATGTTTATAACTGAAGCTCTTTTTTATTTTTTTATTTATTAATAGCAATTGACTCCTACTTGAAGAAAACACCAAAGGGGAGTGGAATGCCTTCTTTCTAGCCACTCAGCCTATTGTCCAAGGTGTACATGTATTTGAGGCTTGCTGTTCAGAACAAAACTGTTGCAATGCTGTGAAGTTTAATACTGAACAGGGATGAGTGAGCAGAAGTCTAGTTACTTCCAAGGTGAATTGGGTCGCACTTCAAGGAGCCTTACTAAATGATTTGAAAGGAAATACTAAAAAAGCTTCAGGGAATTCAACCCTCCCTACATCAGTGCTCCCTCCCAAATCCAGATCTCCAGGCCAGGCTTCCTAGGCATTCAACATGTGTGCGCAAGCAGAATTGGGGCATGTGTTGTTGTTGTTTGCTTCTGACTTGTGGGCAACCTAAGGCAAACCTATCACGGGGCTTCCTGGGACAGAGAGTGTTGTGATGCACCCAAAGTCACCCCGAGCATTTCCATGGCCAGGTGAAGAATCAAACTCTGGTCTCCAAGGGGTGTAGTCCAATGCTCTAAGCACTTCACTATGCTGGCTCTCCACTCTAATTAGACCATGTTTTCCACTCACATATTGCTGGTAAAAACTGTTGAAAGAGCATGTGCCATTTTGAAATCCTTAACTTCATTTCATATAAGAACTGAGTTTCCATAAATTCACATACATTTACATGAAAGTATGCAAAAGATCTAATTTCTCCTTCCTTGTGTGCATACAAGAATTATGACGCCTCTGTCAATGCACAAGTTGTGTCCAAATTTACCTGTCCTCTAATCCTCGCAGCATCTATTGCATTATGAACCAAAACCCCTACCCATCCTTTTTTTTTTTAGTTGCTATGTTTCAAGGAAGTGACATTCATTTTTTTTAGTTGCTATGTTTCAAGGAAGTGACATTCATTTTCTCTAGGGTTATGTGTTTCTCTGCTCCATTTCTCTTCTCATCATAATCATGTATTTTGGATCTACATATTCTCATGTATTGTGTGACAAATTTAAAGCCAATTTAGCAATTTAAGAGATTAACCTAAAAAAGGCCAGTGAGGTCAGATTCCTCCTTTACTGCACTGTGCCTGCACAACCACACAGCCTGGGCAGCAACAGCAGGAGAGAAAAAAATGGCATGTAGCATTGGAGGGAAAGAAGTTAGATAAGGGTGAAAGAGGATGTTTGAAGCCACCAGACTGTGTCTTCTTTCCCTGAAAACTACTGAACTACCCTGAAAAACCGCTGTCAACCACTAGCACAGCACAACAACAGAAATCATGTCTGAATATATATAATCACTTTAAAAACGAAAGATGCTATACCCAATAAGTATCCATGCAGGTTACACCTCTTCACGTGGAAACTCAGAACACAGTATGAGGGAGGCAGGGTTAATGTGCAACATTTTTACGAGGAAGTGAAGTAGAAGACATATTATACTATGGGTAATGGTTACTCTGGCATTACATTTTGTCCCACAAGTCAATAGAACATTACTGGAAGCAGGAGAGTTATTACAATGTCAATGAAAGAATGACATTGGCTTTATATCTGATCTAAATCAGCCTTGAATCAGACACAAAAGAACACTGGAGAAAAGGGTCAAAGTGAAAGCAGCTTGTAATTGTGCTATTCTCATAAGTGAAAGAGTTTATTTCCCCAGTGTGAGCCTAACATGCAAATGCTAACCAAGTCTCCTGGGAAGGAATTCAAAGGGCAGTGTCATATTTATTCAAAGATATTCAACAGCCACAAAGCTAAGCCAGTTTATTCATATGCATATATTACATGGATGTCATATACCAGATATACAAACAGAATGACAGTGGTTATTGTCAAAACAAACATAATTAGAGCAATGCAACAACCTCTCTTTCCTTCTAAGGCACAGTAAAGGAAGGAGACAAGAACTGATTGATAGACCGACCCAATAAATCATAGTGTGATTATATCAAAATGAAAGAGGAAAAGCAGGAGAACATGAACTAAGACTCCCCCTTCCCTTTGGTTATAGCCTTCTGAATAAAACAACCCCGGTGAAAGTACAAGGGCTAAGGAGAACTCTTACAGTTTAGAGCAAATGTAATTTTATTACTTTGCTTTTATAAGTTCAAAACAGACTGCAATTTAATTTTATAATACAAAGTTCTTTCTTTGTATTGAACTCTATGCAGTAGACACCACAGACCAATCAATACATTGCACCATATTACTTTAATATTCAGGGCAATGCACCTTCTTGCTGCAGATTGCAGTCCTCTAGTGGAAAAAGTTGAATGGCATCCAAGCCCTGTATATGTCAATCAAGCCAAGAAGAAGATTTCCAAGGAGTAAGTGCAAACACAATTACCAGGATATGCTTAAAGTAGAAATGGGAGTGGAAGTCTATTTAAAATCTTCTTTTAAAAAATGAAAATATTTCAGCTTTCGCATCCATTAGTTTCAAAATAAAACATGTCAAAGAAAATGGCAGCAATTAACTTTTGATGTTTACTTCTAGGATTTAATTAAATAAGCAATGAGTAAACAATCCAAGCCTGTTCTCCTACCACCCACTCTGTCCCTTCCCTCCCAAATAGAGCATAACAATATTATTCTCCAGACAAATTACACAAAACTTCAGTTTTGTATGCAGCCCAGAGATCCTGAGGTGTCAACCTTAATAGCCTGGAGCTTCCCTTTGTTTCTCCAAAAGAGAAGTTCACACAGCAGCTGAGGATGGGAGTGCTGACAGCTGAGCTCCCTGGTTGCTTTCTGGAACAACTTTTTTTTTGGGGGGGGTGTACAGGGGCTGATGAAATGCCCTTTGCTTTGAAAACGCTCATATTATGTCAGCAATATATATTGCTATTAGCCTGGATTTATCAGAAGCACTGAAGAGTTTGGCCTTTGAACTTATCACAAGTCTCAGAATCTGGCAGTTGCTGGGTACACAATCAAGCTTTTCCAGGAGGTTTGCTGTTAGTACAATAAATGTACTAACAGGATTTATTAGCTGCACACAGGAAAAGCTGATGCTTTTCAGATCAGTGAGGACTTGCATCTGCTCCAGGTTTTAGTCCAAACTTTAAAGGGGTTATCCAAGGTCCTTAACTCTATCTCCACAATTCAGCACATTGGAAACCTCATTTGAAGCTCCCTCTATGACCCAGAGCAGATGGACATAGAGGGACATGGAAACAGCTAGCCTCCACTGGTTCCAAGGGCCTGGAGCAGCTCTCATAATTTGCTTTTCTACAGGACTCAAACCAAAATATTTTGTCGGTGGAACAAAATAGACCTCCCCCTCCCTGTTTAGCATATGAGCCACAACAGTACATGTGTAATTTTATCCATATAAACATTTGTGCTAATGAGAATATTCCCAACATATTCCTGTGCCACTCTGTGACCTTTAAAACATTACTTTTGCTTATTCAAAATGGTTTTGTTCAGGTGTAGGGAACCTTTGACCTTCCAGATGTTTGGACCTATAACTGGCAAGCCACAAATCGCCCTAAACATCTGGAGAGCACAGATACCTCACCTTAGCTTTAGAAGCTGAGTACTCCCCTGCTGTGTGACTCCACTACAGAAGTCCTCACGCAGGTTTTCTTCTAAAGAGAGCAGCTATGAACAAGACAACCTGCACTCCCATATCACACAACACATGTAAGTTTGGGTGCAGAAGCTGCATGTAGAGAAACTGTCTGATGATTCTGTAGAGTCTTCCACCTCCTGTGATCACAGTCAAGCATATTGGGCTATAACAGGGAGGTCTGGGATTGCCCTTCATATCTCTGTCTAGCATTCCCTTGTGGTTGATACAAGGTTATCAAGCTCTGCATCTGACTCATTTTCCAAAAGAAGTAGTTGGATAAGAATATGGGAAATGGGCACATACCTTATAATCTCCATAATGACTTAGTTTGTTCTATTTGTTAAGATGAGACATGAGGGAGAGAATTTTATTCAGCCCTATAGCAATTTGTCTATGCATGAGCTTATATACTTTAGTGTTTTTTATAATTATCTGGAAAACTCTTTGGTTGCTAGTTTCTTCCCATTTACAAAAAGAGAATCCTCAGGACTTAAAGAAAAAAAAATAACATTAAGAAAAACTGTAAATAGAAAGAAATGCAAATTTTGAATAGTATCAGTACTATCAATTTGGTCCTAGATAAATACATGAACAATCATAAAACAAAATTATAAATAAAAGCACAGAAATACATGAATAAAACTCCAGTCCTACTCAGATTAGCCATCATCATCCTAAACTTGCCATTCTCTTTTTATTTTTAGGTGACTGTTCCTGAATCTATTTCATGCCTTATTATACTATTCCAATATGGCATTACATTCCTTAGTATATTGTAATTTCTCATTCAGAGTGTTGCTTTTACAATAAAAATGTCATAATGTAGCCATTAGTCACAAACGACAACATACTCTGTAGACAGTACTCTCCAACCCTCACAAATAAAAACAGAATAATGGCATGTAGTGCAAAGCTCATTTTGAAGAACAATCTTGGTAGATGTGAACAGTTAACTAGGGGGCACTGTGCACTCAAGAGGACTCAATGTGAGGCTCGTTTTTTACATGCATCTTAAATTTCTTCTGCTCTTACCCGCCAAGAAAGGGCTGCCAGGTGAGCAGATTGTCACTCTAGCCTAAGCTAATAGATTCTCCAGTGGCTTTTGCTACTGCTCATGTCATACTAACGAAATGATGTAGCTCAAAAATGGCACAACATATGTAGCTGCAACTTGTCAGCTCCAGGTAATCGTCCTGGTCTTTGGTTTCAGAAGCAGATGCAGACGAGACCAGCAATATAAATATGCAAATTGCAATGCTCCCTTGTCAGGAACAAGTTCCTACCTCTAACGGCCCCCGTAGAAAGTCTGTTTGCTCAGCTCCTACTTCAAGCGCTACGTCCACGGAGGCAAAGGGACGGCTGGCCATCTGCTGTCGCTCCCGCATAAGTTGCTGATGGAAGGGAAAAACGTTTTAATGAAATATTTTTAGAACACAAGTCAATAGCTGGTTTCTGTTAACATTTATCAAACAGTAATAGGTAGAGTCTTTCAACAGTTATTGCAAAGTGATACATTTTGGTACCATGTGTTCTCAATTCCAAGGACAATATAATCAAATCAAATAATAATAATAAAAAAAAATAAAAACAGGAAAATTGGTGTGTTGCTCTTACATAGCCATATAGTTAGCAACTAATGATTGAGTGTACAGAATACCACACGTTTCCTTGTCTTCCATTGGGTTATGGTGTAATTCAGAGGTGGCTACATTCTTAGAGGGTTAAACTGTCACATGGCCATGTTGGGTGGACTTAGAGCCTCCTTTGCTTCCTCTCTTAAGCTCACCACACCCTTCAACAATTTTGTGTTCAGAATTCTGAGGACGGAAGAGAAAGAAAGTATGAGAGTGTGGTGATCTTAACTTAAAATCTTTACTGTCAGCCTACACTTTTTCTGTTTCTCACACATATTCATCCATACTCTACATCTAGCCATCTAGCCAACCATCTCCTTCCAATTTGTCCAGGCAAGGAGAGATGTTTTGGGAGCTGCGGTGTTTTTCCCTTTTCTTAGTGTGTGCAATTTGCCAATTGGCTGGAAAATGTTCAGCACTGGAGCAGCAGAGAATAGGGGAATAACTACAACTCAAAGAGGAAGGACAGAGAGGGAAGGCCATTCAGAAGGAAGAGGGAAAAAAGCAGAGGAAATGAGAAGAATATGAGGGCTTCTTACAAATGGGAAGTCTTCCAGGCGTGCTTTCACCCCCTTTTGAATTTTGTGAATCTTAATAAAATTCAGATCAGAAATGAACTGAAATGAAAACTTCACTATTTCTAGATATGGGTCAGATGGTAGGGAGCCATGAGCCATATTTAGTTTGTAGACCATTGGTACCCCATTCTTTTTCTCAAGGAAATCCACTAGCTACCTGCTTTTTTCATAAGTGACTATTTTTTGAGTTACAACATACCTTCCTAACAGGCAGTATTTTCCTTCAGCCTTTCAACTAGTTTGCCCAAACTCTAATTTTGACCTAGGTATTGCTCCCACATCCCAGTTAAAACAACATTTTTGGCATCTGTGTATGTTAATCATCTTTGACTCTAGTATAAAAAAAAAACAACTTCAACATGACTATTCCCTTTTACTGTCTAAGACTTAACCTTTATATTATACACTGGATTTCATTCGCATGGTTCATAGTAAACTGTTGTCACCTGCCATCACCAATGTTATATTTCCTTATATGCTCCGTATAGGTTGGAACAAGCATACATAAATAGTGCTTTTCCTCAGTACTCTACAGAACTACTAAGTTCCTCCCTCCCTCCCTCCTTCTTCTCACACAAAAAGCATTTATCTAATACTGGCACCATATATGTAGAAACAATGGCAAGAGATCATCGTCCAAAAGTCTGATCTCATTGATGAAGGAACAAACTCAGTGGACCTGTGCCAAGAACAAGCCCTTTCAGTCTTACCATTCCCTATGCGTTTGTACTGAAGCCAGATGGAGTTATTAGTGACAGTGTCTGCGGCAGCTTATTTGCAGTCCCTTCTCTGATTACTTAAACATGAGGAATAATGTCTGAGAATTAGAGAGCAGGTGCCAGAGTAACTGAGCAACTTGAAGACCTAAATTATGATCAGGTTGCTCAGTCAGTTCAATGACATCACACCACTGCTCCAGGAACCACTATCAACATTCTCTGAAGTTTCTTTATTTTTCCCCCCTCAATCTCTAATGTTACTGCTAATTAAAAAAAAGAACAAATAAAAATGATGTGCAGCACTGAATAATACAAATCTTTCTCCTTTCAATCAATGAAACTAATAAAGGCAGTATTAAATATTCAAATCAAATTAGTTGCCCAATTAAGTTTATTTCCTTGCTTGTTCGGATGAAGAGGACAGCATGGCATATGGAAGAGACAAAATTTTAGGAGCTGCCAGGGTCACAATCAGGGTATATGTATCAGTGCACTGATGCCCACTTTGCTGAGACAACAGGGTCACAAGTTAAAGCAGGTTCTTAGATAATATGGAACTTTTAGAACTGGAGTGACTTTGTTCTCTGGTGTCTGTTGCTGCTGCTAATATTATTCATTTATATTCTGTTTTCTCTCAATAATGAGACTCAAGGCAGCTAATAGCATATCTAAAAACAACACAGATTAAAACTATACAAAAACTCAATAAATGCATATATATATATATATATATATTTTCTACAAAAATAATAAGTTCAAACTATTAATTTTTTAAAAAATTATTAAAAGCCAATATATAAACCTTAAAAACAGCACTGCACAAAATTAACAAGCCTGCTCCAGTTAATTTCTAAAAGACTGACAGCATAACAAAATCTTTTAACTTGCTCAAGGAAGGAGAGCAAGGACGGGTCTATCCTGGCTTCCCTAGGGAGGTAGTTCCAAAGCCTGGGAGAAGACACCAAGAAGGTCTTCTCCCTTGTTCCTACCAAACAAGCTTTAGAAGGTGGTCAGACAGAGAGAAGGGCCTCTCCAGGAGACCTTAGAGTTCTAATGGGCTCATAGGATACTTCAAATAGCCTGGATCCAAGCCATGTAGGGCTTCATAGGTCACAGAATCACAAAATGATGGAGCAGGCCCCATAGGCAATTGGATCCAACTCCCTGCTCAGTGCAGGATCTCCAGCTAGAGCATCCTCAGCAGGTAACTATCCTCAGCAGGTAACTATTTTTGAAGTCATTGAGAGAAGGAGATGCGACTACTCTCTAGACAACTGGTTCCATTGCTAGACTGCTCTTGCTGTCAAGAAGTTCTTCCTAATGTTTAACTGAAATTTACCCTCCTGTAACTTAAAACTGAGGCAGTAGAGAACAAGCTTGTCCCTCCTCTTTGTGGCAGCCCTTGAGGTATTTAAAGAGTGAAATGTGTCACCATGCTGAACATGCCCAACTTCATCAGCTTCTCCTTATATATTTTTTTCTCCATACTCTATATGGTCCTCATTGCACTTCTCTGAACCAGCTCCAACTTGTCCATATCTTTCTTAAAAACAGCACCCAAAACTGAATGTAATACTCCAGATGAGGCTCGCCAGCACAGGCTATAATGAGACTACTACTTCCCTTGACCTGGAAACTATGGTTCTCTTAGTGCAGGCTAAGATGGCATTTGTGGGTTTGAATTTCATAGATTACTAGCATATTTACCTGGCATTGCCCAGGATTTTATTTTCTCATAGGTAACACTTGTTAGAAATACTTTAGGAATTACATGTAGTTGAAATACACAGATTTGAGATCCTGTGTCTCTAATTCCCCAAATTGTCTTGTTCAATACCTGTAACTTTTGCCCATATTTCCCAATCCAGTCTGTATTCAGAGTCGCTAACATACAGAGGTTGGGTTTGTGAGGGGCATTGCTGCTAGGCCTTGTCTCCATAGCAACTGGCCGATTCAGAGCTCTCTGGCTGAGAATTCTAAAGGCCCCTCCCTGAACTGCCAACCCTAGGATTCCATAGAATCTTCACAACCAGCCAATCATATGAAGTCTTCTCGCCCCACACAGCCAATCATATGTGGTCTGCACCTGCCTGGCGCAGACAAACAGACAAGATCACTCACAAACTTTGACTTTTATATAGTAGATTTGTGAGTTTCTCCAACCCCTGCCCCTCACCTCAAGTGCTTCTTTTCTGAGGAAACATTCTTTCTTGGCAGCTCCAATCAGGCTGCACAGCTTTTAAGAAAACCACCTCTGGTCCTCCTCCTCCTCCTCCTCCTCCTCCACCAGCCACTGCCTGGCCAGCTAAGGATGGCTCGGTTCCCAATTTCTCAGCACTGCCAGCTTCTCCCAATGCCCCACACACCCAAGGAAGGTGACAAGTAAGAGAGAGGAAGCATAGGACCACCATACCAACCCATTCTCTTTCCTTCTCCTTTCCCTGACCTGGTTTTGACCATGCCTCAGCCCCCTTTCCACACAGACATACACATACATTTTGATATTTGCTCTTTTTTCCACTTTTCTGAGGGTCTTGCATCCTTAACTCTAGCAAATGTGGAGGCCCAGTGGTGCACAGCCATGAGGAAGCCTTCCTTTTCAGATTATCATTCTTCACAATCAGAGTTTGCCTGTGTCTCAGAGAGGGGATGTTCACACAGCAAAAGAAAGAAACAGTGCTAGCGTGCTTTTCTTGCATTTTTATTTGCCTAGATGACATAATAGGGCTACATTCTCACAACCATCTAGACTAAGGTACATATAGCATGAACACCTATTAAGCATAATGTGTGAATACCCATAATGCAACAAGTGCACCTGGAAAACTTTTAAATAAAATGTCTGAAATTTGTATTTGGGTAGGGTGGTTTGCTTCTATGCATAACAGAATTTAGTTACAATTTTTTTTAAAAAAAAATGAAATCTACTTATCAGGGGAAAAATATGCAGAATAAAATCCAGTAACATAGAGCCAAAAAAAAAAAAAAAAGGGAACCTAGAGCCAAAAACAGTCATGTAGGGAAGTGGGGGCGGAGGGGAGATTCACCCCGGGCAGCAATGTTTTTGGGGCATCCCGGCCTGTAGCCATGCCCCCTCGTGTCCTGGCCACACACCCACACACCGTAGCCATACCCCTGTGCACAGTTGCCATGCCCCTTGCACCACAGCCCTGCCCCCTATCACCCCCCACACACACTCTAAGCTCCACCACTGGCCAAAAAAAGTAACATACAGCCCCCTCCAAAAAATTCTTAGTGGTTATATTGCCAGATATTTTTAAAAAATAATTTTAAATAAGTGTTAGAATGGGTAACAGGATGCTTCCTTAGATTATCTATGAAAGGTAAATTCACTGTGTGGATGAGGCTCAGTACTCAGTACTTTGAAAATGACTTATGCTGGGAATAGCAGAAATAAAACCCAGCTTTTCCAATTAAAATTGAAATGGAAATGACCACAGACAAAATGGATTGGATCAAAGATATCATGGTACATGGAGTTGCTGTTGTTGGTTTTATGTTCTTTCAAGTTGTCTCTGATTTATGAAGATCCGAAGATGAATCTATCATGAGTTTTTCTGAACAAGGTTTGTTCAGATGGGGCTTGTAGTTGCTGTCCTCTGACACAGAGAGATTGTGACATGCCCAAGGTCACCCAATGGGTTTTCTTTGCCAACCAGGGTTTCAGACCCTGGTTTCCCAAAGTCCTGCTTCAATCAGTACATAATGTCAAACCACTGCACTATCTTGGCTCTCATACTTTGGTCATATTTTGTATAAGTGATCCAAATATTCAAAAAATAATGGGAAGCAGGATTCTTGTGATCTGCTGTCTGATTTCTTTGCTATGAAGGTCACTAATTCTGAAAAAGCAATGGAGATTTCATGGTAAACTTTAAAAGCAAATTAGATTAGCTAGCTCTTATTAATTCAAGACTTGAAGTTAATGTGAACTGTTGAGGGCACTGCAGCAATGACTGCATTAAGTGGACTAGATCAGTTGTATTCAATACTAGCATATTTACCCAGAGTTGCCTGGGATTTTATTTTCCCATAGGAAACACTTCTTAGAAATACCTTAGGAATTACCTTACTTTTCTTTAGGAATTAGATGCAGTTGAAATAAACACATTTGAGATTCTGTGTCTCTAATTCCCCAAACTGTGTCGTCCAGTACCTGTAACTTTCCCCCATATTCCCCAATCTAATATGTATTCAGAGTTGTTAACATACAGAAGTTCAGTTTCTGAGAGAATACACTGTCCTCCTCCTCCTTGCTGCTAGGCCTCATCTCCATAGCAACCAGCCAGACCCAAGAGCTCTCTGGCTGAGCATTTTAAAGGCCCCTCCCTAAACTGCAAACCCTAGGATTCCATAGAATCTTCACAGGCAGCCAATCGTATGAGGTCTTCTTGCCTGACACAGCCAATGATATGAGGTCTTTGTCTGCCTGACACAAACTCACTCATAAACTTTCACTTTTATATATTAGGTGAGGCATGTTGACAAAATCTGACTATAGCAGTTTCCATCTGAAAGAATTTAATCATGCTTCATATCTACCAGGCTTCAGCAAAATAATCTGGATGGAAAGTTTTGATGACTGTGACTTACAAACTTTTCCCCTACCTCTACATTAACTAAATACTTGAGATACTTTCTATGATTAATAGAAGACCAACCAAACTTAGTACACTAATTCCGAATGCACGAACTCACTAATTTTAAACTCTCATTCTAGATGATAAGTTCTCAAACAATCTAAATGTTGGATAGGAGCGTACATGATTATGAAAGGCACTGCCCGGATTTTCAATTTCCAATAAATTTTCTCCTTAACAAGAATTTTATTTTAAAGTTAGGTGATGTAGAAAGAAGGCAATACTGGGCAACTGTTTGTGAGTGGCTCATAAGACCATGAAGATACTAGTTAGTAGCAGTTCTCTGTGTGCATGCTCTCAAAGAATTACTGTATTTTCTCTTGCAGTTCTTCTGAAATTTTAATGCTCTGTGGTTGTATTCCTACAGTTTATTTATGTTTTGACTTTAGGCTGATTTCTGCTGTTCTATGCTGTGCAGAATTTACTTTATTTTAACAATAAATCTCATAATTTTATTGCATTATGTTTTAATCTGACAGCTGCTTTTGGAATCTTCTTTTAAAATGGAAAGCTTGAGTAGAAATATGCAAAATAATAAATAAATAATTCCTGGAACCTTGTCATCTGTATTTGAGAGTGTTTGCATATAAATTCATATATCTCAGGCCGACTGTCTTAATTCCCAAATGATAGCTGCTTTAATACTTGGGTGGTTATGTTTATTTATGAGTGGTTATGTTTACTTATTCTAACTGCACAGGGAGCTTCAATCTCCCAGATCATACAGCTAAATCTAAAAACCTTCCATTATGTTCCTCTCCACTTTCTAACAGTCAAAACTGGCTCCAGATTAAACTTCTGTTTGAATGGTAATTAAATACTATAAATACATAACAAGATGGAAACTAGATAGTTTAGGATTATGAGTGATGCTCCAGATTTTAGAATCTTGTAGCAGCAAAATCAAACATATTTGAGATGAATAGGCATCTGGCACATTTCTTTTTCATACATCATGATATTGTCAGAATTATGAAAAGATGGCATGGTTTTTCCAATTTGTACTACATGGAAGAGATAGCAGAGCCATTGGTTGATCTCATTTTTTATTATTATTTTGCTGTATTAGATTTGTGCAGCTTATGTAAAACAATAGCCTATAAATAGCAAGCACCAGAAGGACAACAGATGAAGAGACCAATTCAAAATTCAAAGGAGAGTTCCAATTGGGGCATTAGTGTAAACTCCAAGGATTTATATTAAATCTTACAGTGGAAAAGGTTTTCTGCTCTGTGATTCTGCTCTTCTATTCATCAAAGTCTATTAAATTAACTCTTGCATTTACAAGGTTCTTTGGTAGCTTGGATTCTGTATTACATGTGTGTGGATCTATACAAGGCATTTTTCTTATGGACGCTTTTCAAAAATGAAACTAGATTTTTAAAAAGATTTAGCCACCAATGAACTCACCACTGACCACACACACAGAAGAAAAACACTTGGTTCTTTATGCTTGCATTCAGCATTGTGACTGAGAAGAAAGAAGCAGGATTAAGACGTCAGTGTTTTGTAATACATTTTATATGAAAAAAAGGTCAGTAAGTGAATACAACAGTTTACAGGACAAGGTTTCAGAAAGAAAATCCCAGTTGCATAGAACAGCTTAAGGAATGATTGTACAGTATGGTAATAAACAGATTGATAATGTGGAAAATTTGGAAGCTGAAAACATTGACAATGAAAACCGAACTGTTGTCATTTTCTCATTGTTTCCTGCATCTGCATCAGAAAATCACTGAAATAAACAATGAGTAGGAGAAAACAAGAACCAGAGAGACAAAATTTGGAAGAAATCAGCAAAGTAAATCCTAACATGTTCATCCTTACGTACTAAGCAGACTGTTTACATACATACACACAATTTCATCACAACATGGTAAGATTTGTTGGTTTTTGCTGTTTGTTGGTATCAGAGAGGTTTTACATATTTTAAAGACTAGTCTTAAGCATTTCTATAAAAAGTACATAAATGAGAAATATGGTAACTGTTGCCATTGTGCAGATTGGTAAAAGTAGTAGTATTGCACGGGAAATAAGTATATTTGTGATCAGTCTGTCCTGCTGTCCTCCTTCCTTGTGTACATGTCTGTTTAGCTAAAAAACTAGGGGTGAGCGGGAACTAGTTTTGCACAGAGATGGGAATTTGGCATACGTACTCCCCCCCCCCATTAAATACAGAAATCACAACAGGAACTTCCCCCTACCCTTTAGTGCCTTGCCCTCTGCAATTGCCAGTCCTGGATTTTTGTTAAAGAGAAAGGGAAATGGCAGTGTGAAGAAACAGTCTTCTTGCAGGGTGGAATGTATTATGTGTATATGTTTTTATTCCAGCGGCATTTGGTGGCTTCTCTGTCATTGGGGTGAGAAATCTGCTCTGGCTTTCAGCTTGAATTTTAAAGGTGCCAACCAGTTTTCTGAATCTACTTTGAGAGTAGACTTCAGTAGCTCAAATAGCTCATATAAAGTCTGGACTAGAATCCAAAGCAGGGTGGGTTTAGCAGTGGGAAAAGTCTACATAGTCCTAAAACTATGGCTTATTTCCTCTGGATGACATTGCCGGGCGGGCAAAGTTTTCCTATGAATAGACAGCAGGGGGAAGAGGTGGTGTGGCCAGACAGCCAGGTGCAAGGCCAGCAGAATTGTTATGGCTATGTCTTGTGTATTAGAGAAGGCCAAACGCCAGAGCACTGATTGGGTCACCTCACTTGTTCCAGGGTGACAAGGTAGCACAAAAAGGCTGGTGTTTGCCTTGACCAGCTGCCAGTTAGATGCCCTAGCTGGACCTGCCATGCCATTGGCAGTATACTGATTGTAAAGGGAGATGCTGCCTGATTTTTCTCTGTTATCTTCTGTTATTCCTATTTGTCCAGTTGCTGGAATGCTAGCATGTTTTTGCTAAGCCTTATCTTAGAGTGCGGCAATGTTACCACAGTTTCTAGCCGGACTTGGGGGATACCAGATATTATTTTGATATCAATAATTTGGCCTTCCTCACCTATTCCTTCCCACGTGCTTGTGAGGCCCCCGGACAAGTGTGCAAACAGGCTTGGTCGCTAATCGCTGTAATATTACAAACAAATACAGGCAGGCCAGAAATAGCCAAACTGCCACTTCAGGAGACCTCAAGGCAAGTACCATATTATGTATGCACACTACTTACAAAGAACTCCCTGCCCCGAGCAGGCAGCTTGACGAGCTGAATACTCAAGCGTCAAGCACTCCCCGATTGCATACTGGCTACCCTATTGACAATTTGGACTTAACTCAATCATGCTAAATTCTGACCTTTCGGAGGTTTTGTCTCCAGCCCAAAACTCATTGTTTTCCCCAAGCCTAGCCTATGGCCACATTTTCCCCTATAAAAACCCCTGACTTTGAGAGCTTCCTCGGATCGCTCCCGACTTCCATACCACCTTGCTGCCACTTTGCTTGGCGAGCCTTCGCCTCAGTCCCACATACTGAGAACCTTCATATCCATGAACTCTATCTTCAGACTACCTGGGCTTCAGGACAGGTGCAGTATTTCCCATACCAAAAACCTCCTCTCAAAATCCCTCTATCCAACTCCAACCTTTATTTTTCTAGTTATCTGTGTGAGTGTGTTGCATACACTTGTTTGATTGTATTTTAATAAAAACAATTATTATTTCACATCTGTTTGCTCCTTGATTCGACCTGACCCCGTAGATGCTGGGTAAAAGATCTCGCTCCGTTGCCCTGCCTCTTGCAGTGCTAACTTGTGCTCTTTGACTAATTTCCCCAACTTGTATAATTTGGAGAGCATTTAGGTATCCCTCACGGCACCCCCAGAAATCAGGGTAACAGCAATAAATCATGCCTCTAGGTCTTACTTAATGAGCCTCTGGATTTTTTTCTGCTTCACTGGGACTCTCTGCTGTGGTGAAGCCTTGCTTCAAAGATTGCACTCTGTTCTTGCTCAGAGGAGCCAAATCCTGCCAACCCTGACAACTACCATCACATTGCATTGTTGCAATTATAGAATTAAACTTTGGCCATTTCTGCTCTATACTGTTACAGTGCTATTATTCCATGTTCCACTTTCAACATTCTGTGGAATTCTAGGGTTTGTAGACTGCTGAGACCCAAGAGATCTCTGGCTGAGAATTCTGAAGGCCCCTCCCTAAACTGCAAACCCCAGGATTCCATAGTATGTTGAAAGTGGAATAATAGCACTATAACAGTGTAGTGCAGAAATGGCCATTGTCACGAAAGTAAAAGTGTTTACAACAGTTAAAAACCAGCAAATTTCTTACTCCTTCAGGAAGCATGATATGTAATTTTAGAACACTCTGTAAAAGTAACAATTTCTGATATGAAGGCTACCTTTTTTAAGTTCACGTATCTATCCCATTATCCATTTTATAAGCAAAAGGAGTGTATCTTAAAAAAGCTCATTTTCACGTTATTACTATTAGAAATTCAAAATAAGGTCTTAACAAATAGTTCTGAAATAGTTTCTAGCCTCTCCTCACTGTAAAAGGCAAGTTAAAAAGGACTTTATGTTTTGACTTTGGTAACGGCTACTGATTTTTCAACCTGATAACTTGCCTTGGTTTGACATCAACTGATATTTAGAGATGCCAACATCCTGGAGATTCTGTGAACTATTTAGTAGCCTTTGAAGTGACTGATTTGCAGAGTGTTTTCACAACTGAGGAGTTGAAAAGGGGTTAAGTTCAAAGGAAAACTGTTTATCTTTGTAAAAGAACATTAAAAAAAACTAGCTCACTGTAGTTTCAGAATTGTTAATACCATTATTAAAATTCATTTCTAGTTAAGGAAACATTTCACAAACCGATGAACTATCCAGATCCTAGGTAAATCTTATCCCCTTTCTTTCATAGAGTACACTTAGTAAATTATTCTTTGAAGACTAATAATGGGCAGATTCACACAGCAGTATTTTAATCAGTTCCTCTCAAGGTATTCCATTAATAATTTCCTCTTTGTACTGAATGTCTATTACTCATATTTATCCTGTGAAATTTCTTTTCCTGCACTGTACATCTCTCTACCTTCCCTCTTGTTGATACAGTTTTTCATTAGGAGGCCATAGTTAAGGGCAATATGGGAGTTGTTACCACGGCATTCTAGTTTGGTCTTTGGTGAACTAAGATATCATTTTGATATCATAATTCAGCTCTTTTTCATGCCACCAGCTAAGTGTTTGTAAGGCTCCGCCAGATAAGCGCAACGCTAGGCATGGGCAATAGTTCTAAAGTACCAGATATAGCCAGTTCCGCTTCAGGGGGCAGCCACCCGAAAACAAACACCTTGATTGCAAAACAAAAGAGCTCTTTGCTTGTGAAAACACCCTGGCAAGCCAGGTACTCAACGGCTGAGCTAGCTGTATCTGCATACCAGCTATACCATTGTCAATTAAGTTCATAACTCAATCATGCAAATTCCGACCTTTCGGAGCCTCTGTCCCCAGACCAAAACTCATTGTTCTCATGCAAAAACCAGACTAGCCTGCAGTCGTTCTTTCCCTATAAAAGATGCCCCATTTTGAGAGCTCTTTGGAACTCTCGTCGGACCTAGCTGATATCACTTGCTGAAATCACTCCTTTTGGATCTTCTTCCTCGCCTCGCTGCCGCTTGGTTCAAAAGATTCCCCTCGGTCTCCACGCCGGGTTTCCTTCCTTCTCTTCAATTGGTGTCTCCAGGACTTCGGACAGGTGGCATATTGTTTATTTCTCCAAACTTTCCTTCTTTCCTTTCTAGTTAGGTGTGCTTGTGTTTTATTATTTTGCTTAATAAAAACTGTTAGTATTTTAAACTGCTTGACTCCTCACTGACCTGAACCGATATACATAGGATAAAAGATCTTGCTGTGTTGCCCTGCCTCTCGTTAGCCAAGGGAGTGCTCCCGCTAATTTTCCCCATCTTTGCTTGTTTGGTTTGGTTATTTGGGCGCCCCTCCCGGGACCCCCAGTTTACAGGGTAACAGAGTGTCTGGAATGGTCCTATCTTGCTACCTAAACCACCTTTTTCCATTTCTCTCCAAGTGGACATCTTTCGTCTCCCCTTTCCCCTTCTTTTGCTCATTCCTTTTAGATTGGACAAAGGAAAGTAAGGAACATGAATCACAAAACCCAAATACCAAGCTTTAGTGAAGAAGCAGTAAACAGATGCACATAGAATCATAGAATCATAGAAATGTAGAGTTGGAAGAGACCACATGGGCCATCCAGTCCAACCTCGTGCCATGCAGGAACACCCTCAAAGCACTCCTGACAGATGGCCATCTAGCCTCTGCTTAAAAACCTCCAGGGAAGGAGACTCCACTACACTCTGAGGCAGCATATTCCACTGCTGGACAGCCCTGACCGTCAGGAAGTTCTTCCTGAGGTTCAGGTGGAATCTCCTTTCCTGCAGCTTGAATCCATATAAACAAAAGTTTGCCCAATTAAAATTGTTCCTTTTTCACCATGGTAGTGGCTTTTCTTTTCTTTAATCTCAGCATGACTGCATGGTGCCTTGCATATGTGCAGCAATGGCACAAGCACATTAACGAAAGCTATGCAAGGGAGGATTCCCAAGTACCCTGATCTGCATCCATTCTGCTGTTATAAATCTACATGTGCACAGAAAGAACAGAAATTGATCTGGCCAAGATGAAACACTCACCCACACTCATGAAATGACACCACAACAAATCATGAAGGCAAAAGGGAACTGCATGGAACAGAGGTAGATTTGATTAATATGTTAGTACCAACATGTGAAAACCACTATTGATCTCAGTAAAATGAACCCATTTGATCAGAGCAAGCAGGTTTCAATAGAAAGTAAGACTGTGCAAATAGATGGACAATAAAGAACCCATTTGAATCAACCCAGTGTCACAACTTTTGTGAAAGGAATAGCAGATAATTGAGGAAGGGGGAACAGGCTGCTTTTTAAGAGAGACAGTGAGACCTGTTTCACTAGCTCCACAAATGCACGAACGATTCTACAACAGTGACAAATAAAACCTCTATTTCAGTATTTGAAATGTATTTGTATTTTCTGTTCAAAAGAGCTAACATGTGGAAGACTGAACCAAAAATGGCTCCCGCAATTTTCCTAGCTAATTTACCAATGCTAAAAGTGAGGAAAAATGTCTGCAGTTTTAGGAGAGGTGATTGTCAATGCAGGTAACCTTACCAATGATAGTGACGGAACTGTTCCAGTAGATACTTTCCTCATTCCCTTGCTAACTACTTTGACATGAGGTACAGTGGTTTCCAGGAGAACTGTGACATAGAAAATACTGGATATCAGACAACAGCCGCTAGGAAGAACTCTACTACTGCTACAGTTCTGCAAAACTGCCATCTCACGCATGTTACAATGAGGTAACCTGTCAACCAGCCAGCCAGCTGACATTTGAGGGATGCAAATAATACTTGCATATGTTCTCATCTTTGAGAAGAAACACACTGGGACAGCCTGTTGAGAAAACAGTCAATCATGAAAGATTTTTGCAGCTTTCAATTTTTAACATGTTTTTCTCTGCAAAACAAAAACTGTGTAAAATTCCCTGTATATTTTCTGCAATCTTATAGACTTTTGCATAGCCTTTTCACACACACACACACACATACACACACACACACACACACACACAGTCTAGAAGTGCAAAAAATCAATAATAAATGTGCAAAACTTCCCAGAGTCTCAATTAGTGGGGGGGAGGGGGAACCTTATAGAACTATTGTATTGCATTTAAGAATGAAATCATAGAATCATAGAATCATAGAAATGTAGAGTTGGAAGAGACCGCACGGGCCATCCAGTCCAACCCCCTACCATGCAGGAAAACTCTCAAAGCACTCCCGACAAGTGGCCATCCAGCCTCCACTTAAAAACCTCCAAAGAAGGAGACTCCACCACACTCCGTGGCAGCACATTCCACTGCCAGACAGCCTTGACCGTCAGGAAATTCTTCCTGAGATTCAGGTGGAATCTCCCCTTCTGCAGCTTCTATCCATTGCTCCTTGTCCTGGTCTCAAGAGCAGGAGAAAACAAGCCCGCTCCCTCCTCGACATGACATCCCTTCAAATATTTAAACATGGCTATCAGCTCCCCTCTTAACCTTCTCTTCTGCAGACTAAACATACCCAGCTCTCTAAGTCTGTCCTCATAGGGCATGGCTTCCAGGCCCCTCACCATTTTGGTTGCCCTCCTCTGGACCTGCTCCAGCTTATCCATATCCTTCTTGAATTGGGGTGCCCAGAACTGGACACAGTATTCAAGATGAGGTCTAACCAAAGCAGAATAAAGTGGTACCAATACCTCCCTTGATCTAGACACCATACTCCTATTGATGCAACCAAGAATTGCGTTGGCTTTCTTGGCTTCTGCATCACACTGCTGACTCATGTTCAGCTTGTAGTCTATTAAGACTCCTAGATCCCTTTCACACGTACTGTTAGCCAGCCACGTGTCCCCCATCCTATATTTCTGCATACCATTTTTTCTGCCTAAGTGTAGGACCTTACATTTCTCTCTGTTGAAATTCATTTTGTTAGCCTTGGCCCAGCTCTCCAATCTGTCCAGGTCCTTTTGAATTTTGATCCTGTCATCAGGCGTATTAGCAACCCCTCCCAATTTGGTGTCATCTGCAAATTTGATCAGCGTGCCCTCTATTCCTTCATCCAAGTCATTAATGAAGATATTGAACAGCACCGGGCCCAGGACAGAACCCTGTGGCACCCCACTAGTCACTTTTCTCCAGGATGAGAATCTGCCATTGGTGACCACCCTTTGGGTACGGTCAGTCAACCAGTTACAAATCCACCTGACAGTAGCCCTGTCCAGCCCACATCTTACAAGCTTCTTTGCAAGAATGTCATGGGGAACTTTGTCAAAGGCCTTACTGAAATCAAGATATACTACGTCCACAGCATTCCCTTCATCTATCAAGCAAGTAACTCTATCATAAAAAGAGATAAGATTAGTCTGGCATGACCTATTTTTGAGAAATCCATGTTGACTTTTCATAATTATGGCATTGTTTTCTAAGTGATTAGAAACTGACTGTTTGATGATCCGCTCCAGGATCTTTCCAGGTACTGATGTCAGGCTGACTGGGCGATAATTATTTGGGTCCTCTTTTTTTCCCTTCTTGAAGACGGGGACAACATTTGCCCTCCTCCAGTCTGCCGGAACTTCTCCTGTCCGCCAAGAGTTTTCAAAGATTATAGCAAGAGGTTCCGCAATGGCCTCTGCTAGTTCTTTTAAAGTCCTAGGATGCAATTCATCTGGCCCTGGAGACTTGAATTCATCCAGAGTAGCCAGGTATTCCTGTACTACCTCTCTACCTATTATGTGCCTCATTTCCCCTCCTTCCTCACCTGCTCCCCAACCGCCAGGTTGAGTGCTTGTATCCTTCTGGGAAAAAACTGAGGCGAAGAAGGTGTTGAGGAGTTCTGCCTTTTCTCTTCCCCCTGTTAGTAATTTGCCATCTTCCCTGCGCAGTGATCCTATCATCTCCTTCTTTTTCCTTTTGCTGCGGACGTATTTAAAAAAGCCCTTTTTATTGTTTTTAATGTCTCTGGCCAGCCTAAGTTCGTTCTGTGCTTTAGCCTTTCTGACCTTCTCCCTACATCTCCTGGCTACTTGCTTATAATCTTCTTTGGTGATTTCCCCCTTCTTCCATTTCCTGTACATGTTTTTCTTAATACTTAGGCTCAGCTGAGAGTTCTTTAGTCAACCATTCCGGTTTGTTCAGATGCCTTCCATTTTTCCTCCTTAATGGCACAGTTTTAGCCTGTGCCTTCAGTATCTCCCTTTTAAAGAACTCCCACGCATCCTGAACTCCTTTCTCATTGACTATTCTTGACCATGGGATTTCAGCCAGCAGCTCCTTCAGTTTACAGAAGTCTGCTTTTTTAAAATCTAAGACGAGTGCCTGGCTACACTTGTCTTCTCTTCCCCACTGAATGCCAAATTCTAATAGGGCATGGTCACTCTCTCCTAAAGATCCAACCAGTTCTACGTCATTAACAAGGTCTTCCCTGTTGGTCAGGATCAGATCTAGAATATTTGATCCCCTTGTCGCTTCTTCCACCTTCTGGACAATGAAATTGTCTGCAAGACAAGCAAGAAACTTGCTGGACCTTGCCGCCTTTGCAGAGTTTGACTGCCAACATATATCCGGGTAGTTGAAATCTCCCATTATTACTGTATCTCTTCTTTTTGAATGTGCAGTCATTTGGTCTATGAAAGCGCCATCGAGGTCCTCAGTCTGGCTTGGAGGTCTGTAGTAAACCCCCACTATAATATCCCTATTGTTTCTTGCTCCCTTAATTCTTACCCAGATGCTCTCGACCTGGCTTCCGGTGTTCAAGTCATGGATCTCTTCACAAGTGAAAACATCCTTGACATATAAGGCTACTCCTCCTCCTTTCTTATTTGGTCTATTTCTACAAAATAGGCTATACCCCTCTATTCCTACATTCCAATCATGAGACTCATCCCACCAGGTCTCAGTGATGCCTATCAAATCGTATTTATCTTGTTGTACTGGGAGTTCAAATTCATCTTGTTTGTTTCCCATATTCCGTGCATTAGTGTAGAGACACTTAAGTCCCTGTGCATTTCCTGCAAGTCCCATAGCATTGTTTCCACCCCTCCCACGATTGGATGCTATTCCTACTTGGCCAATATCATTTGGACCTTTTCCCCCTGCATTTGCTGAGTCCTTATCCTGAATAATCTTGTCTCCCTCCCCAGCTGTACTTAGTTTAAAGACCTCCTAATCCTCCTTGAGAGACTGTTTGTAAAAACGTTCCTGCCAAGTTTCATGAGGTGCAGCCCATCCCTTGCCAGAAGCCCATGTTCATGGAATTTCAAGCCATGATCCAAAAAGCCAAACTGTTGCCAGTGGCAAAATGTGCGGAGCCAGCTGTTGACCTCTACTATTGTCCTTTCCCTTCGCGCACCATATCCTTGAACAGGGAGGATTGATGAAATGACCACCTGCGCACCAAGGTCCTTAAGCTTTCTCCCCATAAGCTCGTAGTCCTTTGTGATGTGGTGAAAGCTGCGCCTCACTGTGTCGTTGGTTCCAATGTGAACCAAAATGAGGGGCTTACGGTCAGTGGGGTTGACCAGCCTGGCTAGCCTCTCTGTTACATGGTTTATCCTGACCCCAGGAAGACAGCAGACCTCTCGATTGAGCTTGTCCGGTTTGCAAACTGCCGGTTCGGTTCCTCTGAGCAGGGAATCCCCAACCACCAGAACTCGCCTCCTCTGAGGCCTGTCCAGGGTTCTTCGACAAGCAGATTCTTCCAGGATTGCCTGGGCATTGTGCTGAGGCTGGGAGTGCTGGTCTTCCCGATGTTGGATGCTGTCCTGTTGGTGTTCAAGTTCCAGTTGCCGAAGTTGGATTCCTTCTTGCTGATGTTCTGTTCCCTCCTTCAGGTGTTCCTCATCTTTCATAGCACCAAGAACGTTGAAGAGATTCTGTAGTTTGAGAGTCTCTGTTTCCTTCCTGGCCCTTCTACTTCTCCATGTGACATTCCTGCAAGCATCGCTTTCCTGGCTCGCGGAACTGATTTCCCCATCTGGCAGCTCCTCCGCATATCCGGTCTTCAGGAAGGTCCTCTCTGCCCTATCCAAGAACTCCTCACCTTCCCTAATAAGACAAAGTTTAGAAACCTGTGCTTCCAGCTGCCGAACCTTGTCCTCCAAGAAGGTCACCAGCTTGCACTTGCTGCAGGTGTACCCAACAACATCTTGTGGCAAGAAAAGGAACATGCCACAAGTGCTACAGGTGACAGCAGCAGCTCCCTCACCTTCCATACTTGATAATACAGAGAATAGTTGTTTAAAAAAAAAAATGGGCCTTCTTTCTCAAATTGAGCTGTATAAGCTATGTCTGCTCAGCTAACTGCCAAGCTCGGTTGAACTCTTATTAAATTTGTTCAGTCACTATAAGGATTGGTTGTTCCTAAACTTCAATGGTTGAGGTTGAAGAAGTGAAGTAGATGATTGAAACTGTGCGCGCCGTAGGCGCGTGCCGCTGGGAGTTCCTAATAAAGCCTCCTTCCCCTAGCTGGCTCCTCCCCCTAGTTTGATTAACTCTCCCTAGTTTGATTGACAGTTAACTGACTAACTAACAGACAATTAGCTGACAATTAAGCTGTGAGCTCAGGGAGAGCACACGGCCAGCGCAAACAAAAACAACAACACAGAGAAATAAGCAAACAAACTCAGCCCCACAATCCTGTAAAAACACCTAATCAAAGATGTCTTCACAGACACAGCTCACCTTCTGCTCTCTCCTCTGGAAGTCCATAATAAGAAAACTTCAGACATGAACTTGGGTATCCAAAGTATCAGAATGAAATTCTTAAAGCATTAAAACTACCTGGTGCTCTTTAGATGTTTTAGACAACACTTGTTGTGATAAATATCAGCCATGCTGTACGCAGTTTGTGGGAGATCATAAACATCTGGAAAGCACTGTGTCAGGAAAATGTGAGCTAGATGCAATCTACAACTTCGACACTTTAAAGAGTTTACTCAAATAATCTAAATGGTAATGTGTTCCTTACATTCTCATATGAGAAAACTGTGTAAATCTTGAATCCGTTGTAGCATGTGCTATATGCATAGGTGTCCATTTTACTGCTTATGAATGCAGCAAATTAATGTGCATTTTCATATTCAGCTTACACATGCAGTATATATTTATTTTTATCCCATACACAAGTGATATCCATGCAAGAAAGCAAGCATGTGGAAAGCCAGCACCAGTTTCCATGATCTATCACAGGTTACAAAGTATTGAATTTATTCTATAACTCCAATATAAACTGTGCTAGACAGCTACCCATTTATACATTTGGACATTTATGTAGTGTGCAATGATCAAAATTAACTGAAACATATGTTACATGTCCATTTTTGTAATTCTTCTTAATTTGCATAAAGAAGCTATTGTTTTCTTTTTCAGATCTGGTTGGGTAATTATCCACGTTGTGAATTACTTGGGGTATGTTTACTTCTTGGCTCAGAAATAGAATAATTTGTCATTTTCATAGAAATTAGGTGACAGAGACTGGGTTTACAGATCTGAGGACTTTCAATCTATAGTTACTGGACACCCACATTGTCTCTCCCTTGAAAAGCTGCAGAAAGACAAAACAATAATAAAATGTGTGCTATTTTAGTCACTTGGTAGGGAAGAAACAAATCAGAGTGCTATGTTTGGATGACATGATAGGCAAGCCACAGACAAAAGGTCTGTAGTTTATTTGCTGATACTTGCAATGGAAGCAGAGTTGAGTAATGTGCCCATAGACATCACCACATTCATGACAAATTCAGAATTTTAGAATTCTCAAGAATTCTAGTTTACTATGTTGCCAAAACACAACCAGTGTGGCTGCATTCAGACGTAACAATAAACCATGTTTTAGTGGAATGGAAATGAACCTCAGTAAGCTTTAGGATTGCATGCCTGCCGAGTCTTTCTACACTCTCCAGTGCAGCTGTGAACAAACTGAAAGATCTTTCTCTTCCGTTTTAGATCTAACTGCAATATAGCATATCACACAAATTGTAACCTTAACTAACCACTTTTCAGCTAACCACTGTAAAATGTAACCACATTTTGTCTAGGTCTGGATGATCTAAATTTTTAAAAAAATCTATAATCTAAAACAGAAAGAAGCAACTTTTGAACTTGTTGAAGATAGTCTGTAGATGTGGGTTGCTGCATCTTATTCTTCCAACACTACCTCTACCATGACACCTGAATGGCTATCTGAAGCTGCCAGACCAATTAGATTATAATTCTCTTACCATGAACATACAAAATGACTGTTCCCTGGTTCCCTTTTTAAAGCAAAAAAATGTTCTACAGTTTCCCAGAAATGAACCAAAGCCATATCTACTGTGCTGAATGCCCCTTTCTTTGAGCTTTGTCTTAAAAAAAAAATGTCTGAGCTAAAAGGTGGAATAAAGAAAGTATTTTCCAAGGAGTTTGCTACAGTTTGCCACAGGGGAGACAAGTATTTCATGTACTTTATGTCCTGGCTTTACACAGAAATGATATAAAGAATTATTTAAACAATGCATAATCCAAGAGGCAGCAGCTAAGATTCACTTAAAACAAAGTGTTGTCCTTCGCGCACTTTTGTACTCCCATCCCTGCCCCCTCCAAACGGTACCAAAAGGTCAATTTCATGTGTATTCTTTTTGGAAACCAAATACCAGGTGCTTGTAATTTCCCCAGAACAAATCAAAAAGAGAAAAGGGATGATCATTGAAAAGGTCAGTTTGTAGCTAGATCCAAGCAACATTTAGTGTACTATATGTTCCTGCTAAAAGAACAAAATGCGAATCCACCATAGGAGACTGTGCTATAAAGGTCCCAATTACATTTTCCCCCTTCCAAAGTATTGCATGCATTATTTGAAGAAAAACAGCTATTCTGTTATTTCAGAAATAAGAAACTACTGGTCCTTTGTGCCTGTACAGCAGCACAGAGCAAAGGTACAGTGTTGCCATTAACACTAAATGCAAGGCACACATCCAAGGCACTCAAAATAATGAAGTAAAACCACAGGATATCTGGATGGACACTACTTGAAATCCAGCATCAAGCATCACATTTCTCACTGGGCCTCCCTTAGTCTACTTCATGTATCATTAATTGAAACAGTCAAGGCTGGCTCAAGAAATTTTCTTGCCTAAAGCAAAAGATTGAGATGGCAACCTCTTCCATTCCATATAGATTCCATTCAAGAATTGGTTGAATAGGTGAATCTTCCTTTAATACTGGTGATGGGACATTATCTTCCATTGACCTGGACAACAGCAGCCTAGCTAAGAGGGCACAAAACAGGCCACATAGCACTCCATTATTTCCTCCAGCACCGTGTGTCTATCTCTCCACCTCCTGCCTCAAGCAGCTGCCTCCCTCTGCCAGTTTCTTGGCATATTACTCTGGAGGCCCCATTGTTAATACACTCTCACATCTAAAACGGGCAGACCAATCTTGTATAAAAGGGTAGCATAAGATGATGTCTATGTTCTCAGAACCAGCGAAATATGCATATACAACAAGTAGCAGTCAAGAGAGAATCAACCCTTTTCCTGCATTAATTTTCTGAGTTAGTTTATGCTAAAACTGTTTCAGAATCTAGGCAGGTGACCATTTATTTGTTCATGTTTCTTGCAATTAGTTTCAGGTGCTGCGACCTGATGATGTGGACAAGATGCTTGAATCTGTCTGTCTCATCACATGTAGGTGTAAATCTTGCCCTTGTTGGCTGATAGGATCTAGGAGAGGTGGATTGATCAGGTGAATTAGAAAGTGGGAAATGCCTTGGTATGGCAGGGGGAGGTGTCCACTGCTTGAAGGAAGCTATGATAATCTTCTCCTGAAGAGGACCTTCCTGGACAGAGGTATGTGAGAATTACCATGCTGCTTCTAACTGCCTTTTTGAGCAAGGTATTTTAGTGGTTGGTAGTTGACATTCTTGGAGGAAACATATTATTTTGGACTGTTTTAGTCTGTTTTTAGACCAAGATCTGATAGCAAAAGGGCCTTGGTATGATAATGACAGTCAATTCAATGGTTGGAATCCTGTTGGAGAGTTACAAATGCTTAAGCACCACAGCCACAGTGCTACACAATGAATCTCTTCCTGATTCCCCCAGTTTCCACTTACTGACCAGCAGCTGCTGAAATCAATGGGGGTGTAACTGGGCTGTCCAATAGTTTAACAGGCAAAATATATTAATTGGCAGATATATTTAATTGGCATAAAATATAAATTATGACTGCAAGCCATGTAGAAGAGGGAAAGTTGGCTGGAAAAACAAGCTGGAAAGGTGACTCTGGCATAGCCAGTTTAATCTTTTCAATAAGAACAATAGCCGAGTTTGAAGCAGAGCAATACCCCCTCCTGTGTGCATTTCCTATGGGAACACAGACAAAACAGGCAAAACCCCTGCTGTGTGAATTTCTTATTGAAAGCCTTCTTCAAAGCACTGAAACACAGCCATCATACCAGCTATTAACCCTCTGGCACCTACATACCAAGAGTATTTGTTGCAAACTCCAAAATACAAGGAGCCTTGATTTTGACAGCGCTGGCTCAAGAAAACAGGTACCAAATCAATAACTGTCTTATCCTCCCACTTGTGACTTCTTCTTGGTCTCCGATCACACAGCCAGCAATGTTCTTTGTCACCTACATGTTAAAATCATCAACATGCTTCCTTCACACCTTAAAACCATCAACCCATTCCTCCACCATTTGTCCACTCTGCAAACTTTTGTTTACCCAGGCAAGAAAGTAATCAAAACCACATGTCTTTGGGACAGGTTTTAGGGTATAAAGAGACCCCAATTTTGGGTCCCTCTTTACCATGCTTGAATTTCAGGGGTCCACTCTGACTCTCTGCTTCCTGAACAGTACTGTCCTTGGCACAAGTCCAAGCCACATCACTGTTTCTTAACTGCTTTTCTAGAATAGTAATTATAACCCAATCCCTTTCTATCTCTGCTATCCATTTGCGTCGCTTCTTTTTCAGTTAGCCTTGTGTGATTGCTTGTGTGCGTGTGTGACTATTCTGTGTGTGTGCATGTGTGTTTTTCCCCAATAAAACACATCTAAATTGAACTATATGTCTTCTGGCTGATCTCTTTGGCAGTGACCCCATAGAACATTGGTGGAAATGTCCTCCATTTACCCCTCCTTTTGCGATATAGTTGCAATTAATTAACTCAAATTAATTCCCCATTTTTACATTTGATCATGGGTTCTGATAGAGGACCTCACGGAGTCCCGTACCTTCTGGGTAACTGGGGTCCCTCCCACCCGTGCCAAAGATTGCTCATATGAGGAGAGCAGGACATCAGTCAGCTGCTTTCCAATCAATATGGGGACAGACCCTCGTCTAATCACAGTGGCTGCTTCTCAATAAGTGGCGATTGGGGGATTTTCACAGTCCCTATGTATCCCCTAAACAAAGGCTATGTAGGGATCATGAATATGAAACAGCCATGAGTGCACAACTCTGGATTATACATTTGTAACTGCTCAAGAATATTATAGTCCTTGTCACTGAGATCAGCTAGTGGTAGCAGGCTAGACCACTGCTTAGATGCTGTAATGGGCAGGATAAAGGCCAATAAGTTGGAACAAACCTAGATAAACATGGATTATGTAATGAGCAGGATGAGGGCCAATAAAGTGAAGTGGAATCTTGATTAAGAGGCTCTGTGTTTTTATGGTCCTCAGATCTGGACACTTGGTCAGTAACCTGTCCTAGATGAGGCTGTCCTCTTCCTTCTGTAGCAGGTATGTTGCATGGGATCAGTCCTAGATCCATTTTTGTTACTGGAGACCCAGCAGGACTTTACAGCTTGGACTGCTTAGGACCACCTACAACCATTCTGCCTGCAATGGTCTTTCCCTGACAGGAATAATTTAGCCACAGCAGTCCATGCACTACTATACAGTGCACTCTAAATGGGATTACTCTTGAAAAAACAACTCTGTTGCTTCAGCTAGTACAAAATGCAGCAGCTAGATTGCTGGCTGGAACACCATAAGGCAGTGGTTCTCAACCTGTGGGTCCCCAGATGTTCATGGACTTCAGCTCCCAGAAGCCCCAGCCACTATGGTCAATGCTCAGGGCTTCTGGGAGCTGAAGTCCACAAACATCTGGGGACCCACAGGTTGAGAACCACTGCCATAAGGGAAACCACATAAAACACTAGTCTCAAAGAAATTCCATTGGCTGCAGTATATTTCTGAATTGAAAGTGCTAGTGCTATCATTTAAAGCCCGTAAGAGCTTGAAGGAGCATTTATCCCTATACATGCTTGCCTGAGAACTGAGAGTTGCTGGAGGGGTCCTCCTTTGTGTCCCACCAGTGGGGGCACTAAACTACATAAGCATATGGGAAAGGGCCTGCTCTCTTGGGGCACCTGGGCTGTGGAATGGCCTGCCCCAAGACACTTTATTAGTACTTCATTTCAGCAGCAATTTAACTGTGTATTTTTTATTAATACCTTGGGGTCTAATTATTTTATCCAACTTTTTAAATACAGGTGGTTTACACTGTTTCAACTTGCTTTAATGCCTTAATTTAGTATGCTGTATGCTGTAAAAAAAATTTAAAAGTTGCCTTTTAAATTGTTTAAATTGATTTTATTTACACCACCCTGAGACTGTTGGATGTAGGGTAGCATTTTAATAAACAAACAAACAAAGTGAAATTATACACATATGCTCTCTTGTTCATCCTATTGGGGAAAAGGGCAGGTTGTTATACTTGTAATTCCTTTCCTTTCCTTTCCTTCCTTCCCTTCTTTCTTTTTTTAACCAATAGAGCTAATAACCATGGGATGTCTCTAAAGGAAAAACAGTAGTTTCTTGATCCGTTGGCGCCACCAACCACCCTGGCTGCTTTGTTTTCAAAATAATTGGAAGATTTGATCATGGATCTCTTGGTAATATAAATTTAGATCCAAAATTTTTGAAGGTTATTAAGAAGAAGACAGATATTTAGAAAGGAAATGACAGGGCTCTTGCTGGTGTGCAAGTACTTTATGACAGTGGATTCTTTCTACAATACAGTGTGATGAATCCTTCAACAGACATTATTTTCCCCTAAGAATTCATTTGTTAAAGAAAGATTTTTGTGGAAGAGCAATCAATATAACACTCAGGATTCAGTTTTGTCCCACAGAGCTCTGGCTTCTTCTCACTTAAGTATAGTGTTAAATGCAACTTAATCCAGTTATCTTTTTCACTACAGCAGACCAGGGTTCATGCTGAGCATTTGTGCAGTCTGTTATGATAATCATGTTACTGGTTCCTCAAGAGGTACTTATATCTTCCAATAATCCCACCTGGTTCCTGCACTTATCTTTCCTTCTTAATCAAGCACATTAAAAAAATCTATTCACCAAAATTTGATTACTCTGCTATTAGCTAGTGATGCTATTTTCTGTTTGGGACAGAAGGGCTGTAGCGATACTTTCACAATGACATTCCTACCTATAGAAAGAGAGAAAGTGAGACATGATCCCCGATATCATTGTTGTACAGCATGTTCTGGTATTTACTCAATACAACTACACATAGAAGAGAATGTTGAACTATTAGTTTTTGTGATTTCACCACTGAATACAATTCTGAATCAATGCTACGTGCTTTATAAAGTCCAGTTCTGCTTATGCTGCTTACAGCCTGGATTCTAACAACTTATCCCCCAGAAAATGCTCTCCTCTCACTTTTGAGGATGGAGAAAGCTATCCTATATTCAACGAAGCAACAGAAGTGTCCAAATAGAGTGGGCCCAGTGGAGGTGAATTAGGATCAAGCCTACTGACCTCCTAATTAGGATAGGCTCTGGCCATACAATCTGTACTCAACAAAAGAAATTAATAAAGATTTAAAAATAATAATAATTGTTTTAAGCACTAATCCAACCCCTCTGTCAATATACCATATCTTCTATATAGATATATAGATATGTTGTACAGCCAACTGTTGCTTAAGCCCTAAAGTACAGCAGTGTTACAAAGAAAAACTTTTCAAGTCATAAGGGACCTGAAAAGAGGCAGACTGGTACAATAGTTAGAGTACTAGAAAGTGACAAGGGAGCTTCAGGTTTTAGTCTCCACTGAAGAAACTCATTGGATGCTCTTGGGCTAGTCACTCTCTCTCAGTCTGACTTACCCAGTGGGCATGTAGAGGTTTCCAGGTCTGTGGAACTGTGAATCTATTTCACATTTTAATCCAGACTTAGAGAAGCTACACAAAGTTCTCAGTCCTTAAACTCTTTTAACTCCTCTGAAGTTTGGATTGATCTTGGTATGGATTCACCAAATTACTGATACCAGCTGTACTGCCTGGAAATCATTGGAGGAACATTAGGATCTAAATGTAACCATGATATACATTCAACAGGAAGATGTATTTGATCTTTCCTAATCAGAGCTGGAAATCCTAATCTTTTCTACTACAAGTATATTTTGAGTGTAATAGCAAGTATAAGATTGTTCACGTCAGTTTAAGCAATAACTACTCTTTTGAGATTGGCTACTCTTGTTACGTAACTGATCCAGGCAACACCATACTATTAACAGGGATCAGGCACAACCCTTTCAGGTTATCAGGCAATGATCTAAGTAAGTAGCATAATTCATGGAATTCTCTTGTAGTACAAAATTTTATCTGTATGATAGCAGAGGCATATTTCTCCTGCCTGATTTAAAAGTAGTTATTTGTATGAATTTTGCCTCTTTTGACTTGGTTAATCAGAAACAAGGTGCTATTCTTTTGGTTGCCACAGTATTTAACATGCAAAGACAGGACACAAATTATGAAAGAACGACAAATGCATTGATGTCTGTCTTCACCCGGATGCTCACCAGCATTGCGCCTGAGCAAATCAAAGGGTTTTCTTTGAGTTCTAGGCAGACTGTTTCAAGAGGGAAAAGTGGAACAATTTGGAGTTCATCAATTATATCACATCAAATTAGCCTCCATCATGGGCTCAACTTGACAGCTTTCATCTATTCTAATTTACAAGAGAAAGGACAGCCAAGTACAAAATAGTAGCAATGACGGAGTCAAAGGGAAGTTCTATAGCTTTAGTGAACAAGAATTATAGTCCTTTTCAAGAGCAGCTTCCGTTTGGATCAAAATCTCCAGCTGTAATTAGTTCCTTAAGTCCTCTTGATCCGATAGTCTTTATCCTCATTTAAGGTACTGAAATGATACACATCTTTTTATCAATCCAGTAGTTCTGTCCTCCTACAAATGATGTTTTATATACAGTCTGCATCAGACAGGGAACTGGTTGTTACAATTGAAGATCTTAAAGTAAAGCCCTTATCGGATGTGACAGTTCTCTACGCACATGATCTGTTTTGCTGGAAATCATTTTATACTTACTTTATTGATCAATATATAACTAAAAGCTGTCAATGTAACTCAATTGACTTTATAATTTGGTACTAGTGGTGAGCATTTTAATATACTATAACAGGAGCCATTTAAAGCATTGTGAAAGAGTGCTTCATATATTGAACCAAAAGTACATTTCATCATTATTCAATCGTCTTAATAGGCAACTTTCCCTGCCCCTGCTTTGCCGAAGGTTATTTCAACAACCTTTGTACAGTTTTCAAGTCCTGAAACTGAATCTTAGCAGAAACAAAATTAATGCCACCCCTTGGTACCACAAGAATATTTTGGTGGTTTTTAAAAACATAATATTTATATGTCAGATTAGGTTAGACTTGGTTATAAAGAACCTGAGTGTTCTTTATAACCAAGTCCAAGACCTGCCTCAAGGCTTTATCCTCATTTTTCACTGTAGCCTTGTAAATAAGTAAATGGGTAAATATCACCAGAACATCATTGCCTTAAATGAAAAAATCTCATGTTTCCCAGCAATTTAGGAACACATCTGGAATGTTCAGAAAATAAAAAATGTATTTCTCATTCCTTTACCACAGTGGTGGGTACTTATAATGGCCTATTCTCCTCCTGCTTCCCTTGGCAGATGGCACTGTTATCAGCTGCACCAATTTTGTGCAGATTTGTGAGGTGAGAGATGTAAACTCTTGCATTTGTGGCTATTTTTAAGTGAATTTGGTCAGATATCAGTTGAAAAACCACCTGAACATTGGCTTGTTTTTTAAAAAAGATTTGGGAGGACTTGGGATGGTTGCCAAGGGGCTCTTGTTTCCATGCCATACACCCCCACTCCATTTTATGATTGGCGATGAACATTATTTAATTGGCATAAAATATAAATCATGAATCATGAAAAGCCATGCTGGCAAAGATGACTGGCTGAAAATGTGTGCAAGTAAGTCAGATGACACCTGACCAGTGCAGAACATAGTAGAACTAATACTTTCCTCAATGTGGAAACTATGCGTCAATTCATGCAGGCTGCAATAACATTTGCCTTCTTTGCTGCAGCATCACACAACTCGCTAATGTTCAGCTTATGATCAACAATAATCCCAAGGTCCTTTTCATATGTGGTACTGCGGAGCCATATATTCCCCATCCTATACCTGTACATTTTTTTTTGTGGTCTAAGTGTAGAATTTTGCATTTATCTCTATTGAATTTCATTTTATTATTCTACGCCTAATTTTCTAGTTTATCTAAGTCCTTTTCAATTTTATTCCTATTTTCCAGTGTATTAGCCATCCCTTCCAACTTTGTGACATCTGCAAACTTGATAAGGATTCCCTCCACCCTTCACTTAAGTCACTGATGCTTGTTTAAAATGTATACTTTCTCATGTGTGAAAGGATATTCTTTAATGGATAAATGGATATGTTACATTATTTAAGATGGTAATATTCCTACATGTATCAACTGTAGAGAAGCCTGCTAGAGAGACGCAGTGAGAAAGATTCTTATGAAAGAGTAACTTCTGACTTGCCACATACTGGAATGTAATGAATGCTTGATGCCTTACCTGTAATGTGATGTAACGAAAGTAATGTAACCAGGCATTAACATGTCTGTGTTTTCCCCTAAGGGGAGTGTATGTGTTTGTGTATATCTATAGCTGGCTATAATAGATAGTCTAAAACATTAACAGAAAGCCCACCCATTCTTCCATATAAATATCCTGAGATTCCAATTCTTAAGAATGCTTAAGTGAAGTGTTGGTATCAACTGTGCCTGTCTGGATTTCACCATGATCATGTTGGATGCACAGGCAGTCAGAAAGTGATAAATGGATCTCAGAGAGAAACAGAGTACCGTATTTGCTGGTGTATAAAACACACCCTATTCCCTGAAAAATAACATTTAAAAATGGGGTGCGTCTTTACACCAGTGCATCTTATATGCCAACAAATACCAATCCCTTTCCTATGCATTTTGCCACCATGCGAGTTCTGAGTGCTGAAGCAAAATGCATAGGAAAGGGAGTGGGAACTCTAGGGGGCTTAAGGAGCCCTCCCGCGAGGTTTCTGTTTTGCCTCAGTGTGAGTTCTCCACACTGGGGCAAAATGCTTCAGAAAGGGAGGGGGAAGAAACGTTTGCCCAAGGCTTCCACCACCTCCTTTTCCCTTCCATTTTGCATGGGAATGGAAAAGATGGAGCTCTGGAGGACAGAAAAGAAAGTTTGTGCGGTTTTCTTTTTGCCCCTCTGGAGCTCCCTCCTTTCCTTTCCCCTGCAAAATGGAAGGGGTGGGGTGGGGTGGGGAAGCCATGCTATTTTTTTAGACTAATTTTTTTCCTCAAAAAATAACATTTAAAAATGAGGTGTGTCTTATATACTGGTGTGTCTTATACGCCCACAAATATGGTATCTGACAAATGGCAGAAGACCCTCAATCCTTCAGTCTAAAGAGACGGGGTGGGGAACCATGCCTGTTTCAATCTGCAGTTGAAAAAAAATGTTCCAGGGTCTGTGTCAGATGTGACACACATGTAGTTCTTAGGATGAATAAAAGCAACATCTTCTGTCTTCTTGGAGGGATCAGCTTTGTTATACAGAAGATACTGTCAAGTTGTTTAGTGAACTTAAACAGATGAAAAGGGCAGGAGTGGAAAGTTTAGGATGCGTGTCTGTGGGGGCGCATTCATAAGTAAAGGAAAATATTTGGGCACGATCAGTTAAGGAGGGATCAAGTATTGGAAAATGAGACTATAGAGAGAAGTCTTGCTCTGTGACAAGGCTGATATAATATAGAAGAAAAAAAGAGGGGGCAGGTTGCTGGAAACTAGGCACTACTCCAGTTAGTATACATTTTAAGTTAGTATGCATGTTAATATTCTGATAACACACACAAAAAAAATGCTATCTGACAAAATGTAGGGGCAACGGCTCCAACCTCTAGCTAGTTTCTTAGCAGACATCTTTGGAGTAAATTGTTTTATTGTAATGGAGCTATTTTCAAATTGGGCTGTAGGATGGTTGGAGGAAGAAAGATCATCAGCTGAAAAAGTACCAGGCATGGATTTTCCTACTAGACCATAAACAGGAGGAATAGCAAAAGGAGAAGTTAGCTCAATTCAACTGTTCCTTACATGACAAATAATTAGATTTGCCCATGGTGAGGCCATAGGCATTTGGTTACCCAAACTGATCAGTTAATTTGATTTGCTGAAGAACAAATCAAAAGTTGTTTTTTAGGCCTTCAGGCATAGATATATGCCTGAAGTGATAGTCTGATACACACTTACCTGTGGGATAATCACCACCAAACTAAACAGAGTCTACTTCTGACTAAAGAGTCAGATTTGCACTGTAAGGAAACATCTTGCAAGAACTCTTTAAAGAAAATTGATTATGTTGAATTTACTATTTTGAAAGTATGCTAGTATATTAACAAATTATCTTTTAATTCTATTTAAGAATTCTCTCATATAAATACACAGAATTTAACTTTTATTCCACAGCATTAATTTGAGGCTTAGCCAAAAGTTTATGATATATCAGAGAAGCCTAGTGGGGGGGGGGCAGACAAATTGGGGGGTACCCTCAACCCCCCTCAGTTTTTCTTCTGAAGTCTTGTATATTTCCAAAATTTGGAAAAATCTGTTGCAGATTATTTTCTTTCAGAATGATGAAAAATATTTAAGACAAGGTATACATATATTTATTCCTGCTAAAATAATTCTAAAAACTATGTGAAAGGAAGCCTGTTACATAAGATTTTGTACAGAATCTGATCAGTGCAATTCCTGGTCCATGTTCCTTTTTTCAGTTCTTTTTCGAGGAATAGGTGCTTTATGTCTGCTTGACAACACAGAAGTCTGGAGAAAACAGAGTAATTTTCTTTCTTTGACTAATGCTGATTGTTTCTTCTGTTTTTTATTGTTCCCTACTTGTTCTTCATAAATTGGCAAAATCAAAAGTGTTCCATACAGTTCAGGTGTCCCTTACAGTATAGGATCTTATAGTAAAAAGGTAAATCAAAATTGTAATTATTGTCCCAATAAACTTTTGATACATCAAATGTGATAATTTGAGGTAAAAGCATATTATAGACAATATATTTTATGTTCCTAAAGTAGCAAAGTGATTTCAGTAAAGAGTACTAGCATTACATTTTTTCTCATCTTTCTTAAAATTTCTCTCTTTTCCCTTGTTACAAAATTTCCCTTGGAAATTTTATACCTACAGTCAGTGATAAGCCCTGAAATCTCACTCCCACCACATTTCATTAACTTGAGAAATAGGAATAAATACGTAGACAATTAATGCATGGAGAAGCCTTGCTTACAGAAGAGATCCTACCATCCAGAACTGACTTTTGATTCAAGACATTTTTTAGTTCCTTTCGACTTACAGCCCTTTATGCCTCCTGAAAAACTAAGACAAAGGGTTCCAAAACAGTGTGTTAGGGTCTCTGGGGGAGAAGAAATTGGCAGCAAACCACTTCATGCCTTTCTGCCACTGGAGCAATCTGAGAAGATTTCTGCTTAGGAGATGCCACCATCAACTGAAGCAGAATCTGGATCTGACACCATAGGTCCTCCTGTTCAGTAACCACTAAGACTCCATACATCTAAGATCAGGGGGCAACTGAAAAGCTGTGAAGACAATAGAAAGGGAACCATTGATGATTATCAGTGTGGATTACAGAACTACTAAGTATTTATTAATAGAAATTAAAAATGTATTACCATGAATATTTGGGAGAGCTTTCAGAATATATGCTACTTTGGCAAATGCTCCTGTGGGGAAATTCAGATGCTGGAAATATGAAAGCTAGAGAAACAGCTGTTTTCAGTTTTGCCAGCACTCATACATACATCACTATGCAATCAATCACGTGGCTGGGACTTGGCCAAATGATACAATAGAGGAATTTTGAAAGAAAAACAAAATGGATTTTTAGTCCCCTCTTTAATCTCTCCTCTTGAAGCCAAAATTACTACTGAGTTGCTTTCATTTTCATTCCTGTAATTTATGAACTAAACTGGAACATTTAGTAGCTGTCAAGAAGTATATTTCAATGGTCAAATGAATAAATAAATACATACGTACGTACATAGTAGGCAACTATTCCTATCTTGTGGGAAACAGGAATTTTTATTTTTTTTTCTTCTGTCAGCTAATTAAAAAAGGTTTAAAGAAAATAAACTTCAGCTATTTATCTTAGTAACTTATATGCCAGCAAAAGAAGCTGTCTTGAACTACATAATTGCCAGGTTACTTGAAGGCCAACACAGGACAAATCTGACATGCTTACATAAGGCTGCCTCAGGTCTCATGAGAGGAGGATCTCTTGCAAGATTTTAGGGCCCCCAAAGATCTCACAATGGTAGAACAACCATAATGAGTTGAGAACTTTACCCTGCTGCTTGGCATCAGCACAGTTGGACAAAGAGGAAGAATAGTGGCATAGTGCCAGGGGCAATCCCAGCAGATGGACCCCTGGCATTTGGTATACAAGACTTTGCTACATACATACCAAATGTTTGGGGGTTGGTCTGGTGGGGTGGGCCTGATGTCCATTCTCAAATGTGGGATTTGAGATCTCCCATATCTCAATGCAAGGTGCAACTTCAGAACCCCAAACATGGATGTCTTGTATAAAACAGGACTCCTAGAAATCCTAGATGCACATCCTTCCACTCCCATCGATGGTACATAATTCCAGTTTAAATTTTAATTCCCTTCTATTCTTACTTCTTGCAAAATTTTGGAATTAAAGAACTGAACATATAACAGAAACATTATACAACATGGAAACACACATTTGCACATAGGTTAACTTATCATTGTGTGCAATAATATGCATAGTTAGGCGAAGCTCTCAGCACACTCTTTCTTTTTGTCTCCTTGTCTTGAATTCCTGTGTCTCAACTGGACAAGGCAGATAGAACAAAGAAGAGCTTTTTGCCCTTTGTGGTATTTCTGAAGCATTTAACTACAATGGCATACAGAAAAGCTTGAACTAAAATTGCAACAGCAGCTTGTATGCAAGAGAAAGAGAACAACCTATCTTCTAGCTGCAAGCCTGCTTTTACCAGATATGTATGGTTCTGCTATTCTGGCTGAATCCACGGTAAACCAAAAGTGCATTACAACAGGGCATATCTAAAATTCCTCTGGCCCCCTTCTATAGCAGAGGGAACACAACAGTGAAATGTACTTTATATTAAACCAAACAATTTGTCAATCTACCTAAGAGACAGGCAGCATACGTCCTGCAGCCCAAGCTATGATTTTCAGTCCAAGCTCACCCAAATTCCATATTACCCTCACATTTTTGGCCACTCCCCCTGAAAAACCCCACACCTGTGGTTGACATGATTCTTCCTCTAAACAAATTTGTTTAACACCCAGGCTGGTTTTTTGGTACAAGGCAAACAAAAGTGGATTTTGTGTGGGTACTCTCTGCTTGACTTGGAGTGCCTGGAGACCATCTTTCCAAATACCAATTTTTTTCAAACTGAAAATAAGAGGAATCCTTCTCCTGGAAGCCTTAAGGAAAGGCGATTCTCCTTTAAAAAAAAGATTTGTGGCTCTTCTGCAAGTTGTTTTGAAATTACACTTTTCTCAAACCAGAAGTGGGCTTCTAGTCATTTCTGATGCCAAATTTCAGAAGTGCATGGGGACCATTCATTGTGGGATTGCCCTTAGATCTGTCAAAGTTGTCCACCCATGCACTGGAGGAAAAGAAATTATTTGTGTAAGGTTGAGATGAATTAATAAGTCTATTAACTTCTACAAGTTAAATCAGGAAGGAAAACCTCTGATGTTGATGGACTAGAGATGTCTGTGGACTATAATTTCAACTGTCTCTGATCACTGTTGGCTAGAACTCATGGGCAGTGAACTCCAGGGAGGTTGAGAATTCACCATTCCTGATCTAATGAAAATGTCACAGTTAGATCAAGGAAAAGGGCCAGATGCTGGGGCAAACTAAACAAGGAAACCCACAACCACCATAACTTGCTTGTAAATTATCAGAGGCATTAGAAACATAATGCTAGCGTGATCACCTAGGAAATCTTTCTGTTTTCCTGTTCTAAGGACACACTGTGCAACATCAGTATTGGTACATCAATAGTAAATGAAAGCAGTTTTCCTGAACCAGCTTCACTATCTGCTAGTTTAGTTGGTTAGGAAATCAGTTATGGAGAAAGAAACCCTGATCAACTAGGCTCACACTTAATCTGAAGCCTTTGTGGCTTCAGATTTGCCTCTCAATGATGTAAGTATGCCCAGGACTAGAACTGAGGTGTTAACTCAGGAAAAGTGATCAGGTAAAGCCAGAGTATGACAAGAATATCTCACATGGCCTCCCAGGGAATGTGAACAAGCAGTACAAAGAAGCAATGGGTACTGAAGAAACAGAAGCAAAAATCCATGCAGCTATAAAGATGAAAAGCAGCCACTGGTGATTACCCTTTGGGTTCGGTCGGTCAACCAGTTACAAATCCAACTAACAGTAGCCCTGTCCAGCCCGCATTTTACTAGCTTCTTTGCAAGAATGTCATGTGGAACTTTGTCAAAGGCCTTACTGAGGTCAAGATATGCTACGTCTACAGCATTCCCTTCATCTATCAAGCCTGTAACCCTATCATAAAAAGAGATAAGATTAGTCTGGCATGACTTATTTCTGAGAAATCCATGCTGGCTTTTAGTGATTACAGCATTGCTTTCTAAGTAATTACAAACTGACTGTTTAACGATCTGCTCTAGAATCTTTCCTGGAATTGATGCCAGGCTGACCAGGCAATAATTATTTTCATCCTGGCTTTTCATCCTGGAGAGAAGTGACTAGTGGGGTGCCACAGGGTTCTGTCCTGGGCCCAGCGCTATTCAACATCTTCATCAATGTCTTGGATGAAGGAATGGAGGGCATGCTGATCAAATTTGCAGATGATACCAAATTGGGAGGGGTTGCTAATACACCAGAGGACAGGATCAAATTTCAAAACAAACTCGACAGATGGGAGAGCTGGGCCAAAGCTAACAAAATGAATTTAAACAGAGAGAAATGTAGGATCCTGCACTTAGGCAGAAAAATGGAATGCACAAATACAGGATGGGAGACACGTGTGAAAGGGATCTAGGAGTCTTGACAGATCACAAGTTGAACATGAGTCAGCAATATGATGCAGCAGCCAAGAAAGCCAACGCGATTTTTGGTTGCATCAATTGGAGTATGGTGTCTAGATCGAGGGAAGTAATGGTACCACTCTATTCTGCATTGGTTAGGCCTCATTTGGAATACTGTGTCCAGTTCTGGGCACCTCAATTCAAGAAGGATGTCGACAAGTTGGAACATGTCCAGAGGAGGGCGACCAAAATGGTGAAGGGTCTGGAAGCCATGCCCTATGAAGAATGGCTTAGGGAGCTGAGTATGTTTAGTCTGCAGAAGAGAAGGTTAAGAGGGGACATGATAGCCATGTTTAAATATTTGAAGGGATGTCATGTTGAGGAGGGCTTGTTCTCTGCCACTCCAGAGACTAGGACAAGGAGCAATGGATTCAAGCTGCAGAAAAGGAGATTCCACCTGAACCTCAGGAAGAACTTCCTGATGGTCAGAGTGTGACTTTGGAGTGTGGTGGAGTCTCCTTCTTTGGAGGTTTTTAAGCAGATACTGGATGGCCATCTGTTGGGAATGCTTTGATGGGTGTTCCTCCATAGCAGGGGGTTGGACTCGATGGCCCCTGGGGTCTCTTCCAACTCTATGATTCTATGATTCTATAACATTTTTTCATGCAGATTTCTTCTTATATCAGAATAGTAATTTTTGCAAATAGGCAAGAAAGAAAGTGGAAACATGCATACCTTGGATAACTTTGAAAATTACAATATATTATACTGGCCTTCGTTTGCTTTTTTGAATTATTGCTAGGATTTTTTCATTAAGGTCTTGCACAAACATTATTAAAGATGTCTATTTGTATTTTTTATTTTTTTTAAGTGGCTAATTTCTCCCCTGCCTTTGCTCTATGTGGTTACAGATGAGTTTATCCTATTATGGTAAATATTCACATGGTATAATGTTACCCTAAAAAACTAATATTTATACTGAAGAAAAAGACTGAACAGAAAGGATACAGGCAGAATTTCATCAGACCATTGTTTGCACACGGAATTCAAATGCGCACACACACACACACACACAAATATACATAGAAGAAAGAATACTTTGCTTGTTTGTTTGTTTTTTCAAAACAATTAGCATGTAGGCTACCACACTTTCACTATTCTCTCAACTTGAAATGAGACGTTTTCACAAATTTCATCTTCACCCAAGACATGGAATTTTGAATCCAACAATGTACTCATGTCCATGCAGAAATTCAATTTCCTTCCAAAATGGCTATTTCTTTAACACTGAACTCCTTCTCTGCTGCATATCTAGTTAAAATTAAGCCCCGCTGCATCTAGTAAGAGTAACTGTCAACTAAGTACTTGCCAAATTGTACCCTAAATGTATATTCTGCCTTTTCTCACAGTCTTGGAGGTTATTTACATTTTACAAACAAACGTTTCCTGTTCATAATTAAGAGATAACAGGAGGGGGCACTGGAAATCATGCCTACATATTTTAAAAACTGGACTTTGTGTCAACAGGAAACATAGTCTTACCCCAAATATGGACAAATTATACCTTTTGAACTGCATTTATATGAATAGGAAGTAATTATACTTAATCTCTTTCATAACACATTCTATACATGCCTTTCTAAGAAATGAAGACTGAATCTACACAAGAGCTATACCCCAGCAGCACTGGATAGTATCCCTACCTTGGGTAGGCCCCTTTACTGCCATACACACCTTTTGGGAAAGCTACATGGGACCCCCATGATGTAGCCATATTGGTGCAGGGGGATATTTCCACTGTGTTTGCTGTGTCAGTTTATGCCTGGCACGTGACCACAGCAGCCGTGGGTCTTCTTTTTGGATTCCTGCCATGCATGGCCATATTTGCATATTTGCTTAATCAAATAGCCTTTGTTTTCCTTTTCCTTTTTGTTTTCTTTTTCTTTGTTGTCCTTTTTCTTTAAAATGAAAGGATTAAAGGAATCCTTTAAAGGATTAAAGGAATCCTTTGAAAGATTAAAGGAAAATATATGAAAAAGGAAGAAAGAGATAAAAAGAAATGGAAAAAATAAAGAAAAAAGAGAGAGTTAAAGATTAAAAGAAAAAAATACAATGACTTCCTACTTTCTTTACAGTGGTTATAGGTCTTAGTATATAAAATCTTACTTCTCCAACTAACTAATCAATATTTCATAAACCTCTTCCTGCAGATCAACCCTACTGATTATCAAAACCCTTCAGCTATCATATTAGCTATTTTCTGCAAAAAGGCAATCAAGGTTTCCCAGTGTTTCAAAAATGTCACCAATGATTTTTCTGTGATCAAAGCAATTGATTGGTCCATTTCAGCTAAACCATTCAATTTTAACAACCAGCCCTCTATTGTTGGTATTTCACTCTTCCATTTCTGTGCATAAATCAGTCTTGCTGCCATGCTCCAAAGAGCTTTTGATTTCCCACCATTCCTCACATGTGATTCTATAAAGTGAAACCAGTAGAGCAGGGGGAGGTGGCACACTGACCTGAAAATGCGTGCAACAGTTTGTATGTGGTTCACATACATGTGTGTGGTTTTGTATGTGGTTCACACAGTGTATGTGGTTCACATACAAACTCCAAATCCAAAACTGCTTTTTCTGATTGCTGATACAAACAAAGGATCTACTCTTCCATGCTGGGAATAACTGGCTGACCTAGCTGCCACCTGATTTAAGTGACCACCCACCAACATGGCTCTACCCGCCACATTTTTTTAAGAAAAAGTTCTTTCTAAAAACAGTGGGGTAAACTGGGGATTTTTTTTTAATCACCTTAACGCCCTAAGGCAGCAAAAACAAGTGTTTTCACACTGGAAAGAGAGGAACATCATGTTCCAACAGGACTAGGTCAGAGGTAAGGACGCATTATTTATTATTATTTAATTTATTATTCAGCCAGATTCCTAGAACTCGCTTAGCAAGAATTCCCACCACATTAGCACATCTTAAAAGGAAAAAAAATGAAAGAAAATAATTTGGATTAAAATTCAGACAAACTGGCAGCTCTCTTTTGTGCAGACTTGTTCATAGTCTTGTTCCCTTTGTCAGTTGGTGCTAAAACACCTTCACTGCTCATATATTTCCAGATGAAACATATTACTAATATTATGTGTGTCACTGTAGTGGTTTTAAGCATTGTATTATGACCCTGTAGACAAGGGTTCAGTTCCCCACTTGGTCATGAAAACCTACTGGGTGACCTTGGACATATCACACATTCTCAAACCCAGAAACTAGGTTCACCTTAGGGTTGCCATAAATTGGAAATGACTTGAAGGCACACAACAACACAACCAATACAAGCTTTCAGTTTCCTACACAATGAAAACAGAGATTGGTAAAAATGGTGCCATGGTAGAGACAGGGGGATGAGCACCTCACAGGTAAGTAGCTTACTTATCAGACCAAATGCCTCAGTTCTGGATGTTTCTATGAAGTCCACTGAAAGCGATTGTCCTCCTGTTATGTATCCCCTAATAAGCATATATTCTGAAATACTGAGTCTAAACCTGGAAGTTATACTTAATTATACTGAAACAGAATCTGGGGAAATTACATTTGTAGTACAATTTTAAATTTTTTACCATCTATGGGGCTTGTAATCCAAAAAGTAACTTCTCCAAGATCTGACAAAGCCATTTATTGATCTGTTCTCCCTGAATTGGTCTAATTCCCTTTAAAGAAACAATTGCAAATTACTAGATCTATTGTCTTGGCTTTTCTGCCTGTTTAGCTAACCCCTTCTGAAGTTATCAATGCCTGTGGTCATCATCTTCTATCAGTAAATCCCATAAATTAATTACATGTGGTGTCAGGAAGTACTTTCTTTTTGCTCTGTTGAATCTACTGCCAATCAATTGAACTGACTGACCCTGAATTCTAGTAATATGATAAAAGAAAAACTTTTCTCCACATCATGAACAGTTTCATAATCTTTACCCACTATTTTGTAATGTCTTTCCCCTGCTTTTAAACTAAGAAGTCTCAAACCCAGTAGCCTCTCCTCACATCATCACCTTGATCATGTTGGTCTCCCTGCTCCAGTTCTACCATATTCTTTTCAAAAAGTATTACAATATTGGTTTTTCCCCCCATTTTTCCCCATTCACTCTCGTATTAATCTCTATTAGAAAATGGAATATTTTTTATTGCCATTACTTATAATCATTACATAAGCTATGCACCAAGACTACATGAACCATTTTTTCTAGCCAACTACTAGTTCAGATGTATCAGTACCAATATATCAGTGGACAGAGACAATTTGGTGTGGTGATCTGAGTGCTGGATCAGGACTCTGAGAAACTAGCCATAGAAACCCACTGGGTCATCTTGGGTAAGTTACACTTTCTTAGCTACTTAGAAGAAGGCAATGGCAAACCTCCTCAGAATAAAGACATGGGTATACCTCAATTAATGAAGTAGTTGGGTACCTTGAGATTACTTCTGAAACAGAAAATTTGGTACCAGAGGCAGAAATAACCTGGACAAAATAGGAATACCACACCACAAAAAAGAAGAACAGTTACCATAAATATATTTCAACATTTTTTTCCTTCAAAACTAACGATAGCTACATATGAAATGAAACAACCAGATCAAGTAAGCTTTGCATAAGGAAACAAAAACATTTTGTACCTTCTACAGCCCACTTGAAGCTTTCTTCCAAAATGCATGCAGCTGTTTTTTTGTTTTTGTTTTTAATTTCACCAACCTCCATTTTTCAAATGATTTCCATTTGGCAAAATGATCTCACAGATCTACAGAGTTTTTAAAAAAACATGATGTGGGAGGTTGGGGCCAGTTTTATCTGCCTTTGCTTTTCTCCATTTTGTCATTCACACATGATCTGTATGAGGTTCTGGAGACAACTGCTGTTTACCTTGCTGTTGTAGTGAGCCACACATGGCCACAGTAGGCTCAGTTAAAGTAGAATCCTGCTCTATCCCAGCTCAAGCTTTGTTTATTGCATTTTGTTACCCTGATTTCTGGGGGTCCCGTGAGGGACACCTAAATGCTCTCCAAATTATACAAGTTGGGGAAATTAGTCAAAGTGCACAAGTCAGCACTGCGAGAGGCAGGGCAACGGAGCGAGATCTTTTACCCAGCGTCTATGGGGTCAGGCCAAGTCAAGGATCAAACAGAAGTAAATAATAATAATTGTTTTTATTAAAATACAATCAAACAAGTGTATGCAACACACTCACACAGATAACTAGAAAAATAAAGGTTGGAGTTGGATAGAGGGATTTTGAGAGGAAGTTTTTGGTATGGGAAATACTGCACCTGTCCTGAAGCCCAGGTAGTCTGAAGACAGAGTTCGTGGATATGAAGGTTCTCAGCATGTGAGACTGAGGCGAAGGCTCGCCAAGTAAAGTGGCAGCAAGGCGGTATGGAAGTCGGGAGCGATCTGAGGAAGCTCTCGAAGTCAGGGGTTCTTATAGGGGAAAATGTGGCCATAGGCTAGTCCGTACTTGGGGAAAACAATGAGTTTTGGGCTGGAGACAAAACCTCCGAAAGGTCAGAATTTAGCATGATTGAGTTAGGTCCGAATTTTTAATAGAGTAGCCAGGATGCAAACGCGGGGTGCTTGACGCTTGAGTATTTGGCTCGTCAAGCTGCCTGCTCGGGGCAGGGAGATCTTTGTAAGTAGTGTGCATACATAATAGGGTACTTGCCTGGAGGTCTCCTGAAGCAGCAGTTTGGCTATTTCTGGCCTGCCTGTATTTGTTTGGAATATTACAGCGATCAGCGACTCGACCCATTTGCTTGCTTGTCTGGGGCCTCGCAAGCACGTGGGAAGGAATAGGTGAAGAAGGCCAAATTATTGATATCAAAATGATATCTGGTATCTCCCAAGTCCGGCTAGAAACTGCGGTAACAATTTGTTACTGTAGACACACTGCTGCAACCATACATCAAAGCTCCATGTTTCTCCAGCCCTCCTTCTCCATCTTTTCACCATGAATGCTGCTTTTTTAAAAAAAAACCCTTCTAGATAGAAAGCAGCATGAGGAAAGGGAGACTGGGCAGGCAAAATATGCCTTTTTAAATGGATGCTTCACTGTTAAAGGCTTGTTAATTGAAGTATGCCCTCTTTCCCTCCCTCCATAATATATATATATATATATATATATATATATATGGGGGGAGGTAGAGAGAGAGAAATAGGGTGGGAATATTATGGAATTAAGCATTTCATACTTGTCTGTTTAACCAGCGTACCTATTTGTTGTCACGAAGATCAGCAAGATACACAATCCTTCTACTCAATGCTGATTGCTAAAATGACCACATCCATGTGAATGTTCAAGGAGAAGTGTTGGAATATTTAAAGCTTTAAAAAGGTCTCCATGGGATGTGAAGTGTTTTTAGGCTTTTTTTCCCCAGTGAAGATTCTTTTAACACTACAAGTCACAGGCATCTAAAGCAACTGTAAAGGATGGCAGCTACCACATCCAGTTGACAGAATAAAACACTATTATTCCATAACTGGAAAAAAATATAATATACCTCTTTTAAAAAAAATTCTGAATGCAATCACATTTCAATAACATGCCACTTGCTGTTAGAAATGTGATTTGGTAACTGATCATACCAACATGATTCACCTCCAAGCATATGTGTTTACTCACACAAACCACACATTGGAAAAGTTACTTTTGGGGGTCATAGTTTCCTGTGGTCATGGTTGCTAGGTGAATATGCAAATCACAGTTTTTAAAAAAAGTCTTCCAAGGTCTAACAAAAACGAGATACATTTGTCCTGCTTTTGCTTACATGTACTCCCAAAATGTATGGTTTGGTAAAAAATGTTGAAGACCAGTAATTAAACATTCTGTCACTAAACAGAAGAGCTGGATAAAATCACATCAGCTCACACAAGATAAAACTAAAGGTGACAGAAGAGAGGGAAACTGAAGCCAGACTTTGCGGTGTTGATTCATCAAGAGATGTTGTTCTACAGTTAATGACATGAAACATATGGCTGCTTCCTAGAAATTTTACACTAATCAAGCAGAAGGTATTTTCCCTGAGGTTGCACAGCAACAGATACAAGTATAATGGCAATGCCTTAAAAAAAATCCTCTGCCAAATATATTCATATTGACATATCATAATCAAAAGCATACAATACATACATAAAATCTAGCTTTGACAGCGCAGGGGAATTTATTCCAGCAAATATGCAAAACATGGAAACTCTTGGGCCTTTGACTCCAAGATTAGCTTCTTAAAATTTCACTCAGAGTTCATGGCACCTTATGGCAGACAAGCATACTGATAGGGCAGCTCCTCAGTGTATTTATACAGAGGCAGTTCTGTTTTGTTTACTCATGATTTCTGTGGATACAATGAGGTATATAATGGGAGGGATTTCCTTGAAGGAATCTGTCCTTCCATAGCAACCCAGTTTAATTAGCAAGGCTAGAGCAGTAAAGATGATCTTCTGAGAATGGTGGAAGTATATATTTTTATAGCATAAAGAAGAATCCAGTTCCTCTGTACCAATCTGATTCCAGAAACAGGCCACAGAAATAATTGGTTTTGTAACAATAAGGTGTGCCTCAAAACCATTTTTAAGAGCAGCTTTTTCAAACAAAATGGATTTAGATTTCATTCAGTATTTCAACAGATGGGTTCACTGGTGTTTACCAGAGAGGGTGCTGCTATTTTTCCAATGCTTGTAAATCAGTGCACTACCAGGTCTTGAGCAAGAATGACAGCAGGCAACAGATGAGTAAAGGGTAGGAAAACTAGTTTCAGTGGGGGTATGCTGAAGAGATGGCTGTGAATATTGAATTTTCTTATTCTTGTTGGGTGAGCAAGCCAGAAACAAGAAACAAAATCAATGCCATTACCTGGTTTCAGGAAAAGCAGCTGCTGGTACCAAAGGCCACTGCATGAGGGAAATGGACACGGTCAGCCTAATCCTTATTGTCACCCACCAGAATCTACAAATATTAACAACTTTCTAGTCTGAAAACCAAAGGGTGGTATCAAAAGACTTAAATCCAATTGTTAGCCCCAACAAGAATCAGTGGGTTTATTCCAGTTGGGATTAGCAAATAGATTTAGGACATAATAAATAATCCATCCCAAAAGATGGACAGATAGAGTGATATAGAATTTTTTTCAAAAAATTGATGATGTGTGGTCAGTTGCTATTGGATCATAGCAACAGTGGAATCAATGACAAGATGTTAGGATAGTTTAGTAAACACCAAAATTACTTCTTCTAATTGACCATGGAACCATGGTTTTCCACAGGTGACCCCAATAAATCAATTCCAGCAAATGTAGTATAACCTTTAGAAACATTTCTTCACCTTTAGATCATTATCTCTTATCTGTGAAGTGTATCTGCAGATTAAATACATTTATAATCTATTCATGCCAATAATTTCCTGATTTCCTAAGAATTTAATCAGCTAAAGCCATGATGCTTTATATCCTTACATTTCAGTTCTCTTTTTAGTTGCCCCAACATGGATAACATGAAAAGGTATTAGATAAGATTAATACTTCAGTACTGAACTATGGCAACAGACCAGTTATTTATTGCAATGTCTAAACAGCATCTTAGCAGCATTTTTAAAACAAAGAAATAATAATAAATCTGAATTGTGATATATGTATATATATTGTGTAGTTCATTTTTCACCCTAATACAATCTGAGAGACAGGTAGTGCTACAGGTAGTGCTGGCATTTTCTCTCCTAATTTTTTCATTTTTTCCCCATTTTTATTGTTATTTATTTATTTAGCCAGAGAACGGTAACCAAATCTTCTGCAGTTTGATCTCTTCATTCTTTTAATCAACTGTAACAATGCCTACTAGCAACTGAATCTTGTGCTTCAAAGAGCCCTTGGTTTTGGTAAACTATGGTGCCCTTTTCAAGTTAACATTCAGTGCTAATTGTTCAGTGGATCTTAGAGGATGGATATAGAGTAAAACAATGGTGTCCCAAGACATAATGATGCCTGAGAGAGAAGCTATATCTCCCATTCCAAGAGTTTTTTTCCCCAAAAGTTCTGTTTCATCATTCAGATAGTACAGTCAGTCCTCCAAATCTGCGGATTTCACTTTTGCGGATTTGATTATTCACGGATTATTTGCTGTCACTCTTCTGCCTCCCTGTGCAATTTTTAATAGAGGCTGCAAGTCTTGTGAGACTGAGATACTACACATGAGGCTTGTAAGTTCTCTTAAAAATGGTGTGGGGCAGCAACGGAGGTGGCCGTAAGCCCCACCGGCCCCCCACTTCTGCCTTGGGAAGGAACCTCGATGCCTCAAAGGAATCCACGGTGGGTTGAATACAGTGATCATACTTGTGTTAAATATGGTTTGGGAGGAGCAAGAGTTATTCACATTTTTTTCACTTTCATGGGGGTCCTATGCCCCTAACCCTAGCGAATGTGGAGGGATGACTGTAATTCATAATTTCACCTATCCCTCATGCCACCCCATCACTACAATGCTACTGAAGAGATAACTTCATCCTGCTGTATAGCAAGGTTGACACTTGAGAGAGGCCCTCAAATGTCACATCTGGTGATCTGGAGTGCATTTTTATTCTTTTATCACATTCCAGGAATGTACTGCCAGAACATGCCTTAGTAACACATCAAACAATGGCCATTTCTGCACGGAGTATTTGAAATGGTGCAGTCGTCCTCCAGGGAGGACGTCTGCACCTGGGAGTGGACTGGGTCCAGACTATTTAATGTAGATCTGCACCTCAGCCTGCTCCGGAACGACCTCAAGTGGTCGTCCAGCATGCTTTTGAAAGACCAGAAAAATCAGGTCTTTCAAAAGCACAGAGCGCGCCACTGCGAGTCTGCACCCTGTGAGATTCGCAGGCTCACACCAATGCGAGCCTGCGATCTGCCGGGGGTGGGCTTTAGGTTGACGAGCTTCTGCAGTTGGTCGAGACCCTCGACCAACCAGAAGCTGCCATTTTCGACGCCGGAGCAGTGCGGAGCGACGAGCACGCACTGCTCCGGAGCAGCCTGGACCGGACCGGGGAACCAGAAGTTCTGGTAAGTAGCGGGGCGGCCGATTCCCTTGCCCTGTGCGGAAATGGCCTATGTTATATTGAACAAAATATTTTTATAATGCAAACTAAGCACTTTTTGTTCATCAGATAATACATATGAAACTTTTTTTTTCTTTAGAAGAATCAAGGAGGCGGTAGCTTTCACAAACATTAATGATTTGCGTTGGCATGAAAACAGGACAAAACAATTGGAGATGACATCAAATTACCATTTTGTGTTAACCACTGGGGAAAAAAGAACAGTGTTTATTAGCCTCCAATTGAAAAACCCATCTTGTGGCCTGGACTGCATTATTTATCTGCTTAAGCCAAACAAGTCCTTTATCAGCTTCTGTCTTTCCTTATGTTCTCATTTCCGTGCAAATATATGGTAATCAAGGTCTTTTTAACAGATGTTCCTCCAGACTCATTAACTTCTGAGCCTCATTGTTTATGTTACCCAGCAAATGCTAGTTTATAATAGAAAACAAGCACAAAATAATCAAAAAACATAAAGGGCTTGTACCAGGAATACACAGCCTCTTCAGCCCAAAGGCTAAAACCTGTATTGACTGAGTAATTGTGCACATATGTACGCAGATGAACACACAGACATACACACACACATCTCAGCATTCTTCCAATTCCCATATTAAGGCTGTCAAATTTCAGGGAATGGGTCTGAGTCTCAGGATCTGGAACCTCTTCTCAGATCATTGAGCCAAGGGGGAAGAATCTCAGGATGAGAGAGCTGTATTGAAAGTCTCTGTGTGGTTTTGTGTGTGGGTTTTCCCCCTTTGTTACATCTGGGTTTTTATATTTGAACAGCATACTGTGTGTAACTATGATTGATATTTAATTTGTCATGCCTACTGAGATCAACAGGGGCTGCCTCACGTGTCATTCCATAGAATAGTAAAGGAACTGAAAATCTACATCTATATTTGGGACTTTAATAATACTGATATTATGATATAACTCTATGAAAACCAATAGCAAAGCCATTCATCACCTAATATGTACTTCAAAAATTAGATACATGTTACTGCACAGAATACACAGAAGTGTATTAGAATTAAAATGTACTCTGCTTTTATTAGCTGCACTGGAGTCAACATTAAAAACTATAATGTTAGTAACTTGAAGTTTCACATTTCCAGATTAAATCAATATGCCTGTGTAGATATTTTGTTGACCAATAAATATTACCTAGTATCGATTAAGAAATAAAGATATCATATCTTCATTAAAATTTATTATGAATTAAAGGCTGCAGGTTTTGTTAGCCACATAAGAGGATTCCATTCATCACACATTAACCTGAATTAAGCACTCAAATGTAATATCTCAGCATCATATTTGATTTTATCACTCAGTGATAAACAGTAACAAGTACTGTTAACAGTAACACTCCACAGTAGTCAAACACATACAATACAAAAAAAGAAAAAACACTGTGTTGAAGTGATTCTTGGATAGGGGTAAATATGCATCGTAAATTTTCAGAGAACAATCTTCTATTTAAAAAGTCATCAGAGGACAACTCCCTATTCAAAGTCAATCTCTAGTTTTGAGGTGAGAATAAGATGGCCCTCCAGATGTTGTTGGACTACAATTCTCAGAACGCATCACAACAACATCTAGAGGGCTACATGATTCCCACATCCTCCTCTACATCAAGGGTGCACAACCTGTGATCTGGAGGCTACATGAATACATGTAAGTTCCATGAGTACTGCTTCCTGAGTTCTTACAACTAAGTTCACCCTAAATGATTTTTTGCTTAAGAAAGGGCCATCTTGCAGAGGATTTCTAGCAGCAGGATCCACAGAGATCTTCATACACAGAATACAATATGATCTCTTTTATAACAACAGAGAATCTTCTCTTTACTCTCTTATCCAATTATCATCACACTGTTGTTGTTGTTGTTGTTGTTGTTGTTGTTGTTGTTGTTGTGTGCCTTCAAGTCTCTTCTCACCTATGGCAACCCATCATGGGGCTTCCTTGGCAAGATTTCTTCAGAGGGAGTTTGCCATTACCTCCCTCTGAGGCTCAGAGAGTGTGACTTACCCAAGTTCACCCAGTGAGTTTCCATGGCTGAGTGGAGATTTGAACCCTGGTCTCTAAGGTCATAGCCCAGTGCTCAAACCAGTGCACCATGCTGGTTCTCATCATCATGCTAGCTGGGAGATTATAGGAGTTGTAGTCCAAAAAGTAACATTTCTAAGCTCTATGCTACAACACTACTGACCTACCAAGATTGCAAGCTACTGGCACCTGTGAGTGCTCATTTAGAAATGAAGGCAACAAAAGAGGGAATTGAGTCCTAGTCCTAAGAATCCTACCTGTAGCATACATGCACACACATATACACACATACTAAACAGTAGCCAAGTAACCCGTAGTGATTTTATAAGAAGACAGCTGTCGTGGAAAAAAAGATGTAAAGCATTAGTAATGGAATGTATATGGGAGTATCTGTTTATCTCAATATTTATAGCTATATGTGACTTTCCCAATGAAGATTCAATGGCTGAAAATATGTGGATGTTTAAAAACACTTAAATTTTGTCTATATTTTACCAAGACTTTTTCCTGGAACATTCAGCTTTATTTCTTGCAACCCCTACATCAAAGCTTTCATTACATAGACTCATATATTCATTACATTCATTACATAGACTCATATATTCATAGACTCATATATTCTTTATTATAATGTTCTATCCTGAATCAAAAGATCTGAAGGTGCTGTGCAAGAAAATAAACCATTTTTTTAAAAAAAATTAAAGTGTAAAACAGTAAAATGTAATTGACAGCCTAAAAACATGTTGGGCAACACAGCACCACAACACCTTTAGACAAGTTAAACGAGGCAAAATTATATACATGTATAAACTGGACAAAATCATAAGACTCCACAGGCTTTCATTAAAAAAGACATTTTAAGTTGGCGTCAAAATGAAGCCAACTTTCTACCAGAAGGGTCTTTAAGGAGAGGGAAATTCACAAGTGTGGTGGTACAGCACTAGAAGCCCTTTTCCCTATCACCACATATGTTTATTGCCTCTATTGGTTGGGCACAAAGGAGGGCCTGTCCTGCAAACCTCTATCTTTAAGCAAGCTTAGATAGGAAGAGGCTTTCCTTCAAGTACTGAGGTGCCATTTAAAGTCATAATTGAATATCAGCAACACCTTGAATTCAGATTGGAATTGCATTGGAAAGTTACCAGTGCATGAACCAGGTAATAGGCCTAGGAGTACTCTCCAGCTACATATATACTCTTGCAGGGGAACAAAACCTCATTCAGGGGAGCTTGCTTACTCATTTCCAAGACACAAAAATTATGGAGCTTTCACATTAATGGGATTTGGCTTCAATTTATTAGACCTCATTCTGTTCACTGTAACATACAGGACCTGTACAGCCCCAGCTAACTTGGATAACAAAGAGAAGTAGAATTGAATGGTGTAAGGATGGTACCCAGCCCTAACACCTCATTTCATACAGATATTTAATACTAGAGGAGATAAGATGGAACTCTGTGGCACCCCACAAGTTAACGGTCATGTGAGCAGACCCACATTTGCACAGTTCCTCCAATATCTTGTCATATCCAAGAAATCTTTAAAAAACAACAACAACAAAAACAAAAGCACTGTTAGAGGCTGGTTGATTGTTAATGTCTACTAAGAAAGTTTGTTCAGTGACAGAATGGAAGGCAAGAGATTGTATTTTAACCTCTTTTTTCTATGTATGTCTTCTTTATACCCCAAAGTCTTATTCTGTTTGCTGTTACTTTAGGTAATCAACATATCTCTTGTGTACCTTCTTCAATTCTTCTATTTATGAATCCTTTCAAGTCACAAAATGTAGCTGGAATACAAAAGAGCCCGAAGTATAGCTTTAAAAAACCCAATTCATTAAGTGAAAACACCAGAGCATTATTTTTCTTCCCTAGCAGGTTATGTTTTAAAATGGAGTCATCAGAATGCTAGGAACAGCCTTGCTTTACAAGAACAGAGTAATGTGGATCTGAGATATTTTTGTGCTTTATGGAACTACCAAGGATCCTGTTTGTAATCAGGTTTGCTATGGCAAGAGACAAATGATTTTGGACTGCAGCCATTTTATATATGCTAATACATTTATTTGTATCTCTGGAAGATCAAAAGTCTTCCATCATGACTCTTTTTTTTATCTTGTAGCCTTTCAGCCTCCTTGAGACAACTGATACTTTGGAAAAATCTGCAGCTACTGAATGTACTTAAGTTCCTCTGTGGTTCAAGAGGAGCCAGATCAAATTCAAAGACTAGTGTGTGTGTCTTTGGATGTTTTATTGGCATTTATTGGGTTTTTGTAACCTTTATCTTCTGGGCCAATGCCCCTGTGAATGTACTACCAAAACCCTGTGGGTTTTTTTTCATTTGTAAATGGTCTAAAATGGGTTCTTCAAGTGTAAGGAAATGCTGATGAGAAAAATCCTAAATGAGAAAGAATCTTTGTAGCTGGGGACTTATTCTGTATTTGTGGCACAGAAAATAACATTTCTGTGCAGAAAATAGTGTTTCAACGCAGGAAATCTCTTTTTTACAAAAAAATGATGTTTCCTGTGTTAAAAAAACAACTATTGTTTTCTGTGCAGGAAAATGTTTGGCTGTGTGGTAAATGCTCTTTCCTGTACAAAAAAAAAATGTATATTTTTTTTCTGCTGAAATGGTCCTAAACTGTGAATTATCCTGAAAAACTGTGAAGCTTTTCACAATTTTCTTGCAGTGAGGAGAAAAATGCAAAGCTTATTTTTTTTTCTTACTTGTGAGAACAAAATTTATGAAAATTTACATCCCTACTCCCGTCTGAAACTCTGGAGAGTAGCTGGACATAATTGTAAACAACATGACGCTAGACAGATCAACAATCTTAGTATAAGCAGTTTCCTATGTTCCCATAGCTAATTTTTTTGTCTGAATTCTGATAAGCTATAGGTTGTGGCAATGTCCTTCTCCTGGTAAGGCCTTGGCTTAGGCCCTTTCCGCCATTACCTGCTTCCAGCGTGGTTGTGCGGGGATCACGCAAGTAGCCTCTTCTGAGAGGCACTCGCATCCCCTCTGCTCTGTCTCCGCAGCAATTACCTGCCAGCCAGCAGGCAACATTAGGGCTCTGCCTCTTCCTTCTGCAGCGCAGCCAGGTATTTTCCCAGGCTGTACTGGGAGAGGAAGCGTGAAGGCCACATCTCTGGAGGCTCTGCACGGATGGTAAGTGTGTGTGGGCCCCCGGAGTGACACGCAATCGTGCATCATTTTCAGCCAAAGCTGAAAATGATATATTGCACAATCGACGCCTGCCGGCCCCGGCAGCGTCATGCAATTGTGAGAACATCATGTGGAATGCTCCTCGCAATCGTGCAATGCTCCTGAGGCCCTTTTGCATTAAAAATGCCATGCGAAAAGGGCCTTAGAAGGCTTCAGACTGTCCACATCTAAACCAGAGAGGAGGTATTCCAGATAAGGTCAATTCAAACTTGAGTCACAAAGTATTTAAAGGTTTAAATCAGGTGGGTGCACCCAAGAACATATAGTCCAGGCAAAAGGCAATCCAAAACGAGAGTCCCAAGCAGCCAAGCAGAACATGAATCTGAAAGAACTGGAGCCAATGAGTTAAAGAAAGATTTGACAATTCTTAGAACTAGTGTAATACACTTTTTTTTAAAGGCAACCTTCATTTTGTGAGACTTATAAAGTTAAATTTTCAGAGCACCCCCTCCCAACTCAACTCCAGGTACTTTTCTCAGAGGTCCTTTTCACAAGGGTGGCCTTGCATACAAGGAGGTCATTTGTACTGAGGCATCTTTCCTTGCAGGTGGGCACTACTTTGAGTAGCTACCAATGTGGTCCCTATTTTTAACCTCTGGCACTCTGTTGTGCTCTGTGTCGTTCTCTGGCTCAGTGGTAATGGTCTGCCATTTTTTGGCTGAGGCTGTCTTAGCCCTTTCATCTGAGACCTCAAGGTCAACTACAGCCACATTACTATCTAGCCCAGTAATATCTGTTTCATCTTTACAACAGAATCCCTCCAGTGAAGGCATAACAGCCACATCTAGATATTAGTTAGACATCTGAGAACAGCTAGACACCATCTGAAAACTTGCATTCACTTGAAAGTTGCAATTAAATCATTTTGGCTATATCCTTTCATGGGGTTTGACCTGTTTCAAAACTCATCTAAAGGAAGTTGAGGTCATATACTATAAGAGAAAATCAGCTTATGTTTCAAGATTTAGATCTTAGATGAACGTTGAACTCTAGGGAATAGACTCACACCAGAAAAACCATATGTAAAGCTTTCCTATTTTCTTTGCAGGCTGACAGGATATAAAGAGCAAGGAGGAAAAGGTTTAAATCTTTCTACAGTCAAAGCATATGGAACTTGTCAAGCCAGAGGCAATCAAGCCTAGCTACTTTATGCAGGAGAAAGGAAGGGGAAATCTGGGATTATAAAATCCAGTGCACAGAGTGAGAAATGAGTCTGTAAATGGACCATGGAAAAGAGTACTTTTAATCCTAGAACTGTGTTTTTCATTCAATAGGAAAGCTATGGAATGCTGAACTTGTACATTCAGTTCATTCATGGGCACACATCTGTCTTACAATGCAGCATACAAGCTCTATTTCAAATTTCATGGAACTACATTACAGCAGAGGCTCAATCTGTGCTATAGATTCTATATCATAGGAACAACATATCCAGAGAAACTAATTTGTCTGGCTTCCTAGTACAATACAGCACATGAACTAGACTGGCCCTTTAAGAAAATGGAGCCCTTTACTCTGACAACATCACTGAAATGCTGTAGACTTCTAAATCAACAGTGCTTGATGTGTTTATATTGCTTTGTTTCTCCCTGATTGTGTCCCATTCTGCTAACCACCTGTCCAACTTAACTTTGATTGGCTATGTATTGCCTACAGATAATTCAATAGGAAACAAATACGTTACTGTTGTATTAAAAACAGAATGTGTCGTGGGATGGCAATTATTGGTCAGTGTAGGAATTTTCCAGACATCTGGATTTCAGCCCACACTGAATACAGTGAATTATATCTCTATAATTGAGGATGATGAATGATCTGACCTGTTCAAAATGCATAATAAGTAAAAAGCCAACCACAGGAGGAGAAAAGTCAAAGCGAGGGTAAATATGACTCAAGCAGTTAGTGCATGTGTTTTTGTGTAAGAATCTAGCCACAACTCGACACTAGAATCCCAGTGGATGCTATTGGTTGAATAATATGTTACAGGCCTTGAGTAATATAAGTCTCAATGAGAGTAAGAACAAACACTAACATTGATTTTGTAAGCCATAAAAAAGACATACAATGTCAAACAAGTTAAAGGATCTGAAGAGTATGACCACACAAAAATGACAACACCTAACCTTTTGTTTAGAGGACTCCCTTACTTCCCTGAGAATAATTCTAAAAAATGTTATAAAATGCTACACTGGCTTGCTAGCTGAGTCACAGAAGTAAAGTAAATTGCTCTGACATATATTAATGTCACCTTAGCAAGGATAATATCCATGTTTGCACACACAACTCATTACCACAGTGACTTTACCAATATATCAGCATAGAGGGCAGGCTTACGCCTAACTTAATCAGCTTGATAAATTAGCACTTTTACACTGGCATGTCACACTTGGATGCCAAGCTGTGGCAAGAGACTATCTCTGGACCAACCTGCCACTCTTATAGGATATTGAAGTCAGAGGTCAATTCATTTTCCTCATTGCCTGTCCTCCTGTTTGTAGCTGGTCATCTGCTCTCAGCAGCAAGCTGAATGAGGGGGAAAGCCAGATGGAGACTCTCTTGTCAGACATTGAAAAAGGAATGAGGCAGTGATGGGCAACGCAGAGAGGAAAGGTAGCAGAGGAAAAAGGCAGAATTTATTAGTGAACAATAGACACAGATAAATGACCAGACAAAAGAGAACTGGCTGCCATGTTGTTTTCTCACTGCATCAGAAAGCACCCAACCACAGTGGAAAAAAAGGTGGGGGAGTTCTCAAGGGGCGCAAGTCCTCTGCTTATAACACAATTGCTTCAAAGATGCTAACATAATAAAGGTAAAACAAAAAGGGGGGATGTCAATCAGCACAAAGACACAAAATCAAAAGCTCCTCCTTTTCCATTCATTGCTCCTTGTTCTTTCCATTCTCTACCTACATGCCAATCAGTGGCTTAAAGATGCAAATGTGATGGAAATCTGTGATCAACATTAGTCATTCCCTGAGATGCTCCTTCATTTAGATAATTTAAATATGAATGGTAAAGTCTAGCAGCTGATCTAAGGAGTCAATTGTATGGCTGTCAATATCATTGCAGCAGATGTCCAGTGTCCATTTTGCAAAAAGATACTCAGATAATGCCTATTCATTATGTTTTAGAGTGACTTAATGCTAACAAACACAGACACAAAACCATCTCAATAGACTGAACTGATCAAGATCAGAAAACACCCATATAAAGTTTCCACTTGGCTGTTACTAAAAGTGTTGTTTCACATAGGATCACAACCACTGATTATGCAGAAGAGTGTAATAAATACATCTGTGTTAATTTTACAGCATGATCCCAGTCTGAACTTTGTAAACATACTGGTATAGAATTCCCTTGAAAGATATCACCTGAAAAAAAAATGTTTATTCTGTTTGCTGTTTTTTCTTTTACCACAAGATGATTTAGCATAATATATTTTTTTAATTTAGTGAAAATAAGATTAAATATTATACACATGGGAACATTTCTTTGATGCAAACAAATTCAATTGAGCATGATCTTCCTGTCCTATATACATTTAAATATCTTATTATATTGCCCACAATGTGCCCGGGACAGGTCTTCTGCAGATAAAAAATAAAAATAAAATAACACTCTGGTCCTTTGGCTGTAAGATCCACAAGTGCTTCCCCTTTGTTTACAAATGGAATTTTGCCCTGAAGTATGACTGTACTTGTAAACAGGTTGCAGAGGGAGCACCTTTCTTTTCTTCTTCCAAATTTGATGCAGGAAGCAGCAGTGAGGATGAGTGTGTTGCAGTCCTATTGGGCTGAGAGAATGCTAAGGAATTTCCTTGGAAAGTTCACGTAACTTCAGAAAGTTACCTGAATGAATGGGAGGGGGCAGTATTTTTATTCTTTCACTATAGTGAAGTTCCCTTTCAAATGATATTTTCCAAGGTGGAATTAAGACTATACATCAGAAAGTTGAAGGCCAAAGGTAGGAAGGGTGGTCTAGATAGGTCTTTATTAATAAAACTCACCCTACTCCTCCAGCTATTGGTACTATCAACACTGAGGCCCTTTTTGCATGGCATTTGTCATGCAAAAGAGGGCCTGGAGCGTCACGCGATTGCGAGGAGAGATCTGCATGACATACTCACAATCGTGTGACGCTCCGGGGCCGGCAGGGGCCAATTGCGCACCTTTTCATTTTTGGCTAGAAGCCGAAAATGGTGCACGATCGTGCACTGCTCCCGGAATCTGCGTGCACTTACCTGGTGTGAGGAGCCTCTGGAGCTGGTCCGGTTGCGCTTCCTGCCTCAGTGCAGCCTGGGAATGTCCCAGGCTGCACTGCAAAAGGAAGAGGCGGGGCTCTCGCACAAGCAGGCAGCTCGTGCAGAGCTGAAGCAGCAGGGAAGGGAGAGCCTCTCGGCAGAGGCTGCTTGCGCGATCCCCACACCCCGGCACCGGAAAAAGGTAAGGTGTGGAAAGGGTCTGAGTGTGATGCCCATTTGTCAGGCAATGGAAAAACAGATCTTATTCAGCAAAAAAACTGGTTTTAGCCTGTAGACATTTTGCATATTTGGATTGCACTCAATATACAAAAATCTAATGCTTCTCTGAGCTAGAGTAAACCAACTGGATCAATGGAATTTGGATACATGTTTACTTACCAATTTCCCATTAATTAAATGGGTCTACTGTTGCAAGAACTAGGATCTGGTTTCAGGCCTAGATGCTGCTTTTATATACACAGAAAAGCAAAAAAACGAAACAAAACAAAAACTCCTCTATAATATATTTACCAATAGTATTGTAAATAAACTAGGCATGTTTTAATAATATTGTTACTAATACTAGAGATGCAATGCTAGGAGATAAATTTACATTCTGCAGGGTAACACAATTAAATGCATTGCAAGTTATACAAGATAGCTGATTTCAGGAAACTATGACCTGTTGGATTATCTATTAAATTTTGCAATAATTAATTTGGTACAATAATTAATTTGGTTCAATAATTAATACTTGACACAATTGATCTAACTTTGGATTAATTTTAGAGGGTATATAGTCAAATGAATACACTGGATAATTATAACATTTTCAAGAAGATGTATATACTATCTGGTATTATTTGGTAAGCAGCATGGATCCCCCCTGTTTTATCAGAATGTGAAGATGAGCTGAGTATTCCTTCTATATTATGGTTGTGGTAAATGAAACAATTTAACAAATTAGTTTTTAAAACAATATTCACACAAGTACAACTTTTATACATTATGCTCTTCAGATATTATATCTTAAAAGGCATTATAAGAGACAGAGGCTGGCATACTATATTTATAGCTATCTCATATTTATTACACACACACCATTTTCTCTAGGGAGCTCAAAGCAGCTACATTGTCCTCCTTCACATTTTTATCCTCACAAATGCCATCCACATGAAATAGGTGAGTCTGAAAAACAATGACTAACCCAAGGTCACCCAGTGCACTTAGTCAGGATTGGAACCCACACCTTCCAATTCAAACCCAATATTCTAACCGCTGCACCAAGCTGACCCTGTAACATTTTATCTGAGAATATAGACAACGTAGGAATGTTCTGTAGACCTCTCCCTTTTTAAATGTTGAATTTTGCACTGCACATTTCTGTGCCTCACTGCACATGCTGCATGATGTGCCAAACCACTTTGTTAACAAACTTATTTCCCAGATGTGGCTAAAGCAGGGACAGAAGGCTCAAATGTTCCAACATACCTAACAATTCAATTACAGTTATCTTACGGTGCCATCACATATTTTTCTTTAACAATCAAACAGCCTCAGCTGGAAATTCTAAGCAATAACATAAATAAAGCACCATCTGGCAAGAATAATTAAGGAAGGCTGGAAATAAAACATTAATTAGCACAGTATTTCAAACGACCTTCAAAGGCCTGATTATGAAATTATCTCCAAAACAGGTAATCGCTTATTTCATGTTGCAGTTAAATTTAACTAAGCATGAATAAATAATTTCACACTTTGAACCTACTACTGCATGTTATTGACATAAACCAATGATCAAATTGTTTCATTTTGGTAGAACAACAGCCAGGAAATAGACAACAGATAAATAATAAGCCAGAACCAGCTGTATTGTATTACTGTCTAATGTAGCTGAGATACCAAGTGCATGATCACTGTGTAGCTCTATCGTTTCCATTTACAAACATCCTCAAACATTTTGCATGATTTTATTCTAGTACTCATTAATGTCAATATGCCATTTGTCTGTTTAAATACAGCTCTCATTCATAAAAATATTTCTTAAACAAACCCTACACACACTTTATGAAATCACGTTAGCTTTTTCATCTAAGTACACCCAGGGTTGTAAACCTTACGTAACAAGGGCACCCTAAACCCTTAAGCTAGGGAAATTTAATAGCTCTTTAAAGGAAACAAGGGTATCGTTACCCTGTTATTATCTTTCAGCCCCTAAATGAGTAAACAAAGAGAAAAATGAAGATTTAACTATGATATACTACTAGCATATATACCCAGCATTGCCTGGGATTTTATTTTCTCAGAGGTAATACTTTTTAGAAAGATTTGAGATCCTGTGTCTCTAATTCCCCAAATTGTCTTGGCCAGTACCTGTAACTTTTCCCCATATTCCCCAATCCAACCTGTATTCAGAGTTATTAACATACAGAGGTTGGTGTCCTGCAGGAATACACTGGCCTTTTCCTTGCTGCTAGGCCTTGTCACCATAGCTAACAGCCTGAGGCCCAAGAGCTCTCTGGCTGAAAATTCTAAAGGCCCCTCCCTAAACTGCAAACCCCAGGATTCCATAGAATCTTCTTAGGAAGCCAATCATACGAAGTCTTCACCGGTACAGCCAGTCATATGAGGTCCTCGCCTGACACAGACAAACTTTGACTTTTATATATTAGATAAGCTATAATAGGAATCATACAACAGCACCGGTGTGGTGTGGTGTGGTGTGGTGGTTTGAGCACTGGGACTCCGGAGACCAGTCTTCAAATCCCCACTTGACCATGGAAACTTACTAGGTGACCTTGGGCAAGCCACGCTCTCTCAGCCTCAGAAGAAGGCAAGGGCAAACTTAATCTGAACAAATCCTGCCAAGATTCACTTTAGGGTTGCCACAGAGATGGCTTGAAAGCACGCAACAACAACAGGAATCATGCAGCTCTCATCATCCCTAACCAGCAGAGGCAGTGGTGAGGATTGTGGAGATCTGCAGGCTAACAATTTATGAAGATCTGCATAATTTCCATACTTGGTTTAATCTATTATGCTAAACTCTAGGGCCCTTAAAAAAAAACTAGCATGAGTTTCCTGAACTTCAGATTAGCTAGAGATAATAGACTCATAGTAATCTTTCTACAGAACAGGTATAGCTGGGTATAATTGACAAGGATTTTTAAAATACTGTTGTAGCCCACTAGCCACAGCAAATGGGGGCTAAAGTACAGATTTAGTACAGATTTTTTAAAACCTCCAAGAAATGAGATCTACAAGAGTTCATCAGTGTTGGCTTACTGGAGTCACCAGAAGCTCCCAACTAAAAGGTGGCTACACTTAGATCTGGGAAATAATTCTCAGCTATGGATTTATTGTGTGGTTCCAAATAAATCACCAGTGATGAACTTGAATTCATTATCTCGAAAACAAGTATGCTCAAGGCCCCTTTTAGAGAACTGTTGTGAGGGCAAACAAGATGTCTGTAAACTCTGTGTGTGTGTGTGTGTGTGTGTGTGTGTGTGTGTGTGTGTGTATTTTCAGATGAGAAATTGGAATGTATGCTAATCCTGGTACCTGTCGGACTGCACTTTTGCTCTGTTGACTAGGGATGATGGGAGTTGGAGTTCAACAACTTCTTGGGGACCACATTTCCCCCATTTCTGCTTCAGATGAGTAAGAAGAGCAGCCAGAGGAAAATTAACTCCTGATGAATTTCTGCTCCTCTCAGTCACTGTGGTTTGAGGACGAAACCACTAGTCTTTGAGTGTTCCATATCTGGAAATACTATAAATAGCCACTTATTTTCATGAAACACTTGCCTAGTTTACAAGTCCTTGCACTTTAAAAGGCAAATAAATCCAACCATTGTTTGTTTAATTACTGTGGTTTTAAACATAACTGCCACTTAGAAAATGCCATAAAACCAATAACAAAGTGTGGATAGGTCTGGACTGACTACATGATGTATGAATGTATAATAGAACAAACTATTAGAGAGGATGCCTGTCTAAAACCAGGCGGGATATTTCAGTAGATGCAAATTCAAGGACAGCCAGAGATATATGCAAAAACATCTATAAAGAGACATCTATAAAATCAAAGTCAATCCACCACACATATTTCCCTTTATATACCTAACATAGATCCACTTAGAACAATTAATTTTGTAGCATGGGAATTCTCAAAGCTTGGCTGTGCTGGCATATAATGTAGCTATTGTGGGGAGCAGGAGATAAAATTGGGGCATTGTCCCCCAAATAAGAATGCTGTTCCCCCAATGAGTGATCATTTAGAAATAGAGTTTTGCATCAGAAAAAAGAGGCAGGAAATTTAGCAAGGGAATGAAAACACAGCAAATACAAGCGTTCTAGGTGTAAATAATGTTCAATGCTTCACTCTCTCTAGTATTAGAAACTTGAGTTTGGGGGGGAATTTCATTAGAGGGAGCAGAATTCTTATTTGGGGAAGCAATGCCCTCACATACACACCCTGTTTGCTGGCTAGGGGATTCAGAGAGTTATAATTTAAAAAAGTAATTTCTCTGAACTCTAGGTGCTAATATGTGACACGATCCAGCCTAAAAATGTTTTACTAATGTTTGTAAAGTATTACTTCCTAGGAAAGCGCGATGGCAACATGATTGCTATCCAGGCTAGTGCTTCGGATACATTATGGGGAGCGAAGGAGGAACATGGGAAGCACCCTTTCTATTGTTCACATTATGCCTCTTCTGCATTTGAGTCCATGGGTCCAGGGACACAACACTGTTCTAGTGCCACATTCGTCTTTAACTGCTGTGACAGCATCTCATGAAATCCTGAGATTTGTAGACATCGGGACAATCAATTACTTACTTTAATTACTATACAACTAATAAACTAATTATCTTCTTTACATATTATTTCTGTAAACTGCGTCAATTCTAAACAGAATGGATTAAACACACACGCGCGCACGCACACACACACACACACTTTGGCTCATTTTATCACACCAGGCAAAGTAGAACTTCTATCTGAGGAACATTAAGATGAGCTAATTACTGTATTTTAATATAATGCGTAATACCTCACAGACAATGATTGAAGGGCCTTCATTAAGTGACAGAGTCACCTTCTCTCTATCCCTGGGCTATGTGATGTCAAATGGCTTGTGCAAACTTCTTTTAGAATGAGGCCAAGGAGGAAATACCCTTTGTACAATATCCAGAACATGATCAAAACCCTGAACATCCCAGACACCATCTGGAAAACCAGACACACAGGTCTAAAAGCTTTCTTGGGAAATCTCTTAAACAACCTTCTTCATATGCAAATCCCTCTCCGTTGATAAAAATATACCTTATTAGGGATGAAAAAGACAGTTCTATTAAAGAAAGAAGGAATCCAGGTACTTTGCACAATTTGTTGCAATTCTTGTTCAATTCTGCAAGGTTTTTTACAAGTATGTTCTACACAGTGCACTCCTATACATGTTTAACCTCAAAACAGTTGCCCCTGAGTACAGAGAGGATATAATCTAAAACACCTATCCATGGGATTACAGCTTTAATTGTGAAACCTGAGAGCACAGAGAGAACTTAAAGCATTAGTGTAATTTACCAAATGTACAAAGGACTTTCTAACAAAACATGTCAAGGTATCCTGTAAAGTAATGAATCACCCCATTTCAGGTTTGTTGGTGTAGCTACGTTTTCTTCTTCTTCCCTTCGTTTCTCAACCTGGCTCTAGTTGAGATGAAAAGGCTGTTCACCAATCTGTTGTCCTCATCTGTGGCCTGACTCATCAAACACCCATAAAAATATTCTCCAGCATGGTATTTTTCACCAGTGCATGAGAGTGAAAAGACTAGACCATTATTGCCAGCAACAGCAGTGAGTGGATGGGGATTGGGTTTTGTACGAAAATGCATTTTGCACAAAAATGTATTTTGCACAAAAAAAAGAACATTTTTCATACAAATCTTTCTGCCCACAAGATGATAGTGTTCAAAAACATCCGATTAAAAGCAGAACAATCTTTTAGCATGCAAATTAGACAGTGGAATTTAAAAGCTATATGGAGGAAAATCATTTTTGCAGCCCACATGAAGTTCAGCAGAGAGGCTGATGTGGGAGAAGACAACTTGTAGGCAGAATGAAATTCAGGAGTATTGACCAAGCTGCTTGTATTGCCCATGTGTCCTTATTGACTGTCTCTGGGGTGGGCGGGGAAGTGGGACAAAGAACAGGTAGGAAAGTGGACTCTGCATATATTCATTACTTTAGACACTGATATCCTGCTTCTAAAAAAATATTTATTCCATGGTAGACTACAATAATATAAACAAAAATGATAGAGAAAACAGTTGCACAGTATCTTCAATCAAAATGCTTTTTAACTTAATTGCCAGTGAACAGTCAGTTCCAACAAAGTATGGCAGTCCATCATATTATTTGAAGCAATGGGAAATGTGGTGGTAGTATATGCTACAATGCCTCTCCCCATGCCAAAACAAAACAAAACAAACCTGTATAATTTATAGATAGCTCTTCAGAGAGCCTAGTATACAATCTGTATCCTGCTGGTACTAAATAGATGTTTATTGGACTTCGCCTAAGGCAAAAATACCACACACATATACATGGGGAGTGGGGCAGAGATATTTTCATAATTAAACAAGGAAAGGGAAAATAGATATCAGGGCAACAAATTACCAAAGCAAAAGAAATAAACCTTAGAAACCTCCCTACTAGAACAAAGCAAAGTCAAATAAAAATGTTGTACTGAAATGACCAAGGGAAATGAACCTAAAGAAAGACCTTGTGGTAAAGGGTGATAACTAAAAACTACCCACCTCAGAATTGGCTATTCACATTTTGGTTATTTCTTCTGTCATCTTTGCAGCTCCCAGTTCTCAGATCACAATGCTGGACTGACAGCCAGTAAACCTCAATTTATGTCTGACAGGGAACAGACTGAGCATTTCTCCTTGCTTCCTGGACCACAGATCCCAAACCCATATGCCTGACTCCACCCTTGCTATCTACAATGTACAGTCCCAGTTCTACCTTGCAGTTTTCAATCTCAGTCCTCCATTCTCAGCAATCTTCTGCTCCATTTACATTACTCATTTTCCTCAGATGCCTGATCTTCACACCACTGTCCAATTTCTTCCACTTTCCTTAGCCACTCTTTCTTTGCTATACCCTCTCTGTCCTGCTCCTTGTCTCCCATACGAAACCTCTTGTGCGTGTGTGTGTGTGTGTATGTGTGAAGAACCCTCAACTGAACTAGCTCCTTCCCAAGTCAAGTCCTTTTGTCTCCTGTCCTTTGTCCATTTCTCTTAGTAGCTTCAGTTATAGGTCTATCTATGGAGGAAGGAGGAGACCAGGATTAGCAAAACTAATGCATACAAGGAAACCTACAATTTCCTTATATTCTTACTTTCTCAATGGTAGAGAAGTTGCATAGAGTATTATTTCAGGCACACCATGTGGCCCTGGAATCTCTGAAGGATGAGAATGTTTACATTAACAATAGTGGAAACACTTGATGTTCCACACTTTTAGTTCTATTAAGCTAGCTAGAAAGAAAAATAACTCTCTGGATGGAGTATTTTCCTTTCTTGTGAGCCCCTCTTCAACCTATCATGAAGATTCACATATTTAATCTCACACACCCAGGCATGGCTATTTTATTGCTTTTTTTTTTAAGCATGGAGAAGCACTTGGATGCTGCTAATTATGGATAAGACAGGCTTTCTGACTTCAGCTTTACAGCAACCTAGTGGCTATGATTTAAAATACACACATTGATTAATTTACAGTACCCAAGGCTTTGTGAATGTTCTGCTAATTCAATCTGGAATTTGCCATTACAGATCATGGTATATGTCTTTAAGCAAACTCAGAAAAATTCTCACTGCAGAACACAGTGCCTTTTCGTAAGATTAAAACTTTGCATGTACAAATCCAATGCTTCTTACTGATTGATTGGTTACAAGGGCATAAAGAAATTTATTTCATCAAAGTGCTAGCATAAGCATTTTATATTAGATATTTTTCTCTAATCTACTAGGTGAATATGAGTCACTAAAGCAGTGGATGATGGCTAGATTTAAAATATGATGTGGCTAACGATTCCTGAATATGTGGGAAGTGGCTCCATTAGGCTTAATAGACTTGTAAGTATATGGATTTTCTAGATATTATTTGCTTACTAACCAGAGCCCAATTAAACTCATTGTTCCAGTTTAAATTTTAGTTGCCATAAAAGAATGAGCATAGGATCTGAGATGGCACAAGTCCATCTCAGTTGAAACACAGGTATTGTGAAGCCTTTGAACCATACTGTAAATAGGTCACTGCTTAATATGGTTGATCAAATTCAAGTGTCATTAGAAGAACTAATGAACTGCTTTTTTGTGTAGCATGAAATGGAAAATCTGTCCAGCTGAAGTCAGAGAGAGAACAGAAAGGACAGTTTGGAAAAGATAATAAAAGTTCATGATAATTATGATATACTGTGTATCAAAAATATGGATTTATTGAATATGGCTTAAAGTGCTAAAGGAAAGAGAAAGAAGGAAAGCTGAAGTTTTCAATTAAATCTTTTTCATCACAATGTCTTCTCTTTTACCCTTTTAAATTTTTAAAGGGACATTTATTCAAGGATTTCCTACTTAATACAGTTCCATTCATTTCAACAGAATGGTACTACTTCAAGTGGTCACTTAATGATCTCTTCCTTTGCCATCTCCACATTATTTACATCAAAAGGGCTCTACTCATTGAACATTATCTCTTGCAGATGTTATTAGGATAGGTTAAAGTCAGAAGAAGCAATCTGCATGGGGAAAAAGTCTTTATTCAGTTTCCAGTATAACAGCTGGTGCACAACATAATCTTGAGAAAGAGAGAGAAACTTCACCTTTCTCTGCTTAGAAAGTCTGACCTATGGAATGATAACTAATAAATGGTAGCTAATGGCCATGATTAACACATTTCTACAAACATTTGTGAGAAACTGTTGTCCTTTCAACTCAAATGAAGAGTAGCTAGAGAGCATTGGAGGCTCAATGGTTTGAGCATTGGATTACAATTCTGGAGACTAAAGTTCAACTCTCTGCTCTGCCATGGAAACTCACTGGACAACTCTGAGCACATCTCAGCCCCAGAAACGGTGACAGATTCACCTTAGGGTTGCCATAAGTCAGAAACAATTTGAAGGCATACAACAACAACCAAACAACCATAATTTTCTCTCAAAATGGACAAGAAGTCCATTAAAGATACTGGCTTGAATCTTGCTGGTTAGTCCCAACTAGAGGAGATTCATTCAATGAATTGTCACACAGTATCTCAACACATAAGTTAATCCCGTTGATTCAATGGGTCTACTTTAGGTAGGACTAGTAACAGAATTCAGGCTGCCAAATTGCCTCCCATCCCCACAAAGCACTGAGGGCATTTTGGGACAAAAAAAATTGGAGGTTCATTTTCCAATAAATGTAAGGGGTTAGGGGGCACAAAATGGCCTGGAGGCGTATGCAGCATGGGACGTTTTTTCACTACTACCCCTGCTGTAGCTAGAAGGAGTATAAAGGAACTGTAGGAACCCTGGTGTTGGACATGGTGTTGTGATTTACTGGGATGAGCTTCTCCTCTCCCTTCTTTGAGAAGATCTGGGCAGGAATGAAACTTGACACCTTCACGGGAAATACGATGGATAATATGGTAAACCCTAACAAGAAACAGTGTAGGTAAAAAGCTTATTTTAGTGTGATTGAGACAGGTAGAGAAAGTAACTGTGCCTAATTTCATTAATAATGTTTTTTGTTTGAACACTGTGTGCAGCAGGTTCCCATTTAAGAGCAAATGAGCTGCTTTTTGACAAATCATCTATTCTTTTAAAATAAAGATCAGTCCATGATCATGTTCTCTCATTATTCCAATGTAACAACTTTTTGTTCTTTGGTTCTTATTCTGTTACTAAGAGGGTACTTATTTCCCATGTTATTGCTCAAGTGGAATGAACTATTCACTGTTGATTAAGACTGAGGAAAAAATGCACAATACCTAAAATTAAAGAGAGATAGAGGAGGCATTTGTGTGGCTTGCACTGTAATACAAGCCAGCCAAACTTTAATTTCCCAAATTAATTGTAGAAATTGGACACAACTATGCTTTGAGTTTCACATTTTTCCAGATCTCGTAATAAAACCTCCCATACAAAATATGCATGCATAAGGAAAAAAGGGTTACAAAAAGGCACATATTAGGGGAAAGTTCTTGCAAAAATGGGCAACAGGGGAAAATACATACATACAAGTATATACATTTTTATACCAATATTTTTCAAGAACTTTTAAAATGAGACTGATATGAGATGGAATAAATCTGTGCTTGATAAAATGAAAGTGCTATAGAAAGTGAAACAGATCTGTCCATCTTTCCATGAGAAAATAGATAATTCATGCAATAAAAAAGGGATAAATTTAGTCTTTAGTAGAAAATATGCATATAATTTCAAACGTATGGCAAAAAATAACAATTTTTAAAGTCATGATAGCTGAAAAACATACTAGAAGAACACTGAAAGTATCCTGGAAGCAAAATATGCTGAACGCATACAGAACATATTGTAAAACTAAGTCATCTAATTCAAGGACAGATGCCTAAACAATACAAAGTCCAAACACAAAATTGTCTGAGCCAGAACCCTGTTAATTGTAAGCATCCTAATTACTACAACAGCTGATGTTTCAAATGAACTTGCGCCACCTTGGCTACTATACAAGTTATGCAAGCTGCATTATGGCTTTCCTTCCTTTTCCCCGCTTTAAACTACAAAATTAAACAGTGATGAATAGGGATGTATCAATTATCAACCAAGACATTTTTTAGACCAGCCAATTGTATTCTGATGCTGAGTGGGAAGTTTAAATGTGTTCAGTGTTATATACAGGAAGGAATATTTAAATTGTACCTGTCCCATGAAACATCATTTATAAAAGGCTTCTGTGGGAACAGAAATATAAAAGCCACTCCAGAAATATCCATCATACCCTCTAGGGCATACTTTAAGTTTATATTTGAAGCTTTGCTGTCTCATCTTTGGAAAAATAAAGGATGGTTTTTGCAATGCACGTTACAGAACAATGAATACTATATAAAGATTAGATTTTAAACTACTGATTGTGAAAAATCAGTAAGGAGGAAGCTTCAGAACATACTTTCTAACTAAAATACATTAATTTGAGTGGTGTTTTTATCATTAACTATGAAACCATTTTCCCACAGAAGTCTTTTTTCTAATGACCAATGACCAAACCCTTCTCCCACCACCCAATTTTGGTTTTATTCACTCCAAGTGAGAATTATCTCACCACTCCTCGGTGGTGGTGGTGGGTAATAAATGAAAAAATCTACAACAGGATCAAAATAGGAGAAATTTCTACCATTAAACATGCTTTGGCTCTTATATAATATTTACATAATTCAATAACCTTGATTGAGAAAGAGTCCCCTGGTTTACTGGACCAGAAATGAACCCGTGCCTTTTTATTCCCACCTCCTCGTCTCTCCTGTCCATGCATTCCTGACTTTGATACCCACATGCTCCCTCGTTTAATAACCATTTCTCATAATAACCCAGGAAAATCTTGTTTTAAGTACTGCTTCCAATGAACATATCACACTAAGATTAGATAATTTTTGCTGAGACAGCACTGGGGCGGGCAAATGATGGCATTGTTCCCCCAGTAAGACTTTTGTGAAATTTTCCCTCAGGCCCAAATTTCCAGCATGGAAGAGAATGAGACATGGAAAATAGTTCATACTAAGAATGTTTATACTGTTTGCTGCATTCCCTTGATACCTTTGTCTGTCCTTTTTCTTTTGGATAGCTAAAATGTATTTTGAAGTGCTCTATTGAAGTTTTAAAATACTGCAATGGTAGAAATTTGAGGCCTTAAGGAAAACATCATGGGGACTGAATTCTTACTTGGGGGGCATTTTATCACCCTGCCTCCATAGCTATACTCATGGATAGTTGGGAGAGAACTACGACCATCTGCTCCACAGAGCAGTATCCTTCAGGAAAGAGCCATAGTTCTTGCATATCCGTATTTTATAAGGTCCTTGGGCTTAGTTGCCAGATAAGAGATCGCAACTAGGAGAGAATTTTGCTTTGAAGCCTTAAAGAACCAACATCAGTTAGACGGACCAAAGTTATGAGAAAGAGGGACATAATTTCAGTCCAATCACAGAAACAGAAAGAAGACACATATGTGAAGCTTCACTTGCAGTGCCACACATGTGCACTCTTATGGCATGTTCTCTTCTCCCACCTGCATCGATACTACCCAGAGTTCTCAGCACAGTAGAAAGCTATCGGTGCTCCAGTACGCATCTCTTCCATGTAACAAAAACAAAACAAAAACAAAACAAACCAACAACAACACAATATTCAGCTGCCCCTTAAGCTATCATGTAATCATTTTCTCAGAATGCAGATCAGCATGGCAGGTTTGGATATCTGCACTTGCCAACACCCAAGTTCCCATCCACCACTTACATTTGCCATTCTGCCTACCATACTTCTCCCACTATCCGAACAATTGTTTTGAAGCAGCTGTGTTGTCCATTAGAGTGCAGCTTACTCAAATTACTCCTGCTCAGCCTTACCAGAACCTGTGTCACCCCAGCACTTTCTACTTCTTAGCATAAGGCAGGGCTTTTAGTGTATATAGTGGCTGGAAGGGACAGAGGAGAGTTTCCTGTGGAATTTTCTCAGTCAGATTAGATATCTAAGAACTGGGAAACTCATTTACCTGTGTCCTTAGCCATCTATATTTGATTTATTGTTCCTATCTTCTCTTTGTCTATCATAGCTTATTATAAATTTCCCTCCTTCCTTCACATAATGGTACCTGCACCACTGAGTCTTGGGCATATACCCACAAATTCCTGCTGGTGCTCCAGAAGTGACGTTGTAGATAAGATTTTGTGCTGAAGACACCATCATTCCATTCTGTCATGAAAGTGAATGTAAACAGTAACAAGAAGGTGAAAGACGTTATCTCTTAATCACTGTGACAATAAACATAACAGATAAAATATCCACAATATTGGCTGGGCAATGTGACTTGAAGAGTGAGTTCGGAAATCATCAGAGAAGACATATGTTTGTCGTAGGCCCTGTACCTTTGAAATCTATGTGAAAGGCAGAGGAGCAGCAGATGCAGCAGGTTTTCCATCCATGCATCTCCATGTTGTGTATTACTGCCCCAGGAGCACAAAAGTCCTCTTTTCTGGAAAGATATAGGCAGGCGAGGTTACTGGCTTTAACTTTAGTCACAGTGAATTCACTTCAGGTTTTAGTCTGAACTTTATGGGAGCTATCCAAGGTTCTGGACCTAATTTGTTGATACAGCCTAGCAACTAGGATGGCTCCTTCAAAGTCTGACTGAAATCTGAAGCAGATTCCACATCATTAGTCTCCCTTGGGTGCAGGAGTTTTGCAAAAAGAATTTGGCTTTTTACCAGTTATTGTGCGTGTTCCTTCTTTTGTTGGTTGTCTTGTTGCCACAAGGTACTTGGGCAGCTTATATCCTTGATCTGCAGTAGGATTTTGACTGCAATTCTGATGAATCTGGGCTTCCCACCCCCCCCAACTGTTCCCCCTTCACGCCTTTCCATAATTATAGAAATTATATAAAATCACTAGTGTATCGATCCTGAGCATGTCTGCTTTGAAGTAAATATCATTGAGTTCAACAGGATCTACTTTCATTACACCATAACTTTACTATGTAGGGATTTAGTTGAAATCTTATCCTTGTCTACTAAGATAACTCAAGGATATAAAAGCACACTTGGGGAAAAAACACAATGGAAGCACTTTGAAAACACAGAAAAAGTATTATATATGTGGTGACATTCTCAAAAGTGAGGCTATCTTGTTCAACAAATATAAACCATAAGAATTTCTGGCAGCTGATGACATCTGTGCCATTACTGTATGCAGAAACAAACAAACTCCCAATATCATGGGTGATGTTATTTCCAGGAAACATGTTATTATAGTAGTTGAAGGGAGCGCAGTGGCACTGTGCCTTTTTTTTGTAAAGAAAACTTTGAACTAGAAAACCACAATTTTAACACATACACATACACACACACACACATCCATGCACACAGAAGACAGGCCAGTATTTTATCAATTTGTACTTCCAAAAATAATTTCAGATACTAGTTATCATGAATGATATGTTTCTTTACATCTTGAAGCCCTTTCAACAAGCGTGGGATCTATGTATGATAAATGAAAACTGCAAATTGAGGTTCTATATACCTGTATGCCTCAGGACTACTTTAACAGAGGAGAGTTTGCATTTCCCTTATAATTTAATTCCCTTCACAGTCTGTCCTGAGATTTTATGACATTTTATAGTACAATTTAATCTTTCATTATTAGCAGTAGATTAAGAGAGTTATCTTAGGCTCTACATACTCATAACTGTGGAAGGTAATTCTATGTCAGAATAAAATATATTCATGTCAGCTTAACTAATGTTCAATAAATGATTTAAATTCATCTTGTAGAGGCCTCTTGCAAAAGGAAAAGGTTTTTTAAAATGACACAGAGTGGATCAGTTTAGCATGCTGGGCCATTCCTGCACTACAGTCTTATAGCGCGATGATTCCACTTTCAACCTCCTATGGAATCCTGGGGTTTGCAGTTTCGGGAGGGGCCAAGTGGCCCCTCCCAAAACTGCAAACCCCAGGATTCCATAGGAGGTTGAAAGTGGAATCATCACGCTATAAGACTGTAGTGCGGAAATGGCCTTGGTCACCACAGTTAACAATTACAGCCCACCCTCCACATTTGCTAGGGTTGAGAGTGCAGGATCCCCGTAAACATGGAAAAAGCATAAATATCAAAATACGTGTGCATGTCTGTGGGAAGGGAGCTGAGGCATGGTGGGGAGAATGGGCTCCCAGGTCCAAACCAAGATAGGGAAAAGAGATGGAAAGGGAATGGGTAAAGCATGGTGGCCCTATACTTCCTCTCTTGCCCATCTCCTTCCTTGGGTGTAGAGGGGGATCAGGAGAGGGTTTGTGATGCTGAGAATTTAATCTGTGGGTCATCCTTAGCTGGCCAGATACTGACTGGCAGAGAAGGAGGAGGACCAAGAGGTTGGGTTTTAAAGGGCTGCACCGTCTGATTGGGCCCACCAGGAGGGCAGGTTCCCCAGGAAAAGAAGTGTTTGGTGGGGCAGGGGTTGAAGAAACTTGAGAATAATCAAATCCATGAAAGTTAAACATGAAAATGTGGCGGGCTAACTGCATAAATGAACATACAGGCAATTTACTTACCATTAGAAAATTAATCTGATATTTTATAGAGAAATAGAAAAATTAGCTTCCTCTTTGAAAAATAAACCAATACAGAATTTTGAAAGGGAATGGAAAGGAGTATTGGACTGGGTTTATAAGATGTAGAGATATGGTAACAAGACAAATGGTTATTATTTTTATTGATAACAGAAATGTAATTGCTCTTCTTTTTGTGTAAACAGAAACAACGTAGTTTCAACTGGAGAATATAAATGGAAGTAGGGGAGGTAGGATACATTTACAGAAGATGTGCCCCACTTGTTCCTTTTTTTATTTGGTAACTAAACTTTAATAAAAATTTTCCAAAAAAGAAAAAAAGAAAATTAATCTGATATTAAACCATCAGAGAAATATCAGAAATGTTTACTGCCTTTTATATCAACATTAGTTTGTTCAGGTTACAACTGGAAACACGTTGCTATTTATCTATTTATTTGTAACTGGGCAAAAGATAGTGAAATTGTTAGAAATTATTGGGTTGGATCTAGGTTTTTTTTATATGTACAACAGACACACTGAAGTCAATGGGATTCACATTGCAGAAATTTGCTCTAAGGATAACTTAAAATGTGACTGTTCTAACTATGACTAAGTCTGGATCCAACCTGTTTTTTCTGTATCACTTATTCCTATTGTGCAAAATAAGATTTTTAGATTTCCTTCCCATTATCTTGAAAATTGTGGATAAGTGCATTTGAGGGGGAGAGAGTCCATAGCTTTTAACAGGTTCTCAAAAGGGGTCAATGATCCTCAAAAGGTTAAAAAAACCCTAAATTATGAAAGATTTGTTTAGATTAGGTGTCTGTCCTGATTACTGGACACTAAATGCTAGTTCATGGCAGCTTGCAGTTTCAAACGTGTATGGTTATGGATTAAACTATATTTGAATAGTTAGGCGACTACTCCTTGCTTTCATTTTGAATAACCATAGTAGAGGGACCAATCAGTATCAGATTTCTGACAGATAGTGAAGATTTTTTTTTTTACTTTCAGACTGCGTTTCGGTCCAGACAAATTTGCCCTCTAAAGCTGTTATTTGCATTGTGATGGGTTCTCATTGTTGCTAATAATAGCATCCATGCCAGGGCAATTCTCAGGTTTGCGAGGAAATATTTTCAGTGGGATCATCATCATCATCATCATCATTTTATTTAATCTATATCCCATCTTTTTCCCCATGTGGAAATCAAGGCATCTTGAAACAGAATACAAGGCATCTTAGAACAGAATACAACAGAGACTATATATAGTAAAAAAAAAAGGTTCTTGATAAACAAACAACAGTCTTGTAAATACATTAATTTAAACAGTTAAAAACATGTGCAAAACACAACAAAGATAAAAGTACAGCATACGCTATCAAAAGATCATTCTACCACAACCAGTTAAAAGCCCAAAGCCTGCCTAAATAAAAACGTCTTTGCCTGCTGATAAAAAACAGAACAGAGAAGAAAAACTAAGCTTTCTGTGGAAGGGAATTCAGAGATCTGTTAGGAGGCATTCCAGGTCCTCATCAAATGGAAGAAAGCCCTTTCCCAAAGATTTTAAAATCTGAGCAGGTGCATACAATCTTTCAGAGAATCTGGATGAATAAAGGGCTGGATAAGTCAAAAGCAGTATTTTGCACTGTAGCCAGTGAAGCTGTTGCCAAAAGAAAAAAGAAAAAAAAAGGAGCTATTTGTTCCACATAAGCTAGAATCTGAGCAGGGGAGTGAAGAGTTAAAAAGCAAATACAAGCGTGTGAACATCCGCACACACAAAAAACAGCTCCAGTTGGATCTAATGGGTTTCTCCCTCACTGCTATTTATGCCCCAAACCTACAAAATTACTGTGGACCTTTGCCTCAATCTCAAATGAGTAACTGAACTTAGCTCTCCTCATCTCTGCAGCATTTGGTCATGTACATTTCTCCTGTGTGCTGCTTCTCCCTTGCCAACATCTTCTTTTTACATTTTCCTTTTCCCTTCATTCCTCCCTATATACTTCTTTCCACCCATTCTAACCCTACCATTCTTCTCCATTCTTATGCCCTTCCATTCATCGGGTTTTTCTGTTTATACTGTCACCCTGGAGCATTACAGCTGCTTAACCAAAAGTAACCAGAGAGATATCCTCTGCCTTGCCGCTATTGGACATTAAAGTACTTCAGTCATTCACTTACAAAGGCTTCATCTTCATCTATGACAAAAACCCATAATATGAGGATCAGCAACTTGTGTTTCCCCCATGTTGTTGGAATGCAACTCCCATCAAGCCTTTCCCACATAGTCAGTGGTGAAGGGTGCTGGGAAATGCACTGCAACAGCAGCTGGGGAGCCACAAGTTGCCCTCCTTTGTAGAGTACTTAGTGCAATGTAGATACACAAAGAAATATATCTAGCTGGCTAAATATACAGTATCTTGTATATTTGTCTGGCATTAGATTGTTCCTGATATCTGTTAGCTAGGTATTATTTTAATTCTCCAGAATCGTGGCATCCTTTATGCAGCAGACAACATAAATTGTGAAATGTCAGATGTCAAGCTTCCATTATTGCTTTAAATGTATGCCTTACATATTTGCCACAAAACAGTTTAATATCAAAAATCTAATCAACACAGTTATGTAGAAACTTGTAGTCTCTAAAATTTATTTGACAGAGGCCCTGGGGGCATGCCTTTTATTCTCACACTTTACTTCGTTGCAAGATAATTATTTTTTATGCCAGACTCAATTCACAACTCAGTGAAGGACTAAAAACGATATAAATATTTTATACAGCATTTCTGTGTCAGTTATTGCCTATTGCCCCCCCCCACCGCAACAATATGACCATGATCTCCTACTGCAGCTCAAATGAGATGAAGCTAATCACAATTTAAATTATATCACACAGTTACTGTTCAAGAAAGTGTTTACTTAAAGACTGAGGTGAGGGAGAAAGTGTACTATATTTAATGAAACAGGCTTTGGTATCTGTGACCTCAAAAGCTAATACTGTAGCAATTTCTGCTTAGTAGTTCACACTCTTTAAACATGTACTCATCTGGGGATCTGCAAGAGACACCTGAAGGCTGAATCTGATCCTTTCCCTGGATTAATTCCTTCTTCCCTTCCAGAGCTGTAAACTTCCAGGTTATTCACTCAGGCTCAACTTGGACTTAAGTTGCTTCAGTGACTCAACTTGGACTCAGCTGGGCAATAAATGATGCACTGACTCAACTTGACTCATGACTTGTATATTTTTAGTGACCAACTTGCTACCCCTGGTTCAGTAAAATAACACATTCACCCAGAAACCTTATGACTTTGGACAACGTTTCCATCTCTTTTTGCCTACTGGTCACATGACAACATCTCTCAAGTCCAAAGCAGGGGCACATTTCTTGGAGAGGAACAGCAAATGTGTTAGGCAACAGGCTTGAAGTAGTGTTGAGGTCTGCTCAGCAGCCTGACCCCACTGCAGAGAAGCCTTCTAAAACCTCTCCTAAGAGCAGAAGGCAAGACTCACCCGCAGACTGCAGGGTGCATGTTGCAGGGGGGAATAGCAAATGTGTTAGGCAATGGGCTGGAGGAGGAAGGAGCCTTTCTTCTAAAGTTTTTGAAGCTTCAGTACTGAAAAGTAAGAAGGTTCTTATTCCTCACTTCTGAGTATTAAGAACCTCCAGCAACGAAAATGAGAAGTAAGAGGATCCTATTCCCCACTTCCGAAGCTGCAGATGGCAAACTCATAAGTGTGGAGGGCTGGCTCCACTTAAATTGATAAAACTGACTTTATTTGACTTTGTCCAGAAATTCTGGAATATTGGTTGAGGTATAAAATTGGCTTCAAAACTTGAGACTTGAAAGTGTCTTGCAAAGACTTGGTACTCAAGACTTGAAGGTACAGACTTCAGACTTAACTAGAAACTTGGAGTAAAAGACTTAAATACATCGCTGCTTCCTTCTAATCAGTAAGAGGAGGTAGAGAAGGAGCCTATGAATGGGGAGGAGCATTTTTCTCATTGGTCCTTTAATTATTTTTTTATGCCTTCTCTTCAGGGAAAGCAAACCAAGACCCTGTGTATCCACTTGTATGTATTTAGCATAACTCTGGGATACAATAGGAAATCTAGTTTTGGCAAGTGAGGAAGGGATACACAGCTCAGTGGCACTCTTCTTCCTTATTTCTTCCATATTCTAAAAAGAAAATAGAATGGTCAATGAGAAACTAATAGATAAATTATATAGCATTTTCTTTTAAGTTTAAAAAGTTAACATCTATAACAGAGACCTGGTTGGATGAGACTAGTGGTGATGGAAATAATTTCTTTCGGCTTTGCCCACTGGGGTTCTCAGGCAAGACCTGGGGGCAAAAAGGTGAGTTGCAGTGGTCTATCAGGATTCCATTCTCCTGACCAGAGGCTAGCTGGAGTGGCCTCAGGACTGGTGTTGATAATTGTCTTGGCTTGCTGTGCTGGGTGACTTCAACATCCATGTTTAGACTGCCATGTCAGGGGTGGCTCAGTACTTCATGTCTGCCATGACATCCATAGCTGTGTCACAAGTGGTATCTTGCCCTGCTCATGCTGCTGTGCATACTCTGACCCTCTTTTTTTCATGCTGAATGGGGTGACTGTGAACTGGGAATGAAGAAACTATTGGTAGTTCCACTGCCATGGACAAATCACTATCTGATAGTGTTTAGATTTGCTTGGAATCAGAACCTCTGTAGGGGTGGGGAACTGATTCAAATGGTCCACTGCAGGAGGCTTATGGATAAACATGACTTTCTGGTGATTCTTGGGTAGTTTCCTGCTGCCTCAGCAGCTGATGCTGTTGAAGTTCTGGTCAATCCCTGGAATGGAGAAACAGCTAGGGCAGTGAACATGATTGTACCTGAGCAAAGATTTCTGGGGAGTGGAGCTAAACCAAAGATGGCAGTGGCAGTGCCGAAACAGGTTAAGACTAGAGCAACAGTAGCAGAAAATGTGGAGCAAGTCCAGTAATAAACAAAGACTAGAATCTGTCTCGCAGTCAACTGCAGGCAATATGGGCAACAAAAAACAAAAAAACACACACACTGACAACACATCATTGTTCTTCGCCATCATGGCATCTGTAAAGAACACAAGGTACCAAAGAGGGGCTGGAGACTGTCCATGAGCCATGGATTGCACTTTGCCCAGTCCCGGTGAAGCCAAGTATGAGATTTCACTAACAGTTTCCCACATTATACCAGCATAATCCAGTTTATGAAGTTTCTGGTAGAAAATCTTTTTACAAAATAGGCATCTTCTCCCTCCCCCCACTGACCCATCCCCTCAAAGCAGAAGCAGTGAAGCAAGCCCAATGGAGGGGGGAAGTTTTCTGGTCCTTGAGTGGCCATGGGTTGAGCACCTTCCTGGCATCCATCCTCAAAATTCTGCTCTTAACTTTGGATTCTGTCCTACAAACTCAACTGACCCACTCACCTATCTCCAGTTTGGAAGGCACCTCCTCTCTCTCTCTCTCTCTCTAATGAGCTATAATTCCCCACCTCTCCATTTCCCACTACCTGCCTTGCCTCACCTGTCTTTTCTGTTTTCTGTTGTTCTTGGCCATGCATATACCAGCTGTCTCACCAGCAGCTGCCTCTGGGGAGCTAGCAGCAAATAGGATAAGAGCTTCAGCCACCATTCACACATTCAAGACATAGAGCAAGTGGAGTTGGTTGTGTGTAGAAGGCAAGTCAATGAGGTTTGTTGGGCATACGCGGAAGGATGCTCCTTTCCACTTGCACAGGCACATACATGCCTCCACCATGGAAGAGAAAAGCTTTCTTGTAATCCGAGACCAAGGGATCCTGCCCATCCACCTTCACAACTCACGCACCCACAAAACTTCAAACCTCTGGTGTTTCAGAAGCATTGCTATATTATGCACACATATGCACCAGCTGGTAAAGAGCCTGATTCTATTGTAGCTGTATGTGCCACAGTGACCTGCAGCATACAAGAACAGGCAAGCACGCAAACAGCAGCTGCCTCTAGAATCCCTGCCTGCCTCATCAGACACCACTACCACATTAAAACAGCATAGATCTGTGAGTTTGGCCACCAAAATGGAAATCGTTTTTAAAAATGGAGGCTGGGGAAAGAAAAAGTAATTTCTGGATATATTTTGGAAGAAGCCTCCAAGAGGGATCTAGAAGGTTCAAAATGTTTTTGTTTACTTACATAAAGCTTAGGTGACCTGGTTGTTTTATACTGTTAGTTCTGAATAAAAATGTTTGAGGAAGTATGTTTGATTGTTTTTATTTTTTGTGGTGTAGAAAACTATAACTATTTTTTCCAAGTTATTTCCATCTGAGGTACCAAATTTTCTATCATACAAGTAATGTCCAGGAACACATCTGCTTTGTTAACGGAGATATACCTGTATATTTATCTATAAACACACAATCAGTTCTCGAGAGCCAAGATATGTTGAGATAGACACAATGTCTATTCCTAGGCTATTATTTCAAGACTGCTGGTGGAAGTATGGTTGAATAATTTCTCATGCAGGTTATAATATGATAATATCAAGGAAAAAAGTCCATCTTAGGCTTCTTTCTGCTGCTAGTTTACAATTTTCAGGTGGTTAGACTTTCTACTGTAACCCAAGACTGCATTCAAACATCTGATCCCACATCCTGCATTCAAAGGCAGTTCAGCTTAGAAGAAAGTTGCTAATTTTCCTTCTTCCTCCTTATACTCATACAGAACACCCTATATATTTGGGAGTAGGGAGCTGTTCTATTTGGCTTAAAATTGCAACATAGATCATGTTCATATTAGTTCAAACATTCTGCTTTATTTCTCAACTGTGCAGGAAAAATAATTCAACTGACTCAACTCTTTGGCAGTACAATGTAAAACATGCACTAACATGGATTACTCAAGAAAGATATATATTGAAAAAGCTATCAAAGACAAGACTAAGGTAAATGTTCACCAGCCTGAACAGATCACAACAGACATGAACTGAGAAATTCCTGAAGTATAGCTTTGTCAGCTTTTTATGCTATTAGTAGTGATGGATGCCAAAGTGAAGAGGAGAAACAGAATTAGATAAACCCAAATTGACCCTACCTTACTAGATATAGCTTTGGCAGAACTTGTTACTGCCCATAAGAAGAATCTAGACATAGGGCAGCCTATTTGTTGCTCACAGCCCAGCCCACTTGCTGGGAAATCAAAGGAATAGTGAAGTTCAGAATTCTACAGTGGTGTGAACTGATGGAAGGTCTACTCCAATACCAAGGGACTGTTGTCCTTATGATCTTCAACCATAAAGGTGCTTTTAGAGTTAGCATACTTACCACTTACCACAAATGACAACTACACCCAAATATTAAACAGTGCCATACCTAGGCTCAGCAGCACCTGGGGCAAGTGCAGAAGTTGCGCCTGTAGGTGCTGGTGCTGCTGCAGCCCCCAAAGGCCCAGAAAGGATAGGGGGCAGTGGTGAGCAGGTCCAAAAGTGCGCAGGGGTGGTGGATGCTCATGGGAAGGCATTGGAAGGTGGTGGATGGGTGCGAAAGTGCATGAGGGGGTGGCGAGTGGGCGCGAAAGTGCACAGGGATGCAGGTAGGTGGGGAAAGGTGCGGGGTGTGGCAAGTGGGTGCAGGAAGGCATGGGAAGGTGGCAGGTGGGTGTGAAAGTGCATGAGGTGGTAGGTGGCTATGGAAGGGCACAGGTGGTGGCAGGCAGGCACGAAAGTGCATGAGGGGATGGGGGCATAAAGGTGCAGGGGATGGCAGGCACGGGAAGGCGGCAAGTGGGCGTGAAGGTGCACGAGCAGGTGGCAGGCAGACACAAAACTGCACAGGGGGTTGTGGGCAGGTGTGGAAAGCTGCAGGGTGTGGTGGGTGGGCACAGAAGGGTGCAGGGGATGGGTGAGTGCAGAAGGGTGGGGGGAGGTGGCAGGTGGATGCGAAAGTGTGCAGGGAGGTGGCAGGCAGGCACAGAAGGGTGTGCAGGACGGTGACTTTTGCGCCCTTCTCAGAATGGAGCCCAGGGCACATACCCCAGTTGCCCCACCCTAGATCCACCTCTGTATTTAAAATTGTAAGAAAAGGTGATCATGTATTAACAGAAAAAGCAGGCAAATTGCTACAAGGAAAAAAATAAAATAATACAATACAATAAAACTGCAAGTGTGAGAACAATGCTGCTTGCAGATAAAATTACAACCCAACCCCATCTCAAAGGTAGAGAACATTTTAAAAAACGTGGGCAGGTGATGATCCAGCCCAGCCTTAAATAATCTGAATGGACAGAATGGACAGCAGACCACACCTGACTGGCCAACCATCATAAACTTTCCAGCTAGCCATGCATCACCATTGATTGGCTAATGACTCCTTTCTCCACTTTGGAGATGTCAAGCAGATGTCCAGATGCCCCAGTGCCCATTCAGAGGTCTGGTGAAATGATGCCTCTGTGGCCTTTCCACCAGTATCTACAAGATGCAAAACCTATCTCAAAGCTTGTACTGAAAAGTGTTCTATGGTTTGTTCAGAAAGAGGATTCTTAACTGGAGAGTTCTTTGACAGAGATAAACAGAGAATAGTATTGTACAGTCATTACAAAGAAGGGATACAGTCATTACAAACAATAGAGCTAATCCCCTTCCAGTGGAATGAGAGCATCCTTTTTTTATCTCTGTTCTTCTTTTTATATGTATTTCTGGGAAGCAGGAGAAAAAAGAAAAACAAAAAGATGACAACGAAGTTGTTAATAATTAAACATATTTTATAGTACTTTCAAGTGTTCAAAACACATTATGTGTGTTTCTAGGGTAATGCTTAACAATATTCATGTGAGACAGAAGTAGGTAACTTCAGCAGGTTTGAAGGCCAATTTCAGCTCCACAGATTGTCTAGCGGGATTCATCACACTATGCACCATCAAATTGGGCAAGGTGGTAACAAGTAGAAGTTGTAGAAACCCAGTTCTGATCTCAATCACATTTCTGTGCTAAAACAAGACACACATTTCTGGCATGCTTTGTTTGAGTGTGGAAAAGCATGCGTTTTTCCACTTAGGCTTAGGTATTTAAGGGCTACACATAGCCCATTTGCTGTATGCTGTCCACCCTTGCTGTGGAAAATATTAAGCCCTGTATTGCACACTGGGACGGCAAAAGTGGATTGTCTAATGGAGCTAGAATATGTTGATTTTCATATTACAACTGCCAGAATCCCTAGCCAGCAGGGTGGTGGTCATTCTGTATGGAGATTTATGGAGTTGTAGTCCAAAACCTAACTTCCAAATTCTGCTTAAGCTTATCTAGAATGTTCATGCCAGAGGCAAAGGTAAGATCTGAGCTTGGGAACTGATTCATAGTTCAGCTTCTTCAATTGTTACAGCCTAGGAGCTCACACAGTACATGAAAGCCAACAACGTAGACATTTTAAATGTCACCAAATGTATATGCACCAGTTCCACAGCTATCATATTTTTTTAGAAGAACTAGTTGTGGAAATTCAAGAAAAAGTAAGTCAGCCAAAATTAGATGGTATCAGTGTTATGTTCAAGTAATGCAGAAGGACTTTATTGTATAAAAATAAGATGTGCAAATTGTACCCGTGAATTGCTAAAGATTATAGCCAGCTTTCAAGATTTGCTGCACAATGGCAGCACAGGCATTTTCTGCCTCATGTCTATTACTACCAGGTAGTTATAAAAGGATATGGGAAGTATCTGTTGATAAAAGGCCCTAATTATATAATACTGCCTGAAGCCCCCAGAGTTGTGCTAAATCCATACACTAGTTGAAATATATTCCAATCTTTACCTAAGTTTTTCCATTGCCAAATGTTATAGTCAGTCATGCTTATCCTGACACAAAATTCACTTGCTCAATGGAATTTAATGCAAAGGACTTTTCTTTAATCATACCATGTGAGTAGTATTATAGAGACAGCCAGTTCAACCACCAGACTATATTAAAGGAAGAAAAGGAAACTGTTTTCTCCTCTATTTCAAGAACCTTACAACAACAATGCAGAATGCAAACTTACATATTTATCTTTTTGACTTTAACAAGAAAAAGCACAGACCCCTTCAGGAAGTGGGACAGGGAACTGGATTCATGTATGTCAGTAAAAGAATATTGTCTTAGAAACAAAAGATGACACAGAAAGAGAGACAGCTACTTTTGAGAAGGATAACACAGTATACAAGGTATAGCAGACAGAGAGCTGGAATTATATCAGTGGTATATTCAATTTCTCTCTCTCTCTCTGTGTGTGTGTGTGTGAGAGAGAGAGAGATTGAGAGAGAGAGAGAGAGGGGGGAGGGATTACTTTCAAATAAGCAACTGGCAAATTTAAAAACAAAAAACAAAAGATGAACTGGTTCTGAATGTGTTTTCCTCTGAATACCTTCAATTATCTGTCATTCCAAAGCTAAACAAGGAATGAAGAGACATAATGGCGAAAGGCAGTCTTCATGTGAGTGCATAAAGAGTAAGACACTATACACATTAGAGGAAACGGTTCATAGATATCAGAGATCCATGTTAAATTGTTTAATATATTACCACAGGGAGCCAAATGCTTGCCTCATCATCTTTCATGCCAGTTAACATTATTCTCTGTTAACAGGGCAGAGAAAGCTACATTTAGATTTCACATTCCTAATCCCATAAACAGAGCTTTAAAAAATAAGGAGAAAGCCATGTATCAATCAATTCCCTCCTACCCTTTTGTTCCTGGCTTGATAACATACCGCCTAGTCGGATCCAACCATTTGTGAACCAGGAACATGGCTTAAACAAACCCTCCAAGCAGAGGTCATACAGTCAGCAATTCTGGTTGGGAAGGCTTGTACCAGAGTTAGAAGGTTTTAACATAATGACAAAGTGTAGATTGTAAGAAGTGAGACCTATTCTGTGAAAACAGAAGTAAACATGATCACTGAACTTGTTTTGTAATATCAAGCTGCTTTCTTTATAGCTGCTTCCACAGAGAAAGCACTCCATTCCGTGGGAGATTAGGTTGGCCCACAGTTTGTTCTCCTTCTGCCTGGCAGGCAAAGAACTTTTTATTTAGAAGAATATTTTATCATTAACATTAACAGCAGTAACAGGCTGATCTGAGAGGCTCTTTTAATGCTGAACGCCAGTATGGTATAGTGGACCCTGGAAACAACGATTTGATTCTCTGCTCAGCCATGGAAACCCAATGGGTGACCTTGGGAGCATGACATGCTCTCATCCCAGAAAACCCTGATAGGTTTGCCTTAAGGTTGCTGTAAATTGGAAATAACTTGAAGGTACAGAACTACATACTATAAACACACACCCCTTTCCTGTTATGTTTTTAAATATGTTTAAATTGCTTTAATTCAGTGATAGATTTTAATATAATGTGCTTAATTTTTTTTAAAAAAATAATCAATGTTGTAATGGATTAGTTTTAATGTGTTTTGTTTTAATCTGTGCTGTAACCAGCCTGGGCTAGCATTTGGAGAAAAATGGGATAGAAAAATAAATAGTAATAGGAACTATTGCCAATTTATCACTCACCCTTGTTGATCTGTGACTTATGCTGTACTTCTTAATGGTAAGTTTTTAATTCTACCTATAAAAAATAATTCTACTATTATCCCACCTTGTAGACCCCGTCCTGAGGAGTATAATTCCTTATATTAAAAATATTGAGCCATAGAGGGACACATAGGCAGCTGAGCTATGGGAAACAGATCAAATGTTAACATTAGCACTGGTTCCTGTCACGTGTCCTAGGTGAATCTCAGAAATGGTTCACAGAGACCATTTAAATGGACTTTCAGCAATAATAGCACCAACAGGACACAAGAGGCCTCTGGGATTAAATTAACACTTCAATCAGTCAGGAATGTTATGCCTGCATCCTCAGATGAGATAGCAATCTTGTGCGAACTACAAAGATGCCTGGCTGTATTTTCTTTATATTACAAAGCTGAAATCCATCTTCATAAAATTTGGCCATCTGGTCTTTCCCAGGAAATAGGGTCTGCCCCCCCTTGCATGCTTTTCCCTATAACTAGACCCCTCCTTTTTGTATCGCTCTTCGGAGTCCCCAGAGAGAAAATCCCCACACTGTCCATTTTTCTGAAGAGCTCCCCATAGTTGTTGCACTGAGTCAGTTTCAACTTGTGACTTCAGGATTTTTCGTCAGGTAGTATTACCCAAAACCCCTATGCCTCTCTTAATTTCAGCTCTCTTTAATTTTCTATAGCCCTTGTATGCTTGTGCGAGTGAATGCAACAGTGTGTTTGTGTGGATTTTGACGTCTTTTCCAATAAAATACTGAAAGTTGAACAGTTAGCTTAATTCTCTGTGATCTGACTCCAGAAAGCTGGGCTCAAGATCCCATTGAGATACCCTGCCCTCTTCGCATTGTTACAGCAGTGTTTAGCTAATTTCCTCCACAAGTGATAAATCTGATGAGTGTCAGGAATCCCCCTAAGGGACCCCCAGAAGACAGGGTAACACTACCTTTGTTCTAATCAAGTCCTTATACTGTGCGTCATAATTTGACATACCAACAAACTAGACAGATACTCAAGGCGGGGGAGCAACTGGGAAAGCCATGGCACACAGTACAATATGGCCGTTTCTCAAGTGTGAATGACAGCTGGCTGAACCAACCAAAGAGAAACAACATGCCGTTATGAAAGGGCTCTGGCTTACTCTGCTTTGTTCTTTGTTCTACCAGAAAAGAAACATCTTCAGTGTAAATACTTCACAAGGCATGTTGAATAATGGCTGAACGCTTATAACATATTAGCCCAAACTCTTCGGAGGGTCTTCTTTTGTTTAATTGATTGTTCTCTTGTTGTATATGGTTATGTACAAATTATTTTGGTGCTTATCGTGCTGAAGCAGCAAAATTGAGCTATACATTTTAGTACAACCTCCCCCCCAACAAACAACTTAGTTGCAGGGCAGAACCATAATGGAAATTAATGACTGGCCAAATGCACCAGTATTTATACCAGTTGCAGAATTTTAATTGGATACTGCACGATTTATAAATTTTTGCTTTTGAAACAGGCTATGAATTAAAACTACTGGAAAGAACACAGAGATGCTAGAGTTGATAAACAAGACTTATTAGGGTTTTCTGCAAAATTGAAATGAAATTAACAGCTCCAAATATTGTTTTCTGAAGCACACTGTAATTAACAGCCAGACACTAGAAACCTGTTTTTCTCTCTCATTCTCTTATTAATTTCCTTTTTATGCTACTCAGTTTATATCAGTCTGCTTATTTAACAACTCAATCTCATGGACAATTAAACAATACCCACAGAGGTATACAAATGTCCGACCCAATCAGTTCCACCTTATTAAACTTCTTTCATTGTTTTGTTGCATCCGGAACAATACAACTGTAAAACAGTCCTGTGGTCGCAGCTGCCTTTATGAATTCATCCAACAAAGTGAAAACTACCTGTGTAACAGATTTCAGTAAAAAGTGCAACAAATAAACATGTACAAGATCATAACCTTTGTTCTTAAAATTCTGAAATTCTGTCACTAACAGCATTACATAGGACACTTCTTTTGTGTTTTTGTTACTGTAGGTTTAGAGTTATGAAATACTAGAAAGTAAACAAAAGGTCCTTCCCTAGATGTTTATCATGTCAAAAAAAAAAAAAGTCCTTCGGTAAAGGTTCTAATTGGAAGTTTTGTTCCCTCCTCCTTTTGAACACAGACTACTATGACAGAGACCCTTTTCGCACGGCATTTGCCATGTGAGAGGGCACCTGGAGCATCGCATGATTGTGAGGAGCAATCCACACAATGCACTCACAATCGTGCAATGCTCCGGGGCCTGCAGGCACCGATCATGCACCTTTTCATTTTCAGCTGGAAGCTGAAAATGGTGCGCGATCACGAATTGCTCTCGGGCCCCACATCCACTTACCTGGTGTGCGGAGCCTCTGGAGCCGCACTGGTCGCGCTTCCTGCCCCAGCGCAGCCTGGGAAACTCCTAGGCTGCACTGCGGAAGGAAGAGGTGGGGCTCTCACGTGAGCAGGCAGCTCTGTGATAACTGAAGCCTCTGTCAGAGCTGCTGATGACAAACAGCAGCTGTTGGTCCCTGTTGGTCAGGGTGGAGACGAGTCCTGCAGCTCGAGAGCTCCCCCTGCTGCCATGGACCAAGCAGGCTTGGACGTCCCTCTGCCTGCTCCTTTAGGGCAACAGGGATCCGATTCTGAAGATGGTTTGGAGCCTGTGCCAATCAGCCCACAAACAAGGTGGAGACTCAAGAGAGCTGAGCAAAGGGAGGCTTCCTTGATTAAGTTCAAGAAGCAGTGACTGGCCACACCTGTGTCTTGGGCTATATAACTGCCTGCCTGGAAGCTTTCCTTTCTTGTGGCAAACTTCTTTCAAGCCTTCCTCTTGCCTGTTCCTTGCTCCCAGCACCCGGTTCCTGCTACCTTGGATTAATCTCTTGACCCTTGGCTTTTGGAACTCTGATTACGGATTTCGCTTGATGTTCTGGTAAATGAACTCCCTTATGCAGAGTGCTTGCTTGTCTCCTCCCGGCTGGACTTTGCTGACTCTCACACTTCCTTCTCTGGGCTGGCTCGCTGCCCAGGTCTCTGACCTTGACAAGCTTGTGTGGAGCTGAAGCAGCAGGGATGGGAGTGCCTCTCACTGGAGGCTGCTTGTGCGATTCCCGCACCCCAGCACCAGAAAAAGGTGAGGTGTGGAAAGGGTCAGAATGTGAGATATGTCTTAAAAATTCACAGGAATTTCTACAAAAAACCCTCAAACAACTAGTTTGCCTATAATAGATTGAAGACAGAAGCTAATTTTTTTTGTCCAGCAAGATCAGCTGTGATGCTCAAGATGATTATCACCAAAACATAACTTTTATTCTCCCCATTTTTTATTTTAGTTTACATATATTTTTATCATTTTGCATTTCCACCATAAAATAAATTACATGAATATAAATTAAGGGTGAAAGCCAACAAACTTGACATCACATAAGTGGCAGAACAGATTTCCCTTCATCCCATAGCCCTTATAAACTCTCAAAATATTTTCCAGAAGACAGGAGGACCCTCCAAAGTAGATTTTAGGGTTAACAATGGAGATAAGGAAGGTACTGTCTGTTCACAGTTCTCATTGATACTTTTCTGATTAATTTTAAAGGGGCTAGAAAAGCAGCCCTATGTTCAGGCTGGCTGAAATTAATGACATTCTACCAGTTTAACTAGAAATGGAAAGGTGGAAGAGGCACTAAGTCATATACATCAACTGTTTGATCTGAAACTTTGCAGTCCAGGAGATGGGAAATTTGAAGGTGACCTGCTCAAACGGGTAAGAAACTGCCTATTTACAGGACTGTAACTGTTGATGTTTGACTTCCAGCAGCTTGACAAGTGTTGTCTGACGTGGTTTTCCCCCACCATCCTTTCTGGGGTTAAATTTTATTTTGAAATATTTCTGTTTCTATAGCATCAGGAAATTGTGTAAAATTAAAATTTTAAACATTTGCAGGTTTAGTCATATGCAATTGCCTATTTTAAGTTTGCAAATTTTAAATGTTTGTGATTTGTTACTTTTATTGTATTCAGATAAGACTCTTAGATATACAGAGCCCTTATGAAAAAAGGTGGGATACATATCAAATAAATAGTAGCAACAGTGACAGGAATTCTTGACTTTGACATTCAATGTTAATTCTCAAACAACGGTTCTGAAAGACTGTAAGGCTATTTAGATTTTTTACGATTCTGGGATAAACAAAATGTATATGGATCTCCACAATAAAATCAGAAAGAACAGGAACAAAATGGGGGACTTTCTGGTCCTTTTGATTAGCTTGGATGCACTTAAAAAAAAAAAAGATTTGGTTCCCGTTCTTTTCAATTTTATTCTGGGGATGTATACATATTTTGTTTATCCCAGCATATTTTTCTGTCACCTCCTGGTACAATCAGGGACTTTTTACACTTGATCTCCAGGTCGCTTAATTTTAATCCAGTATAAAATCTGAAAGAACAGGAACAAAATCTGGGACGTTTTATTCAGTCTGGATGTATTTCCTAGGTGGGACTGGATCTTTTCAGTTCAAATTAGGTGATTTTCAAAACAGATGAAAAAGTGGGATGACAGAGGCTGCCCCCACAATTTGGGACAGTTGGAGAATATGGGTAATTCACACACACTTATATCTGGCAACTTAATCAGGCTTTTCTCCCATACTCTGGTGATTCTAAGTTGCTGAAGCAGAATGAGATATTTTCTCATTGCTGTTATGTTTTATGTATTCTGGCTGTTTCTGGTAGTGACAAAGAGATACTTAAAATCCAAATCTGTTCAGCTTCACCCTGGATTTAAGCTCAGGGTTAAGAAATTTCAGCCTCTGGAACCTGTTCATTGCAGGTCTTAAATTACTAGGACAAAATATAGTTGTGAGATTTTACGCACCTTATCTACTGCATTCATTAATCATCAATGTAGTTTTTTAAAAAATCTATGTTATTCTTCCATGCATATGACTTGGTCTGTTTTTGAATACACTCAAATGTGGTTGATGAAGCTCTGAGTATCAGGCATCATGCCTTCAACATTCATTGTAACCTGAAAACATACTTTCATTAACTTGGCCACATCTATTAAGATGCAGGCATCAGGAATACTCAAGACTCTGCCATAACTACAGTGAAAGGCGTATTAATGATGTTTGCCACACAAGGTTTTACACAATAGAGGAGTGACCTGAAAGTCTCTAGAATAATTCTCATCTTCTGTGACAGAACACACAGTTTTGGCAGTTCATGTCTCCTTGCAGTCGGACCTCTAAGTGATAGTAAATGAAACCATTAGATAGAAACCATTTTTCAAAGTGACTGCCAACATTAATGCTTTGTTTCAGTAATAATCATGAATCGGCTGTGACATATTTGGGCTATTTAAATGTAGGTTAATAATAAATTTTTATCCAAGAACATTATACTCCATAGCATTCATAGTTTTTGCTCTCTGACCAAGAAAGCCACGACAAGCAAAATTTTGGACTAAGAATTCAGTCTCATCTCAGATGTCCCCCAGAGACTGCATATACTGATCCCAGGTTTCAAATAAAAGCCATGTGTCCTTGCTATCTGTTTCTGCCTGGATAATCTTATGAACAGAAAGGCAGCTGTAATAAAAGGCCATATTAATGGATGTTTATGAAACAATAAGTACTTTAAAAGATTAGTAACTGTTGATTATCTTTAAGAGAAGTAGTATAATTCCAGTTATAATGTGCAAGCGCTTAAAGGTCTAGGCTGTTGTTAATGCTAAAAATAGAAAGTACAGTTTAGTCCCTTTAATTTTCACTGTGTGAAAGGCTTTTATGGTAGACCACCAATGAAACTGAATAGACTTGGGTGGTTAGAGCCACTGGTAAGTGTAATGCAGCCATACAATTTATGGCCAATTTTTATATGATATCTTCATAATATAATTTTAAAAGCTCTCTAAAAACAGGTATATTTTAGAAGGGTATAACAAGACAGACCAAAATAAATGAATGGCCACAATTATGACAAAAGTTGTAATGGAAATGGACAATTTCATTAACTGAAAATATGCAAAATAACTACTTTTGAGTTATTGGAATTTCTGATTATTTTTAAAAGTCTAGAATTGTAGATTTAGTGCAGACTAAATTGGGTTTAGATTTTTGTTTCTTTCTTTCTTGTAATAATTTTATGAGTTTCTTTACTTTCATTGTTATACTATTTAAAAAATAAATTTATGGAAGGCTCATCAATTTTATTAATTATTAAGACCCTTAGTGATGAACTGGTATCGACAATTAAGAAAGAAAGAAAGAGAGAAAGGAATTAATTAATTTTCTTTCTAAGTTTAGTTTTAACATATTTACAATGGTTAGTCCCATCTCATCTTGGATGCTAAGCAGGGTCAACCCTGTTTAGTACTTAGATGAGATACCACCAACAGATATCAAATGCTTTGAGGCTATATTTCAGAGAAAGGAACTGGTAAAACCACCTCTGAATATTCCTTGCCTAAGAAACCCCTACAAAATTCATTAAGGGTGCTGTAAGTTGACAGGCAACTTGAAAGTAGGCACGCACATACACACACGCACGCACGCACATCTATAATGAGTTAGATTTTAAAGGAACTATAACAAGCATTCAATGCTTGTAATGAGGTTCCTGTTGGCATTGCTTTACAAGCATTGCTATAAAAGTATGGGGGACTTGTGGGGACCAAAATGATGTTGTCCCTGGCACCATGCCCCATTTCAAAACTGTAAATTTTAAAGATCGTTATCACTTCCATTAAGTCAAGAGAGCTGTGAAATGTGGGATCAGTATTCCAAAATATGGTTTGCCAACTTGAATTTAGCTCTTCCTAATGTCATCCAGTAAAACATCACTTCCTATACCTCTTGCAATGGGGAACACCTGATAATAGGAAACAATGAATAAAATACAAAATAAAAACAAATATGAAAAATATGAAATAAAATGAATAAAAGATCTATAAGTCTAAAACATGAAAATAGTAAGTATTTTAAAACTTCACTGGGTCTCAAATATTGCAGTCAAACTGCTGATGGGACCATTACAAGGAGTACCAAAGTTTCTTGTTATGACAATTTCAGTGGCTATCAGTCTGCTTCTCAGCAAATATGACTGACTACAACTTATAAAGCCCTATATGAGAGATGGTGTGATGGTTTGAGCATTGTACTAGGACTCCAGGAAACAAGAGTTTGAATCACCACTCAGACATGGAAACCCAGTGGGTGATCTTGAACAGCCTACGAGGAAGGCAACATCAAACCTCCTTTTAAGCATATCTTAAAGAAAGAAAAAAGCAAGAAAATCAAAGCAAGGAAAAAACTATGATAGGGCCACCATAAGTTGGGGTCAGTTTGAAGTCACATAAACAACAACAAGTTGGTTAGACCTCATCTGGAATACCGGTTAGTTGGTTAGGCCTCATCTGGAATACTGTGTCCAATTCTGGGCACCTCAATTCAAGAAGGATATCAACAAGCTGGAACCTGTCCAAAGGAGGGCAACCAAAATGGTGAAGGGTCTGGAAACCATGCCTTATGAGGAACAGCTTAGGGATCCGGGTATGTTTAGTCTGCAGAAGAGAAAGTTAAAAGAGGACATGATAGCCATGTTTAAATATTTTAACGGATGTCACGTTGAGAAGGGAGCTGGCTTGTTTTCTGCTGCTCCAGAGACTAGGACAAAGAGCAATGGATTCAAGCTGCATGAAAGGAGATTCCACTTGAATCTCAGAAAGAACTTCCTGATGGTCAGAACTGTCCAGCAGTGGAATATGCTGCCTCAGAATGTGGTGGAGTCTCCTTCTTTGGAGGTTTTTAAGCAGAGGCTGGATGGCTATCTGTTGGGAATGCTTTGATGTGTGTTCCTGCATAGCAGGGGGTTGGACTGGATGGCCCTTGTGGTCTGTTCCAACTCTATGATTCTATAAGTTGGGCACAGGCTGCATGAAGCATTATGCTTCCCCTTATGAGCCTTCCCAGGTTTTAAGATTTTCAGAGGAGGCTCTCCACACACTTCCATTATCTTCACCAGGATGTTTCACAAAGCCATGAGAGAGGATTTTTGTTGCTCCCAGTCTCTGGAACTCCCCAGGAAGGGAGCTAGGTTGACTTCTTTCCCTGTTGTGGTTCTGACTTTTACCAAGTGGGCCTTTGGCAACAGAGTGGTTGTAGAGTAAGGGGGGTTTAAAGAACATGTGTATGTGCTTGCATATTGTACTTCCCCATTCCAATGTGCTTTTCAACTGCTTTAACTTGTTTCTCACTTTAATATGATAATTTGTTCAACTGTGTTATTATATTGTATTGTATTGTATTATTATATTATATATTATCTGCTTTTAGCTTTTAATCATGTTGTGAGTTACCTTGGATCCCATAGGAGAAAGGCATGAAATAATACTTGTAAACTTGGTCTTCCAGATATCTGGAACTTCAGATCACAGAAGCCCCAGCCAATGTAGCAATATGGGATTTATAGTCCTCCCCTATCTCTTGCTTCAAAGCAGGACCTAAGGGATCCTTGGCAATTTAGCCCCTCCACTCGTACAATTTTGTAAAGTGTGTTATAAAAGCTAAAATATGTACTAGCCTCAGTACTTTATTTCAAATTGTATGTCCAAGGAATGCCAAACCAAACCAAAAATGTAAAACGGAACAAAACAAATAAAAACAAGTTCAGCAGACTAACTTAGCCCACTTTAAAATAAGAAATGTCAAAGAAATAGTAAATATTTTATCCTTTACTCTTTCAATGTATACATCAAACTTTGTGTAATTAATGTAGATATATATTAAGGAAAACTTAACAGAAATTTGAGAATGTGCCGATTAGGCAGTAAACTGATAACAACCACATACTAACTTCTTTATGCAGACCTTGAGCAAGAAATAATTGTGAAGAATCGTCACTGAATTTATACTGTTAGCTGTGTAGGAGGCCAGTGTGTCCCTCACATTCACTATGCATCATTGAACTGTAACAAACACTGACAGGTATAGTGTGCACCTTGAAACACTGTGGTACTCTTACTATGACAGCTAGAATAATAATAATAAAAAAAGCTGGACACAGTCACAGTTTTCACATTGCTTCAAAAGATATTCTGCCCATATCCTCCCATGTTTCTAAGAAAAAAGTAACAGAAAAGCACCTATTTATAGAACAAATAAACATCTCAGTTTGTCCTAATGTAATATCAAGACAAACATCAGTTATAATTCCTGCTGTTCAAAACAAGATAAATTTGTTTTCACATGCTGTGTGTGACATTAACACAGAAATGTTTCTGAGTGTGCACATGTGTACGGGTGGGTGAACTCCTACCATGCTCAAAAATCTTGCTCTGTTCTAAAATAATTCATGACAAAGGTCATTTACAGCAGCAATAATATTTGCATAATAATTGCATGTGAGCTTGGTATATCACAATACCATTCCAAAACATTTTCTCATATTAAGCACTCACAACAGTCAGTGTTTTATTTCATAACACCATTTTGGAACTGTACCTTCAAATGAGAAAAAGGTAGGGGAATTTGTTAATGAACCTTTTTTCACAGGAGCCTCCAAATATGGATAATTTTTGGAGACATATTAAGTCTCCACCTCCTATTACTAATTTTAGCAGCTATGAGATTAATTTAACAGAGAAGGCAGTGCTTATTTTATAATGTGATTCAAATATGCAGATTTTGTTTTTTGCCCTTGATACACATTTCCCTCCTTTTAAAAATTCTTAAGATGGAATAGCATGCATTTGTAATTGCTAAACTATTTTACCATGGTTTATATATTCCAGCATTTCCTAACACAGCCCATCATGATGGTTGTGGAAACACTAGCCTGAAACACAAGGGTTATCACATTGTTTCAAACCAAACCAACATAGTTCTGGCCTTGGCAATGGTCAAGAAAGCAAAATTTGCCAGCAAAATGTATGTATGGAAACATCTGGAAAACATGAAACAAATGCGTATTTTTGAGGTAGCATTTTGCAACTTTCTGAAAGGATTTCATGAACATATACAACTACATTTCAGAGCTACTTATTCATTCAACATTTCTGAAGATTAATATTTGAGCAGAACCTAAACAGAACAGATTCATGGATATCCAATTTTTCAGATGAATGCATTCATATGGTCACTTGAACAATTTTCCATTAGTGCTACATACTGCATTGGAATTTGTCTTCATATTTATATTCATTCATTTTTATACGGAAATATCTTTATTTGGCCAGGCTAGATAACATAGAGATTCTCAATTACCCTGGACTCTGATCAAATTCTTAGTTGCCACTCTTACATTTAAATTTCCAGGAAATCATGTATCTGGCCGATGAAACAGTTCTGAACATTTTCTTGTCTGAATCAAGTAGCTATTTTATTAACTTAAATTACTCCCATTAAATAGTGATGATAGTGTTACTATACTGCTCATGGTGGAGTTGACCTGGTCAGATCATTATTGTGAGCAAAGGTTAGCGGTGTGTCACCAATACGATAACTCTCAAATGTTCATATTGAAGAGGCAAGGTACCTGTTATTCAATAAATGTTCAGAGAAATTAAGTAACAATTCCAAATCCATTTTCTTATTAACCACATTTAAAAAAAATACCGTAAACAAAACAATTAATAAAAGCTTGTTCAATATGTAACTACATATCTGGATAGCTGAAAATATAATATCTTCCACAACCCACAGAAAATCACTAACATCTAATAATCAAAATTAAAAACAAATCACTAAAGTATAGATCTAATTAACAATGGATTAATATTTCTTTACCATCACATAACTCACTGAACAAATTAGCTTAAAAATTATGTAACAGCTTTTTAAAAATGTATATTCCAGTAGGGTTAAACATGGTCAATACAGTTGGCCCTCCATATCTGTGATCCTATATCCATGAATTCAACCACACACAGCTTGAAATTTAAAAAAAAATGCAGAAAGCATCCTTTGATTTTGCCATTTTATATAAGGGACACCATTTTACTACACTATTGTCCATAATGAGACTTGCGCATCCAGATTTTGGTATCCATGGGATGGGGGCTGGAACCAAACTTTGGCAGATACCAAGGGCCCAATGTACTGTTTCTAGATCCTTGCATGCAGAAGGTGCTCACATGCAAATATTTCTCTCACACAGCACCAGAAGTTGGTGTGATCCCAGCTGAGCTAGTGAGCTGAAAGAATGCCAGTGTCAGGGGCTCGGGCGTGGTTGCGCCTGTGGGCGTCCCCGAGGCCGCCGCAGAGGCTGCCTCCGACGAAGAGGGGGGCCCGGGCGCCGGAGATCGCCCAGGTGCTGCGGAGGCCGCCGTCCCGGCTTCCACGCTGGTGGGCGTGGCGGGCGTGGCGGGCGGTGACTCGCCGGGGGAGGCGGGTCCTGGGCCCGATCCCAGGGCTCCGCCCACCTGCGGCTCCAACCCAGAGGAGGTTGAGGCCTCCGCCCCGCCGCCCACGTTACGGCGGCAGTACATGGAAGCAAGCCGCTGGTCCTGGCGGTTACATGAAAAGCACCTGTGGGCTGAGAGCTCCCAGCTGTAAACAATCCGTGCTAGAGCCGGATTGGCCGCCGTCGGCCCAAGGGGACTATTTAGGGCAGGCGCTGGGCTGGGAAGGGCACGGAGCAACAACCGTCAGCCTACCGTGCGTCTGCCGCCCGTGCCCAGTTCCAGCCCAGCCTGTGTCCGCGTCCAGTCGCTCGCTCGGTCCCTCCAGGACCAACCCCCTGCGTTTTGGTGAAGTAACCTCTTTTGTGTTCTGGGTGAGGTAACCCTCCTTTATTTTCCGTTGGAGCCTGCTGTTTAAGGCGTATCTTCAGTTACAGACAGTTTGTTTACTGTGAACCCTTGTGTGCGGACAGCAACAAACGCTGTCTCCCCTCAATCCTTTGTCCGGCCTCTGCTTGACCCCCGGCCGCCGGTGACAGCCAGCTATATTCAAGTGTGCTTCAGTAAACAATGTCCCTTAACAATCACAATGTATCAGTGTCATCCATCTACTTAATAGTTCAAAATGAAATTAAAAACTGAAAGGTAGAACAGATGAAATGTTTTTTTCAAGTTTTCTGAAAAAATTCACTGATCAAGCATTTTGCAGCTTTTCTGACTATCCCATTGGTGCTTGGCATGACCTGGCCCACTGGTGAACTCCTACATTACACAGTCCTTCCGGGCTTGTACATCAACTGAGATAAAAAGGATAAAATTATTGCCTTGATCTTCACCCTGCCCTGGTGATAGCAGAGCCCAGACAAAAATCTGGCAGCACAAACCTTTCTCTACTAGAGCAATATACAGGATTCTTAGCTGCAGATGTCCTGTGAGAAGTACTCACAGAAGTGCTCTTGTCTTATTAGTGATTGACACTTCTTACATTCATAATGCAGTATCTAAACTTGCTAACAGTTTCCCATTTGATGCAGTTACAGCTATATTTGATAGTGCCACCAAAATTAATGGTCTGATAGATAACATTTTATGTCTTTCAATTTAGGCACTTATATTAGGACATAAAATTTCTTTTCTATTTGAAACATGAAGACAGCTCCCAGGGAGTGCCTGCCAATTATAGCAAGGTGACAGTGTCAGTCTGCCTCCTATCCTATTCCAATAGGAGAGGGTGCTCTCAGAGCCTCCAAACAAGACACTGTGCAGGGAATGGGTGGTGGTGATTTTTGTCCATATGTGTCTTTTAAGTTAACTCATCTCAGAATTCAAGACATTATGCTCCACTGAGGGCTTGCACCAATTGCTCCATATATCAGCATTGATACACTGATGATGTGTATCACAAACAGAAACTAAAAAAGAAATAAATGAACAGGTAGTAAGAACCTTCTTGTGAGAAGCATACTGTGAAAACAAAAAAAGGCAACTGAGTCCACATCAGGCTTTAAAAATTAACACCTTTTAAAAACTTGAAATTGTACAAATGGATTCATTATTTCATCAATGTTTTAAGTTCACCAAACCAAACTGACTGCAAAAGGAAGTGAAACAGACCCAGGTGCACAGCTTTGGTGAATACTGCAGTGGGCTTCAAAGATATACGTTGATGTTTTCTGAGTTTTGCACATGACAGACACAGAACTCAAGGACCAATATAAATGAAGTAGCAGCAACAATAGCTTTGCCCCTTGGGCTTAGGCTAAAGAATATTATGACGATAACCCAGTCAGCTTAAACTCTTCCACTATACATGGTCCTTAATTCTGTACACTTCACAAGCCTTGTTGTGGATCAAGAACTCATCCAAGGCAGACAAGTGTCACCCTTTCCAATCTACAAAGAGGGTAATTTAAGTTCAAGAAGGACTCTTACAATGTACTAAGAACAGTAGCCAGGTGTGTTTATATCAAATAATAAATTGTGCAGCTGAGCTTCTACAAACTGCTGCATTGCACCCCTGATACAGACAATACTAGAGCTACAGGCTGGAGTCTTACTGCATATTTGTTATGCAACAAATATTGCTCAGAGGCACCTAGTTAAAATAACAAGTCACTTATAATTAATTCCATTTCATAGTAACTACATTATGATGGTGACCTGAAGAAAGATAATTTTATTCCTTTTGCACTTGTGTAGTTACTTGTATAATTAAGTTGATGTGGCCTTACTAAATAATGGAGGAAGAATGCGGCACACTTCAAGTGCTGCCTTGTGTTGAACATGATAGAGGACAGGAAGAAAGTTATTTTATCCCATAAACCAATGGTCTGTAACATTCAGATTCTCATCAATCCAGGATTCTCTGCCAGGGTTTCCAAATGCTCAAGAAAGACATTTTTAACCACTTTTCAAATCTTTTTGAATATTCTTTCCATCCCTAATATATGGGTCACAAGTCAGCAGTGAAGCAGACTTGAGTTGATCGACTTGGACTCAACTTGTCAATAACTGATTGACAGATTTGACTTGACTCGAGACTTGTCCTTTTCAGTGATCAACTTGCTGCCCATCTCCCCTTCCAGCCTTTCCCCAGTCAGCAATGAAGGAATGTTATTCTGATGATCCAATCAGAGCTGCACAGGCTCCTTTATCCCTGCCTTTCTCCAGAAGCTGTTTATAGGAAAGGAAAAGGGCAAGATGAGTTAAAGGGGGAAAACAGGGCTTTGCACCTTTTTTCTGGTGAGTATGGGTGAGTGAATATGGGTGAATGGTCTCTACATCTGAGTTGAAGGGAGGGTTAGGGGTTGAAGTCCCATCAGTGTCAATACGAAATCCTTCTCCTCCTCTCCCTTCTCCATTTAGCCCCTTCTTGCTCAGTCACAAGTAAACAGGAAAGAAAGCCTGTTTGCTCACAAGTAAACGGGAAAGGAAGCCTACTTGCTCACAAGTAAACAGGAAAGAAAGGATGTCCTTTACAGCCATGGCAGTGTGGAAAGCAGTTTCCTTCAGAAGAGCTTTCCTGTTCTTCTGTAGCTGAAGGCTTCCTTCCAAACCTGCTTGCTCTCAACTTCATACCCCTCCCCTCACACACAGATCACCAGCTCCTCCCCCTCCTTGGCTCTGATACTTGAGACTTGATTTGAGACTGGACCTGAATTATCTTGCAAAGACTTGAAACTCGACTTGAGACTTGAAGGTAGGGACCTGAGACTTGACTTGAGACTTAGAGTAAAAGACTTAAATAGCTCACTGCAAGTCAGAGAATTATACAGTTAATTCTGTGTTACCCAAGCATGGTAGAACAGTTTTGGAATTTTGAGAAACATCCGAAAAACAATTTATGAAAGGTTCATATGGAAATGTCTGTATCATTTTTACGTGTTTACTGAGAAGTACATTCTGTGACATTTCCACATTCATCTGGACAAAAATAATGATGTGGAGAAAATTATATTTAAATAAGCATCTTGAAATGTGTTTTCAAAATATGCTTTCTCTGAAAATATGTATCTTTAAATATATTGGAATGTTTGGAAAGTGTAAAAGCTGGATAACTAAGGGTTCCCCAGACTGCTCACTAGTTCTCATAAAGGTTGCACCTTTCTATTCCAGGATTTCATACTTTGTTAATGGTTATTTTTGCTCCCTCATCCACACATGTCTTAAATATTCCAGGGTATGTATGTATGCATGTATGTACATATGTACTTTAGTGGAAAAACTATACAAGGAAGGTATGGAGGGGGGAGGAAAGAACCGTTGAATCTGGCAACCAGACATGTAATGAGGGAATAAAGGTCAGTAGAAAACCTTTGGGGCAAAAGTCACACAGCCCATTCCAAACTTTATCAGTTTGGTATCAGTTTTATCAGGATCGCCTAAAAAGATGAACCAAAACAATGATACAGACATCTGACATTTATCCTAAGCTTGTATCAGAACTCCTGGGTTGGAGGGAGGGGGAAACAGCCTGCAGTAAGTTCGAAAGAAAAAAAACACTTTGTGCTAATACCAGAAACTTAGAAGAAAAATACCAGGAAAGGTAGATACCATGGGTATCGGGGGGGGGGGAATCCTAGTAACTACTGCTACAACTCTCACCAAATCCTAAGGTTTTTGGTCAGTCTGGAGATGCCCTAAGCTCTGATAGCCATAATAGTCTGAGAGTTGCCATATGTTATGTCGAAATTTGTACCAATTTAACTTTTCAGACACACAGGTTCAAAGGTATCTATCAGGCATATGGAATTCTTTGAGTGCATTTGTGGCTCTCTTGATTCAGTTGTTCTAAATTCAGTTGTTTCATCCAGCTAGAGGAGACTCACTGAATGTATAGCTGAATAATAAATCAAAATTATCTAAGTCCCATTCATTCAACTGGCCTACTCTACTCTACCCTAGTTCAGACTAGCAATTGGATTTAACTCAGAATCCACAATGTCAAATGTTTTCCATTTTTGTTTTCCATTATGTTTCCCATTATTGTTGTTTTGTGCCCAACTTATGGTGATCCTAAGGTGAATCTATCATGAGGCTTTCTGGGCTCTGAGGTTTGTCCACATATGAGTGCAATTATGAGTTAAAATTATATCCACTGTTTACTATTGCAATGGATAGAATTCTAACTCACAATTACACTAGTATCATCCAACCACCATAGGATGTGTACAAACCATAATCAAGAATTCAAAGGAACAAAAGCAATTTGAATTTTTTTACTATGGAATCAGGAAAAATACTCCAGCTCTAGACAACTATATCTAAACACTAAATGTCATTGATTTTGCCATGATCACTCGATGTTGGCTTATTTATACAGTGTATCCTTCGTAACAGTTTCAGTTAGACAGTAGAATAAAATTATATAATATCTGCTGTCCCTTGGCAAAATCAAAACATACTAGGGATATTAACCACTACAGTATTTTTTTTCTGTTTCAGCATCAGTTTGTGGTTTGAATTTTGCCCCTCCTTTTGCTGTAGTCAGTTTTGCTTTCCCTCTTTGCTTTGAGGCATTGCTTGACTATAAAATCTTATCACTTCCTGTTTAACTGGGAACATTTCCGCACTAGACTGTTACAGCTGGCCCCTCCTGAAACTGCAAACCCCAGGATTCCATAGGATGTTGCAAGTGGAATAATAGCGATATAACAATCTAGTGCGGAAATGCCCTGAGAAGCCTCAATCAAAGGCCTCTCTGCTTTGTATAGGGCAAGAATCATGTACTCTGTCTTGTCGAAAGCTGTGGAAATTTATGAAATCAACTCCTCCTCCACCTAGCTGTTGACAGAAGAAAACTATGCCAGTGTTCGAGGCAGATAGGTTAGAGCTGTTTTGGAGACTGAGTTTGTCAAAGTAATACCCTGACAGCTCCGATGTATTCATCAGTTTATGAAGATAAATGTGTTCAAAATCCAGCTTCAATTCACTTTAAGATGCCAATTATGACCTTACAGATGCAATTATAAATACATTTACCAGGAAGTATGCAAAAATCAACATGGTGCAACTAAAATGGGGGGCAGGGGTATATAGGATTGCACACCTAGCATTTAAGTTGGCTAGTTGGAGTACTTATAACTCCTACTGCAGGTTTTGTTAACTGATGAAAATATTATTATTCTATGTCTTTCTAAATGTATTACCAATGGGGTGCTTATGACCCTGTCCTTAAATAGTGTTTTTATCTTCTTTCTGTGTGTGTGTGTGCGATTTTTGTAAGAAAGTACAGTCCTGCCTCTACATTCACAGGTTTGAGGTTCACAGATTTGATCACTCACAAGGCACATGCTTGCCCTACCCTTCCTCTTTTCCTTCTCCCATCCCTTGCATTCCTCAAGGCTTGTGAGGCTTCTGTTTAAAATGGACTTTTTTCCCTTTTGGGTGAGCAAAGCCTCTCCCACTGCGGAATGTGTGGCCTCCCTGCCGTGTGATTGCACATTCTGTGGTGTATAGGCTGCTGACTGGTTAGGTCCTCTCTTTGCTCCTTTTCCTCTTTTCTCAAGATGGCTGCTGGAAATAATTAAAACTCTAGAACTCCCCTCTTTGTCTGAAGGGAAAGTACTGGCGAACCTTTTACCTTGTCTTCCCCTCCCAATGCTGGGCCAGAGGCAAAGAAATGGGAAGGGGAAGCTCTGGAGGGGAATGGGAGGGGGATCACAGGTGAGGGTTATTCATGTTTTTTCCACTTTCACAAGGGTTCTGTGCCCCAAACCCTCAAGAATGTAGAGGGGCTACTGTACTTACAAGTTATTGTAAGTAAACAAGAGCATTAGAGATGTCAGACTTCTGCTATATTTGAAACTACAGGCTCAATAGAAATAATGACAACTTAAACCCAGACTTATACTTACAAAAGTTAACATTATTATTGATTACTGTGCCAGTTCTGCTATAGTCTCTATTGAGCTTCTGTTTTGTACATCTAGCATCCAAGACACTTCATCTCCTTAAATGTAAACAAAATAAGTAAGTGTTTCTTATCTATCCTTAAATGCTACAAAGCAGACATTAAACTGTTATATTACTGTTTTAAAAACAGGTGAATAATTGCTCTAAACCAGGCCTGCACATCTTATGGCCCGGGGGCCACTTGCGCCTTGCCAAAGGATTTTGTGCAGCCTGCAGGTGGGAAGAGTAGTCCGCCTTGGGCGGCACATTTTGGGGGTGCCAACGGCCAGTGGCATGGCTTTGGGGTGTGGTGGATGCAGTCTGCCCTCAGCAACAAGTTTTTTGGGTGGCACCGCCAGGCCACGATGCCCTGAAAAACATTGATTGCTCTGGTTAGTCGTTCTGATTTCATTTGCCTGGACATGTGTTTCAATCTCGGTTCAGTCTGGAAACAATGGGGCAGTGCATGACCTCGGGAAGCAAGGGCCACACTGAGTTGTTTTCTGGTTCTTTTGGATTTTTCTACTGCACCTCATGGTCTACCTTTTTCCCCCACTAAACATTTGCAAAACAACACATCCACACCTGGTGGGAAAGGGGCTGAGGGGGAAGAAAGAAACACTGTGGGAAAAGATTTCTTATACAAAAAGTAACGAGCTGGCTCTGGGGGCACATGCCCCCTCTCTCAACCTCGGTCTCGCTCAAAACTCTGCATCCAGCACGACCTTGCCTCCTTTACTTCCCCCCCCACTGCCTCCTCAACTTTCCTTTCCTTTCGTCCTGCTCCTCCCCTTCCCTCACCAAGTGATGGGGTTGCCCAGAGCTCTGAGTTTCTTCCTCCTACAAATTCTGTAGCAGGGGAAGGGAGATGTTGCTATGGGTGCCGTAGTATGTGGTAGGCAGGGACGAGCAAAGGCAGCCAAAATAAAAGATTTTAGTTGGAGATGGATGAAGACAAATGAGGGCAATGCGAGTTCTCTGAATGTCTGCAGGGAGTAATGGGAAGCGTAAATGTTAGTTCACACATCTGGGCTCAGTTTGGAATTTATGGTAGCTGCAAATAAAAGAAAGAATCGGGGGGAGAGAGAGAGGGTGGGTGGGTGGCAAGAATGGTATGGGTCACGGGACTGAAGAAGAAGAACAAGAAGAAGGGAATGGGTCCTGTTCTTTATTTTACTATTTTAAATCTTGATTCTTTATTTTACTATTTTAAATCTTGTTTCATTTTTATCATCTGGAAGATAATTGTATTTTGAAAGATAACTTTGGGCCTTTCTGCTCTACACTGTTATAGCACTATTATTCCACTTTCAATGTCCTATAGAATCCTGAGGTTTGTAGTTTAGTAAGGGGCAGTTAGAATTCTCTGCCAGAGAGAAAAGTGATAGGGTTGATGGAATACCACCTTCAAAAAATACTTAACTTTGTAGTTATTGATTGGGGTGGTAAGAGAGAAGAGCACTCTGCACATGCTCCAGGATTCTCTCCCCTTAAAACATATCTGTGGCCCAAAGAAGTTTAGCCTATTTACTTTTGGCCCTTACCTAATGCCAAGTTGTGTCTAAACAAAACTGCACTGAATCTTTGAATCTCTGAATTGTAAATATGGTCTTTCAGAGTGAGGTGAAGGAAAAATTACCGAACAACATTGCAATCATAGTTCAGGAAATTTCTCTTTAGTCTATGGTTCATTTTACAGAAAGTTAAAAAAAAAAAAGCCCTTTGTTTTTTTTTTCAGACTTGCCATATTTGGGAATTTAATTTGTATATCACTATTTCAGTTTACAATGCAAACAAATAAAAATGAAATCCAAAGTGACATGGCAAGGAGGCAGGATAATTCACCATGTCATTTTTAAATGAGTTGTCCTTGCATAAGAAAATAAACAACATAAATATCAAAATATAATAAGATACAACAGGATACAATAACGTCTATATTCTTGTCATACAACAAGTAATGAGTCAGGAGTTTTATTAGAAACAATTCCCCAAAGTTATACATAAAGGAATCTAAATTACACATCTAAATCAAGGGTAAGCAATTTGTGGCCCCACAGATGTGATCTAGATCATTCATTCTGGTACAGCTAGGGATGGATATGAAAGACTTCCCAAAAGTAGTATTTTCTTATCTCCCAAGACTTTTGACTGAATTTCCTTTTGCTTTCTAGTGCTAGGAATACTCTGTTTGGAAGCAATGTGTATATGTATATATATGTGTGTGTGTATGTGTGTGTGTGTGTGTGTGCGCGCGCGCGCTTGCGCATGTGCATGAGCATTTGGGGTATTTTGCTCAGGAGAAATTACGAGGATGGGGACGGGTGTTTAACTCTCATAATCCCAGCAGCAAGGCTAGGAAGCCTATCCCTTGGTATAGACAATTAGCCAGTAGTAGCCTCAGGTCATTTAAAGCAATCCAAAAAGAATTACACAAAATTATTGGATTATTTCTGAACTGTTGTTAAAAGGTAGGGGTGGCCCTTCTGGCCCTAAAATGGCCCAGAGGAGCTCAAAAATGTAGCAAAAATGTCTGGAATGTTTGGGAGCAATTTTTGTTTTTGCACTGTAGCAGAGGCGTGCAACCCTCAAAGATTTTCTGGTGGGCCAGTGTGGCCCTTTGGCCCCTCGCAGATGTCTACCCATAGCACAGAACTTCAAGACCATAGTTTTGAAAGGTGATTTGCAAAAAGACCAGATCCCAAATGAGGACAAAGTGGGGCCAAGAACAATTTTATGATTACCAAAAGCATTAAGATACTTCTACTATTTTTTCACATGGTGATATACAAATAAAATTATGCTAAAAGTTATCACTCATTTCTTTTATGTATTTTAGTTGCATTTAAATTTGACTATGGCCTATGACCAGTCTGGTATATTGGTTAGAATACAGCTAGAGTATCAAATGAAGTAGGAGACCCAAGTTCAGATTGCCACTCAACCACTAATGTGACTGGGTGAGCTTGGAATAGCCATTGCCACTCAGCTTAATATACTAATATGAGGAGGGAGACTTAAGTACGACACTCTAAGATCTTTGGAGGAGGACAAAAGAAAAAAAATACACAGAGATTATGGCACTCAAAAGAAATTGTTAACATAAATTATGTTAGATCTGATCATTTTTAAAAACGGGTTCGTCTTTAGTGTTTCAAAATCCTCATTATCTGGACCAGAAGAATCTCTGATGTGTATCTGTGGTTCCATCTTTTCTCTCTCAGTTGAGCTTTCTCCAATGAATGCTTCCCCCCCCCCATCTTCTAGGTGAAATACCACAATGTTCTAAAATAAGTTCCCATACCTTAGATATTTTAATGGCTCCACATTATGTAGGACACTTTGCATTCATAAATAACAGGAAAGAACATTCTAAAAATAACCCTTCAAACTCTCTTAGTAATAACATCATAATTATAATTTATTCACACTCTGGGATTTGCCATTTCTCCTTTGTCATTTTTGCTGTCACTGACTGTGTCATAACACTATTGAGACTGTGATATCTTCAAGCTAAGCATCATATTTTAGAAAAGAGTTGGTACTTTGACGCTTAAAAAGCAGCAAACATAAAATCACTCCTGGTGTGTGTTTTTTTGTTTTGTTTTTGTTTTATAAAGTCCTTCCACTGCCCTCACATCATATGAAGTCCAGAGAAAATGTGTTTGCATAAAGGGCTTCTCTGACATCCAGTTCACAAAAGGGAAACAGCACTATAGCAGGTAAAGTCCCTTGGTTATTTCTGACTTCTAGATTCAGCAGCATGATGTCTTACTGGATCCCTAGAGCTTTGGTTTTGACAGCCAACAGGGACAAGCAGCGTGACAAAAGAACACAGCAAAAACAGAATGTGCCATAGTGAATATTGTCAACTAGGCATTTGAGGATAAACAGTACTTGCATTTTTAGTCCCCTATTTGACTTTTTTCTCACACTGTACAGTTTTTCTCTTGTTCTTTTCTCAAACCATTTGAATGAATTACAAGTTATCAATCGATTTGCAAGTTAGCCACCCTGTACTTGGTCTCACCTTTGACAAAGTTCCTAACTGTCTTCCATATAATAAACATTTAAAATAGAAGAGGAGAAGAGTAAAGAGATCATGATAGAAAATGTTCTGAATGATGAAGAAGGAAAAGAATTTAGCTATAACTATTAATATATAAAATGCTCCAAGCTTAGCCAAGTGAAATTAATACAGATTAATAAATATGATGTGTTTGTGGATGACACATAAAAGAGACAAAAACCTAAGATTAAAAAACAGAATCTTCCTGGATCAAACCAGGGGTCTATTGAGACCACCATCTTGTTTTTCTTGGTGATCAATCAAATGCCTCTGGAAAGTCCACAAGCAGGATGCAAGGGTAATAACACTCTCCAGTTGTTCCCCAGCAACTCAGAAAATACTGCCTCTAAATCGAAGGTGGTGTATATAGCTACAGTGCAGAGGTCGCATGGGCATCATAGCATGGAAAGACTATTCTAAAGTACTCCAAAAATGCTTTAAAAATGACTCTTGGGAGCTGGGAAACCCTAACAAATAGGATGCTGACTTATTATTCCCAAAAGACACGTGTGTGTGTATGTATAAAGACTGATGACTATGGATTTTAACAAGCCTTCAATAAAATAAGGGTAAGAGATTGTTGTGAGAAATTTTACACTGATGTATTTGGCTTAGTCTGGCGGAAGGAACTGAAAATTTGAGAACTTTAATGTTGACCACTGAAGAAGGCAACAAAGTCAAAACACATCTGGCCATTGTTTTATTGAAGACTTATTCAGAATTGTAGTCACCATATTTCTTTCAGTTATAACTTCATGCCCAACAGATCTTCATGCCTATTGCTGCTAAATTGTTTGGACTATTTTTTAAATAAATGACTGTTGACTGTTTGACAAAATTATTATAACTTTCCAATATTTATTTATCACACACACACTTGTATGAGTCACCTCCTACATTCAAATTGGTGTACAGCAAGCTCCCAGATACAGTGTTTTCTGTGCAGAATGCAACATTTTGTATAATCACAATACAATTATTAGTTTCTGCATAGAAAGTGCTGTTTAATATGCAATAAATACAGCTTTCTGACCTAAATAAATAAATCTGTGTGAATTTTGTGCTAGAGAAGTCCTGAATAGTCCTTGAAAACTCCACTGTCTTTGAAGGCTTTTTCACAGCAGAAAATTGCTAAAATTACTTGCTGTTTCTTTCAAGAGTGCACTAGCAAAGAATAACATTCCTAATGCATCACCCCAGGGAAATCTTCATGGAAAAGGGGGACAAAAATGGACACAGAGCTGCATATAATTTGTGTATGTTAATTTATCTATTACAGATATAAATTTAGGAATAATTACTGAAATTTAAATAGCAATGCAATACCTCTCACCATGTTGGCACAGACTGAGATGAGATGACATGTGTGCCACCTTAAACTAGTCTCCAGTTGTGACTGACTAGCAACACCAAGGCCCAAGCTTTCCATTCAGAGGGTCTTTTATCTCTAAAGCAGATTTGGACTGAATAGCCTTGAAAGAAAGGGCTCTACCAGATAGAGAAAGAGAGTACAACATTTCATCCACTCATACATAGACAGATATACTGACGGTTGCAGGATAGACTGTTACTGTTCAAGACTTTAGCTACTCCATAGTATTCTCACCCTTTCCACATTTTCCTCTCTAGGCAGTCTGTTACTCTGTAGCCATTGAGCTCTCCTGAATCTGTGGGTAGGTGGTTGGGATTTCTCTCTCATGCACACTGAGGAATATTAAGGTATACCAGAATCTTTTGGGAAATTGGTTGTGCTTTCTCAGGAGACTGACTGGATACATTCCCTAGAGGAGCCAATTGTTCCACCGTCACCAGTACTCCTTCTCTCTCTTCTCTCAGTTTTGATTTGGTGGATGGAAAGCAAACTGAGAGTTGGACAAAAGGTGAGCCAAAGGCATTCATGCCCATTATGCTATCTGTAATACAAATGATAGCACAATGGAGCCAGTGTAACTGTAAGATCCAGCCTAGTTATGCTAAAGTATATAGGATCTGGCCATGTTTTCCCATCCTTGGGGTTTCCCCAAACCTGCTGGCACTTAAATCTCCGACATGAATTCTTTTTGGTTTTGCTCAAAATAGATTTGTGCAAACACAAAAGCAATGCCTTTTGCAAAATCCAACATTTTTTGTTGTTGCTGTTGATATGGGGGATGCTTGTCCTTTTTTTCTTCTGCAAGGGCAAAAAAAATCTCAGTAGCTGAAAATTGTTTTGACAAGATGATTCAATGGGTTGAAATACCATTTTTCATCATAGATGGTGAAAAATTGCAGGGGTTTTTAAAATTCCAATTTAAATATGAAACTGAATAATATTTAGAGTGGACACAATGATATGTTACCAGCAACAAAACTGTACTTGCAGTTTTGAAAGAAACACATTTACCAAGTCACACTGATTTGAGGAGACTTCCACAGGTACAAAAAGGGCGCAACTGACAGCATTCAGTTGCTGTTGTTTTGTGTGCAGTATGGTAAGAAAAATAGCAGTTCCAGCAGACAGCTAGTCAGATCAATGTGGTTCATTGTATATGTGTGTGTGTGTGTGTGAGAGAGAGAGAGAGAGAGAGAGAGAGAGAGAGAATGCACAGAGATGTTTTCTCTAGTGAATAGTTTATTGGCATGACTGCTGGCTTTCTGACAAAGCTGTATGCACAGAGCCCCTGCTTCTGATTGCATGTGCAATTGGATCAAGCCAGTACTTTGGCAAGGCTGTTTAATCTGTAGCCAGAGCTTCCCCATAAAGTGCATATCACCAAAAGTACTCATGTATGCTCCCCTAGCTCTCTGTGCCAGAGTTGCTCAAAACTGTTCATGCATCCATCTGGACTGTAGCCAGTATCTAAATGGCCACTTCAGTTACTGATTCCCAAAGAAAAGCCAGCTAATTTCTCCAAAGGCTTCTCTTGGTGCAACATATATTCAAGTGTTTGTAGCCATCTAAAATGACAAAGTCGTTCATTCTTATAATTCTTTTACCTCACTGATTTATCCAAACAAATAAGAATACTTTGATCAAGAACAACAAAAAGTTGAAAAGGGTTTACTATTGTGCTTCTGGTCATTTTTTGGTGTTTGCCATCAATAGCATAGCTATCACGCGAGCCTTGGTGTTTAATTTCAAATATGATAAAGAACTCTTTGTTGAAAATTGCTTATGAATAGAAATTCTTCTTGATGACTATGCCAAATTGGTTGGTGTATAGCATATAGTGGGCCAATAGGAATTAAGTGTAAAAATGTATCATTGGAATGTGTTAATATCAGCACACCCCTCACTATGAAGTAAAAGGTCACTGTGCTCTGTCATTGTATTATTAACTGGAAAAAAAATGCAACATGCAAAAGCTGCAGTCCTTATCTGAATTACTGACACATTTACAGTGGGCTGAAAAGAACCAAATAAGGAAAAAACCTAGATGGGAAGCAGAGAGAACCAGAAATCCAAAATCAAATCTGATGGACAAAGTTAACAGTCCGACTTTTTAAAAAGGAGCTAAAGAGAAAACATATTTTATCCATGAGAGAATGACTGAGATCACAATAACCACAGAATGACTCTGAGGACACCAGCTTGTTCAACAGAAAGAACAAAAGTGCCATTCACATGCCTGAATAAGCCAGCTAATCTTGTTAGGATATGCATTTATGTAAAATTAGTCTCTACATCTCTGTCAGAAAGCAGCACTTAGACCCTTTTAATTTTTATGGCCTATGGCAATAAACGATTGTAATCATTTAACAATCAAGACTCTTTTCCATTCAGATTCGTTTTCTAAGAGCTGCCGCAGCCAATAGCTTTCCAATGTAACAATGGTGAAACTGAGCTAATTTCTTTCGACTCACTGCATTCTGGGTTGCGCATTTTGCATTATTGAAATAAGTGTCTGGGGTAAAGCTTCCTGACCGAGCTCTAATAAACCCACTGTGTCAACTATAATTTTATCCATCTTGTACCGCTGGCTGATAAACAACGGCAACATAGAGGGCACACAGACTCAAGTCGCAGCATGATCACACAGTTATTGACCATATTTTCCTGACCTTTCTTATTGGTGGTTCAAACTCTCATCAGGCACTGTTTCAAAGAAATCTATTACAAGAGGCTTCTGTAAAAATTACACGTTAGAGAAACACTTTTATTCAAAAGCAGGACATGTCAAAAGAACTTAACATAAAACTATCTGTGGATTCTGTTTGTTTCCTGTAGCAGCTTAGCTGCTCTACTTTTTAAAATACTTTGGCCCAAGAGATTTCAAAGCAGGAAACTAATAAGTTTTCCAAAAAAAAAAAAAAAAATCCCAAGAAGCTGAGTAAGCAAACACCATCTTAAGAATTCAGGAGAGCTTAAAATAACAACTGAGGAACATAAATGTATTAAACTAGGTCACATTGGTAATCACTGTTAAGCAGCTAGAAAATAAATTACATGACTATTCATTAAAACAGAAAACTCTGAAGACAAATACTAAGTTTAGATTTCTATTAAAAGGCTGTGTGCCTCAAGTCAAACCACCAGCATCTTGCTTTCTTTCAACCATTTCTGAATACATTTAGTAGTCACCTTGGAATAACAACTGCCCATCAGCACTAGGCCTAAATATGCTCAAATCTTATATGGCAGAAGTATACTCTTTTAACCATTCATTTATATATAATTGAAAAAGAATGAAAATGGCATAAATCAGAAGATTATGCACATTGATGATTTCTAAGTTATCCTCTGAGGTGGGTGGATATTCACCCTCCCAAGCTGCAAGAAAGTTTCAGCCAGCTAAAGCCTTGAGGCTTAAGGGGGTATTAACCTCCTTTGCCCCTGTGTGCCCAAATCACTATATCATGTAAAAACATGGTAGATTGTCAAGAGTTCAGAATCATGTCTTGTTTAATGTTAGTGAACTGCCCAAATATTTAATGGAAAACTCCTCTTTTCCTCTAGACGGACAAAACTATTCCTGTACTTTTTGACAGATGGCAGATCAGCTCATGACTGCAGTGATTGTCGGAGCTACAAAGGTCTTGATCATCTTGTGGATGTATACTGGCATTTCCCCATATGTGTCTTTCAAGGAGCAAGAAATTGCTAAAAGCACAATCTGAGATAACTACACACATCACAAATGAAATCAACACTGTCAGTCACAGAGGTCATTTCCTTTCTCATTGATGGCAGTATGGCATAGAGCAAATTCACAGTCCTAAAATCCCAAATAATCACCTGGGTTACTAATCCAATATGCATGTGTCTTACACCCATTTTTGAACCTCCAACTCCAACACTTTTACTCATTGTTGAAGAAAATTTAAAGCAAATGAAAGACTGTTAGATAGAAAAGAAATTAAAAGAAACTTTTAACAGGCCGACAAGAGATTAAGAAAAAATAAGACAAAATCAAATAGGAAAAAAAGGAAAAATAAAATATAAATAAAGGGTATACCCTGAATGGGAAAAATAAGAAAAGAAACTTAAATAGATACAAGAAGAATGGGACTTGGTGAAGTCCAGGAAGTAAACTTTAAGAAATTTTGTTCTTTCATGAAGAGGATGTAGACTGCAAAGAAATGAGTGAGAGGAAATGAAGGGATGAATGAATTGAAGAGAGGATGATAGTAGTAAGTAAGTAAAAATGATGTTATTATGATAGAATGGAAGATTACAAGAATATAAATGCAAACTATTTCGGGTTGAAAATGTATAATTGAAGTTGAGATGCAATGTGGGGTGTGTGATTTTAATGTGATGTAATGGGATTTTAATGTATAATGTAAATTTGAATAAAGATTATTTAAAAAAAAGAAACTTTTAAGCATTTCTCTACTATAGAATCACTCCATGACCAACAATGGAAAGACAGCAAAACCCATTATACAAGAAGATTTTGTGCCAGAGAGGAGAGATCCAAATGTCAACAACAAAAGAAACACGACTCTCTCAGTCTGATTTTTTTTTAAAAAAAAAAACTTAATCCCATTTGAAACAGATGGATTCTGGTGGGCTGGAAACAATAAGACTATCTTGTAATTACAAAGTACGAATTGGAGGGGGAGTTAACGTATCTTTTTCAACTTAGTAAACAAAAGCAGCTTAGGCTGTTTGGCTTAAGTGCCAGTATTTGGAGAGTCTGTGGGAAACAAAGCTATTAGGTAAGAACTAAAATGGATTTTTTTTAAAAAAAATTTCTGGACTGAAACTAGATTTTGATTCAATGTCAAGCCAGAGCAATATTCATACTTTTTCCCCCCTGATTTTCTTACTACTATGCATTCATGAATTCTGCTACATGAAGTCACAACTGTGAACAACAATTTGGGAGCACTGCTATGCAATAGAGATAAAGTAATAATAGCTTATTCCACTCTACATACAGTGGAAGAAATATATGACACAAAAAAATGGGGGGAAAGGATATCCATTCACACAATATAAGTATATTTAACATCATAGATACAAGATAACAAAAACCTATGACAGAACAGACTCAAAATGGCCTGACTGTACTTAGTGTCTGTGACCTCATTAACAGATGCAGCATAAAATTAGCATATATTTTCACTATAATTTGCTTAGCATCTGGCATAAATACAGAGATACAGAACTCCAAGGGTAATACCAATAAAATATAGAGTGACCTTTTATCTTTCTGGCTCATTTTGAACCAGTTTATTGTTTATTCTCATGGAGCAAAAGAAAACAATTCGGAAATCCAGAATTTTAGTGTAGCTGTGATTAGGCAGTAGCATATCTGCAAGGTTCAGTCCAGTGTGATGATTGCGCTCAGGTGAGTAGCCTTGCGGCAGGATGCTACACTCCCAACCTACACACACTCTACAAAAGAGATGTCTTACCCTTCCATTTCAAGATGAAGTGCCCTGATGGCTCAGGCCATGAGTCACATGCCCCGCACATTTGTCACAATGTGTAAAGAGAGCCAGTGTGGGAAGTAGTTTTAAGTGCTAAACTAGGAGACCAGGGTTTGAATCCCCACTCAGCCACAGACGCCTACTTGGTGACTTTGAAATAATCACACTCAACTTTAGAGGAAGGCAACAGCAAACCTCTTCTGAATAACTGATAAGGTCACCATAAATCAGAGCTACTTGGAAGCACATAACAACACTATTCACAGCAGACTCTCTATATACATAATCAGTAAGTCCTTAGCATGCCTGTATGAGTCTTTGGCATGCATGTATGGGTTGACATTTCCAAATCTGAAGGGCATGGTATGATGTGCAATGCAAGCTCACTCCTGTGTAACACATTCTTGCATGCATTTAACTTTTGCAGAACTTGCATGTACTTGTATGACACAATATTGCTCACCGGTTCTCAAACAGCTTAACAATAAGGCTTGGAGAATCAGCAAGGCAATGAGACAGGGTTGATATACAAAAGCTATCGTTCAAAACGAAAAGATTGGAAGGGTCACTGCAAAAGCTAAAGCTATTAAAAACAAGTTCAGAAACAATATTGCTAATGAGCTTTAGAATTCAGGATTCTTTCTCCTATTTTCAGAATCTAGGCTGGAGGTGCATGTGCTAATCCCTGTGGCCAAATGCCCCTTTTCCCACTGGCTCTAACAGCGATTTTCCTATTTTGAGTTGAAGGGCCTGAAGGAGAATTTTCATACCGTTGCCTAAACATGTGTAATATCTTCTGCACAAATGGTAAGCTTGACTGTTCTGAGTTACCAAATACAGGGAGGATTCTGAGTTCATTCAGTTGAGGAGTCCTCCTTCAGACTTTCCTGCTCAGTGTGGGAAGTTTGCAAACAGAGCCAATAGAGACACTGGAATTGTAGCTGACAGAACTCCCTCTACAATATATTCTTACATGTGTTCTTTGAATTCAGGAATAGAATATGAACACTGAATTCAGAGGAAAATATAGTTCAGAGAGGAAACAAATACATTACTTTGTGTACTTCTGTCATGATCTAGCTCGTGTTTAAAAAAGCAGAAGTATGCCAAATTTGCACCTCTGTCAAAGACAATAAATTTACACCATGAGTTCAGTTTGGTCCATCTATTGAGGCAATTCTATATTTTGGCAAGCAAGAGTTTTTTTTAATTGCTCAGAAATACTGTGACAGTATGCCACCATAAGCCTGCCTGTCTCATAAACATCCAGCTGAAATGCACAACAAACAAATAAAAACACTTCCAGTTTTTATGGTAGCATTAGTTAAAACATTTAAATGAGAACAGTGCTTATGCCACTATGAAATCAAGGTCATATAGTGATGAACTTTATGAGATTACATGCAACAACCATGAAAGATTCAGTGTTACCCAAACAAACATGCTTCGCTTTGCCAATGTGGTGAAGAGAAGGAGGAGTGTGAGTATCAGCAAGAGATCTTTGCTGCCAGCTCACACAATCTGGTTAATGGAAAAATAAAACCACTTAAAGCTTGGCCCCTAGAATATTGGTATTGTGGAAAAAGAAATAGGTTTAACGGGCAAGGCTCTTAACCAAGCAGAAAACAAGCACATTCATTTGAATTGTAAATAGTTGCTTCATGCAAAAGCTCTCTATTTCCCCACGCTTTGTGAGGAACTGAACAAAAGTGCATTTAGTGAGGTGTAAATACATGAACAGAATCTCCAGCTCAACCAGAGCCAAGCAAGGTGTCTTTGTATAATGGAACAAACATGCATATCGAGTCTGAAACAGCCAGAGCAACATCCCAGATAATAACAACCATTTTAGCTGAACAGATGGCCAGGTGGCGATATAATGCTTTGTTAACTTTGTAGCAAGGGCATAAAATGGATTTTTTCCCTCACTTTATCATCACTGGAAATAAAGACAAAGGGGGAGGGGAGAGAAAAGCCTGCCCTTAGAGCTGTTTATAATTCAGAGTTCATCTGCTGTGTAAGACTGCTCCTTCTGCACAAGTCTCTCATAAACTTTACAAACTTTATGAGAGAATACTTATAGGACTTTTTTTTTCATTTTCTTCTTGTTGGAGGCAGTAGCAACACTATATAACAGAAAGTGGCAAGGCTGAAGTACAAATAATCATTTAGATCATATTTCTGGTGTCATTCTTCCAACATGGCATACAACATGTTTTATTGCAAAGCTTTCTTGCTGAGTTAAGAGGACTTTTTGTGGCCATATAAAGGAGAAAGTGATCTTGGTCCAGTTTAGAGAGTATGATCTCTCTTTCTCTCTCTTTTTTTCTTGGAAGTTATGGGGATTTTTTTTTAACTTCAGTGCACTCTGGATGAGAAGCTGAATGTGCAAGTGGCTATATTAAAATAATTCAATTCAAAATAAATATTATGTTAGGTAGCCAGGCAGAACTTTAGACTTTCTGAATGTGCAAAGTAGAGGTGTGTAACTGCACCTAAACCAGCGACACGTTCTGAGTTGGTCAAGTCCTACATTACTGCACTTTTCCTTTTAGTAAAATTTTAGAGGTTTTTTGTTTTGTTTTTTGTTTTGCTGCTTCAGTCTTTTAAAAATCTGTTGCTGCTACTATTACTACTCTTTGGCATAATACACGGTCTGAAAAATGCAAAATATTGTTCTCTCTCCCTTTTTTTTTAGTTAATACAACAAAATCTGAAAAGAAGGAAATAAATAATTTAACTCCTTCAGGTCACAGTCTTGTGCACACTTACCTGGGGCCTTACCTGAATAGGAACAAGGCTTACTACTGCATAACCATGCACAGGAGTTGCTCACTTCAGGGCAAAACAAGGTGATGGGAAAGGCAAGGAGAGTGTGACTGTATTGTGACAGTTAGACACAGAATCAGGAACATGCAGAGCAATTTTTAACCAGCTGACAGATTGAAAAGACAGCAGCGGTTGTAAGACAAAGGATAAGACACTCCAGTGTTCTACTTAGAACTTGACCCCCACCCCATCCTCAGACAGAAAAGCTCCAGCATGTATGGGACACGTGGCCATGGACAATTGAGTGATGGAGTTTATCCTTCATCTGGGCACTTCTCCCCCACTGCCTTCATCCTCCTACTTCTTCTTGCTCTGTTTCTCATCTTGGGACTTTCTCCCTTCCCTCTCTCACTTTAGGATGGATAAAAACTTCATACTTCTTCAGCCTTAACAATCAATCGATGATACAGCTAGCACCACACAGCTCTAGTGGTCTGCTGCTTATTTTCAGTGACCAATGGCACCTGGGAGAGCTTATGCTGCTGAGGTTTGGCAGTGAGTATTTCAGTTCTTTGGGGGTAAAGGAGGTGGAGTGGGAGCTACATGTAGTCCACACCTTCCAATAGTTCAGAGATGAAAATAGGGACATGTGTGGCCAAGGAACTTCTGAGATGGCAGAAGATATTAATGGAAGAGCAAGCTGGGAGAAGCTTCAGCATTTTACTTTTGTCTGAACTTACTGGGAAGGGCAAGATCTTGCTCACATCTCTTCTCTCTGGAACCAACTAAGAGCAGACTACTTTTGTATTTTGAACTCAGTCTGCAGCAACCAAAGTAAGCTGAGGGCACAGGGGGAGAGAAGGAGGAGAAATAAACTAGGACATTTTGAAAGCATCTGAAAAAGTGGAATTACAGATGATTAACTGGGATTGCCATTGCCAAGTTAGGACAGTTGGAAGGTATGGTGCCCTATGATGTGCACATCTACAGCCAGCGAGCAAATGCAGGGAAAAGGATGGGACTAGAATGGCAGGCCCTATCATTCAATTACATACATTTACTATATCCTCCTTTCTCAATGTTGTGCTTTACAGTTGTTTCAGACTTCAGTTACCATGATCCCTTATCACTGGACACAAATGGCAGAAGTTGCAGTGTATAACATCTTCAATGTACCAGCTTGGGCAGGGCAGCACAAGATGGTCTGCACAGTTCCTATATGAACCTCATATGTCTGACAAGCATGCACTAAACTCACTGCCATGATCCAGGTCTCCAGCTTTCATGTATGTCCTGCATCTAAATGCTATGAACATCTGCACAAAAACATAAAAGTCAAAACAATATATCATCTGGGTTTCCCTGATGTCTAGTAGTGAGTCTATTGTTTGTTTAGATTTTTTTGTTCATTTAATCTTTATTGTACAGATTCAAATGAGCTAATAATTTCTATAAAATTTAACAAAATATTAATCACATAAGACAAAATGTTCAGATAACATGGAAGCCACTGAGTGAAAATTCCCCATGTTGACACAACTTTGGGTCATTCCAGGGAGAAAAGGGGTCTTAAATTTTTAGTACATCATTTTTTAGTGAGAGTCAGTTTGATGTAGTGGTATGAGGTTGGACTACAACTCTGGAGTCCCAAGTCCTCAATCATCCATGGAAACCCACTGGCTGACTTTGGGCAAATCATACTCTCTCAGCTTCAGAGGAGGATATGGGCAAACCTCCTCCACACAGATCTTGCCAAGAAAAAAATCCCATTATGGGTTTGCTTTAGGATCACTGTAAATAAGAAATGACCTTAAGGCATAACAACAACAACAACCAACATCATCATGTTTCAAGAAAGAGGAAACTTAATCTTTTGTAGGAACCAGGAAGATTACCTCTGTGTGAACTGTTACCATGTGGATGAAACATGGATGGTAGGACTAACTGGATGCCGTTGAATCGAACAGGTATTATGGTGGAATGAGGCAGCCACTTAAGTATGTAAATACTTTATAGGTTAAATGCAGCACCTTCTGTCTCCAATAAGTCTTGGCATGATGTGTTCACTGGCTTTCAAGCTCTGGCATAATGTGGTCTGGCAATACAGCCCTCTGAACATCTTCAAAGGTGTCTATACAAATAATATACTCTCCCAATCTGACTTGGAAGAGGGAGACAGTCACCAAATACATTCAACTAAGTTTTCTTGAGATTTTCTTTACTGCAAGAGTACATAAGAAGTTTGTAATATTTGCCAAGAAACTTCCTATTTAAAGAGAAAAGTCCCTCAATTGTTTTCTGGTTCAGGCTAATCCTGTCTCTTGTCATCAAATGAAAAAAGAGAAATGTCAATTAAAAGCTGAAAGTAGAGTGTTTAGTGTCACAATATGTTTCAAGCCAGTGAATACATAAATGTCAAATATACATAACTCTCAGTATTTAGAATTAGAATGCATAAACAAAATCTAAAGTCAAATCTGTTCAATATAAGTAACTTTTAATTTGCACTGAGTAATGACTTTGCTGCAAGAGATCTCCAGGGTTCACTAGGAGAAAAGGTTTTAGACTCTTGGCATCACACTGCATATCGCCAGTCAGAGTTAACAATTCTTTAAATTAAGGAAAAATACTGGGATTTCTTTGTCTTCTAAAGTGGGTAGTTTCTTAAGACACACACAGACCAAAAATTGTTATGAGAAATATGCTACTTCAATTCATCATAATGCAAATATGAGAAAAGGTCTGCCTGCTGTGTTAACAGTGGGTGGCTAGATACAGCTGCCCAGTAAAACCTGGGGCACAATCACTGCAATAAGGCAAGCCTATGAGGGGGCATTGCCCTGGTTTCCTACTTTCTGCATCACTAATCCACCCATCAGAAATAATTTAAGAAAACCAAATCCTGGACCTTGAATGAGGCCAACTTGACAAATCAGCACCAAAGAATTGTGGCATCTCTTACAAGCCAGAGGCTCCAGTCTGAAGGAAGAGAAATTTTTTTTTTATTTTTAATAAGGTTGGTAAGTTGACGAACACATGATTGGGGGCATTTTTTGAAATGAAAGGAGCGTCTGTGTCTAGCTGCCTGACCCTGCTTGGGGTGTAGGCCATCATCCATAGGCCTTTCCAGGCAGGGTCTAGATGAGTTCCATCAATCCTCAGATGGCTGAAGCAAATGAAAGACCTTCCTCCATCCCAACTGCCACTGCTTTGGCCCTGCGGGGAGAGAAGAAGAGGCAGGCACAGCTTAATCAAGTTGCAGCCGTAGCAGCAAATGAACTCTCCTTCCATTCCACCTGCCACTCTGTGGCCTTGGAGGGAGAAAAGAAGACCTAATCCCTTGCCACACTGCCATTTCTTTTTCCTTTGGTGTCATGTCTTAATTAGATTGTAAGCCCAAGGGCAGGGAACTCTTTTGTTCTTTTACCTGTAAAACACCATGTACATGTATTATTGTTTGATTGCCAACCCAGCTGGCTGAGGTATCCTGGGAATGAGTGCCTGAACAGAAACTTTCCCAGGCTATGGTTCAGAAGCAATATCCCTCTGAATACTACTTGGTGGGGAGCAAGGAGTGTTGTGGGTTTCTGAGAAACATCCAAGCAGCCACTGTTCTATTAGAAGAGCCACTGACATAAAATAGAAAAGGTCAGATTCTGATGGGAGCATTCATTAATGCTGGTATGAAGGGAAATGGCTACATAGAAACAGAAAAGAATCCAGCAGTTACCATTTCTTAGCCTTATGAAAGCAAAACATTAAAGACAGATCCAGGGTTGCTCCCCATAATAATGAAGGATATGGGGGTGGTAATTTCAAAGATAGCCTTAGCATCATAGGAGTTCTCTACTCCTATCTGCTTATTGCCTCATTTTGTCATTTTCCTTACATGGTGCTATTGGAACAAACTGCCTTTTTGTAAAGATTGATCTAAATTGGTCCAGATCACTTTGCATCCAACCAATTTGTTTTGGATCCAAAAAGAACTGGTCTGATTTCATTTGGACCCAAGCCAAACGAATCTAAAACAGTTAAGAAATCAATATTTGATGGAAGTGCTTACACAACTCCATGTGTGATATGTTCTCAAACAAGGCACAAAGTGGGAGCTAGTTTTTGTTCTGCATTTGTTTCTGGATTGAATACCTATAAAATAATTAGGACCTTTTGTTATCTGGATTCTTAAATCAGATAGGCAATTTGTCAAACTTTTGTCAAAGGTATCTGTTCAAGAGGCTTAACAAAACAGTTTCCATGAAATGAACAGTTCTCTTCCTCAAGTCACTGCAACAGTAAGTTCACTGACAGATGGGAAGCAAGGAAATGGGGGGTGGGTGGAGGACGGGGAGAACATTTTATTGTTTCGTCTGAAATGATTCTAACTCTTGAAGGTACATGCTAATGTTCACTTTCCATTCCAAACATGTTTCTTTTGTACACGTTTCTTTGCTTTACCATCTTAGAAATCCATGATTTCTCTCTTAGTTATGTGGGAAATATCTTCTTAATGTTCACTCCAGTGCTATGAAATATTTTCCAGGGGATGGTTCATGAATGTAGAAGCTAAGACTAGATATGTAAAGAACTTGCACATTTTCTTATGCTTGGAGATTAAGGTTATCTCAATACACAGAGGCAAAAATTTACATCTCTTGTTAGATTTACAGCTTAGATCTTTGGGGTCAAAGTCCATGTCACTGGGCAACATTTGTTGGTTTAACACATGCCAACATGCCAAGTGTTCACTTGATTCCTGTCATCAAAGCATAAATTTTCTATCCTGTTTCTTATCTGTTGTACATTACTTGGCCTGACACACGAAAGTCTGAAGGTAGTAAAATCATGTATCTTAAACATGGAAATAGTGCATGCTAAAGCTATAGTTAAATGTCAAAAAGGAATGGCCTGTTATACTATGTGTATTAATCCTAAGGGCTATTAAATGAAATCAGGGTACTGAGCCTCACTCTTACCTCCCAAAGATTGTCCCAGTTTGAAGGAAAAATATTTTAGCTTGCTGATTGTACTTGAAATTCATTACTTTTGTTTTTCTTATTTATTACAGAAAACCTGTCCTATTTCTGTGCTGTTCTGTCATTAGGCCAAGCATACCAATAATGGCAAAAACAGCTTCTTAAATTAAAAACATTAATAAAATCATAGCTTGTGGAGTTTTTAAAATTAATGTTGTACATAAATAACATTCTCAAAACCTGATTAGCAATGCTTTTTCTCCCTTAGTTCAGAAAACTACTGCAGCAAACTAAATTGTTCCAGAGCATTTAAAATGCTACTATAGGGACAAGCATAATGATCAAAATTCAGTCGCTAGTCTCCACTAGAGCGGACTGATTGAATCAATGGGATTTACATGAGTGCTGACCATCCACACAACAATTATTTCAATGGGTCTACTAATCTGCGACTAGCAACTGAATATTATATAATGCTTGTTATTTATTTCGAGACACCTTATTTATATGAAAACAAGCTTTTAAGCATACTGCATTGTTCAAAAGTTTAATGGTGCCTTCACACCAGTCCCCCCTCCACTTTGGAAATGCAATAACGTCCATTCACGTTTTATGGAGCATCTAACCAACATTACTGTCATTCTTTTACTGCAGTGTTTTCTGAGTGATACTCCCATGCTTTGTCCCCCTCAGACTGGATTTATGGCAAATTGTTTTGTGATGAAATGCAATTGCAGAATCCAGTTGATTCAGTCTGTCTAGGCAGTATGCTATTAAGACTTTCCACTGCTAGAGTCATCAGCTGAGATTTCTTCCATGTTCTGCTACCATTAGAGGTATGATTGGTGGTGACGTGTCGCTCCATCGCCGTGCTCTGGTGCAGACTTGCAGGCGCGCGCAAGTGCGTGCCTGCGAATCTTCCGGGGGCGGGCTTTCGGCTGGCGAGCTTCTCTGGTTGGTGGAGAGCCTCCACCAAATGGAAGCTGCCATTTTGGACACTGGTGCAGTGCGGAATGACGAGCTCACACTGTTCCTTGTCCCGACGGACTCAACCAGAAGCCGAAGAAGTCCGGTGAGTCCCGTTTCTGCGTGTTTCCCACATGCGGAAAGGGCCTATGCTGCACTCACAGGCCTACATTTTGTATCAGGTGTTATTTCTGTTGCAATTCATTTGGTTTGGATTGATCTCAGTGCAGACAAAGGCCACTCCCCTGGATGTGTCCAGGATATGGAACTCTTTTCCACTCTCTGGAAGTTAATATGACTTTGAAATTATAGGCCTTGCAACGATGTTTAAACACTATTTCCAATCATCAGGCTTTTGGCCTGCTCCCTGTTGTTCTCCTGTCCTGTTTATTCCAAAAGGCTTTTAATATAGAAAGTTTTTAAAGAACGGGCTAGGGGGTGCTATATTGTTTTAATTCTTTCTTCGGAGCTTTTTAATCTTTTCAAATTGTGTTTTATTATTTTAACTAGAGATTTGAAGTGTTTTAATATAGTGACTAGTTTAATTCTATTTACATTTTTCACTTCTTGTATGTTTTTAACAGTATTGCTCTTTTAAACTGTAAGATGTCTTGAATCCCAGGGATGGTGGTGGTGATAATGATAATGGTCACCAATGCAGGGCTTCTTAGTACTGAATTTTACTTGTTGTAAGGTTCAGTGTTTGTCATTTTTGCCTGAATTATGTTTTATTCCTGCTTTTGGTTTTATTTGTTTTTATTCTGTATGCAAGTTTGGAGACCCATGGGCAGAAAACTCCATAGAATGATTAACATAAATTAATTTTAAAAAAAGCTTACAGAGCTCTTGTGCCTTAAAGATAAACGAAGCTGTGTACATTCAACACATTTCTCACTGCACATTTAGTCCATCACATTGATTCCTGTTGTGGCCTCTGATTCACCCCTTAAAGAGGTTTTCTATTGACCAACTGTCCATTTGTTGTTTTTTGGTTGCTGTGACTTTAATTACTGGTCACCTCTTGTTCTTTTTTGAAGGATGAAATTGTGCTATAAGCCCTCACCCTGCAGGAATAGCCACTGGTGTTGTGAAAATTTAGAAAGATATACAAGGGGAACATCAGAGGCTTTTTATCACTAATATCCAAGTCTTGAATAATTAAAAAAAAAAAAGTATGAATGTACCAGCAGTGTTTTCAAACAGCATTAGAAATGGGCTTTGCTGAATAGTACGTAGAATTAGACCTGACAGAAACATCTTGGAAACTCAAAAGAACGCAAAAGAGGGAAGGAAACATAGAAGAACCAGATCTTTCTAGACTTGGGTACAGCTGACATATTACCTTTAATAGTGCAAATGTACTTCAGACCATTGTCAAAACCTGGAAATCTAAGATCAGGGTTGAGTCTTGGAGTACACCAAAACTGCAAATTTGTCTGTTCAGGATGTCTATAATCACGTCTAGGACAAGTTGAATTCCTGTTCCCTAATTTTCCTTTCAACTGACCAGGAACATCTATATCCTTTCTGGATTAAGTTTCTAGTTGTTTGCCCATTACTGACATCATCTGTTGCTTTAGAACACATCTGTCAAATACAAGGCCCATGGGATGAATCTGGGCCACTAGGCCATTTCATGTGGCCCTTGCACCTCTCCTGCAGCTGCAGCACTCCCCCCTGCCTGATGAGCCTGACCCCCAAATTGTGGGCCCTTAGCTGCTGGTATTCTGAAGAGGAAGCAGTCTGAGGAGCAGAAAGTGGCACACTTTGGATATACTGACCAATTCTGTGTCTATGTCTGTTTACAGAGGTATAGAGACCATAAACTACAATCATATAGCCCCAAAATGTCCAAGCAAAGAAAAGTTGATGCAGAGGGAAGACAATTTAAAAACCAGTAATAATTAAATGCAGAGGCAATAATTTAATATAATAAAAGAGTAGATCCATTTAAATAGTCTTACAGATACAACCAGTCCTTTGAGGGCAATTCTAATGCTGATGCAGTCCAAGATGCACCTCTGCTTTAGACCTAAAGGAGCTTCCTTGGAAGGAAAGAATAGATCTGAGTGTTATCACCATGTTGGTGACACTGAATCCCTAACCTCCTGTAAACTATCCCAGTGGTTTCAGGTATATGTTAAATGCCACTGAGACCAGGGCTGATTTCTCAGAAATACCACAGAACTACAGCCCACAAGAATACTTCGGATGATTGTACTAAAAGCTCATGAGAGGTCTAGCAAAATCAACAGTGTCACATTTCCCTGTCCAGTTTCTGATGCAGGTTGTCCATCAGGGTGTCCAAAACTATCTCTGCTCTCCATCCAAGCCTGATGCCTGAAGTTTGAAATAGCGCTACATAATCTGTCCGTGCCCTTTGAACTGAGCAGTCATCATGCATTCCTTGCCTTAAAATGTAATATTGGAGACTGGCTGATAATTTTGCAATACAATAGGGTTTACAGAGAGTTTTTCTAACAGTGACCTCACGACTGCCTCTTTCTTCAGGCACAATGGATTCTTTTCTTGTTGCAAAGAGATAGTCATCATTCCTTTTATCCAACTGGCCACTCCCTCAACAGACACATCATTACAAGCCAGAAAGGGCAAGGATACAGCACATATGTCCTGTGGTGCTCTGCTCCAGTGATCCTGTCCTTATCTTTGCTGTACGAAAAGAAAGCGGTATGTTATTTCTAGACCAGCACAGGTCAAAATTATATCCAGTACTGCATCAACTACCAAGAATCGATCCAAGTAATTTTATCTGCAAAGTATTGTGAAAATTGTTCACAGTTAACTGTCAAGTGGTTTACATTCTTCCCTCATGGGCCAGAATGTAACAGAACTGTAAGAGAACTCAATTCTCTGAGCAGACACAATCCTGGCACAGAAGAATGCTTTCTGTCACCACCACACCAGACCAGACCATCGCCATCACCACGGTCACCACCGCTGCCACAGATTAATCCTTTCTATGTACTTCAGCCTATATAGACCCATTCCAACTTTTCTGCCATTATCACTCAAGCTTTCCTCTTGTTTCATCACCAGCAGGTCCCCAGTAAACCAGGAGACTAATTTGGTTCCGTTCTAAGGAAGAAGATGCTCATGAACAATTGTGTCCATGGCCTTATTTCTTTATTCCAAAGGTTTACCACAGCTTCAACAGAATGTCCTGCTAAGACAATAGGAAACTCCACAAGAACATTGAGAAAACCATCTTGATCCATTAATCTGTTCTCCAGCCCTGCAGAGACATTTAGACCAAGGGATCTAAACTTCACCAAGTTATATGTCCATGAAAACACCCCTACAGTGAGTTCTTCCATACCATGATCATTATCCAGCACAGAAGATCACATCCAGAGGTGCCATGCAACTTGAATGGGTGAGATATCACTTGAGACAGACCCATCTTTATCACTGAGGACTGGAAGTCAAAAGCTACAAGAAGTCCTGATAAAGCAGTAACTGAAGAGAATTTAAACTCCTTCAGCACAACAAGCCACTGACATGTGGGCTAGATAGTACATTAACAGATTCCTTATTTTGTTCCTAGCACCAACATCCAAATATACACACTCAAATTTAGCAGATTGGTACCTGTTGAGGGAAATGGAATCATGATAGATCAGTACAAATCCACTTCCCTGGAATCATGATAGATCAGTACAAATCCCTGTTGCCATATCTTACCTACTTATACACAGAGAACCCCAGTAGGCAAAGCTGAGAGATTACCCCACCAACACCAACTTCATCCAAACAGATCTCTTTAATACAGTATAGGCCAGCACCCTCATCCACAATCAAATTGTGGATGGGTTGCTATTTTCCCACAGAATGAGCTGACATTCCACAGCAGTATTTTCACTTCAGGAGGCCTGTTGGCAAGGTTATCCAGACTATTTGAAACAGGGGATAGTTGGGGGAAGCAGCAAACCAATGATGCCTTTAGCACATTATAAAGTAAATCGAATTCATATTTGGAAGCGTCTACAATGCACTTTTTAATAACAAAACTTTATAGGAAACAAAGACAAAGTCAGGGACACTCCTAACACCATTTTTACAGCCTTCCTGTATAGAAGAATGGTGCATTAACTCTGCTAAAAATAAAATAAAACCTATTTTTTCCTTCTTCAGCCAGTTGCCTTGCAATTTGCAAACTGAGTATTAGTGCAAATCTTCAAGTTCCATGAAAAATATCAATTTCCTTATCTTACTGTCAGTCCCATGTAACTGCATTCATATTATCTTCTCAGACATGTATTAAATATGCAGGACACACACTACATAGAACAATAAACCACTGCCAGCTATGATTATGTGTACCCACACTTATAGAAGTTATTTTATTGTTATCATAAATGCAAGCCATTCAGCATCAAGGGCACCTTCAGCTGATATTCAGCAAACATCTATCTTCAAAAAGAAAACTGCAATTGCAGTAATGGGGCACATTAAATATGTTCAGCAGCACAAATGGAAATGAAACTAAAGAGAAAAGTGATCAACAGCGTCAAAAGTACAAAATGTCATTGAGGAATTGCCATCAAAAACTCTGTAATTCTACATTTTTAAAATTTTTCTTTAAATAAGCCTACTGCCAGCCAGGTTCATGGTAAAGTACAACTTTCAACCATGCCAGTTATCTTAGTTGGTAGCTGTAACTTGTTTCTCAGACACAATGTATTACACGCTTTATCTAGCAGTTTGTGCTGCCATTCTACAAAGTTAAAATGCCTTCCTCCTGGCACCACTAAAATTCAGGCAGAAGATACCAAGAAATGCATCAGTAAAACATCCCAGATCCTTCCTCAGCCTAAGGGACATACTGATTATGGTCAAGCACACTAAAGGTCACATGCCAGCAGTATGCAAGGCCATAACCCAAACTGATGTCACATTTAAAAAGACATGTTGCAGCAGAGATTAATCAATTTATAAGAAATTATAAGAAATTGCAGTGTGGTGGAAGGGAGGCTTAGCCAGGCAGCACCCCCAGTATGCTTCCACACTGCAGTGAGGCTTCTAAAAAGCCTTTGTTGGCACCAAATGACTTGGAAAAGCTGAGAGAGGTATGCAAATTAGTCTCAGGGACATGACAGAGCTGTCCTATCCCCAGATGGACAGCTGCCTTCCAGATAGTTTAGGGCATAAGGGCTTTCGAGCAGAAGACCAGCATTATGAGACTGTGGGGAAAAAAATACTTCAGAAGAGTCTTGAAAGAATGCATGATTCAATAATTAAGACAAGGGACAGGTGAATTTATGATGCACATGTTTATCAGAGGGTAAGTTGTCATGAATTTTTAAAAGACAAACCCTCCCTTACAACTGTTTGGAGTTCTTTGGGGCTAACTACAATGTGGACAGGGATAATTTGGTAAATACACACATGGGTGTTTTTTTTTTAAAAAACCTTTGGACTAAGGCCTTGACTAAGAAATCATTTCAAATCTTCATATACATTAATGCCTGGTTAAAGAATAACAAGCAAAAGTTAGGTGTAATGCAAGCAGCAGGGTTGCTCAAGAATCAGTACTTGGACCAGTACTACTGGGAACAAGCAGTGTCAAGATTGCACATAACACAAGAACAGTGATAGTGACTGTTAAAGCTTGGTCAATGCCTGGATCCAGACCTATGTCTGTGCCAATTCTATCATTTAGCTGTAACCAATAAAAATCGTAGCCTTTTCCTTTGAATGACTTGCTTCTGAACATGCAAAGAGGAAATTTCCTAGATGTTGTAGCAGAGTAACATAAATATAGACAGCTGGCAAGGTAATTCTTTGCTATTATCGCATTAACATTTTCTGAACTCAGATGACTGAATGCTAAGCTCCCAACTACAAGACTTCTGAAGTCTTGTAATATATATTTAGCAGGTAGAGTCAGGTACAGAAGTACCAGTTCCATTGTGACATTTAGCAAAAAGAGTTCCATAGTATAAAAAGACTTTAAAAAGATTCCATTGAATCCACTAAAGTCTCCTCAATCTGATTAATTCATTGTCAAAGCCCCTACTGAGTCCCTTGGATTTCCAATCTGTATTTGCTTTTTCATGATACCTGGCTCCATACAGCCAGATAGACTTAACATCAGTACCAGCTCCACCATGCCAAGTTAATTAAAAAGGTATGGAATGGCCAATAACTATTCTGCATGCTATGAACACAGGAGCTACAGAATCCAGGACCAGAATACCAGCATAAATCATAATCAGTACTAGTAGGAATGACAGAAGGAGATCTTACCTGCTTTATTCCAATCTGGGATTCACCAGAAGCAACAGAAGCCACTGCTTGTATTGCTGTCTATAAAGCTGCTAAACTTCGTGTGTAATTTCAGATCTGACCGACAATTTTATTCTAAGTTTATCTACCTAAACAAAAATCAAACTCTAAAATTGTTTCATTCTCTTGATGACATGTGTATCAGCTGATTTACCTCTCTGGTTCCCTATATTCAAAGATGTTCTAGTCAAAATTACCAGCTCATTTTTCACAATTGACTTGTACATAAGTTGAATACTACAGATAAAAAATAATGGTCTGTTCAAATATTCATGATATTCCCAAAAGTATCTTTCAATGGTCCTGAAATAACACTGCATTCACTTTAATTAGATTTTATATTTCAAAGCATTCTTTCAACACACAGTCTGATTTCACATATTTTATATCAATACTTGATGAAAAAAGAAAAGGCAGAGGTTATATGTAAATTATTAATTATATAGAGGAGGAAAGTATAGTTAATTCAACTGAGTGTTTGTGTTAAGCAAATATGCAGCTGCCCAGATTGATGACAGCATGGTAGATTCTTAGTGGTACAGGCAGAGGTACTTTACAACAGGACAGTGTGACTGCAGTATTTGTTAGTCTTGCAACTCAATCTCTCCTTTTGTTTCTAGGAAAATTACATATTTTGCAGATTGCTTACGCTTGTATTTCAACAGAACAACAATCTCAGTTTGGATTTCTTGCTGGAACAGAGAGAAAAGGAAAATGTGAAAAAAGTGATAATCTCCCTAAACTGAGGTTTTAGATTTTCTTCCATTCATATATTTTCTTTATGTTGATATTTCTCTAAATCTGTGAATGAAACACAATTCAGGAAACACATACACGGACATGAGCAGATAGGAGCAACACTACAGAGGCAGGTTTCCCATCTCCGAATCTATTAACAGTCTCCAGACTTTCTCTATAGTCGACCATGCAGGTACATGAGACCCAGCATGGTGTAGTGGCTTAAGCATTGGACTATGGCTCTGGATAAGTGGGTTTGAGTCCCTGCTCAGCCATGGAAGTCTGCTGAGTAACCTTGGACAAGTCACACTTTCTCAGTCTCAGAGGAAGGCAATGCCAAACCCTCTCTGAACAAATCTTGCCACGAAAACCCTGTGCTAGGGTCACCATAAGTTGGAAATGACTCAAAGGCACACAACAACAACAAGTGAAGGCATATACTGTATAAACACTATGAAGTGTGATTCACAGCTTTCATATGATTTAATGAACACATGTAGCTCAGGGGACCATGTTTGGCTTTGTGATCCTTTCCTCTGAGTGTATGTTCACTGTTTCTATGATAATTACTTGATATCTGATTTCTCACAATTAGGATCTGAGTGATTTTGAAACAATTTTTGACTCTCAATGAGTGAAAATATATGAAACAGAGAAAAGATATGCTATGAAATACATGAGAACACGTGAAACAAAGAGGAATATATGATAACCAGGATCTCAAGAGCTGCTTTCGCAGATCTCGACTACACCTAGAGAAATAATTAATCTTCTGTCCTGGATGACTAGATAATTGCCAGGCCATTTCATGAGAAATCTCTTGGGGATTTAAAAGCAGCTTGCCATGAAATAGTAGGGAGGCTGCTCAAAAACACAAGCTCAAAATATGCCTGGAGATGCTGAAACCGTGTCAAGCAGTTTTGGAGAGGGACCTGCTCCATCAGTGAAAAGCAGAAGCTTGATGAGTTGAAAATGGAAACACAGTTTTGACCTGCATTTGCTGCTTCCTAATAACTATACAGCTAAAAAAAGCTCCAATGATAATATTCAACATCAATAACATCAAAGTCTATACTTATGCATAAGAGACCTATAAAGAAGAAAGTATTTACTTATAATACCACCACTTAAAAGTCTCTTCATAAAAAGGAGCTGAACTTCAGGCTAATTATTTGCCTCAACTTTTGCAATGGATGTATCAGTGTCCAATTCCAGCAGCCTATAAAGTTGTCATTAATGAGGAAGAACAGGACCTTTACATTTCAAAGCAGTTCTGTTGCAAGGCCTGATGAGGTAGATTAGTTATGCAGAGCTTAAATAAAAATAATTCATAAACTAGACTATTCTCCTTTGAAGCTAGACAGAATGTGGTGGCATAACTCCAAACACTACCTTGAATGAGGAGCAAAACACCAGGGACAATACTGGAATTAATTTCATAGACAGCAAATGGCTATCTCCATCACTATCTCATTACCCTTCTTGCTATATCACAAATCAAGAGGCCACTGATCACTGGTTTTATTTAAGGGGACGATTAAAAAGATCAAGTTGCTTAATTGTGTTGAATAATGACCACTGCCTTTGGTGGGGGGTGGGTAACATCCAAATACTATTCCACTATTTCCTGTTGTAAGTTTAAAAATATATTTAAAGGGCAGCTACTCATTTGTTACTCATTTGCCAGACAGAAATTGCTCTTCAGGTAGGGAAACCTGCAACCCTGTAGATGTTTTACAGGATTGGCCAAGTTGAGTAGAGTTTCTGGGACTTGAAGTCTAAAACATCTGGATAGCCAAAGGCTTCCTAACCCTGCTATATTAACTGAAAGTTTGCAGTTTCACACAAAATATGGTAATATGTTACGTTTCACCCTTCTTAACTTTGTTCTTATGTTTTCTGCTGTAACAACAAAAACTGTTCAGTGCCATACTTTCCATTAGCAATCATAAAGGAAGAGAAACATGTTCAAGTAATCTATTGATACTACTTTTTAATATACAGCTATATATTTATTTCCAAATCCAACTAGAGGCCATTTGTGCATTGCTCATCACTACATAGACAAAGAATTGTATCTGCAAAAGTACGCTGCATCATCCATAGTCCCTGTCTAATGATTCATCTGCTGGATCTGTGTGCATAGAGCCCTGACTGAAAATCTGAACTAGTGCTGATCAGCTGGGGAGGTAAGGCCCTTACACAAGCAGTCCAAAGAAGAAAATGGGTTGATTTAGTTCTGCTTTTTCTCCCTTCACTGTCAAAAAGTTTTCTAATAGGATTAGGTTTTCCAGAACTCAGGGCCTTGTTTTAGACCCTGGATCTTATCCTCCAGCCTCCAGTCACGGGTTAAAAGAGGAATTTCAGAGGAAGAGCACAGTCCTGAGAACACACACACACACACACACACACACACACACACACAGAGTCTGGGAGAATATAGGGTTTTTTAAATATATATATGAAACTGTATACTCCCAGGGTCATGTGTGTGTCTGGGAGAATACAGGGTTTTTATACACACACACACACACACACACACACACATATGAGAAACTGTATACTCCCAGGCTCGTGTGTGTGTGTGTGTGTGTGTTCTTAGGACTGTGCTCTTGCTCTGGAATATATATATGTATACACACATGAATAAACAAATTGTATACCCCAAGGCCCCATTTAGCCGACTCCTCCTTCCTGCCTTTTTGCTTTCTCTCAGTTTCTCAGACAAGTGGCAGGACTCAACAAGAGAGAGGGGTCAGAATAAGGAAATAATTAGTTCTTTCAAAGATAATGAGTTATCTCAGTATTTGTTCCTAAGTTACACCATTGCTGTTTTGTAGCTTTCCCAGGTCTGTTTTTACCTTCACCTTCTTAAATGGTTGTAACTGCAGCAGAATTTTCTTTCCTGGACTTAGGTGTGTGTGGGCTGCACCATTAGTTAATGAAAAAGATTGTACAAATCTCTTTCTTCCTTAGAATCATAGAATCATAGAGTTAGAAGGGACCACAGGGGCCATCCAGCCGAACCCCCTGCAGGAACACATATCAAAGCATTCCCGAGAGATGGCCACCCAGCCTCTGCTTAAAATCTCCAAAGAAAGAGACTCCACCACACTCCGAGGCAGCATATTCCACTGTCAGACAGCTCTGATTGTCAGGAAGTCCTTCCTCAGGTTCCATTACCTCTATTGGGTTCTATTAGGCTCCATCAGCTCTACTTAGAAACTCGATTTCTCCTTTAAGTCTGATTTCACCTCTCACTCTTTTTTTCCTGCTTCTTATTTTCCTTCTCCCAACCCTTGCAATTCCTGGCTAAACATCTTTCCCCCTCCCCCTTTTGTCTCTCTCATCATCTTTTTCCTCCTTCTACCCACCCACCCCCAACTACAGCTTATTACAGTCAACTTCTCACTCCCTAGTGCCTCCTTCTCAGTGGCATTCTAGGGCCACAGTGAGCAACAGATTTCTACACTATCCTGAACTAGTTAGCTTTTGAGCCTGGATGGCCTGAAGCAAAGCTAAGTCTGGAACAAGAATCTGCATATAGAAAGAAGATAGGGCTAGTTAGAGGCAGCTGGTTACTCTCAGATCCTGCAGGAGAGCTTGTATGGACAGAAGGAGTCGGTCTGAAACTGAGAGCCAAACCTGCTTGGTACTGTGCATGTGATTAGCCTTTGCATCCTTGCCTTTGTTTACTGAACAGAAACCAAATGAGGGAAGAGATATGGATTGGACCATAATGGTGACAGCAGGGAATTTAATACTTACGGTGAGTCTGTCTGTCTATCTATATCTATATCTATTTATTTTCCTGCCTTCCTCCCAGTACAAGACTCCAGGTGGACTTCTGCCATTATGTTCCTGCCAGTTTGTCTTCTCTTCATGCCCATTGACCAAAGCAACAAATTAGAGTCCTACTATAGCTAACGGGCCTTTCTGCACCACACTGTTATATCAACATCCTATGAAATCCTGGGGTTTGTAGTTTACGGAGGGGCCTTTAGAATTCTCAGCCAGAGACCTTTTTGGCCTCAGTAAACTACAAACCCCAGAATTCCACAGGACTTTGAAAGTAGAATAAAAGCACTATAACAGTGTAGTGCAGAAAGGCCCTATGTTATGCCCAAGATGGGGAACCTGTGACCCTAAGCCTAGTTTCTTGTGCCTTACAAAGAGAAGCAGTAAAGAGCAAGAGTGTGAAAAAGAACAATATATAACCTGTAGTATTCTAACCAGTACTTCATGTTTGTCTTTGGGGTATGACTGTCAGTGGCATGTGACCTCTTCCCTGATAGATTACTACCCCTAAGAGAATGAAACTCTAAAAAAAAAAAAAAAGGGTTTCCCACTCCTATACATGTTGTCCTATAAATGTATGTGACTCTCCTGTTTTGTAATAATCTGTGGAGTTAATTTACATTCTGTCATACTGGATTACAAGGTGTACTCAAGTGTGAAAGTTCTTAACATTTGGTGGTAACTTCCCTTTTCTACTTTTCCCAACATTCATTCCTCCAAATTTGTTTATATTCTACTTCCATGAGCTGTGACATCAACTGAAACAATATAGGATTTTGCCCAATTTTGTATAAGCAAATAAAAACTAAAACTAGCATGTAGTATAATCGAGGTGGTAGACATATCTCTGCATAAGAGTGGTTAGTATGAAACTGCTCTAAAACCTAAAGAAGAAAACAAATACAGTTTTCATCACAACATAGCATGCATTTCTTTTTTTGCCCAAAGTCAAAGAGACAAGGCTTGTCAACAAGTGTCTATAAATAACACTCACAAGCTAGTCCAGAAATACCAATCACTAATACAGAAATGGATATCAATAAGAAAACCTTCTATTTGGTATGACACTGGGTTTGTAATACTAAAAAATTCACTAGAGAGAAGTCTTTTTGAGCACAATCATACTTATTCCCAAGAAAACATGCACAGAATTGTGTAGTAAATTGATTGAACTTTAAATCAATACCTAGTGGTACTTAATTTCATTTTAATCTGGATCCAGCCCTTCCAAGTTCAGTACTTGCTTAGATATAACAGTTGCTTAAATCACAGGTTTTAACTATGAGCAGCATTTTGTTAATTACCCAGTATTTCTATTGTCATATATTGTTGTTGTTGTGTTCCTTCAAATCATATATAACTGTCCAAAATAATTAACTGAAGTTGTTTAGGTGTTTCTCAAATAGCACAGTCAGATAAATTCTTTCCAAAATATCAAGTCATGTTTCATAAGTGACTTGTGTACAAGCGTGGATAAAAATAATGATCCACTCAGATATTCATGATACTCCCTATGGTATTTTTTGCTGATACATCAGTGTCCTAAAATAAGATTACATTAATTTTAATTAGGTTTTACATTTCAAAGCATTCTGTTCACATGCAGTGTGATGTTCTGCAGTTCATGTCAATACTGGTAGATGAAAGGAAAGCCAAAGGTTGTATGTTAATTATTAATTGCCTGTTGAAAATAAATCTAACAGGCTTTATTTGTATTAGCTCACCTTCCCTGGGCATGGATGTGGGAAACGAACCAAGCCATCGAAGAACACCACTCACAATGAACCCATAAATACTGCAACATTAGCAGAGAGTTCTGTTGCAATCTCTTCAAAAAGCTGTTCTGCATCAAGTGGGGTATTATAATCATGTAACAGATTATGTCACTGACAAAGAGATCTGACTAACCTAGAATTTTGCAGTTATGTACAGACAACACAATTCCTTAAATGCAAGACCTTACACATATCTCCATGTAGGACTATAGCTTTTTTGTTAAATGAATAGGCTGAGAATCTATCCACTACTGAATCCTGCAGAACAAATTCTAGAAATTATTGAATAAAGTGTGCAGACAAAGGGCAGATCTGTTTAGATTTAGCAACTGTATTGAAAGCCTCAAAAAAATGGAACTAGAGCAGCAGCAATGAAAAAAAGCAGTTTTAAATCATGTTTAACCTAATACATAGGCCCTTTCCACATGGGGGGAAAACACGGGGTAACACGAGGTAGGACGACCTCACCCAGAGGTCGTTTACACCATGGAGTGCACTAGGGCAGTTAGAAATGTGGAGGTTCCACACCTCAAACTGCCCTCGTGTGGCCGCTGGGGTGGCACCGCGTGTTTTATAAAGACCACATTTCATGTGGTCTTTATGAAACACGCGCGTGCTAGCCCGTCGCAGAGCCCCATGTGGAATTGCAGGGGTGCGCAAGCACATCCCTGCAGAGCTGCCTGGGGGCGGGCTTCCGGCTGGCACGCTTCTCCGATTGGCAGAGAGCTGCCAGAAGCCACCAGCCGCCATTTTGGGCGCCGCCAGACACTGCTGCCGTGTAGAGTGGCGAACGCGCACTGCTCTCCGCGGCAATGGAGCAACCCGCATCGAGGTAAGCTCCGTTTCTGCGTGCGCCACCCCGTTTCCCTGCGTTTCACGCCCCCCCATGGAAAGAGCCATAGACAGTCTGTAGCTGAAGAGCCCTACTATTAATTGGTGACCAATGTTTATTATGAATATACTGTTACTGAAAAGCTCAGAACAATTGGAATAGGTGGGAGAAAAAGAAGAAAAATAAGTAAAATGACAAACTAAATAAAAATTTGTAGATCAGGATGAGCAAGCTATGGCTCTGGGGCCATGTGTACCCTTGCTGGGATGCTTTCACACACTCAGAAGCCACCAGACCCTCAACCTTTTTCTGCCAGAAAAAAATATTGAAATGCTGCTCCTAGAAGCCTCTGAGAGTAATGATACACCTTTTGAATGAGTTAGACTCTCTGCACTGTTTATCATAAAAAAAATGCACACATTTTCAAAACAAGAATTGAATTGGCCACTTCTGGTTTGACTTCCCTGCTACCAGTTTTTGACACTTTTGCACTCTCTGTAGCTCATGAAATGTTCCAGTGGCCAAGGGCTCACTGAGGTTTTCCACTCCCGCTGTAGAACGAAGGATGAATACAAGAATACAGGAGACCCTCAAAGAAGTGAGAAAGCCAAGCTCGTGAAGAAAGGAATAGAATTTGTCAGACAGCAGCACTGACTGACTTCAAAAATGGGCAGGCCAGGGAAATATTTCTATTGCAATGCAATTGCTGAACCAGTGTGCACATCTCTATTTCAGATGGAAACTCCTCTGGCTTCACATACACAGAAGTCAATACAAACAATACAGAAACAAAAATATAGTGGCTTCCAATTATCAACGTGTACACCTACTGTGTGATATTCCCTTCTGAAAAGCAGAAGATGAACCACATTACACACTTCAGCAGTTTGTCACATGCTCTTCTAAACCAATGGTTCCCAAACTTTAGTCCTCCAGATGATTTGGATTTCAGTTCCCAGAATTCCTGACAGTTGGCTTAAGCCAGCTAAGGCCTCTGGGAGTTACAGTCCAAACAGCTGGTGGACCAAAGTTTCGGAACCACTGTACTAAACATTCTGGAGAACTGCATTTTCCCATTGATAATTTTGCTTCATTAGATGCACTGAATACTAATTATTCCTAATTTCTCCAATTCTTCCCCCCAGAATAAACCTATGGCACATTAGTTCTCTGAATTTATCAAATAAATTGGTCTAAATAAACTTGAGGCTACTGACACTTTTTATGGAAAGAATAATTTAAAAGATTAAACTATCATTATAATAGGCCAGAGCATAGTACTTATAGCCAATGCCTACATTTTCAAAACTCTACCTATATAAGATTTCATATTGTTAAATGGCCAAGAACTGCAGTAGAAAAAACCCTGGAGTAATTACAGGAATACTTGAGAGGGGAAGTTACTTCAAACTTATTCAGATGTTTTAACAATGCTAGATTGCAAAAGAAATTTTATAACAGCAGTGACCTTGCTCTTAAAATAAGCTCTGCAAAGATTATTTTTTTAAAAAAGAAATACACAAACATGTACTTATTAAAACAACAGAAACAGATGTAATATTTATAGGTGTACATGTTTCTAGTAATGAGAGGGAAAGGATTTACATTTTAGTTTTGTTCTGATAGTTCTGGTGAAAGAAAACAGGGCACAGCTGCCAGAACAAATTGTATTCTTGCATATAAACAAAAACATATTCCAGTAAATGAATTATTTGTTTTCTTTTGCAGTTACATGTTCAGTTTACTTAGCCAATGTAACACCTTTCAAAATTTTTACACAAATATGGAATCATACCCTACCGGCCTATCTCTCAAGTATGCTCATAATTCTCCATTGCTGTTGTAGCAATGCCACAACCCCCTACTAATGTCTGCAAGATTACAGTAGCATTCTGTGCAATGCAAATCTAGATGGAAGAGATCAATCCCCTTTGCCGTTAGCTAGAAAGGAAAACATCACAAGTAGTGCAATGTTAGATGAAGCCCAGTTGAAGTACCAATGAAGGTGAAGGCCAGACATGTTCAAATATTGTGGAATATTCTCCTGATAGGTAGAGGTAGAAATGACTTCCTTTCATTTATTTTTTGTACAAAGGTTGATTCAAATAGGAGGACAAATGCTTGAAGAGGAAGGGGGAAATTCACTAGGGAATTGGATCCCCTGATTGATTTTCATTCATCCCTAGGAGTAGCAGCATTGATGAGGACTCTTGAGACCAGAGCATTCCCAACCAATGGAAGCCAAAATAATTCATACTGTTGCATATTGAAGTGATAGGAAATATAATTTAGCATTTTCACACTTGTTAGATAATGAGGTACAGTGGGAAAGGGGGACTTGCTGAATCTAAAAAGTTAAAAGCCCACAGTATTTTTCCTGATTGCCCCTTCCTCAATATTGGTTTCATTTATGCACAATTTTAACCCTGGACATTCTGAACTTGCATCTGAAGTTAGATTTCTGAAAGTTAGTCTATAACTTAATCTATTGAGACACAAATTTCAGTTGAAGCAATACAAGTAAGGTAGCAAACTAACTCTGAAATTAATATGTTAGAAAACAATAATTTTTTGTTAATAAAAAAACTTTCTCAATTAACTTTCATCATAATAATACACAATCTTAGGAGGAGGTTAGCATACCTCTCTTTGTATCTCAGACATGTTGTTAGCTAAACATACACTTTCATTCAGCCATATCCACAAAAGATTCAGTACAAGACTAGCAGTGAATCTCAAGGACATAAAATTTCTTCTCTTCTCTTTTTTCCCAAAAGCAAAACTATGCAGCTGTAGTTGGCAAGGAATACATGGACTCCTCAGCCTAAAAGAAGCCTTGGTAGAACCCAAGGAAGGTGAAGTAGGACACTCATATCAGCTTAGAAGTCTTCCTCCCTTCTTTCTTTATAGCTTTTAGGCCTTTGTGTGCTGGTAAGGAAGTCCTATTTTTTTCCACATTTTCAGTAAAACTATAAATTTTACAAATACCATAGCATTTCTATTTTGTAATATGATAATATGATAACCACTATGTAACTGGATATACACTAGATGGGCTTGTGAAATTTTCTGTCACCTCACTGAAATACATATTCAAATGATGACAGTACAAAAGTAATATTTACAATTGCATATTAGAAATGATAAGTAACCTCCTCCAAGTGAGAAAATACTATCCTTGTAGAATTGTTTCTGCTCTCAGAAAATGCAAATAAATAAATAGTTAAAAAAAACTATGGTCTGGTATATAAAGTATTGATTGTTGTTAAAGCATGCTCAAATTTCAATATAACCTGCACAGGACAAAATATATTCTTTTTTCTGAAAAATGGAACATAGCTATTTATTAATATTAACATAAAACCTTTCCAAAGATTATGGACTTTTCCCTAATTCAGCTTAGTTCAACTAATTTAAAACTTATTTCTTCAACATTTTAAGCTAGTTGCCTAGAAGAAAATGTGAAAAGGTGGTGGGTGGAGGAATCTTATTGCATACCTATTCATATTTTCCACCCTAGCAAGAAAAATACATGAAAACTGAGGGTTTTAAAGAAAGGAGCCAACAAATATTTATGCTTACAATCTTCAAGCTTCTCCAGTAGAAGTTCATCTTGAGTACACACTTGTACACACAGGTGTACTGTGTTATCTTTTCCCACCTTAAAAACCTCAGGTTCCATGGCTTCCCCACAAAAGATGTGGGGAAACTTAGGGAGAGACAGTACTGGCTGAAGAGAAGCAGGGAGAAGATGGAATGTTGACAAGGAGCTTCATTTCCCATCTTTCTCAGTTTCTTGCTGTTGCTTCTGGCCACCTAGAACCTGGGATGCACACATCTGACAAGTTTATCTCCTAGCTAAGAAGGAAAAAATTGGCATATATAAATTAGAGCCCCCTCACTCCTTCAAGCTGGAAAACTGCCCAAAAGCTCTAGGTGTGAATGTGGGATTTGAAAGAAGCAGCACCGGTTGAGGGCACTGCTTATAAAAGATACATACACTGGGAACAGCAGGGAAATACTATTCCATCCGAGTATAATGATAACTGATTTGACAGATATATACATGTAACTAACACTTAACCGTATTTTAAGTGTTACATTTAATTTACAGTTTAAAAGCAGAGATTTTTTTTAAAAAAATAAATAATAGTTCACAAATTTAACTAACCATTCTCCTCACACAAGGAAATGGGATTGTCCTGGTATTCTATAATATAAATGAATGACCATAAAAGGGAAGAAAGCTTAAAGAGATGCACATGAAAGGAGGTTATTACATTTCTCAAGTATGATAGGCAGCTTGTATCTTTACCTGCAACACTCAATTTAGTCTGAGACAAAAGAAAATCAAAGAAACTCAGAACACCTATCATAGTAAACGCAGTGTTACCTCTCTCCGTCGAGAAGCCCAGCAGGTTTGTTTGATTTTCCAGACCACAGCAGCCACCAACAGCAGTGACAAGAAACAACTGCAATTGCAAAGCATGAAAAATGAATTAGACAGCACAGTATTTACACAACCCTTTCTGAAAAGTATTGACATTTGATGGCATGGAGCCAATAATGCTGAGGGAGATACACTGAGAAAAGATAACGCTAGAAAAATGTAGCACATCAGGCTATGTCTTTCTTGTCCTATAACAGATGCCAGGTTTCCAATATGTATATACAGAGAGTACAAATTTTCTCAGATATCGTTTCAGTCAATATGAATTACCAAGGCAGAATCATCATCATCATCATCAATAGCAATAACAACAACTCACAACATCTTTGCAGTGAAGACAAATCTAGGAAGAGTAGTTTCTACAGTACATTGCTAAATTGTTGCCCACTGAAATTTTAAGCTAATATTCATACTAATCAAAAATGTCTTATTTATTTAAGAAATTTTATATACAGCCTTTCATAATATTTGTTCCAGTCAGTTTACAAAAAAAATTAAAACAAAACAAAATATGCAATTGAATAATTAAAACCAATACAAGGGAAATACAAACTTTAGTACTAGTCTTTAAAGTACAGCACTTTTCACTTTCTTAAAATACAAACCAGGAAAATTCCTTAAAGAATGAAAACAACTCAAGACAAAAAAAATAATAAAATACGTCTGCAATTTTTATTAGTTAAACTTCTTTGCAGAAGGAGTTCCACAGTCAGGGCACCTCAGAAGTAAAAACATTCTCCTTGTTATCACCCATTTCATTGCGGATGTTAGTGGTACTCTGAAAAGCACCTTAATTAGGAGGTATTAATGTTTGAGCATGTTGACACAGGAGAAAAAGCAGGGAAACTGATATTGTATATGCTGGCCGCAGCTAGAATGTTAGTAGCTCAAAATTGGAAACAAAAGACCTTCCCCTCATTAATCGATTGGGAAATGAAACTCTTTGACATGTTACAAATGGACAGATTTACATACATATTGAAAGACAGAAAAATTTCTCAAAGACTGGGAGAGAGTAATAGCATATTTCAGAAATCAATGGGCTGATATCAAGATGGTTAATATTGACTTTTAACATTGTTGAGATAATACGCAGGGACATGTGATGTAATATCTGATCGACAGACACTCGAAATATTGTTCAGAAATTTTATTACTTCTCATTCGAGGGGAAATCAGGATGATTGGATAGATGTACATATGTGTATATATCTGTTGCTATATGTATACTTGATTCTGTATGAGCTAATATGAATATAAATGTTTTTGTTTGTTTTATTGTTAATAAAATTATAATAATAAAAAAAGAAATATTTTCAAATAGTAAAAGTAATTTCTTCAGCAAGACAGTGTGCACAGAACTTGGAAGTAACTTCTTACAAGTAATGTTGTTACTTGTAACATGTTACCTTTAGGATACAATAGGAACATGGGAATGATATTTTTATAAAATAACATCCCTTAATTTTGGTCTTTTGAGGATGTAAATGCAACCAAGCCTTAACTCATTATTTCATAAATGTTTTGAATGATATTGGGCCATTTTCCCATCTTTAAGTTGATTTTTGTAACACTCTCTCCGATCCAAAACCCAGAAACATGACCAGAATTCTACATGGACTACTTAGTTTAGTATGTGTAACTAAGTAATGCCTCCTGGCCCACCCACCAGCCTCCTACTTTACTGGCCATCAGCCACACAGAGAGAAGGAGGTCTGTTCTGCTGACATTTCCACTCCCCACCTGCTAGCAGGCAAGGGTACAACATGGAAGTGCAATAAAGGTCCTGCTTCTGATTGTTGCAACCTCCCTGTGGAAATGCCATCTAGCCACACCTGATTAGCATGCCATCTAGCCACACCTGATTAGCAGCAGAGTACATCTCCTTCTCTTGGTATGGCTGATGCTCAGTAAAGTAGATGTGGGGGGGCAGCTATGATTATAGCTATAGTACCACAATTGTGACTACAAAAAGATCATGAATATGGATCAGTTACGAATGCATAACTACAGGTGACACATTCATTTGTGCAACACTGAATTCCAGCCCACATTAATAATATGCTAATAGTAGAGTAGCTTTTTTTTAAGCAACTCTTGTTAGTACTTACCTTTTTTAAAAAAAAAGTGTTTCAAGATCTGGAAATGCTAGGAAATTCAAAACTGTCAAATGCAGTGAGTTTCTCTAGATCTTATTGAACTCTGATGGTAATCAATTCTGTACTAAGCTCCAGTTTCAGTAAACACATGTTATCATGCTTCTGGCCAAAATAATTATACCTTTGTCCCTTATATATCTGCTGATCCCATTACCTGTTTGACAGCATCTGTCGTATGTCTGTTGTGTGGTTGCTTAGTTCTAGCAATCACTGCTGGCTGTCTGCCAGTTTGCTTAAAAGTTCCCAACCAATAGCTGTATCACTGCTCTATCAAACCAAAAGAATGTTTAAGCTACAGCAGTAATATTGACACTGACTTTGGAACTGTAGGATTCTAAAATTAAAATCTATTCAGGAAATTTTCCCTTATTTCCAGTGGAGCTGAACTAAAATAAAGTCAGGGCCAAAGGGCCTGGGCTCTTTAATTAGCAGGGTCAATGATGAACTTTTCCAAGCTTCTTGTTTCTCTTCAAAATTAACTGTAATCCTCACAGTAGCTGAAGACAGAGGATTTCCCCAGAAACAGCATGTTTTTGCAAGCTCTCTCTGTAGCAATGCAAAGTGGGCAGCTTGGTCTTGAAATGCTCGTCATGGCACTACCATGGAGACCCATGAGCCTGATAACATCTCCACCCCTGCTAGAAAAAAATGCTACTACTGTTTTTGGCTAGTCCACATTTCTCAGCACTCCTCCAGGATGCAGCTATGAGGATTGCCATAATTACCTGCATTTCAAAATTTGTCACTAATACCACAGCAGTGCAGATCAAACCATACCCTAGTTTGTACTAGGTTCATCAGCAGCCAGTATTTCCACTTGGCTGTGACAGAATGTCTAGCAATGGGACAGCCACAGACTGTGTTGTTATGACATGGAGGTATTATTTCCTATGTTTGCTTAACTAGCCTGAGAGCTAGGGAAGCAGAAGAAATTACAAACCCATACTTTTTAGCAAGAACTGAAGTTCCCTTAATATCTAAATCTCTCAGGTCTGCAGCAACCCTACCATTTCCACCACCATCCCACTTTGCAAGTGTACATTTCTTTAAAAAAGAAAAAGGTTAAGCGGGAAATGAGACTGGTTCCCCAAAGTTTGCTTTTCAGTGGCTCAGAAAATATTAGGCAGTTTTGCAGAGAAAGCTTGGAGAAGCCAAACTGAAGAAAGTTAAGGTATGCTTGCTTATCATTAAAAAAAGTCTCTCTCTTAAAAATGGCTACTACAGAGAGTCACTAAATTCTCTTGATAGGAATATTTATAGGGGGTAGACTTGTAGATTATTATTCTTGAACAGAAGTTAGTGGATTCCCCATCAATGAAATATTTGAAAATGTAGGTAAATATCAAATGGTAGAATTAAGTTTTCATTAATATAAAGGAAATGGATTTGATTACTGTATTGCTAGGTTCGCTGTGGTTTTTACGCTTTTGAATTCCTGTGGCTGCAGAGAATTCAGCAGTTTCAGATGGCCAAGATATTAATTTCCTTGATGGCTTGGGTTGGTAAATCAAGCAATATGCGCCTCTTCAGTACACTATGTGAAATGCTGTGAACAGCATTTAAAAGAAAATTGTTCTGTTATACTTCTGTAGAGAACAGCACCCCAGCAAAATTAGTTTTCATAATACTTACTGGAAGTAAGTTGTGGAGAGTAGGAAGACAACTTTAGGTATGCATCAAAATCACTTCGAACTTTCTATTTATTCACCTCACTGTAGTTTGTATGTTCGGGACAGGACATTTAGGAAAAGGTTGCTCTTCACCTACCTCTACAAACTAGTCTGCAACATTGAATATATGGTGCTCTAATATAATGTGAACACTTCAAGTGCTTCTTGACCTTCTGAACCTTCTTGCCTTGTGGACTGTGGTCTCTAACAATTCAAGTATGGAGAGCTGTATTCTTTCTTCAGTGAGGTTGATTCTGAGGAATGAGCTTGAAAGTCTTGCACCACAACCACTTCATCTCATCAAGGCTGAATTAAAAGACCAGTAACTATTAGGCAGAGAACTGTAGCCACCTCAGCTAACAGATTTTGGGTATCCTAAACCAGCAGCAAAATATCAATTCTTTAACCTGATGTTTTACCAGCAGGATGAGGAGTGCTACTTGTGAGATGTTCTGCCTCATGGGCCAAAATAACCTGATTGGTTATGGATGCTATGTCCCTTGACTTGGATCACTAAAGGACCTGATTTGCTGCTCCATCTTTGGCAACAGAATGTCTGGGGCTGGCCTTGCTGAATTCTACAACTCACTTAATGAGATGGAAGTTCTGCTAGGGTGTCATGATCATACATGGTGAGATATCAAACTGTAATAACATTTTAGAGAAGGGCTTTTATTGAAATTATAAATGATTCTTCCACTAGCAGATTCAGAAAAAGATTCAGGAAGTCCTGGGGAGAAGAAGAATTATGACTGGATGAATTATACCACATTGTTTTGTAGCTAGAAAATATAATCCAGCAGAGGAACATCTGGGAAGTCATTGAAGAACTGGGTTTGGGGAGCAATTGAAGAAGAATGGTAGAAGGCATAAAAAATGAACACTGTAATAGAACAGAATGGATTGGGGGACTGAATTGTTTCTTTAGACTTCAAGCAGCCATAGCCTTAAATACAGCTTTTATGTCTTCATAGAAGTGGAAGGTTTTGCTTTTTTAATAACTCTCTTCAATTCTCCTCAGCTGTTATTCTGGCTGTGATAACTGAAGCCCCTGTCAGAGCTGCTGATGACAAGCAGCAGCTGTTGGTCCCTGTTGCTCAGGGTGGAGATGACAAACAGCAGCTGTTGGTCCCTGTGGCTCTGGCTGGAGATGAGTCCTGCAGCTCAGAGTTCCCCTGCTGCCATGGACCAAGCAGGCTTGGACGTTCCTCTTCCTGCTCCTTTAGAGCAACAGGGATCCAGCTGTGATCCCGAAGATGCTTGGGAGCCTGCTTCAATCAGCCCACAATCAAGGCAGAGACTCAAGAGAGCTGAGCAAAGGGAGGCTTCCTTGATTACGTTCAAGAAGTGGTGACCGGCCACACCTGTGCCTGGGCTATATAACTGCCTGCCTGGAAGCTTTCCTTTGCTTGTGGCAAACTTTCTGCAAGTCCTTCCCTTGCCTGTTCTTTGTTTTAGCACCTGGCTCCTGATACCTTGGATTGATCTCTTGGCTCCTGACCCCTAGATTTTGGACTCTGACTATGGCTTTTGCTTGTTGTTCTGGCTTAGGTAAATGAACTGCCTTTGAATAATTGCTTGCTTTGACTCCTCCTGGTGGGACTCTGCTATCTCTCCCACTCCATTCTCTGGGCTGGCTTGCTGCCTGGGTCTCTGAGCTTGACATTCACTCTTCTACCTTGTTTCAGGGAATTACACATTTTGAGGAGGTTGATGCTTCATGCCAAAAGATATTAGAAATCCCTGCCTGTGTCTTTCTTTTCTAAAAAAAAACAAAACAGAAGTAAGTTGATTAAATGAACAAGATACATATTCTACCACTGATCTTTGTAGATAATGCTTCTTTGATTAGATGTGGGCAGAGAAAGAACAGTGATTCAGAGCATACAGTGATTCAATTGTGCAGAAAATTTTCCACATATATTCAGAAGTAGTCCAAATATTTGTGATTAAGAATTCTTTACCCTTGACTCACTGATAGATTTTTGTAACCTGACCCACTTGCAGGTACTCAGTGTCCTCTACCTGAAATTAACACATCATTTTTTATTACTAACTTGTAAGGTCACTGCTTAATCAGATATAATAAAAAAGTGTTTAAGTACAAATGGACAATTGGCAAGTGTGGAATGGGGTAGAAAAAAAGAGAGGCAGATCACTTACAAAACTTAATTGAATAGGTTGCAAGGTGAGTAGGGATGGGCCAACCGAATCCTTGAGTCCTGAGCAAGGATTTGAGATTCAGTGATCCTAATCCCCCTGCCAAAACAGGTGAATCAAATCTCTTGAAACTTGCTCCGGTCTCCCACTGGTCATGGCCAGATCCTGTCCAGGGCAGGTGAGAAAAGGCAGCGGAGAACACAATCCCATGCTCCCCGCTCTGGTCCCACCCACCGCAGGCCCAATCCTGCCCAGGGTGGGAGAGAAAACGTGGCAGAGAGCGCAATCTCATGCTCCCCACTCTGCTACCACCCCCTCGGGCCCAATCCTGGCCAGGCTGGATGAGAAAAGGTGGTGGAGAGTGTGCTCGCACTTCCCACCCTCCTGCCACCCACCGTGGCCCAGTCCTGCCTGGGGCTGGTGAGAAAAGGTAGTGTAGAAGTGCTTTCTTTCCCTTGCTTTTTAAAGCCTTTTTAAAAAAAGGATTTGAAAGATTCAAGATTTGTGAGATTTGTGGATTCCTAGAACCTTCCAGGGATTCAGATCTGAATTTGGATTCAGAAAATTCTGGATTCGTCCCATCCCTAAAAATAAGATTGCATACTTTACGACATTCTTACCCAATCTGAAAGATTACAGACATGTTGAAGTCCCACTATGCCCAAACAATGCTTGTTGTTTTGCTTTATAGTCCATCGGGAGAAGACATGGATAGGAGAACACAATGTTAAAATTACAAAAAGAGCATTTGTGAAGGTACCAATAACAATATATGCCCCTGGGTCAACAATGATAAATTCTATACCATTCTCTGTAAATTCCCTTGTCTGCCTTGGAGAATAATCTTTTTAAATGATAATATTATTAATATATTTTAATAATTAATGCTGGTGGTAAAGAATTAATCTAACAATGTGTGACATTTAATATTTAGTGAATTAATGTTTGGGTCTAACGTTCCAACTCTCTCCTTCTTTGGGGGGATTTCTTTTTTTTCTATCATTTTATTCATTTTTTCATATTTACATTAATACAATTTTTAAACTATTTTAGAGTTGTTTTCTAAACAGGACACAACCAATATTTACCATAAAAAGTATGGATTGGTCTGGAAATCTCTTAAGTGTCTATCACATGCAAATTAATATCCCTTTCCTTTTCTTAAGGACTCATATGCACATCTAAAGTGGTTCACTGGAAATCTAGATTACAGGAATTTTTATTTATCTTGTGTTGGACATATCTCTTGAGTTGAACACATCTCTCGGATTCACTGTAAAAATATTAAATATTAATTGTGTCCTGTCTTCAAGAGAAGTACCATTAGTAAGCACTTAAAAGTATCATATGTGGGTCTTTTTAATATTAGTCTAACCTCTTAATGTGAAATCATAACTGAAGGGTGATTATACAAGAACTACATGAACCATTTTCATGAGGACTCACCATTTCTGTTGAATTGGGAAGACTGCTTATGAAAATTGTGCTGTTTTCTTTGCGTAAATTGCTAATCAAGGGTTTATTGAAAAAAAAAGTAATTGTCTCCTAGCTTACTAATTCTAAAGTCTTATAACAAGCTCAGTGAAGTAACACTGGTATAAAAGTAGTAAAAAATTAAAATATATTTTACCATTCAGTTTTAATTCTTGATTAGCTGTTCTCACTCATCGTTTATTATCTTTGTATGCAATCAATAAAAAGGTATTCTCTGAACAGATGTAACACTGTAAGTCTATGTCTAAACATTCTGAAACATTACTAACGTAAAGAAGATGCAATATAAGCAAGTCTGGGAAGAGCTGGGGGTCAGCGCTCTTCAATAGGATATTCCTTTGCTCAGTCATCCAGCCAGATACCTAATAGAAGAATCCTACAGAAGGCTGTTGGCAGGTTGTGAAAATTCAGGGAAATACTTTGGTAGAATGCACAGTATTAAGAAGAAAGAGAAAGAACACTCTAAGCAGCTATAATGCCCCTCCTGAATGCATACCTTAACTCATTGAGGGAATTAGAGAGTGTCAGGAAAGTTGAAAGTAATACTGTCAGAGTCTAGACTCTACGTAGGGTAACACAAGGCCAAATGGTCAAAAAGGCATTAGATAAAGAAAGATGCATCCATCTGCTTCCGAGAATAATGGCTGCATCAGCAGAAGAAAGGGAATAGCTCTAGTGATCAGAGAAGTGGAAGAACTCTGAAAGGGAAGCTACTGGACAGCAGCAAAAAGTTGACACTGTTGAAGCATTTCTTAAATACAATGGCAGTGACACTTTAGCTAACTCTTATTAGTACTGCACAGAAGATGACATTGATAAACCGGTTCTAAATGTCTCGTACCTCAAAAATCCAATATCCAATAATCCAGACAGATGAAGAACAGATAATCCAAAATGAAGCAAGAGAGAGTGCTAGAAGATGAGACCCCACTGACTAACAAAGCACTCAGTCAGCTACAACAAACAAACACTCAGCCAGCGACAACAAAGAAGCTCCATGATACTTGATCATCAGAATGACTGTAGCAGAAGTAAGGTTAACAGGAATGGATGTTGAAATTATTTTAGTTTTGGAGAAGGAATGATAATTTATTCTAAAGATGTGATAAGTTGCTTCATCTGCTACCTATAAAAATGTAAAAGATGATCATAACTTATTTCCCATTGAAATCAATGGTGGAATTCCCATTGATTTCAACATAGATTAAGGATATTCTCCTTTTCTCAGACAAGCACAGCTACTATTTGGTGTGCAAAACTGCAACAAACCATCTGACTATTCTAATGATAAAGACAAGGCAAATACTGGAGAGCATCCAATGGAATCTATGGAGAAAAGCAGGGGAGATACACTTGCAGATCTATCTCCCCTTTCTTTAAAAGCGCTTGAAGATGTATCTCCCTTTTTTTTTAGCACTTGGAAATGTAACTCCCTCTTTTCCCCTATTATTCTAATGATAAGTCACATTAGCTAAGATTTTGATACTGCCATTTCCTGATCAAAAGCACAAAGTTCTATCTTGGGTTTCTCTTTTTAGTCCCCTCTCTCATTCAAAGCATTTCATAATGCACTACCATGACAGCAAATTCAATTCTTGAGTGCTAAAAGACCAAAATATATGTCACCATTTTGTTCATCACTATATTTCCTCATCAACCGTCATAGATACTGGGCTGTTTCTCAGTGCAGTAGCTGTAATAAATCACTTGTTCATTGCAGCTTGATTAGTATGCCCATTTAATCATGCTAACTTAAAATATCTCTCTAAACACACAAAGGGCCCCATTAGGGTTGGAACCAATATTTACAATTACTCATCCCAAAGGAATGCAGAAGAATTATTGGGGGGGGGGACACATTTTTGTGTAAAACCCTGCCTTCCATGCATGACACACATCTTTTGCACACACACAAAAAATGTTTTTCTCTGCAGAATAATTCCTCTTCAACACCTGAGGCATTCAAATATGGGGAGAACAGTGTGAAGAAATATTGGTTTTCTCCCACAGCAAGGAGAAAATTACCCTCATTATTCAACTTTGCATGCAAGGATGAATTAGTAGAGGATTTATTTCCCCAACCACATTCAATTGTTAAGTCCCTAGCAGAGAAGACTCACTGAAGACTTCACAAATCAACATTTATGTATGTGACTCAGTGAGCCAACTCTAGCTGGTATAAATAACTGTACTTAAATCACAACAATCACAATATTTATTTTTATAACAATGAATGGTCATTCTAAATTCAGGAAAGGTTGGGTAAAATACTTGCAAACTCAAATATCTTATATTCTTAATATAAGGGAAAACAGAGTAATGTTTTTTTTAAAAATCTGGAAATAGTTACTTTCAAAAATGTTCATACCCAAATGAAATATGCACCTAATTTTTTTTATATTAGGTCATTATCTAGATGTAAGAGAGCTAGCATGGTGTAGTGGTTTAAATGTTGCACTGCAATACAGAAGACCAAAGTTCAATTCCCTGTTCAGCAATGGAAAACCAGTGGGTGACTTTGGGTACATCACACACATTCTCAGCCCCCAGAAAACCCCATGATAGGTTTGTCTTAGGGTCACCATAAGCCAGAAATGACTTGAAGGCACACAACAAAGACAACAACAAGAACAATCTAGATATAAAGATGTTTTATACTGATTTTTATAGGACCTTTGACAAAGGTACTACTCAAAAGCAGGGTTAATTTGAAACGCTATGACAATATGTAGTGAAACTGAGTAGCACAAGAACCATTAAAGTTTCAGTTTATCTGCACATAATTCTTTGAGGGAACTGGTGGTGTGAGAAATGCATCAGAGATCCAGCTTGATGTTGCTGGTAGGTCTTGAATATGTTATTCTTCCTACCTTTAAAGCAGACAGCTCCACAGCCTTTTGAACAGTAACTTAGGTCACCACTAAAGGTCTCTAATACTTGAAAACAGAGTATAGTTTGATAAATAAATATCATTATCTCGTTTATCCTTGCTGTTAAAGAAAACTGAACTTCCTAATCTGCCAGTAGCTTGCATGTGTGTGAATAGATTCTGTTTTCCCTCACAAACAAATCTAATTGATTTTCTTTGTTTCATGCTTGTATTATCTGACACTGGGAATGTGCAGAAGACTACAAATAGAGTGAGTCAATCATAGCTGCTTGTTGTAGGTTGAAAAGGGATTAAGTCATAGCTGACGTGCAAAGCACTGTAAAACCCACTCCCAAGTACAAAATATTGTTACCTCATAGCTGGCTGAAGAAAAATGCTGCTGCTATGATGGCCAAACGAATGAACTAATTCTTAAATCATTTTCAGCTGCTTAAAAATTTCCTTCCATTGTTGGACCAATTTCCATGCACCTGCTCACCAAATATATAGTCCTTACAGGTCTTGATGTGGAACTAGCCTACAAACAGCTGGTCAGTACCTCACCTTAAATACAGCTTAATTAATTTACAGAACCACTCATTTTTTCAAGCAGACAAAATTTCTGCCAGACATTGGCACACTAATTAAAAAAGAAAGGATATAGCACCAACTAAGTTCTATGGCTTCTCAAATGCAGAATTTGAAAAGTGAACTAGAACTCCAAGAACTCCTCTACCAACACAGGGGCTACAGTCCAAAAAAAAAAAAAAGAACTTTTCAAAACTTTTCTCAGGTGATGGGGAAGATATCGAATACAGTGACATTTAAGCTGCTGAACTATCACAGTTTAACTTCTAGTCTTGATCACATTTACCATGCCATTTAAAGAACAAGCACATAAAATTCAGTACTTTCAAATTTCTAACACATCGAAGAAGGAATTTAATTTGAGCTCAGTGTTATATTTGGCAATATCAATTCTGCCTGCTGATAGCATATTGACAAAGGGGCAATTTTAATGTTGAACAAATTTGGTAATATACTGTTGCATAGTGTTCAGTAGCAATATATTATTCATTTTGAAATGCTTAGCTTCCAAGCATTTATTAATTTCACTAGTTTCTTTACCATTTTTGGTTTGCAGTCAGACAAGTAGATAATATGAAAGCAAAGATAAAGGCATTGAAATTATTGTTGTTGTCATGTGTCTGCAAGTCATTTCTGATTTATGGTGACTCTAAAGTGAACTTATCAGAGAGTTTGGGCTGATTGTGTATGACACATGCATGGTCACCCAGTGGTTTTCATGGCTGAGAGAGGAATTGAACTCTGGTCTCCAGGGTTGGAGCCCAACACTGAAACCACTATACCACACTGGCTCTCAATTGCAACTATGCCCCCCTCTTATCTTCCTAAGGATATCAACCCTCCCCTTGTGAGGGACAGCTCAGGATATCATGAGCACACTGACTTACAAGACATGCATACCAGTCATAGAATAGCCTCTAAAATTAGAAAATAAGTGCAAAATAAACAGGTAAAAATGACAACTTGAGAGGAATTACAAGATATGTATTATACAATAACAGGAACATAACTTGATGGCATTCTGTTCCATATTTATGAAACTGTAAGCTGGACTTACAACCTTGTAACTTTGGGGATTCACATCTATGGTCATTAAAGACCAAATGTGACCTCAAGAACCTACCTTTAAAGCAGACAGCACCTCAACTGAATGGTTTTGGTTTCCAGGGTGCTGCAGATTAGAATGCTGGGAAATGACAAATGTGGTGCTTTCCTGGTTGCCAGAGGCATTAGGACAAGAAACTACAGCAGGACTCCAAGGGGTCTCTTCCAGCTGCCTGTTTCAGCATGCCTGGGTCTATTAGTAGATAAGCTTAAAGACTGATTTGTCCTGCATAATATGATGACTTTAAGCTGTTGAGGCTCAGTCATATGGGAAAAGTATGAAAGAGGATATTATATCACCCTTTGGGTACTGATCCAGACTAACATATCTAAGTCATTGAACTTAAATAGGAAAAGTACATGATGAAGTCTGGTCAACCGCTCGCTATTTGTTTAATCCCTGCCCTTTCTGGATCTTATTATCAAACAAAAGATGGCTAGAGTTTCCTCTGAGAGAAAGAACCATGAAGCCACACTGTTAAAAAAAAAAATCTTAATCCTCAAGCTTACACTAACTATTGAGTGGTTGCACAGACAAGTAATGATGATACTAGTTGCTATGTTGTTTCACAGAAACCAACTGTTGCTGTCTTGTTACACCAAAAAGTGATGTATTGCAAGCAACATCAGCAGCGTCCTCTCAGTGACTTATGCAGAGGTCCCATTTTAGACAGGCACAAGGGTCCATTCACCTGCCCTGGAACTCCATCCAAAAACCTTCTACCACCTGTTAGCTCTCAGGCTGCAGAAGGGATGCCTGCTGCTGTCACATGCCACTGGGTAGGTGAACAGGACCCTGAGGGGAGGGAGCAGAGAGGTGATTCAGACCACAAAGATCAATTTACTGTGAACTCTCACAGGAAGGAAGAGGCAGGTGCACACCATTTGAAAGCACATTCATTTCTTTCCCCTGGCCAAGCTGAGAGCAGCTGCTTCTCCATGGTTTGAAGTGTCTCTCCCTTCTTCCCCTACCAATCTATATGTGACAGCAGCCAGGGCCTCTTCTAGGGCTTGGCAGCTGTGAGACAGTCGGAAGACATGGAACTGTATGTGCAGAGTTATGTGCTCGTGCAGGATCTCTATCTCTATTGTTAGATATAACATAGTACCTCAAAGCTCTTGACTCCTGCACCTCTCACAAACTCTCCTAGACAAAGATAGCCCAGACGAGGACCAGAATGCCTCAAGGAAGTGATGGTTTATGCCTCCTATGCCAGTGTTGGTGAATCTACTCCTGGATTTAGTACCTTTGTGATTGGCTTTGGGGTTCTGTCTTACTTTTAAAGGTGATAAAATCATTTTAGGAATAGGATTCAGCACCTTGAATAAGTCCTTTGAAGCAGGGACTAAAACCCAGAGCAGATTCACCAAGGTGGCTGAAGCCTGGAACAGATTCAATGCCCCACTGACAATAGAGTCTCCAACTTCGTCTGCATCAAAGATTGCGTCTCTCCATACAAATCTTTCTAAGTATCAAGATTCTCACTTGATGTTCTGTTGACCAGCCTGGAATATTCAGAAATTAGGTTGGGGACATGTGAGAATACAACCTTTTCTGCCATGGTTCACTGCCTCCAGAACTCACTCTACACTGAAGCTTATCAATGACCAATTATGTTATCGTTTACATCAGTTAAGAAGTATCCCAAACATTACTTCTTTTAGCAAAAAGTTATCAGAGAAAAAAATAACATGGAAAGAATACGGGAAGGCTCCGGTACCACAAAATTAAAAAGGTGATGGGGGGAGGCCAACATGTTTCAGCAACTAACAATATACACATGTGAAATGAAATGAACAGGGCAGCCTTGCATAAATGGACAAAGATATTTTGGACGTTGAAACTAGAAACTTGAAGGCTTCTTCCAAGATGCATACAGAGATGACTCCCCCACCAGTCTGGGGAGCCAAACTTCTATGAGATTTATTGTTTTTTCAACCTGCCAAGGCTAACTGGCAAAGCTATTTGCTTTCCTCCTGTTTCATTGTTCACACATGCTCAGCGAAGGATTCTGGAGTTAGCTGTTGTGTACCTTGCCTGTTGCAGGCAGGCGCACACAGCCATAGTAGGATCAGCTATAACAGATTCCCAGTCTTTTCCAGTACAAGCTTTTTGGCATAGTTTATTGCAGATATACTGCTGTAACCTGACACAGGAAGTCTTGTGTTTCTCCAGTTCTCCTTCAACAACTTCCCAATGGAGAAACTGATTAAAAAACTCCAAGTAGACAGAGGATGAGGAAGCAAAAGGGGACTGAGTGGGTATAAAAGAATTTGTAGAAAGGAGCTCCTTTGTCAGAGGCTTTGTTAACTGCGATCTGCTTGTACTTGGATAGCAGGATATAAACACTTAGAAAATCTAACTAAAAAAAACCTAGCTCATTGAATACAGAATGAAGTAAAAAAAAACCACAGTGATGACTATATCCCAATTATGTCGACAGAGTGTGTGGTTTGCAAATGTAAAAGGAATACAAAACTTCAAAGCTCAGCAAAAGTAAAAAGTAAAATGGAGGGACCTGACTGATTATGCATATGTTGTTCTTCCTCAACACAAGTTGGAGTTCCCAAATTTGATGCTTTTCTGTTTGAAGAAAAACTTCAATGAATATAATACTGATCCAGGAATTTGGGGTGTGTTTGTATGTGTGCTAATTAGCATCATGTTCAACCTCATGAATAAATTGTGCAGATCTAATCAATTGCAAGACACAATAATAACAGGAGATGTTAGGTCTAGCAGTATCTTCACAAGCCCTATTAAAACTAAAAGATTTGTAGGCTTCACTGCAAAACAAAAACAAGTCAAACCCTCATTGTCACTCTCCTGTGATGGAGTGGAAAAGGTAAACTGAAAAAGGCATCAACATTAAACTTTTAAATATCAAGTGTGACACAGCTGAAGTTCTCACAAAACTGTCATCTGGTAGCAAGTTAGTGGCAATCAGTGCAGTTTATCATCTCAAATACCTTACAAAATTCTACAGACATGCCAAGCCCAAGGCCAGGCTTTCAGGAAAAGAACAAGTAATAGTACTGCTTCTTCTCAACTCTTGTTATATATAAAACATGAAGAGAAAGATGCAGATAATGTTTTCAAGTTGGCTGATTTCCATTAAACTAGTACAGCCCATTTCAAGAAACTAATTCTTGATACCATAAACAAATTAAATGCTATGCACCTGCCATATAAATCAATGGCAACACTTCCAGGGTGAAAATTGCAGTTCTATGGACGTGGTGTGCTGCCTATGCTCAAAAATTACTCAAGGAATTACGATGGGTATATTCTGTGGGGCTTTATTTGTCATTGACGTGAAACATATACATTTCATCAAACAACTCTGCTAGAAAAAGTTATCAGTTTTTCCTTTAAGAGGAAAGATCATAGGCTTTGAGACATCTGTGTATGCCTCCTGATCATGCCACACATTATCACTACTGTACTGTCCTTTGGGAATAAAGTTTGGTTGCTGAATCATCATCATCATCATCATCATCTTCTTATATCTTGCCTTTCTCCAAAATTGGGACAGAAGGTAGCTTAAATTTAAAACAAGTACAAACCATGAAAAGCACAAGGTACAAGTATAAAGACATGCAAAAATGTACTACCCTGTACTTATATCATAGCACAAGACACCTATTTAGACATTATCCAAACATGTATACAAAATAACCAGATGGATAAAGGACACACACACTTTTGCAAGATTTAATAAAGAGAACTGATTAGCCCAAGGGGAGAAAACATTCACCAAACAAACTGCTGCTTGATCTGGTCACATAGTTAACAGCAATCAAGGTCAGACTAAAAAGTTATTATGAAGCAGGCTAACCACAATGGCTTCCATGTGTATCTGTTGTAGGTATCATCCCAGTACTTGATCTGGGAAAGACTGCATGGGTAAAAGACTCATGGCAACTAAGAACAAAAGTAATAGTAGTATGATAGCTAGCCAGCTTTACTGTAACTGAGGCCATTTTCACATGGGGGTAAAACCCCGCGGTGCGACGACTGGAGACGGAGGTCGTTCACATCGCGAGATGAGCTAGCGCGGTTGCAAACGGTGAGGCGCCACACCTCCAACTACTCTAGCCCAGCCACAGGGATGGCGCTGCGAGTTTTTTAAAAACCACCTTCCCAGGTGGATTTTATCAAACTCGCCCGCACTAATCCGTGGCAGCTCCCAGTGAGAATCTGCAGAGACGCGGTAGTGCATCTCTGCAGATCTGCCCGGGGGCGGGCTTCCGGCTGGGGCGCTGCCCTGATTTGCGGAGCGCCGCCGGAAGCCGCTGGCTGCCATTTTGGGTGCCGTGGAGCGCCACTGAATGCTGCCGAGCACCGCCAAAATTCAGCGGCATGTGAAGCGGCGGAACCGCGTTCCCCGCAGGGACGGAGCAAAACACTAGCAGGTAAGCTCCGCCCCTGCGTGCACTGCCCCGTTTCGGCCCCCCTACGTGAGAAAAGGGCCTGAGGTTCATGACTATGAATAGAAAGAATATTCAACAATATTGAAAAATTGCTGAAAATCATGCTTCTAGAGTGTCAGGAAGCCTGATGAGGAGAATCTTTGACTAATGTGATTTCAGTGCAAAATCTGCACAGATTAGACTCCTGTTTAGACTCCTGGAAAATACTATTTGCAAGTCATTAAAACTTGCAGCTGAGCACTCATAATTTCACTAACATCTATTACTCATGAAATAGAGACAATGACATAACATCTAAGGGTGTTCATCATAGCAAAAATTTTAAAAAGTCCCATCAGTATTTATCCATAAAACCTCATACCAATACAGGCAAAATCATGAACTGGCTGACAATATTTATGCACTACATTTTATCCTTTTTCTTTTTTTTTGCCTAACTGTAGCAGTTATTGTGGCTTGCTATAGTATCAGTCAGTTTTTTAAATATTTTGCCTACTTTTGATTAGGCAAAAATTATATTTTGTCTATTTTTCACTTGTACTAATGAAATATTTTCACTCGTACTAATGAAAATGACACTGCTCTGGCTTTGATTTTTCACATTTGCAGCAGACAATCACCATGCTGTCACAATGATTTTCAGGTAGAGATTTGTGAAGAATTTACTCATTTCCAGATCCCTCTTCTCCTATACTGGCATCAAAGCACAGCTTTCTAGTCAGTAATGTAAGCAAAGTCTAAACATGGGTTATATACTATAAAATAAACTATTAAAATGTAAGTGCAATCAAAAGTAATTTAAATGTTAATGTGCAGTTTTGCTTCTGAAGTGGAATTTTCAAATTAAGCACTATAACTCTAGTTCATTTCAACCTCACCATACAGAGAACAGTTCTGCTTTGCACAGAAGACATGCCTATTTATACCACTTGGCTATACTTCTGTGAACTAAACCACTAACTGGTTTTTTTCTCATATAAACTGTGCCGAGCAATTATATTTGCTTTCATTAACTCTGTTATAAAAAAAGTACGGGGTTGGTACTGACATATGTTCCCAGTTGACAAGAAGCAGTAGTTACTGTTCAAAGGTAGCAATAACAGGTAATTTAATCCTATTCTAACTTCAAGTGAAACAAACAGTAACCTATGTCAACCCAGCTAAATGTAATTGCAAATTTGCAAGTTGAACCAAATGACCCATTACCGCAGAAAGCACATGACTTTTGGTATCTGATTGGAGGGTTACGGTCCATTTTTATACTTGTAATGCTATTTTGATATCTGGATATTGAAATCTTTCTACCTAGAGCTTCTGCACATAACAGTTGATAGCACTGTATTCTTAAGCTAGCAGTTATCCTGTTGAGAAACATGACTCTGAGAGAGCGAGGCAAAGGGTGATACATGGAGTCTATGACACCCAGTAAACTGCAGTAAGCAAAACAACAGAATGGCCTCATCTTTGGTGAAATCTGGGTCTGGCTTTAGTATTAACTGCAAAATATAATTGGCCCAGGGAATAGTAGTGATAAATGAGCAGAGCTATTAAAAAGATAAAGCTTTCTAAATCACATGTTGCACATATAGCTAAATATCTAACTCAAATATCCATAAAAAGCACAGTAGCTATCACCTTCAGAACAAGTGTAATAGGTTAGAAAAATGCAATAGGCTGAAATACTGGTGATCTGTACTCATAAACTCCAACATTTATTGCCACTGGATAAAATTTGAATGTTTCAATTTCTTAATTTTAAAACTTCACAGTGGGAGAAGGAGGAGGAGAAGGAGGAATGCAAACAGCTTGATGTGAATTTTTCATATCATTAGAACCTTGTAAGTGATACATTTTAACTAGAAAAAAAAATTCCAAAGAGGAAATGAATTTAAAACTACTATAATTCAGCCATTTTTAAAAACAGTTTTTTGTAATCCAGAGAACTTGCAACTGTCACATCAAAATGTCACAGTGATAGGTCAAATCATATTTTATGGGCAGAGAATTGTATCTTTTAATGACAGAATGCTCAGGTCCATTCCACATTCCACCATAGGGTCACTCCTATTGAGTTCAATAATAAAGTGTTTAGCGCACAAGTAACTAATGATTCAGACTTGAACAGTGGGTTCTAAGGAGAGCTACAATACTGAGAAATGCACTGACTAATTCCACACATACACATAGCCATATCCTCTTAAGCATGTGTTCTGTTTCAGATCTATATGTGCAGTACGTTAACAGCTTATGCTTTCTTCATACTAACTCTGAAACCTTTTTTTTTTTTAAAGATAATAACGTGTCTCACTGTGTCCAGTGACACCAAATCAGAGATGGGAAGGTTAAGTGCAGAATCAGTGAAATGTCAAATTAGAAATTCATATGGATTCCATATCTTTTCTTTGCCTAACATCTCTATCATGACAAATACATGAAGACAGAGATGTTAATTAAGCAAGGCTGATACTATTACAAAATTCTGTGTGATCTCATATATTGCAGTACTTAATTCTATGTGAGAACACTGTATCATATGCCAGGAAGAAGCTTAATTGACAGCAAGCACTTAACGCACACTGACAAAGCTCTCACAATTTTACAACATGCTGTCAAATGAAAGCAAATTCTCTGTAAAGTTCTTATTGTATATGGCCTAATAAAGTTCTAGATCTGAACTCTGGTAACTCTGCAGTCCTTCCTTTCATCTATTTCAAAGACGTAAAAAAGATTTATAGTCACAGTGGTTTAATTTTTTTCTTTAAAAAAATGGAAATAGAATCTCTACAGAATAAATAAAACATCTGACCCGTTAAGTGTGATTCCTTTTCTATGACTCATGGAAAAGTCTTTCCTATTTCATATAATGTTATGCACCTATACTGAAGGAAACTGAATACATGACCTTCATGGCTCAAATATTTTATATTTCTTCCAAGACATGAAGTCACTTTAAAAAGTAATGTGTGACTGGATGCATGACTGTCTATTTGATTTCACATAAATGCCCTAAGAAGCCAGTATACGCAGTAGCCATTGTTTGCACAAATGCACCCCAGTTTTTCACATGCTACATCATATGCTTCGCTCACAAAACAAACTCCTGAAAATAGTACTAATTTCCATATCAGAAACAAGTTGTGAAATAACATTTATTGGGAAGATGTACAAGAAGATTGAAAGAAGAGTTCCTCACCCTCAATTTTATTATTTCAATCTTCCTGTCTGCCATGGCATCCAAACCTATGCTCTCATGCTCTGTCCATAGAGCACACAATTTCAAGGCACCAAATTTTTCAGCCAGACAACTGCTGGTTTCATTGCATCAAATCTCTTCCACCAATGACACAGTACTAATATTCTGCTTTATGAGCAATTGCCACAAGCCTGTGGTGACACAATGGTACATGAGTGCTTATGCCATAACACTGGAGCAGAGGGAGTCCCTGGACATACCCAAATATGACATCCTAAATCACAGATGAGCAAATGCATTGTGTCTGAGAGCCAAGGTTCTTCCCTGGAACCCTCCAAAGACTGCAGAAACTGAAACTGTCTGAAATTCCACTTTGGTTTTCAAAAATGGCTGTTGTTTGGTGTTCCTGAAATATTTGTGTTCCTGACTGTTCTTGATCTTTTTTTCCTTTTTATTTCAGAGAGAAAAAACACAGTCTGGAAATGCTGAGGGCCCCAAACACAATGCTGAAGGCTATATGCAGCTTCAAAGCCATACCATGGCAACCAATGTCCTAGGCTTTTCTGGCCAATCAGAGCCATATCTCTTATAACAATATTATATGGACTGTAGTAAGTAGGAGAGTGAGCCACTGTGATGTACTAGTTTGAGCTCTGGCCTATGGCTCTGGAGACCAGAGTTTGAATCTATGCTTGGCCATGGAAACTCACTGAATGTCCCTGGGTTTTTCACATACCCTCAACCTCAGAAGAAGACAAAAGCAAAACCCCTCTGAACAAATCTTGCCAAGAAAACCCCATAACAGGTTCACCTTAGGGTTGCCATAATTTGGAAAGTTGATGGCACACAACAATCAATCAACAAATAGGAAAGCATGCCAAGGCTTTCCATACAGAGATCAACTGCAGTTGTCTCTGTCAGTGCTTCCAGAACAGCATACAAAGATAGGTGTTGAGCTCAGAAGTACAGAATTAAAAGTAATGTAGATCTAAATCCAATTGTCAGTGCCAGCAACGATAGATCCATGAAATTATAGAAGCTAGCTAATTCAACACTTATGGGAGACCCATTAAATTAGATTTTTTTCTAGCTGAGATTAACAAATGGATTCAATCCATTTCTAGATGTATAATGAGGGCATAAAAGTAATGCAACAAATAGAAAAGCATGATTTTTCTAATTGTGTTTAATTTACCTTTAAAGTGTATTTTAGAGATATTTTGATATAATTTTTTCAAATTTTATATGACTTTCAAAAAATCTTGGGTTTTTTTCTGACCTGTCTTCCAAAATATCAAAAGTGATCAGCAAAGAAACCAACAATCCAACAATTTATATTTTAAAAATGCTTACTTTTTAAATATAATAATGAATAATGTACTTATTTGTAAAAGTAACTTTCTAAACTGTCCAACATGCTACTTACTGTGCATCACACTTGATAAAATCAGGCTGCTCACTTAGTATTCAAAGCCAATGTTATTCACCAAAGTCTTCCTGTATTCACATTGAAATTTGTAGGACTACTTCAGAACTACTGCTGGTAAGTAATATGTGGACTGCAGCCTTCCTTCCCTTCCAAGTCTTGTCTTTGCATTTATTACCCATTGTCCTTTCCCGGCTGCCCTTTAGTGTCTGATTGCAGGCTGTTTTCGTTTAAACTGATTATGAATATAAAATGCAATCAGAAAACCATGCAGTCATGGCCATGTAAACTAGTGAACTACATGGACATTAAAGTCATGCCTAAGCTACAGTGAGAACATGGGAAGGCTCAATGTAAATTCAACACAGGAACATGAAAGCTGCATGCCAATTCAGGAAAAAAAGAAAGAAAAGAGAAGAAAGAAAAGAAAAGATGAAATTCCAGGGTCTTGTATGTAACAATTCTAGTTTTAGCACATAGCCACATTCTGGGTTTTAACACATCCCATATATTAAAATACTGCTCCTATTGTCATTTTATTTAAAGTATTCACATAAAGCAACACATACTGTTATTATACTGTCATCACATATTTATATTTATACATGGGGAAAGGCAGATGTCAAGGGGTTGAGCTTTTCCCACTCATCGCATCCCACCCCACCTGGAGAAGTTGTTGAAAAGGATCTGACAGAGAGAAATTTAATGACAAAAACTGTGAATGTATGTGAGTCTTGGCAAAGGATAGGGAGACTCAACCTCCCCAAGGAAAAAGGTGGTATTAACGTTCAGCCGTATAAAGCAGTACCATTTCCAAAAAGCTCTTGGGGGTGGAATGATAAATGAGATTCTGTGAATTAGGGGTGTGAACTGACAGCAAGTTTTGTTGGGGTCGTTATTTGTTCAGGCCGATTTGGAAGCAGTGTCCAAATCCGAATCTCAAGTTTGGAAATCCAGATCTTTCTGTCTCTCACTGACTGTCACCAGAAACTGACAAATAACTGGGACTTTTTCCACTTGTTTGTTGGAACGTGACATTTGCAGGTATAGTAGTATCAGATGGCTCTTCTGAGGGCATAAAGGAGGGATGAGACCAATATGGACTACCTGCAACACCTCTTTCTGTTTTTCAACCTTTGACCTTCCCCCACAAAGGATTCCTCTGCTACTAAACTTGTCACTGCAACAGAAAATAATTAACCTCTCCCCACCCTACATACTTTTTTTTTTTTTGTGAAAAATAAAATGGCACTGACACAACTTCCCGAAGCCTCACAGAAGCACTCTTTTCATCAGAAAAAGGGTGTGTGGGAAAGGGCTTTGGCCTCCAGAGATGAAAAAATTGCCCACCTCTGCCTTAAAAGCTGCTAAATTTCTGATGAATAAGTGCAAGAATTCTTCTACAAGAGCAACCTTTATCTTTGGAAAATATCAAACAAGGAAGCTGTTAAATGCCAAATATTTCTTCTGGGCCATTGCTCTGCAAATGAAAGACAACACAGTGGTAGCTCTACCCACCCCAATTTCTATGCAATTTGTATGGAAACAGCATGTTATATCATACAGCTGTTACCAGGCAGTAAAGGTTCAGTGCAGAGATTAGGAAACTATGATGCCTGAAGATGGGTGTCTTATTTATTGTTTGTTTGTTTGTTTGTTTATGGTGGACTGGATAAAGGAAAGAGGAATCAGTTGTCAGTGTCATAATTGCAATCACCTGATGGTGAGAATGGAAAGCCTATCATAAAGATGCTTGGGATTAGAATGTGAACTTGTTAGTTACTCTACTTCCTCTTCCCGCCCACCCTGGCTGTTTTCCACAGACAAATAAAATAAGAAAAATAAAAATAAATAAAAAATTTTAAAAATTGCTATTTCTGATTACAACTTCTCTGCATTCCAAAATCTGAAGTAAGTTTTGAGTGGGCTTCAGTTTAAGTTTTTTAGTTCAGGTTACTGAGGTCATGGTCTTCATTTTTCAGAAGGAGGGCTATTACCTACAGATGGGGTGCATCTCACAGGGAAAAGGGAGAATATCTTTGATAGAAGCATGGCAAGTCTGATCAAGAGGGCTTTAAAATAATCCTGGCAGGGGGGCAGGGTTGGAGATTATAGCTCAAACACTAAAGGTAAGCTCTAAACCTAAGGATGTGAATTCTAGAGGAGAAACTTAGGGAGAAGATGTCAGGAAACAAATGAGATAAACTTAAAGTCTTAGTGCAGAAAGGTAAATATGATTGTATAAGTACAGCGGATTTGATGGGATGACTGCTGTGATCGGAATATAACAATTAAAAGGTATAGCCTGTTCATGTAAATAAATAAATGGGGCAGAAAAAGAGAAAGAGTAGCATTACATGTCAAAGGGAAAATCACTTCTGTGGAAATCCATGGAAGTAATCAGAATGGGCCAGTAGAGATCAACTGGGTAAAAATAAATGAAGAAAGAAATAAGGACAATTTTATGATTGGGGTTTACTACAGGCCATCATACCAAAAAGTGGAGGATGATGCTTTTCTGAAACTAATATCAAAAATCTCCAAGAAGCAACAATTAGTAGTTATGAGAAACTTCAATTATTCTGATACCTGGTAGGAGACTTAACTCTGCTACCCCTAAGACCTAGACTCTCCAACAAAGTCCTGATGTGCCTTTCATATTTCAAAAGGTAGAGGAAAGAGCAAAGGTATCAGCAATTCTGGACTTGATCCTAACCAATAGGAAGGAGTACCAGCAAAGTTGGGAATTCATGAAGAACAACTTACTAAAAGCACAGTCACTAAACATTCTATGGAAGAAGAATGGGAAACTTCTGAAAAAGCTAATGTGACTGCACAGTGACCTTGAGGAGAACAAGAAAAGAAAAAAGGAAAAGAAGGAAGGATGAATCATTAAAAGAAAAGTATAGATGTGTAGTCCAAGCTTGCATGGACAGTGTAAGGAAACATATAAGGAAAACTAAGGTTCAAAATAAGCTGAGACAGGCTAGAGATGCAAGAAGCACAAAGCAGGGGGTCAAATATTTCCAAAGCAAGAGAATCACCAAAGAAAAGGTGGGACTGCTACTCAGTAAAGATGGTAAAATGCTAACAGATCACAACTGCTCAACACTGATTTTGCTTTAGTTTTAGTCCCTAAAGAGACCTGTGTGCTTCCATGAATAAGCAGAAACCTTGGGAAAGAATCCAGGCTGCAAATCAAGACTGACAAGGAGTTAGTCAGGAATTATTTAGTTAACCTAAATGAGTTCAAATCTTTAGGGCCAGAAGAACTGCATCCATGAGTACTGAAGGAATTTACTGACATACTTGCAGAACTGCTTGCCATCATTTTTGAGAAATCCTGGAGAACAGGTCAGGTGCCAAATGACTAGAGACAAACAAAAATTGTTCCTCCCTTCAAAAAAGACACGTACACACACACACACTCTCTCTCTCTCTCCAGAGAACTGCAAGCCAATCAGCCTGACCTCAATACCACGAAAAATATTAGAACCGATTATACAGGAGTCTGCAAGTATCTTATTGACAGTGAAGTCTTTAGTATAAGTGAGCATAGGTTTGTCAAGAACAAACCCTACCAAACTAATCTTTTACATTTTTTTGATAGGGCCATTAGTTTAGTAGATGGTTGACATACTGTGGATGTCATTTATCTAGATTTCAGCAAAGCATCTGATAAGGCCCCCCATGATATTTTTACTAGCAAATTTAACTAAATATGGAATACAGATGGTACAATATGGAATGGTACAATTAAGCCTGAAAAATGTAATTTTTTAAAATGAGAAAAAAATGTTCTCAAAGAAGACAAGCAAGATCATTTGTCTAAAATGAAACAGAGTCTTTGGTTAAATGTTTTACTTGTTACACCACAGTTTCAATAATCTGCTTGATATTATAATAATGAATTTGGGAATGGTGTTTCATTTGATTCTAGGCTAATCAATAAAACACAATATATTTGTATCTACAGAATCCAGAACAGGACACCAAGCTATATCCTTTTCCTTTCCTCTTAGTTTTTTACAATTCAGATTAAGAAGCTTCAATATTTCTTCCCAGCTGTAAACAGGTTGCTTATTTCTTTGATGTCACTCATTTCATGCAGTCCCATACCTACCAAATCTGAAAGGAAGACAGGCAGGTAGTTTGAGAAGGCAGACAGGCAGCTTGTCATTTACCAGAACATACAATGACATTACTGCCTAGAGCAAAGTTTCCCTCTCTCTTTCTCTCTCTCTCTTTAAATTCATTAAGTATTCTCCCTAACAGCACACTTTCCACAAGTGCACATTCTGCAATCCAGGACAAAAGTTTTCCATTTCAGCATTTGTCATGGATGAACCCCTAGCTAAACTAGTTGCTTTTAACTTGAAAGGAGAGAGATGCCTTGCCATTAGAAGAAACAAACAACTGGAGTGAAGAGTGCCTCTGTGTCTAACCAAAAGCATTTCCAGATTCTAGAGCTTCTTTGCACCTAATTTGTTAAAAGCTGTAAGGAGGAAGACAGCACATTTTCACAAGATGTAGAACGATCTAAAAATCACTGTTGTAGATAATAAAAGGGCATAATGTAATATGCTGCTCATAGGGAGTCATTAATACACAGCTGCAAAGTGACTGCACCTCAAAAGGCGCTCTGTAAGAGTGTGCCTGAGGGAGACAGCCTCTCTCAGCATTCCAGCAGAAGAAATGCTAACTAATTCCCAGTGAGACTGTTAGGAAATGGAGCACAAACAAGAGGATTTTAGATTCTGTACACACCAAGACTTTACAGATGTATGAACAAGCTAATACATACCTGTGTTTCTGATTCGTCTTAAGAATCAGAAAGAAGAACTATTGCTTATTCAAATTAAGCCAACTTACTAACTGTAACCATCAGGTTCACTGTTTTCAGAGGCTCATAAATGGTAGGAGATTTTTGTACAAGTATTTTGTACAAAATCAGTCTAATAAAGTTATAGATTGTCTTTCTGCATCCCCCCCCCCTTTCATTAAGTGGTCAAGAGAGGAGGAATCACACAGGATAAGGCTGAACAGACTTTCCTTGTGGAATAAAATGCTGAAGACATTTGCACAACAGATTTAGTAAGGGTTGATCACAGTACACTTTGAGAGATGTCTACTCAAAAGTAAGTGTCATTGTTTAAAAAGACACTTACTCTCAGGGAAGTATGTACAACACTGAAAGCTTATGCCATTTCTGCACTACACTGTTATAGTGTTATTATTCCACTTTCAACATCCTATGGAATCCTGGGGTTTGCAGTTTAGGGAGGGGCATTTAGAGGGCCTCAGTAAACAACAAACTCCAGAATTCCACAGGACTTTGAAAGTGGAATAATAGCACTGTAACAGTGTAGTGCAAAAATGGCCACAGTCTGGCCATGTGAAACTTATAAAATAAATCTCATGTGAATCTTTTTTAAAAAAAATCAAATGAAAATTGGAATCATCGTAATTTTTCATTCTATCTACTGATGAAGAGAATGCAAAATAATATCAAAAATATTTTAAAGCATTACATGTGAAAATTTAACAGACTGGATTTTAATGTTTAACATTTAGACCTTGAAGCCTACTCTTTATTCTCCAAATTAACTTCGAAATAAGATTCAATCAGAAGTGCTAGTGTCACGAGATGATAGCTGGAGCATGACATTGGAACCTCAAAAGACATCCAGGTAATTACATTGCATAATGAAACACAGTGGAAAGCAGCAAACCCTTCCTCTATACAATATACATGATAAATCACAAAGACCAACATACACAGAAAGCATAAATAGGGGGTGATTAGCTAAAACCTTTTTTTAAAAAATGTAAACAAGAAATTAGCTAAACTGTTACTTCATCCAGTTTTAAGTTATATGCCGCAGGAATTCAAAACCCACCAACTTTAATTATAAAGCCTGACTCCTAAATGCAATTGTAATTGCTTTAATTGATTTTCTCAAGGAAAGTGCAAACATTCTATTGATGTATATTTAAGAAAATACATTAAAAAGGCTTATTGAGCTGGTAGAGACATAACAGCTTCTGGTTAAGAGATCTATACTGAGAGTAGCCACATTTGGTATTTCTCCACTCCTCCACACAAAGCTCCTCTGCTAAGCTTAGGCCCTTTCCATATGGGGAGGTGTGAAACATGGCGGAACGGGGCAGTGCACGTGGGAACAGAGCTTACCTTAATCCGGGTGGTTCTGTCCCCGTGGGGAGCAGCACGCTTTCGCCGCTCTACATGCTGCCGGCGTCCGGCGGCGCCCAAAACAGCGGCTGGCGGCTTCTGGTGGCGCTCCGCCAATCAGGGCAGTGCGCCAGCCGGAAGCCCGCCCCCGGGCAGATCTGCAGGGACGCGCTTGCGCACCCCTGCAGTTTTTCATGGGGCGCTGCGACGGGCTAGCGCAATCTTGTTTTAAAAAGACCACTTGAAAGGTGGTCTTTATAAAACACGCGCCGCCGCCCCCGTGGCCGCGCGAGGGCGCTTTGAGGTGTAGAACCTCACCTTTTCAAGCCGTCCTAGTGCACCCCGCGGTGTAGACGACCTCCTGGTGAGGTTATCCCAGCGCAGGCTATATCCCCGTGTGGAAATGGCCTTAGTCATGTTTACATCAGCATCAATTCTAACAGTGTTTTAGTACGAGGATTGGAAGCCACCTGTCAGAACTATAAGCCCCTCCCACCTTTTCCAGCATTTCATACGTGAAGTGCCAAAGGGTGAACTGTAAGATATGAACCAGAGCTGCTGAAATGAGATTGAAATGGCCAGCCTGAACTGAACCTGAAATTGGCGTAGCAAACAGAGCCATTTTGATTTACTCCTAGTTTAACATTCCCCAGAAAAGGGATGTATGATGCTTAAAAAATAAAACAAAATAAAATATGAAAAATAAAAATGAAAAATGAAAGAGTATAGCTTGCAAACATCTTTGAGCACAAAAGAACATCTAATCTAAAGTCAAATAAGCAAAACGGAAATTTTCTGGTAGTTTCAGTACACATGAATTGCACACAACAGACTTACGCATAATGTGTTTTCTTTTATTCCTTAATTGCATCCAAGAAGCAGAGAATTCAAATTTTTGAATTGTATGTGAATTATAGAATTGATTTACTTAAGAGTAGAAACATTACGAAACCAGCATGATGTAGCAGTTTCAGTGTTGGGCTTGGACATCCAGGAGTCGAGGATCTGGATCCCTTCTCAGCCACGGAAATCCATTGAGTGACCCTGGGCAAATCTCACTCTCTTAGGCTTGGAGGAAGGCAATGACAAATCTTCTCTGAACAAATCTTGCCATGAAAATCCTATGTTAAGGTTGCCATAAGTCAGAGTTGACTGGAAGACACACAGAAATAACAAGAAAAAGAAACATTACCTGAAAAATGTGACAAAAAACTGCACCAGGTCCATGATGGTGTTGTGTTGTGAAAATGCAATCTGGAAGGGAAAGAGTAAAACAATATTATAGTCAGCTTTTACCAAGTCTACTTTAAGAAGAGTAATTCTGTATAATCAGTTAAATGAAACTAGAATGGTTAGAGTCAAATGGGATAGTCAAGTGAGAATGCTGTTAATGACATGCATCAGTTTGTAAAGACTACAATATATAAGAGAGTTATCTTAGTTAATACATTAATTCCAACTTCCCACTCTGACGTTTGAAATCCTAATTAAAAGTTAAATGGCCAAAAAATACGAAGATGGTTTCATGACTCTGGGCTCTGAGTCCTATAATACCCTGAGAAGCATTTAGAACATGATGAGGTTGAGGCTGTTTCATCCTTGGTGCATTTTCTTACAGCCAATCTCCCCTAACACTGAGGATGTGACCTTAAACTCCTATCAGACTCAAAAGGCAAGGCAATAGCAATAGCAATTTTGTCTCCCCTATCTGATAAAAGCCAACAGATGAAGAATCAGAGAACAACTAATTTAAAGAAAACAGGTAGATCCACCACAGACCAGCTATAATAAAGCACCTGTCAGCCTACATAAGGCTCCATGTGGCTTCAGCACTATGTTGGAAACAACACTATTCCTAAGCTACAACAAGACAATCAAGAGCTTCCAGCAGTATGACACACTAGAAGCAATCCATACTTCTAATTCTTTTGAAATTTTCTTAGATATATTTGCATCTGCCCTGATTTTGACTCATTTGACCTCATTGCCTGACTAGACCTGCTCACAGTAAAATTATTCTGAACACTTCTACTTTTCCTGAGCCTGAAGGCCCTTGACAACAGGGTAGCTCAGGATAGGTATTAAACAGAAACCACAATGCAAGTCAATAAATCCAATATAGGAGAGAATATATATATATATTGACAACTACACTGGGGAGGTATCTTAGGATAAATCCTGAAAACAAAACAGAAGAAAGAAGGCAACATTATTCAGGGAGGTGGAAAAATTGCATCAGAGATGGAATAATTCTGGCAGCCGTCAGAGCATAAAGTGCCTGCATCAGGTCCCTCAATTAAAACTGTTAAGGTGATGAATTAAATAAGCAAATAAAACCATTCAAGAAGTCCAAATACATAAGGTGCAATGTGATACTACTATCTGTTTAAAGTGAGACATGAGAAGCTTGCAGCATATTCATATCTAAGCACATGATCCATCATGAGGCCACAGAGATGTAAAAGAAGTCTAGAGTTATAACCACGCATGTATACTCTGGTTTGTCTTCAAATCATATAAACAACCATGCATGTGAGTGGATGCATGAGAGGTATATTCTCTAAAACTCATCTGCATACACAAAGCCATCTTCAGCAAACTCTGGTGCTCTGGTGAGTGATTAGATTAAAAGGATAATTAACAGCTTTCAAAGGAGTGGTCCATGTGTGCCATCTTGGCTGTAAATTGTGAACACATTTACACCATGCCTTAGGCCTTTACTTACTTACTCTAACCTTTTTGCAGTGTATCTGCCTTCAAAACATATTTTAAAAGGTTTCCTTTTAATCTGCATCAGCTAATGATATCCCTAGAGTCAACCTTGTTCAATGTTTTGCAGTACATATGCAGAATTTTCAGTAATTGTACTTTCAAAATATCTTGTACAGAAAAGTTCCACAAATTGCTTACAGAAGCACATTTCCAACTTAAAGCTGATGGCCTCTGAGGACTTTACCAGAGCTAAGCTCTCTTGTTGTTGTAAACTGCAACCTTATGTCTTAATTCTAGGTATTATATACACTGCTTTGTTTTCCCACAGTGCCATCATACTTCCTTGCACATGTAAGTAACATCATGTTTTGTGGCAATGCAGCAATGTTTGGTGTGTATGCATAGGGCATTTACTTGCACACCTTGTTCTGATAATTATTTTTATGAACTGCAAGTGGCCTGATTGCTAGAAGGACCGAATACATTTAATTTATAAAACTGATTTTCACACTGAATTGTACCATGTGCTGTTTGATGTCATATGCAACACAATCTTGAGCTTTCAAAGAGCAAATCAAGCAGAGAAAAAGAAAGTAATTTCTCATGGATAACACTGTAAAACCCACCTCAGCCTAAGATTTCAAAGGGGTTCTTATCATTGGAGGAAATTCTAAACTAAATAAACCAATGGTCTGATGAAGGATATGTTCAAGCACAGAGTTTCAAGAGTAATTCTTCAAAGTACTAATTTTACAGTGAATAACCCTATTTGGAGGTCAAACTGTGAGCAATATCCATCACAGTTTTTATGGTTGAAACTAATAAAGCAATTTGTCCTCCCACTTGGAAAGATGGGACAAACAACAGCAATTCTATTAATAACAAGAATCTGCAATGTGGCAACAAAAATGAGACATGCAGGCATTTCATTTGGTAGGTTTGGTTAAGCCAAGTCTCCCAATAAGAATGGCCTCCTAGGTCTAACCTATGGAATGAAGTCCTGACAATTCATCATCACCTATCCCCAAAAGAGACACACAATCCCCACTCCCCTGGGTAGTTCTGATTAGCACTTGCAGGGAACAGCTTTCTCAACCAGATTCACTTCAGAAATATTGAAATAAATGTTTTGATGTTTGTCTCATGTTTACACAAACAGCTTTTGATATATTTAAATTGTTAAGACTTCAACTAAGGAACCACACCATGACATACAGGGTTGGGTAGTAAGGGTAAATAGAAACTTAGACCATTTCCACACTACACTGTTATTGTGATATTATTCCACTTCCAACATCCTATGGAATCCTGGGCTTTCCAGCTTAGGGAGGAGCATTTAGAATTCTCAGTCAGAGAGCTCTTTGGCCTTATTAAACTACAAACTCCAGAATTTCACAGGATTTTGAAAGTGGAATAACGGCATCAAACCAGTGTAGTGCAGAAATGCCCTCAACGTAGTACATTGCCAGCATCAGTTTTGGACCTTTCCTTTTAAGCAGTTTACATCCTTAATGGAAAGATCTGTTTGACAGCATTAGAAGCAGAAGTAGCTAGTACCGAAAGGTACAGCAATGACCAACTAGGGCCCTTTCCACACGGGGTAAAAAAACGGCTTAGGGCGACCTCACCCGGAGGTCGTCCACACCGTGGGGTGCACTAGGGTGGTTTGAAAAGTGGAGGTTCCACACCTCAAACCGCCCTCGCGCGGCCACAAGGGGTGGCGCGGTGTGTTTTTTAAAAACCACATTTCATGTGGTTTTTAAAAACACGAGCGCGCTAACCCATTGCAGCGCCCCATTTGAAACTGCAGGGATGCACTAGCGCATCCCTGCAGAGCTGCCCGGGGGCGGGCTTCCGGCTGGCGCGCTGCCCTGATTGGCGGAGCACCGCCGGAAGTCGCCGGCCGCCATTTTGGGCGCCGCCGAACGCCGCCGAAATTCGCCAGCGTGTGGAGCGGCGAACACACACACCCTGCGGGGACGGAGCAACCCGCTTCCAGGTAAGCGCTGCCCTTGCGTGCGCCGCCCCGTTTCCCCGTCCCCCGTGTGGAAAAGGCCTAAGTCATCAATCTACAATAGGCATTGCCCGTTAAACAGTGTGACTATACTGTGAAACCCCAAACACCTTCCATTTCTATGAAGTGATACAAGTTCCTTAGGATACAAGTCCTCTCTCTGGGTTTTTTTTCCTCTTATGTAGCAGTTAGGCATGGTTTTTACCCTTCAATGGTTACTTATGTTATAGAAATGAACTTAGTTTACATACAACACACTAACAGAATTTATTGTTTCAGACTTATAAAGCCAAGGGAACAACCAGGCAAATCATTCTGGACCAGTAGAGTTATTATAATAATAATAACAATAACCAGTAGGGTCATTACTCAAATCTGTGATCTATTTTTCAAACATCCATGATCTACTCAGTGAGGCCAATTACTGCATTCCAATGACAACAATTTAATTATAAAAAGAATTCCCCCAGTTGAGGGCCTAACATAACAATATTTATTTATCTATCTTGAAACAGGCTTTTGTATCAGCAATACAGTGACATGCTCCTGATACCCAACTCCAATTTACAACCTAGTTACCAATTCCTAGTTCCAGTTAGCATTTTGGCTGCCACCCAAAAGAACCTTCTGGGTACATTTCACAGAATGCAGAGTGTTGTAATTAAAGGAAGTTATCACCACCATGGCCAAAACTTTCTTCTCCAAAACAGGTATGAACCAACTTAAACTGAGAAAGTGACTTCTGGCTATGCCCTATTTTCTATTATCACTTACAGTTTCAAAGTAAGACCAGAAGCACTGCCCCATCATATTGTGTACTCAATCATTAAACCCAGCTCCATGAAATTAATCTACAGTATGGTATGTAGATTCTAATCTGGAATGGATCTTCTGAAAAGATATGGCTGCTAAAGTAGATTAAAGCTGCAGCAGCCAGCCACCCAGACTGCACACATTGCGATACATGTGTGATCATGTATACAGTGTTGTGTGTGACTCGATGCAGCCCCACCACTACTCTGTCAATAGGTGAGTGACACTATGCAGCCTGGATACTGGAAATCATCTAGATTTCTCAGCAAAATATAACTCTAAAAGTACAGGAGAGGGGTTAAGGGTGACAAAAAACCCCATGGTACTCATGTTCCCCTCTGCCCTTCGGCCATCTGAAAGAAAGAGCTGAAATTATATTTTATCATCTTAAAAAGAAAAAAAGTGAATAGTTGTTGTGTTTCTAAAACGTTCTCTTTTCTAGTGTCTTGTTGCTTAGAAGGGAGTGATTGGCTTTGGTGTTTGGGATCCACAGACAGATCCTTTTGGAATTCATTTGTTTCTCCCTCGTGTGTAGGCAGTTCAAAAGTTGGAGTGCCTTTTTTCAAAAAATGCATCTACAATACAGCAACTCATCTTTGTTTCAAAGTTTCTCATTCTACGAATAGGTACCACAACATAGTACTGGAATGGGCAGGAAGAGAGGAGCTGACCGTAAATCTATTAGTTGCCTCAGTAACAAAGGGCTTGCCATTTCCTTGAGTATTAGTTTATGCTTGCAAAACTAAAGGTGTGGCAAACTCCCACAAGCAACAGTAAGAACTCAGGGAGTTTCTCTCTCTCCTTCTCCTTGTCTCCTGTCTGTCTATTTTTGTTTTACATTTTAATAATTCAATATATTTTGAGTCTTTTGAATCATCATCATTATCACCATCATCTGTAAACTAGATACTAGCTTATTGAGCAAATAATAGTTTAAAACAAAATATGGTTACTGTTCTGTCCAAATGCAGCCTTTGACTTGTGCAGTGGCACCCACACTTACTAGCAGTTGAAGATTTTTGTAAATATATAAGCACTTGACAGGAACCAAGAACAGAAAAAATATATATTTTCTACTGTGTACGTGAAATTATTGGTTGGACAAAATTTCTGAACCATTTGAATGTTAGGAACAGATAAAAAGAAACCAATCAAGCCAGAAATCATGAAACTTGTTTCTGAGGTGAAACACAATCTTACTGGATTACACAATGCAACCTGCAAGAAGAAAACTGAACTAAATAATTTTAATAGTACATAGGGTGTTGCCATAGTTGACAGGTGACTTAAGGCAGACCTGCATGCACACGCGCACATGCACACATACTGTAATAGTTGAATTAGAATACACACTGTGTTAACTAAGGAAAATTCACCTGAAATTTGGCCAAAATCCAGAGGTAATTTGAATGATAGTAGATAATTCAAACCAAGTGTGGGTATGCTATATGGGAAACTGGCTAATACACTGTATAATCGGGGGGGGGGTGTCAGTGGAAATTGAAACAGATGTGGTTCACCACTCCAATCTATTAGCCTCGGGGGGGGACTGAGAGTCCTTGTCACTTGTCAGCAAATTTTGCATTCTGTTTGGGGTCACCTTTATCAAATTCTGGTCACCCAACTTATCATAGTGGTTAAATCAGGCAGCCCAGGTTAACATCAACACTCCACTTAAAAAAATATCAATTGTTGGAGTTCCGGGATATTTGCATGAGAAGGAACAGATTCTTCTGCTACTATTTCAGGCTATTTATTTTAAAGTAGTGATTGATAGATATACATATACATTCCCCTCAGGGCATAGCACATGGGCATAGCAATGCATAGGCACTTCAGCTTTGTTACATTCCATAATATTCCATTGAAGGCATCTTATAGTAAGTCATATACCCATCATGTTCATCTGGACTTTCATCTTGATACTCAAAAATTATCTATGACAGATGAACATCTCATTTGTTGCTTTCATGGATCAGTCTTAAGCAAATCTTGAGTAAACCTTAACAGTATTAATATGGTATAAACAAATATCTGTCTTAGTCTGTCTCTACCAGTATCAGAAACACATAAGGGTTTTCAAGTTATCAGGAACAAGCATATCTCAGAGGTTCTTGCCGTGTTGGAAACATGCTTAATAGCCCCCTAATTATGTGGCTCTTTGCTTTTTTGTTCTTTCTTGACACCCACACAGGGTATTGTTTATCCAATCAGGGGTTTAGGCCTTATTTTTTTCTTCAGTACACTATAATCAGGTGCACATCCCACTTTTAGAATACACCCTACTGCTGTAGTCAGGTGCCTCTAATGTACTAACTCACAGGATGAAAATTGGAGGAAGGAACATCAACAATTTAAGATATGAAGATGACACCATACTACCAGTAGAAAATAGCAAAGATTTGGAAGGATCATTGTGGAAAATTAAGTAACAAGGTGCAAAAGCATGACTACAGTCAAACATTAAGAAATCAGTAATAACAATTAAAGATAATTTATAAAATTTAAAATGGATGAAGACAAGATAAAAATAATCAAAAATTTTCTATAGCTTGGTTCAAACATAAAACAAAATGGAGGTTGTAATCAAGAAATCAGAAATAGACCAGGACTTGGAATGGCAGCAATGACGTCAGTAGGCAAGATTTCTGAGTGTAAAGGTTTACTATTGAATGCTAAAGTCAGAATTGACCATGCTGTTGTATTTCTGATTTCTATGTACCCGTATTGCCAGCGTATAAGATGTGCCCATGTATAAGACGCACCCCATTTATACATTGGCAAATACTATTTGCCGGCATATAAGATGCACCTCATTTTCAAACAGTATTTTTCGGGGGGAAAGTGAGTCTATGTCAGCAAATACAGTATGTTTGTGAAAGCAAGAAATTGAAGAAAGCCAACAGGAAGATAATCAGTTCATTAGAAATTTGATGCTAGAGGAGAATTCAGTGGATACCATGGACTGCCAATGGGTCCAAGAGCAAATCAAACCTGACCTCTAACTAGAATCCAAAATCATCTAATTGAAGCTGTCACATGTTGGCCACATCATGAAACAACATGATTCATTAAAAAAAGACAATAATGTTTGGCAAAGCAGAAGGCAGCAGAAAAAAAGGAAGTCCACATTATAGGTAGATAGATTCAGTCAAAGAAGCCACAGTCCTGAGTTTGAAGGACTTGAGCAGGGTGTTGATAGAGTGTCTTGGAGGTTTCTCTTACATAGGACTGCCATAAGTAGAAACTGACTTGATGGCAATTAACAACAAGAACAGACACAGTGAACCATTGGGAACCTGGCAAGTGAACACTTCTGCAAGTTCCATTGATTCAACAAGTTAACAGGTCAATAGGTTTAATTAATCTAGGCCATTTCTGCACTAGATTGTTATAGTGCTATTATTCCACTTTCAACATCCTATGGAATCCTGGGGTTTGTAGTTTAAGAAAGGTCATTGAGGCCCCTCCCTAAACTGCAAACCCCAGGATTCCAAGGGATGTTGAAAGTGGAATAATAGCACTATAACAGCCTAGTGCAGAAATGGCCCCAGTTGGAACTAACAGTTGGATTGAGGCCAGTCTTGCCAACCTATCCAACTTACCGAAGAATGATTACAATAACTATGGCCTTAATCAGGTTTTCTAAAGCAAAGTTAGATTAAAAGAGAGAAATCACCCTCTGGAAGGTGACTATGAAAAAGTAGAATGTCTTTATTCATTGAGGCTGTCCCTACAATTTGGAATCCTATTTGCCAGGGTTCCAAATCAAATAAAGAGCCTCCACAGATTCAGAAGGTCTTTGTTTATACTCGGCTTCTGTATTTACAGGGTACTAAAATGAACATGGTGGGTGTAGTTCTGCACACTCCTAATAAATTTATTAAGCTCTGTTTTAGAGCAGAGATACAGAATAAATAAATTTTGTGTTTCCCTCTGGTTAATATGTAGTTGTACTGTAGTAATTCAAATCTAGTGAAACAATACCTATGTTCAGTTTTGTTTCACTGTAAATTTGTCAGACAGACCCCCATTTAAGGATTTTAGCTAATGAAACATCGATTTCATGTTTTGCTAATGAAACTTGTACATGGCAGCTGTTCACACTTGGATCAGTTTGCTGTTGTTGTGTGTCTTCAAGTTATTTCCAACGTACGGAGACCCTAAGGTGAACCTATCACAGGGTTTTCTGTGGCTAAACATGTGACACTCAGTGGGTTTCCATGGCTGATCCTGGTCTCCAGGGTCATAGTTCAACACCCAAAACACTGCACCATGCTGGTTCTCTGGATCAGTTTCCCTACTACCAAATCTGTAATCCTTCAAGAGCTTTTTTGAGAAAAAATTGTTGCCTTTGGAAATTAATATGTGGAAACAGGTATTAAGAACATGTGGGTGTGAACCTATACAAAGAGGGATATCTGGTGAAATTAATAAAGATCTAAACACTGCCATTTTCAAACCCCACATCCAAAATTAGTGACTCCAGTCCACAAAACCCAGAGCTCTGACTTCTAAAACAAAGCAAGTGAAATCAGGACAACTTTTTAAAAAATGTTATTTCTTTTTCACTAAAACTCTTGATTCTGCCAGCAATGGATATGACAGTAGAAACATGCATTTTCCACATGCATTAATTACAGCCTTTCAGTGTTAATAAATTAAGAAATTTTAGTAAGCAAAAAAAATAAAAGGACAAAAAAACTTTAGCAGAAGGTCTAAGAACCACTGGGCCTCAGTGACATATTTAATGTGATACAGTCAGGCATAATGCAAAGTAAACTGCCTGGAGAATGCTGATATGGATACTTAAACTCCATAAAATTATTACTTCTTACAGTATCATCAAAAAATTGTAATTGAATTTCTTCCTGGATAAAATTATTACATACTCCCACAGAGCCAAAATGCATGTTCTGTTGTAGAAGGGTCTTGTATTAACAGAAGGTAGAGATTAATTCCTTTCACTGTCAACCCTCTACTATCATTTACCAAGGAGAAAGAACACCACCCTTTTTGATTGAGAAAGCTTTCAACTCTAGAAGAGTATGAAACTGGACACAGCAAGTGTGCCTGTGATTCCTTTGTAACCTTTTCAATTGGATAAAAAGGAGAATACAAATAGCATTTACCTACCTTCACCTTAAATGCAGCACATGAAATAACACAACATTCTTTGACATACAAATTTAATCAAGAGTTAACATAAAAAGAAAAAGTGACACGGATATGTACCTAAGTTAAAAAACACCATAATATTTTCCAAGTTGCCTTCTTCAATATTTCATCTCCAGATTAAATATATAACTCCACAAGATGTAATGACTGCCACCGATGTGTATGGTTTTAAAGGAAGATCAATACGTTTATGCAGGATAAGGGTCTTAGTGCTTAGTAGTCATGATGGTTATATTTTCTTCCCACACCGGGAATAGAATGCTTCTATATAATACATAAACTAGTTATATTATTAATACATTATATTTACCACATATACCACTGTCTGTGGAAAATGAGTTAGACGGTGGAGAGGGAGTTACTGTGTTTGTGCACTGTTTGTGGATTTCCCAAAGAAATTCTCTGATCACTATAGGAAAAGACCACAGGGCTAGACGCACTTGTGTGATGAACCAACATAGGGCCTAAATACCCTAAAGGCATCATATCCCATCTGATCTTAGAAGCAAAGCAGGGTCAACTCTGGTTGGATGGGAGACTGCCAATGAATACCAGGTGCTGTAGTTTATGTTTCAGAGGAAGGAACTGCAAAACCACCTCTGAGCATCCCTTGCCTAAGAGAACCTATGAAATTCATGGGGGTCACCGTAAGTTGACAGGTGACTTGAGGGCACATGCGCACACACATGATCCAACATGGCTTTTCCTAGGTTCTTATATCACTCCTCTTCAGAAACAGAAAATCAAAGCACAAAATCCATTTCCTCTCTCTCCTAAATTTCAACACATTAAGCTTGTTGCTTTGAAGTAGAAATCTAGCACAGTCCAACAATGTTCTGAAGGTCTGGCCCTCTGCTCCGATTCAAGAGGAAAAGCTGCAAGTGACTTTCTGTCATGCTAAGGTCAGCAGAACAATATTCTTGTACATCTATGACCAGTTGTTAGCAGCTCTGCAGTATGTCAGCAACTGTATAGCACTGTTGGGAATGAAAAAGAGCCACAGAGCTGCAGAGGTGTCCATTATACAGCATACCATCTCTTGGTATTAACAGGGCCACAAACAATAGCACAATCCTTTATATCATGAATAATATGTTCACTTATTGCCATGAAAAAAACACCTTTATTCTCATCCCTCAAACTCTTTGCACTTCTGCTAAACGCACTCTTACATGATATCTTAGCCCCTCTGAACTTTGCAAAGATTCTTGCCATCTGAGCAATTTGCTGCCTAACAACCTATATCTTATGACCTTAAGCTGATTGTTGTCTGCATCTCACTGAGGATATTAAGATAAAATATGAGTTTCACCTTCATTTAGTTTGATTCATTCTTGTTAACCTCTATCTATTTCCTCCCTGTTCTTAGCTATTGCTTTTTCTGTCAGCCAGAAAACCAGTGGCAATTGTTAGTTTCTGCTTTCTGTCAGCACTTCAGCCTTTTACATTCTCCTAGAAGAGAAAACAGTGGTTTTAACAAGAATGGATTCAAAGGAAAAATGGTTTCAAATGAAGATTAGTAGATGTTCCTGGCCAATTAGTAGATTACTAATCTTCATTAGTAATGAAGATTAGTAATCTTTCTTATGATGTTTAAATATTTAGATGGTCCATTTCAGCCAGGAGGCTTATAGTTTCAGATGGATTCCTGATGACTCTTGGGGAGTTTCCTGTTGCCTTAGCAGGTGATACTGCCAAAGCCTTTGCTGACCTTTGGAATATGGTAAGGTAGTGGACAGAATTGCTCCTAAGTAGCCCCTTCTACAGAGTGGAGCCAAAAGACTACCCTGGTTCACTAGGGAATTTTTAGTGATGAAATAAGTGGGATGGAGACTAGAGTGATGATGGTGGAAGACTAGAAGTGAGTTTAACCAAACATGGCCTAGGAAAGTCTATGCTATGGCAGTGGTGGCAGCGAAGAAAACTTTCTTCACTGTCACGATTGCATCTGCAGAGTGACATATTAGGAACTCCCAGCAGTCTTCTTGCTGACTTCCAGAGGAGAGAGCAGAAGGTGAGCTGGGTCTGTGAAGACAACTTTGATAGGTGTTTTTACAGGATAGTGGGGCTGAGTTTGTTGCTTATTTCTCTGTGTTGTTTTTTTTTGCTTGCGCTGGCCGTGTGCTCTTCCTGAGCTCACAGCCTAATTGTCAGCTAATTGTTTGTTAGTTAGTCAGTTAACTGTCAATCAAACTAGGGAGAGTTAATCAAGCTAGGGGGAGGAGCCAGCTAGGGGAAGGAGGCTTTATTAGGAACTCCCAGCGGCGCGCGCCTATGGCGCGCACAGTTTCAATCATCTACATGAATCCTTCAAGTTCAACCATTCAAGTTTAGGAACAACCAATCCTTACAGCAACTGAACAAATTTAATAAGAGTTCAACTGAGCTTGGTAGTTAGCTGAGCAGACATATCTTATACAGCTCAATTTGAGAAAGAAGGCCCAGGTTTTTTTTTTGGTTTTTTTTAACAACTATTCTCTGTATTATCAAGTATGGAAGGTGAGGGAGCTGCTGCTGTCACCTGTAGCACTTGTGGCATGTTCCTTTTCTTGCCACAAGATGTTGTCGGGTACACCTGCAGCAAGTCCAAGCTGGTGACCTTCTTGGAGGTCAAGGTTCGGCAGCTGGAGGCACAGGTTTCTAATCTTCGTCTTATTAGGAAGGTGAGGACTTCTTAGATAGGGCAGAGAGGACCTTCCTGATGACTGGATATGCGGAGGAGCTGCCTGATGAGGAAATCAGTTCCATGAGCCAGGAAAGCGATGCTTGGAGGAATGTCACACGGAGAAGTAGAAGGGCCAGGAAGGAAACACAGACTCTCAAACTACAGAATCTCTTCAACGTTCTTGGTGTTATGAAAGATGAGGAACACCAGAAGGAGGGAACACAACATCAGCAAGAAGGAATCCAACTTCGGCAACTGGAACTTGAACACAAACAGGACAGCATCCAACATTGGGAAGACCAGCACTCCCAGCCTCAACACGATGCCCAGGCAATCCTGGAAGAATCTGCTTGTCGAAAACCCCCGGACAGGCCTCAGAGGAGGCAAGTTCTGGTGGTTGGGGACTCCTTGCTCAGAGGAACCGAACCGGCAGTTTGCAAACCAGACAAGCTCAATCGAGAGGTCTGCTGTCTTCCTGGGGTCAGGATAAACCACGTAACAGAGAGGCTAGCCAGGCTGGTCAACCCCACTGACCGTAAGCCCATCATTTTGGTTCACGTTGGAACCAACGACACGGTGAAGCGCAGCTTTCACCACATCACAAAGGACTACGAGCTTATGGGGAGAAAGCTTAAGGACCTTGGTGCGCAGGTGATCATTTCATCAATCCTCCCTGTTCAAGGATATGGTGCGCGAAGGGAAAGGACAATAGTAGAGGTCAACAGCTGGCTCCGCACATTTTGCCACTGGCAACAGTTTGGCTTTTTGGATCATGGTTTGAAATTCCATGAACATGGGCTTCTGGCAAGGGATGGGCTGCACCTTACGAAACTTGGCAGGAACGTTTTTGCAAATAGTCTCACAAGGAGAATTAGGAGGCCTTTTAACTAAGTACAGCTGGGGAGGGAGACAAGATCATTCAGGACAAAGACTTGGCAAGTGCAGGGGAAAAAGGCCCAAATGATATTGGCCAAGTAGGAATAGCATCCAATCGTGGGAGGGGTGGAAACAATGCTATGGGACTTGCAGGAAGGGCATGGGGACTTAAGCGTCTCTACACTAATGCACGGAGTATGGGAAACAAACAAGATGAATTTGAACTCCCAGTACATCCCAGGTGGGATGAGTCTCACGACTGGAATGTAGGAATAGAGGGGTATAGCCTATTTTGTAGAAATAGACCAAATAAGAAAGGAGGAGGAGTAGCCTTATATGTAAAGGATATTTTCACCTGTGAAGAGATCCATGACTTGAACACCGGAAGCCAGGTCGAGAGCATCTGGGTAAGAATTAAGGGAGCGAGAAACAATAGGGATATTATAGTGGGGGTTTACTACAGACCTCCAAGCCAGACTGAGGACCTCAATGACGCTTTCATAGACCAAATGACTACACATTCAAAAAGGAGAGATACAGTAATAATGGGAGATTTCAACTGCCCAGATATATGTTGGCAGTCAAACTCTGCAAAGGCGGCAAGATCCAGCAAGTTTCTTGCTTGTCTTGCAGACAATTTCATGGTCCAGAAGGTGGAAGAGGGGACAAGGGGATCAAATATTCTGGATCTGATCCTGACCAACAGGGAAGACCTTGTTAATGACGTAGAACTGGTTGGATCCTTAGGAGAGAGTGACCATGCCCTATTAGAATTTGGCATTCAGTGGGGAAGAGAAGACAAGTGTAGCCAGGCACTCGTCTTAGATTTTTAAAAAGCAGACTTCTGTAAACTGAAGGAGCTGCTGGCTGAAATCCCATGGTCAAGAATAGTCAATGAGAAAGGAGTTCAGGATGCGTGGGAGTTCTTTAAAGGGAGATACTGAAGGCACAGGCTAAAACTGTGCCATTAAGGAGGAAAAATGGAAGGCATCTGAACAAACCAGAATGGCTGACTAAAGAGCTCTCAGCTGAGCTAAGTATTAAGAAAAACATTTACAGGAAATGGAAGAAGGGGGAAATCACCAAAGAAGATTATAAGCAAGTAGCCAGGAGATGTAGGGAGAAGGTCAGAAAGGCTAAAGCACAGAACGAACTTAGGCTGGCCAGAGACATTAAAAACAATAAAAAGGGCTTTTTTAAATACGTCCGCAGCAAAAGGAAAAAGAAGGAGACGATAGGGTCACTGCGCAGGGAAGATGGTGAATTAATAACAGGAGGAAGAGTAAAGGCAGAACTCCTCAACACCTTCTTTGCCTCCGTTTTTTCCCAAAAGGATAAAAACACTCAACCTGGCAGTTGGGGAGCAGGTGAGGAAGTGGGGGAAATGCAGCACAGAATAGATAGAGAGGTAATACAGGAATACCTGGCCACACTGGATGAATTCAAGTCTCCAGGGCCAGATGAATTGCATCCTTGGACTTTAAAAGAACTAGCAGAGATCATTGCGGAACCTCTTGCTATAATCATTGAAATCTCTTGGCGGACAGGAGAAGTTCCGGCAGACTGGAGGAGGGCAAATGTTGTCCCCATCTTCAAGAAGGGAAAAAAAAGGACTCAAATAATTATCGCCCAGTCAGCCTGACATCAGTACCTGGAAAGATCCTGGAGCGGATCATCAAACAGTCAGTTTCTAATCACTTAGAAAACAATGCCGTAAATATGAAAAGTCAACATGGATTTCTCAAAAATAGGTCATGCCAGACTAATCTTATCTCTTTTTATGATAGAGTTACTTGCTTGATAGATGAAGGGAATGCTGTGGACGTAGTATATCTTGATTTCAGTAAGGCCTTTGACAAAGTTCCCCATGACATTCTTGCAAAGAAGCTTGTAAGATGTGGGCTAGACAGGGCTATTGTCAGGTGGATTTGTAACTGGTTGACTGACCGTACCCAAAGAGTGGTCACCAATGGCAGATTCTCATCCTGGAGAGAAGTGACTAGCGGGGTGCCACAGGGTTCTATCCTGGGCCCGGTGCTGTTCAATATCTTCATTAATGACTTGGATCAAGGAATAGAGGGCATGCTCATCAAATTTGCAGATGACACCAAATTGGGAGGGGTTGCTAATACACCAGATGACAGGATCAAAATTCAAAAGGACCTGGACAGATTGGAGAGCTGGGCCAAGGCTAACAAAATGAATTTCAACAGAGAGAAATGTAAGGTCCTACACTTAGGCAGAAAAATGGTATGCAGAAAGATAGGATGGGGGATACATGGCTGGCTAACAGTACGTGTGAAAGGGATCTAGGAGTCTTAATAGACTACAAGCTGAACATGAGTCAGCAGTGTGATGCAGAAGCCAAGAAAGCCAACGCAATTCTTGGTTGCATCAATAGGAGTATGGTGTCTAGATCGAGGGAGGTATTGGTACCACTTTATTCTGCATTGGTTAGACCTCATCTTGAATACTGTGTCCAATTCTGGGCACCCCAATTCAAGAAGGATACGGATAAGCTGGAGCGGGTCCAGAGGAGGGCAACCAAAATGGTGAGGGGCCTGGAAGCCATGCCCTATGAGGACAGACTTAGAGAGCTGGGTATGTTTAGTCTGCAGAAGAGAAGGTTGAGAGGGGACATGATAGCCATGTTTAAATATTTGAAGGGATGTCATGTCGAGGAGGGAGTGGGCTTGTTTTCTCCTGCTCTTGAGACCAGGACAAGGAGCAATGGATGCAATCTGCAGGAGGGGAGATTCCGCCTGAACCTCAGGAGGAATTTCCTGATGGTCAGGGCTGTCCGGCAGTGGAATGTGCTGCCACAGAGTGTGGTGGAGTCTCCTTTGTTGGAGGTTTTTAAGCGGAGGCTGGATGGCCACTTGTCGGGAGTGCTTTGAGGGTTTTCCTGCATGGCAGGGGGTTGGACTGGATGGCCCGTGTGGTCTCTTCCAACTCTACATTTCTATGATTCTATGATTCAGTTGACCTGTCTCGGGAGTCAGGGCCTTTTACATTCTGCCTTGCAAGAGCAGTATATAAACCACTCAGCAGCCCCCTGTGGACAAAATTGATCAGATGCAGTCTGACATAGATGCTGTAGCTGATAAAGATCTGGTGGGTGTATCCTGGGCCCCTGCTTGTCCAATGTTATTGGATACGTTTCAATTTGTGCAACCTAAGGATGTGGACAGGACTTCTGGAGAGGTGAGAGCCACCTTGAGCATACTAGACCCATGCTTTTCCTGGCTGTTTCTGTACTAAACCTGCATCTGCTGTCAGTAATGGACTGAATGAGAATCAACAAACTGAAACTTAATCCAGACACGAAAGAGATGCTCCTGGTCAGTCAGAAGGCAAATAAGGGAATAGAGATTCAGCCTGTGCTGATGGGGTTATACTACCCCTGAAATGTCAGGTTTACAGTTCCTAGACTTAGATCTCAGCTTGCATGCCTAGATTTCACCTGTGGCCAAGAACGCATCTGCACATTTAAAACTGCACCTGCTCCATGAGAGGTCAGATCTGTGTATGGTGCAATACCTTGATTACATTCCGTTTAGACTACTGACACATGCCCTATGTGAGGCTACCTTTGGAAACTGATCAGAAACTTCCATGGGTTCAAAATGCTGTGGCCAGGCTGTTGACTGAGACTGTAAGCCACCTTGAATCCCATCTTGGGAGAAAGGTGGGATATAAATTAAATCAATCAACCGATCAATTTAATGAAGATGAAATATTTTGAAAAAACAGAGTTCCAAGCAATTAATAATAAGGGATATTGGGATAAAAAAGAAGGAAACCTAAATATTAAAATAAAAAATTTCTGAAAATGTGAACATTTCTAAAAACATGAAGTAACCTTTACTTGGACAGCCACTGTGATGTAGTGATTTCAGTTTTGGACTATGAGCCTGGAGAACAGGGTTTGATTACTCCACTCAGCTATGGAAATCCATTGAGTGACCTTCGATGAGTCCTACAATCTCATCCGCAGAAAACCCCATAATAGGTTCACCTTACAGTCAGCATAAGTCAGAAATGACTTGATGGAACACAACAACAATCTTTACTCTGAGGAATATTTTTAAAAAAGGTAAATTTTCCTTCTGTCATACATCCTGGTTAACCCATTTCAATCATGATATGCTCATCTATGGGAATATGAGAATTTGTAAGTATAAAGCAGAATTAAACATTAGTCTAATCTCATATGGGCTGAGTGTATCAAAAGTGCTTCCCTTGACAGGAACAGAGGCATTGCCAAGGAATAGACAACAATATTTGTCGTTGTGTGACTTCAAGTCATTTTGACTTATGGTGAACCTAAAATGAACCTATCACATGGTTTTCTGGGGCTGCGAGTATGTGACATGCCCAAGGTCACCCAGCAGGTTTACATGGCTGAGTGGGGAACTGAACCCTGATCTCCAGGGTCATAGGCCAATGCTCAAACCACTTTTTGATCAACCAAGAAATATCTATTAGTTCAGCCCCAAATTACTGGACACTGTATTCACAGAAACAAAAATGTGTATCATGTAGGCATTACTATACCTCGTCTAGTCTGTCCAAACATGTATCTATGATTGCCTGTAAATGAAATGCACTGTAGCTAGATATAATGCAAGAACATTTTTATATGAATACAGCCACACTATATGAAATAGAGCTAGCATGTGCACAATTCAGACAATAAGCAATAATGATGTTGTATAATGAAAAAATTAAGCCATCTGTTCATAAAGTCAATCACAGGTGGAAAGAAAAATTATGTCAGCAGAGGAAAAAACATAATTTCAAGTGAGATTTACTAAAAGAAAAATGGAAAAACAGTAATGCAGAGATATGCGCTAAAAGATATTCCAGACAATGACTAGAGTCTCAGCCAATAGGGAAGCCTCCCCCACCCCTTGCTGGAAATGACATCATGGCCTAATGAGCTCTGCTTCCATGAAGTCCCTAACAAGGGGCTGTGATAGCCCCTATCACTGGCAGTTTTGTCCTTCTTGCTGGACAGGAAAAAAAAAGAAGAAGAAAACAACATCCAGTCTTTTTAAAATAAGACCACTGCTCAGTCAAATATATTTAGCTTCCTCTCCCCAAACAAGAAGACTTCCTCATCATCAGATCTTTCTCATCCAAAGTCAGCATTCAACTAAATGCAGATATCTTTTGATTTGTTGACTTTCCTAAAGACTGGCATCCCACTCTACTACTCTTAAAGTATAAAAGGAAAATTCCAAGCCATATTGAAAGCTGGACAGTATTTATCACTACCCTTTTCGCTTTAAGGCCTCTAGGCTTTAGCACATGCTAAAGATGCCGACAGCATAAATAAAAGCTTGAGAATTTTAATATCAATGGTGGCCTAAATAAGCAAGAACCAAATCTCTCCGCTGCACATCCACACATTCAAGGCCACAGGAGAAGAAAAGAAGAAGCAGATTTGTCCCAATTAATTTTGTTAAGACAATAGCACAATTGCCTGAACAGGATCTCAGCAAAATAGAGGTTTAGTTCCTTTCTACAGAGAGGCATTCCCCCAAGCATGCAATGATCAAAGCATGACTTCATTAGGTCACAAAAGGAGGTATGATAGGTTGAAGCCACAGTTCAAACCACATTTCCTGAAAATTTTAGGCTATTACTGAACATCCTCAATCCACTGTCACCATAGGATTTACCTAACCAGTTTGCTTAACCAGCAGGTTGTGACTTAAATGTTGATGTTTCGGTCCTCTGTGCTGTTCCTGTCCTGATATGTGAGATAAGTTAGTCAAAGATAAGCCATTTTCACACAAACATTCTCACCAGATAACAAAGAATGTATGGATGGGAAAATATCCACATCTGAAAAGAAACACAGATGCTTACAGGTTCACTAGTGTGTTCATTGAACAGAGAGTCTGTCTGAATTAAGAGCAAGCTAATGTGTGAATTAAGAACAAGTGAGAGCTGGTAGCATCCATATTAGTGTAAAGGTGAATGAATTCCACATTCCACGCAAACTTAAAGGAGATATCCATGGTGCTAAGCCCTGTTTTCAAATGGGTTCAGCATCTTGGACAACTCCTTTAAAGTTTGTACTAAAACTCAGAGCAGATTCACCATCCCAGTGATATGGGACAAGACCCACCACAATAAGTACAAGGAATTTTGTCAGGCTAATTACAAGGAACATATAATTCCCCTATTATAACAGATTCAATCTCCACAAGTCTTTCTAAGCGCAATTCAAAATGCTGATTATGAGCTATAAAAGCTTAAGAAAGACTGCATCTGCTTACATAAAGCTGCCCATGCTTTGAGATACTGAGTGGAAGGCTTTCTCTCAGTCCCTACACCATCAAAGAACACATGAGATGGCCTTCCCTGTGGCTGTTTTCAGGGTCTGAAGATCCTTCCCACAGGAGGCTAGGTTGCTGTACTCTGCTCCCTGTGCACCTGCAGGAAAAGAGCTTTCTAGAGATAGATCTTTGGCTGTTAATTGGCTACTGCAGAAAGAGCTTTTTAAATGAGAGTTAATGTACTTATCTTTACTATGAGAGATCCCTTCTCAAAGGTAACTCATAACTAAAGAGCTTAGTACCAAGAGTACCAAGAATTCTCAGGGGTGTCCAAACCATGATGCCTTATAGTGGGTGATACTGGCACACCAGGACCTATTTATAATCTAAGACTGGCATATGATTATAAACGTTTTTTGGACAATATTTTGGCATCTAAATATAGTTGCTGCTGAGTGGGGAGCAAGACTTGTTTTCATTTCATTGATATAATTATCAATGTATTTTAAAGCCATTTAAGGGTCTTACGAGTATTTCTTTTTATTTGATTTCTCCTTTGGTTAGCCCTCGTGTATGCTATTTGTTGTCAGAAAGGTAGAGTAAAAATTAATAAATAAAACTGAAATGATAAATTAAGACTTAATTACTTATAGAAAGAAATTAATTTTTAATCAGATCCATCAGACACAGTCCTCAGCTATGATAGTCCATTATGGCATGTATGTTTGCTCAAACTGATGTGTGCTATATTTGTTTTTAAATGTTATATAAAATATTCTGGAAGACCAGCAGAAAATTCATCAACCCTTGCCAACACATAAATAAAACTTCAAAGCTTACCACAAGTATTGTTACTCACTCTCTCTCTCTTATATATATATTTATATATATTTGCTCTGATCTCATATGTTGTATCATTGTTGAGATGATATGGAAAGGGTAAAGCATTTTACTAAACATAACTACAGCAATTTTCCAAGTGTTATTTTTATGAATGGGGTGATGCTATAACATATTGGGAGTTATGACATAATTTATTTTTAAAAATATGTATTTGCAATAGTGTTTAATAATTTTTGGATTAATATATTTTTGAGACTACTTGGAGAGATTCAGTTTTAACCCACAATTCAAAATGTTTTCTTTTCTTTTCTTTTCCTCTTCAATCAACTGTCATAATAACTGATATGGAAGTCTGTGGCTTATCATATCCCAAAGGTAGCTATCTCTCATAAGAGTTATATTTCCAGTGTCACTCCAAAGAAATTATAGTTTGTGATCTTTGCATGGCACCAATTTTCTTTGTACTTTGTTAGATACCCTAAGCAAGATTCTCTCAACTGGTACAGAGGCTCATTCTTTTAAAATCTCCTTATCTCTTAATCAATTGTTGATATTACCATGAAGGACTGATCTGCTCACAGTCTCTCTCCTTGTTAAAATTAGAATATTTCAATCAGATTAGCACAGAAACATTTTTTTTTTAAAAAAAATGAGTGTCATGATTACTTTCTCTTGTAACTCTATGGATACCATGATGATCAGTACTATGTAATGCAAGATAACTGTGGTACAGTAAAACAATTACTAAATAAAATTAGTAATTCTATTTAAAGACATTCCATAGTAGTGCAATTTTTAAGGAGGCCCACAACCTGTGAGACCACGGTTGGGCATCTGCTTAGAACAGATAAACCTAGGCATAATGTTTCTATAAATCAGTATGGGCAATACTTGGCAGGCCTATAGAGCTGTATTGTATAAATGCTGCAATCAATCCAGCAACTCATGGCTGATCCATATTTGCATGTACGTCGTTTGATTTTTTACCATTTTCAATAGCTAAAAATATCAATCAGATGCTTTTCTACGTATTGTGTTGGAAGTAGAGTTGTCAAGAAAGGAGGCCCTGCGACTTCAGTGCACATACTTGAAATCTAGGGGCTACCCTTGGCAATATTGCTGAGGGTGGTCCCTGGTGATGATGATATTAAGCATGATGCATGAAATAGCCACAGCTGTTCAGAACATGTCATTCAAATAAAAGAACCTCAAAAATCTAAAAAAAATAAGAAAACATTTCTCTGATTAGAAATTCAATTTTCCAGACTCTACATTGAAGAGAAATCAATTTTTTCAACTCTGTTTGCAACCACTGCTTTTACGAACACATGAGATCTGTTGTCCAGCCCGAGAAAGCTCTCCAGTCTCTGCTTTGAACACACAAAAAGTAAGATTCACTGCTTTTTAAATCTATTTCTGCAGTCACTGGATTCAGCACATGGTAGATGAAATTCAATGAAAGCAACTTTATCAAACAAAAAGAAAGTCTTCCAGATTTTTCTTTAAAGCAGTTGTTCTCATTGACCTATGCCTCTCATTAGCCACATTTTCTTTCTTCTTTCTTTTTTACAGGCTAGCTGAGGAGTCCTCACTCATTTGTAAAGCAATCACAATCATAACCATGCTACTATTAATCACTAAAATATTTGAGGAATATAGAAATTATGATGATGATGACAACGATAACAATAGCACCATAGGGCAATTCTGTCTATGAATGTTTATTCAGAAGCAAACCTTATGGTATTTAATGGAACTTATAACTTTAAAATTCCAAGAATCTAACGTACCCCAATTATGAGTTTAAATTTTGTTTTGCTTTGTTTTGTTTTTTTAAGGAGTGAGAGAATAAAGAAGTAGAAAGAAAGAGAGGGAAGAGGAAAAGAGAAAGAACATAGGAGAAATAGATGTCGAAGAAGAAAGATGATGAGACAGATAAAGAGAGGGATAAGAAAGCAATAAGAAGACCAATAAAGCCAGAAGAACTGGAAATTGAGGAAGACTTAGAACAAAGGGAGATGATGTGTAGAACCAGAAGATGTGGCAAGGAAAAAAGAGTGAGAAGGGAAGGAAAAGAAGTTTAGTTAGTTTCAGTCACAGGAATGGAGAAAAAGAGAGAGAGAAGGAAAAGAATATATATTTAGCCAGAAGTTGTGAAAGGTGAGAGAAATTTTAAAAAGGGGGGGGAAGGGAGGAGGAAGAGGAGGAGAGAGGAAGAGAGAGTGTGTATGTGAGAGAGGTGAAATTAAGATTTAAAAGAAAAAGGATTGGGTACCTAAACAGAACAGAAAAGAAAAAGCTTTGCACAATAATATTAACCCATGTATATCTCACATTTTAAAAGAAAATTGTATTGCAGCTTTCTCCATTAGGGATGGATGAAGGATGAGGGAACAAACTGGGAAAATTAGCAATAAGGTAGGAAAAAACTACAAAACAGCAAACCCAAAGTAACACATTCAGTGACTCAGTATATTTCTGTATTGCCCACTCCCTCCCATTGTGCCCTGAGAAACTGTGGCCTTTTCCGCACTACACTCATAGCGCGATGATTCCATTTTCAACATCCTATGGAATCCTGGGGTTTGCAGTTTCGGGAGGGGCCCCTCCCGAAACTGCAAACCCCAGGATTCCATAGGATGTTGAAAATGGAATCATTGTGCTATAAGAGTGTAGTGCGGAAAAGGCCTGTGAAAAAGGGAGGGGGAATAAAGAGTCTACAGTAGCTGTCCTGAAGCAGCATGGGGAACAGCTGCACACTATCAAAATACAAGGCCAAATTCTTGCTTTAAGATTCCTCTTCTCTGACTGAGGTCCAAAGGAAAGAGATGAGGCCCTAAGGTCTGGCAACCCTGGTTGGAAGAGATGTGAACATTCTCTTTATTTCTTGATTGTACTTTTCTACAGACAGGGAGCAGCACACATTCATCAGTGAACCAGAGCTAAGTTACTGAATTCATTCCAAGAAATAAACCATTTCTTTAATTAGATATTAATTCTGAGTTTTGGTTTAAAGAGGCTAAGAACTTCAGGCTTTTTTATTTATAACTGGTTGCACTGCTTTATGTATGCGTGTGTATATCTATATGTAATGTAATATATATATATGTGTGTGTGTGTGTATGCTTCTGCTCATTTTTGCACCATACATTATAATTTGTTCTACAATTCTATTTTCTTCTAACAATTTTACAATTTATTTTGAAATACTAGGATGAATTTCATGAGAATAAGTGTAATAATAAAGCACTTTAATCGTTTTTCTTTTTAAATGTTCTTGCCTCTGATTGAACAATTTATTAGAAGGTTCCTTTAGTATATTGAGAATAAATATTGGCCAGAATCCTCTAGTCACTACACTCCTACATAGTCACAGTAGCTATATAGCTACATAGTGAATCTGAGTCTGGCCCTCCCACTCCCCACTTACCTATCAGCCCTTGTGATCAACAGGGGTCTGTTCCCCTGTCACTCAAGAAGCAGATGACTAATGTTCCCATGCTTTGCACAAGTGATCTCCATTGCAACAGGCAGAAATAGGGTCCCTGTCGCAGTCCCCTTTTACAGAGATCACTCATACAAGGGACAGGGTGAGAACATCAGTTAGCTTCTTCTTGAGCAAATGGGGCACAGATTCCCATCAATTGTAGCAGCAGTAAGAAGGAATGGTAATTTTCGCAGTCTCCATGTATCCCCTAGAGAGTCAATGTGGCATGCTTGGAATGTTGGATTATGACTCTGGAGATCAGAGTTCAAATCTCTGCTTGACCATGAAAACTCACTGGGTGACCTTGGGCAAGTCACATTCTCTCAGCCTCAGAGGAAGGTAAAAGCAACCCCATTCTGAATAAATCTTGCCAGGACAGGGTTGCCTTAGGGCTGCCATAAGTCAGAAACAACTTTCAGGCACAGAACAGTGTATCTCCTAAAGAAGGAGATATGTAGAGATCATGAATACATAGCAGTCACATATGTGTAAGTCTTGGTTATGCGTTAATGGTTACCCAATAGGATTCCAGATAACATAAATGAGTCAAAGATCTACACCACATGAGTTTCGAAGATTAAAGATCTTTGATTATTGCAACTGTATTTACCAACAGAAAGCAAACTTTGCTTGGTCTGAAAACATCTGCCTTTGGATTACTGTTTAAGAATCCACAAGCATTTTTTTCTTAAGGTTAGTATCACACTAAAAGAGAGTCCTGTTCTAATGCAAATCTTCAATAGACAAGAGACCTAAGATCATGTACTGAACTATACTTGTAATGCCAGAGGCTCTTTGGAGGAACAGCAAGGTACATCAAATGGGTTATTTTGTCAGTCATGGGTGCCTAAAGGAACATACATTGACAAGCTCTCTCTCTCTTTTCTCTCTCTTTCTCCTCTCTCTCTCTGTCTCAGACAGACAGAGAGAGAGAGAGCTCTGGACACTTAAAACTTAAGGTTAGCTGTTTTCCTAGATGAGGAACATCTGATTCTAGGGCATGTGAGAATAAGTACCTCTATGTATGGCTGATATTTCATATCAGTTTGGCTGCTGTAAGTATTTAGTATGACATTTTACAACCAGTGGAGGTCATCTGCCAATCAATGAGGGGCAAACATGCTTAGAAGGCTGGAGTTCACTTTAGAGTCTATACAGGTCATAACGGGAATTAAACAGCTTCTCTTTAAAGTTTACTGTGTTTCTGAAGAAATTATTACATCCTCCTGCAACTGTACAGGAGGGACATTACCAAGTGAAACAGATTCCCAAATCAGCTCTAGGCATTCAGAGACAAATGTAGTGGGCAGGGAAGTTGTAGTGGGGGAGCACAGGGAAGTGGTGCCCACTCACACAACGCTGGATTGAGTTTACAGCCTTGAACCCAAATGGCACAAGTTTAATAAAGATAGTGGGGGACATGGTAGTACTAAACAGCAAGCTATAATTTTTATTCAGCAAATAAAAGATTTTGCAAGATTAGGGCTCATGAAGTGGGCTTTCATGAAGAGGATTGAAAGAACTCCCCTCTCTATTAGCTTCAATCATTGTAGCTTTTCCTCCTCTATAATATAAAATCATAGGCATTTTAACCTTAGTCCATATGCCTGCATCTCTCCTTGCAAAGCAAGAAAGTTGCTCTCTTCCTCTTCTTCTTGTCTGCTGGTAAGCCAACACTGTTATTACACTAGGGAGAATGAAAGAGCAAACACTTTAAATATATTTACATGTGCGGCTGAATGCCATTGTCTTATTTCAAAACCCTGGTATTTTATTATGCCGCTGAATTTGTACAGAAGAGGGAACATCTTAAGTAGCACCTGAGTGAAAATGTCAAAATACATTAATTTTGAGTGTCTGGAAACCTGAGATGCTCTTTTTAACATAACCTTTGATTGAAAGATGCCAGATCATCATCACAGCAATTCAAGGAGTGGTACTATTACACTTCATTGTGCTTCACACACATCCATAACAGTCCCATTCAGATTCCAGAAGTGTATTTGCAGTTCTTCAACGGGATCAAAAGTTTTCTCTTTGTAACTAAGGAGGATTTGTATTCAGTCTTTAACAATCCCGTTATGATATATATTTAAAAAAAACCCAGGGATTTCTGTTTGCAAGTTGCTGTATTATTAAGGAAAGCATTTGATCTTTTCCCAGCCACATCCTTGGACTAAGCAAGTATATAGAGGGTGACGAGTACAGACTGAAGCAGATGACCCAGGTACCAGATATTGTCATTATTGCATTTTTATATTTTGTGTTGTTTACAGGCAGAAATGAGAAGAGGTGTTCACAGAACTTTTTGCCTCAGGTAATTGTGATTCATCTTGACTTGGATGGAGAGGAAGAGTTCAATTTGTTTGTGCACCTGAGGTATCTTAAGCAGTATCCAGAAACTGCAAGCCTGGTAGACCTCCCCCCCCCAACATCATCATCACCATCACCACCACCACCTTTACCTTTATCCTGCTTTTTTTCCTCGAGAAGACTCAAAGTAGTATTTTAAATGAAATAGTTCCCTGGGAAAGGACTTCCAGAGCCTAGGAGCAGCCACTGAGAAGGCCCTCTCCCATGTTCCCACCAGATGCAACTGTGAAGGTGGTGGGACAAAGAGAAAGGCTTCTCTGGCAGATCACAAAGTCTGGGATGGTTCTTAAGGGAGAATACAGTCCTCCAAATAACCTGGACCTGAACCATGTAGGGCTTTAAAGGACATCAGCAGGACTTTGAATTGTGCCCAGAAACATACAGCAGCCAGTGGAGCTGTCGCAACAGAGGGTTTGTGTGATCCCTGTACCATCCAGTCAGGAATGAGGAAGTCTTGTTTTTAACTATATTCTCTATTGAACAGCAAGGGAATATGAATCAAAAAGTGCAACCTTAAGGTGGGGAAGTCATGACTCCAACTCCAGGAAGTATGGAGTGGACCTAACATCTGTAAGGATAATCACAGCACTACCCATTATATTTAATTCTAGCACAAAGCAGAAAATCAATATGAAAATAAGTGAGCAAAATGGCCCCTATTTATGACATTTTACCATAAGCATAATAGATTTGTTTTCTTCTAAGTTAAAATCTACGACCAATATCAGAGGTAGCTATATCTATGGTGCTTCACTGTCATAGTAACTTCAGCAGACACCACTTCCTAAAAAAACTACCTCTTCAGCCAGGCAGTGTCCCAGCAGAAGGGTTTTTGAGACAAATTGGGATGCTGGACAATGATTATTGATGCAGTTTCCTAGTTGTAGGGCACATTGAGATGGGCAGCATCAGAGACCCTGCCCCCGGAGTCTTGCTACAGCTGCTTATTTCCATACAGCTGGGAAAACACTGCAGACATAATTTCCTAGAATTCCGTTTTGCAGTGTCAAAAACCTTTTGTTTAAAAGATTGGTTTGGTTTGGTTTGGTGGGGTCACATTCAGACGTTAGTGACTGTAAATGTGAACCCCAATTGTCACAAGGTCGTAAGTCCAGCTTAGAGGCTCATAAATATTTAACAGAACACCAGTCTATGTTTTAAATGTATTATTGCTTGATTGCACAGCTTGCTTAAAAAAAAAAAAAAAAAAACCCGCATTAGCCTTTCGGTTCTTGACTTCTGTGCCCTCAGGAGAAACACCTACAATTTACCAAATCATTTTGCACACTGCAAGTATTCTTCCCATCAAATATATGCAGTTTCATACTGCTAGAAATCCTGTGATGGGTAAATAGCTGCAACTTTCTTGGTTTTACATATTAAAAAAATTATCATGCCAATGCACTTGTTTAAAAGCCCAGCACCCACATTCTACTTATACTTTCAATCTGAAAAGCACTCTACTAAAACCAAAACATTTGTGTAATACAGCGCAACAATGCAATAGTCTAATTATTTAAGCATATTTACTTTTTTGCTGCATCAAAATCTTCTGAAGTAACAACTATTTTTATTTCTACCAAATTTTACTCAAAATTATTTATATTTTTCCATGTTCACATTTAGTTTTCTGAGAACTATAAACACACAAATGTCAAAAATGAAAACAGAACTTGGCTATAAACCATACCCATGTAAGAAATAAAATAGGTATACGAGCTTTCTTTTTAAAATATAAAGGACCCAGAGGAAAACTGCAGTGCCCCTCTTCTCTTACACTGTATTTCACACATTTTGTCCCCCTCGCCACATGGGTTTAGACAACTGTACAAGGTCATTCAGCTTTCATTACTTTGTCATTTTACACCCTGACATGAATCAAAGACATCAGAATCAAGTACACTTTCAGGTCAGCCATTTCATTATTAAAAGATGACAGGTTCCAAGGTGTTTCCTACAATATTTCATTTAATATGAATATTTCATTTGACATACCTTTTAAATACATTGTTTTCCAAAACTATTGGCAAGGATTAATTTCAAACAGTTGACAAATCAAATCAAGCCTCAAGATATATATTGGAATATTGCTGAACAGTTTAATGTAGCCATAGTTTTGTACTATAACATCCAGCCGCCATATTTTTAAAGCTCTATTAAAACATATTGCTACCACAGCAACATTGCAAAAATTCCAAAAGAGATTTTGAAGGACCAATTACTACTGTAAAGTGTATCTCTCATTACAATAATACATGTACTGCAAGTAAGAATACTAGAATATGTTGTTGTGTGATATTATATATGAAGCATATAAGGCTATCTCTCTAAAACATGATATGAACTAACAAAGATTTAAATAATTTTTCATATTCCCTCTCCTACTCCTACTGAATTATGGGATTCAGGTTTTGCTTGTGGGCTGGAGAATGTATCACCCTTAGAGTGGGGCAAACCCATTGTTATATCATTATTTTATGAATATATATGTTTATAAATCCAGACTCCAAAAATGATTTCATCATGACGTGAGCTGCATTTTATGGGTGAAAGAATACTAACTTCATTGCCACCAGTTAGCAATTGAGAAACCAAGTTTCATTGTTTTATGTGTTCAAATACATAGAAAAACGTCTTGCATTAAGAAATACAAGAACTAGTAATGCCACCTGAATTAATTAGCTTACCTAACACAGCATGCCCTTCTCCAGTTTCTTAGCTGATTTCTGAAAAAGTATTTTTTTTAACACAATCCAACTTTAGATTTGTAAAGTAGGGCAACTGTATGTATAATTATTAATGACCAGGGTTTGGGGAAAGATGATCAACAGCTCTGTCTGATTATTATTAGTAAAGACATCTCTCCTTTCTAAGCCCCCAAAATGAATTTGCCAAGAGAATGATTCCTTGTATGAATCACATATGTTAAAGAAATGCAAATTATGACATCACTTAGCAATTAACATTAGTGAATTACCAAATCTAATTTACTAAGAGCTTTGTAATTTGGAATAACTTTAATTTAATTCAATTTAAATTGTGATATATAAATGTTGCGAAAAAATACAAAGTACAATAGTTCAGCATGGTCTTTCAATTGCTGACATTACTAGTGATTGAAATACTAGGATTTAAGGTGCCTTTTTTCACGAGGTGAAAAAAATGGGAATGTATCATATCATAGCAATAACAGTGATGAACATCAGTAGGGAAATCATGGTCTCAAATTAGGTATCACATCACTATATGAACTATATGATAGCGTGCTAGCCATCTACATCTTCCAGTTATTTTTGCTCTCAATATACACTGCACTAGAACTATCTGTTGTTACTGATCACTTATTCATGGACACATAACATTTTATTAAATAAGACATTAAAGCTTGTGCGAGAGATAATAATCCTTCCCAAAGCAAACGTATGATATACATTCCTACATATATTCTGAACACTTGGATATTCAATGTATTTTTCTATAATTCTGATGATCTAGTTCAAGAGTATAGAGTTTTGAGAACTGGATGACTTCAGGACATCAGTGTTCAAATCCCACATTAACACAGAGAAATGCTAAGTCACAATCTCCAGGTCAATCTCCAATACAATGGTAGTTGATTAAAAGACAGAAGTTGCTGGATCTTCTTAGAATTCAGTCTTGCCGAATCAGCTGAACCTAAATCCAAAGAAGAACTGTCTGAAGAAGGATATAACACACATTGGCTTCTTCATAGACAATTATTAGAAAATTTAAGATAGACAAAAACCTTTATGGAATTGAATATAAAACCACGGAATTTGATAAAATCTTACCTGATAGCGTTAATAATAAAACAGGGAAAATCTACAAACAGCTACTAAGCCTTAATCAAGAAAAAGATCTAATAAAGGATAACATGATTAAGTGGGTGAAAGATCTGGGATCTCCCATAGGTTTAGACCAATGGGAAAATTCCTGGAATAACACCCTGAATATTGTGAAGCCGGCTAAACGAAGAGAAAACTATTACAAGTTATTATAGATGGTACTTATCTCCGCTGCATATTGCTAAAATGACAAACAACAAAAGTCCTACCTGTTGGAAATGCAATGAAACAGGAACATTATTTCACTCATGGTGGAGATGCCCATTGGTAAAAAGATTTTGGAAACACATCCATAATAAGACAACGGAAAAAAGTTCAATTTCCACTGTGTCCAAAGATTTACCTGTTGAACATGATAGATAGCTCCCTCAACTAATATCAGATGTATTGATATGTGAGTGTCATTCTTCATCTAAAACTTTCTTTTTGGAACTTTGTCTAGATTTGTTGTTAATTTTGAGGAATATTTTTTTGAATCATCTTATTTGTGTTTTATTATATATGCTCAATAAATAAAATTAAAAAAAAAGAATTCAGTCTTGCTGGTGGCAGAGACAGTGGCTTCTGCACTATAGATAATATATTTTTGTAGCAGACAGATAAAAAAATTCCTGCTTTCACAGTGATTCTACATGTACGGTATGGAAAACATGCTTTGAAACGGGAAAACTATGATGAGATAAGGCAGTATTTGTATCACGAGCAAAAATATTTTCCAAAATGATCAACAATCATCCTCCCAAGACACCAATAGCCATACAGTTTATCCTTAATTATAGTTTACCCAAGGAAAATCCAGACTGATTGAAAAGTCCCCAATTTTGTTCTTGTTCTTTCTGATTTTATACTGGGTTAAAAGAAACCAACCTGAGGAGCTCGTATAAAAAGTCTCTGATCATATCTGGAGCTGACCAAAAAAAAAATGCAATCTCCAAAATAAAACTGGAAATAACTGGAACAAAATCCAAGACTTTCTGGTCTTTTTAATCAGTTTGGATGCACTCTCAGAGAATTTTTTTTCAAGGAATTAGTGAGACAAAAGGAGCTTCAGGCTGATTATCTAGTACTGTGCTAGATGATGTGCTAGTAATGATCCTTGGACGGGGACTGGTACTTGAGCCACTGGACTGGCAGCCCTGGCAAGTTTCCAGGAAAGAAAGAAATAGTTGTAGTCAATGGGCAAAAATATGGCCTCAGATCTTGGCACATTGGGGGGGGGAATACCCTGCTAGTTCCCCACAGCAGATAGCTTAAGCACTGGTCTAGCCCATATACAGTACGAAATTACAAATATGTACTCATACAGGATGTGGAATGTGAAAGAGATCCTAGCTTATGCTTTCCCATATGCAATCCTGCAAATGTATCCTCTATTGGATCTCTAGAGAGCAGTCCTTTAGGTACCTAAGTAGTTATAACAGTAGTGGAGAGAGGATTGTCAGAAGGCTCTACAGGAGAGATTCAAGTAACCGTGAGATTTTCAGTTAAAGGAAACAGGAATGAATACTGGGAGTAAATTTTAAAAGTATAATATAGTTCCTATAATACACTATCAGAACATAATAAAGCTTCTATGAGGTAGAAAATCCAGTTATATGATGACAAATTCTCTTCTTTCTACCATGGTTGGTAGCTACTAAAAGAATTGTTTTACGCAGGCAGAAAACAGTATGGAAGGGAAATGGAATGGGCTGTACTCTTTCATTTGTTCTGTCAAACAAGGAGTGAACTTTAGATTTCTTGAGCCCTCCAATGAACAGATAAGCTAGGTCTGCAGCATATGAAAGATTTTTACAAAGGACGGGCTCTGGATTCAGGTCAAGTCTAATTTCATCATACTTCTAAGTACATCTATAACCACTGAACTTGAAACTTTAAAACTATTAGAAGTCTAAACTTTAAATTTAGAGGATGTCCCATTCTGTGCAATATTCCATATTTTCTTCATCATTTTCATGGAATTGTTGTATGCAAATATCCCACCATTTCTTTCTTTCTTTCTACACACAGTTGTATATTCTTCCCATCCACAAATGCATTGCCTGGGGATTGAAGTATGTGTCTGTGTCCCTGAGAGAATTATTTAGGGGCCAGCTCCCCTCATCTTCCAGAGGTGGTGATGAATCATTTGCACTCTTCCAACTAATGTTTCTAACTCCCTTGAAATGTCAACATTATATATTTTTCATTTAAATCCTGAACATTTAATCCCAGATTAGACCAGCTGTCCACAAACAGGTGCCTTCCAACTGCTTTGGACACCAGCTCTAATTAGCAGCAGCCAGCATGGCAATGATGAGGGATGACAAGAAATTCAGCCCAATATATCTGTGGGGATCAGTTTGGGGAGAACCAAAAGCCTCCAAGTGCTGACTTGAAAGTTCAGAAAGCTTTACAAGATAGTAGCTCATAAACTACTAGCTTGAGAAGCCCCTTGTATTTTTTATTATTATTATTATATAAAAATAATAAAAAGTAAATTAAATAGATTTACAGGCTTGTTTACATAATTCGGAATTTTCATACATACATATATACCTCTTTGATTTGTTTTTACGTTAAGAAGCTATACGATTAAATTTTTGACCTCCCTTGCCAAAAACCTGGTCTAATATCTTCCTGCTAACATTCAACAAATGAAATTCCCTTATATTCAACCTTTTCTCTGTTGAGTACACCTTTTCTTGCACTTTCTTTGCTTCCAAAAGGAACATATTTAAACATGAAGTCCTTCTAAACTAAAGAAAAGCAATACCTTAGTTTAACCGTATATCTTTTCCCGATTTTCCATACTCTCTTAATTTACTGTATTCGTTTCCTCTAAAAACTCGAGATAGTTCTAAATCTCACTGTTTCTTTAAACTGACTTTTTATATTTAACATTATTGATTATCTATTTATCATATCCTTTCAAATAATCAGTAACTGGTAGCCATGTTTGTTCTGTCTTGTCTATTCACTTCCCTTTCAAATGGTTTGAAAATTCATCATATTGTTTCATTTCTATCACTTTTAGCAACCATTGTTCTACATTTGGTGCATAAGGAAGTTTCCAGGATCCTGCAAATAACATTCTTGCTGCTGTTATCAGATATAAAATTACACATTTGTTTTGATGTAAAAAATTTTTGTCAAACATATGTGTCATGTTCAATAAATAAAGCTCAGGGTGCATTGGAAATGTTATATTGAATATTTCTGTTATGGCTTTATGTATCTGTGTCCAATATTTTTTCGTAATAGGGCAGGTCCACCATAGGTGATAAAAGGTACCCACTTTCTCCTTACATTTCCAGCACCTGTCGTTTCCTGTTTCGTATATTTTGTCTATATTAACTGGTGTAAGATAGTACCTATACATCATTTTGATGACATTTTCTTTTAAGTCCTGGGCTCCGGTGAATTCTATTGTATTCTTCCAAGCAGTTTCCCAATAGTCTAAAGGAATTTCTCGTTGAATGTTTTGAGTCCATTTTATCATGGATTCCTTCACAGTTTCATCTTCTAATTTTTGCGTTAAGAAGTATTTGTAAAAAAGTGAAATTTTTCGTTTGGATTTCAAAAATATTATAGTTTCAAAATTCATTGTATGTCTATGTACTTTTGCAGTACCTTGTAATTTTATATCCATTTTAAATCTCTCTCTTAACTGCAAGTATGGGAACCAATTCAGCTCTATGTTTTGTTGGTTAAGTTCTTCTCGTGTTAATATTCGAAGTGCTTCTTGTTTATCTCGTGTCAGTAAATCACCATATCGAAGCCATTCTTGATTTGTATCTTTCCATTGCCCATAGAAAGCTTCCTGGGGAGAGCACCATAAAGGAATTTTATTATAAATAGATTTCTTCACGTTCTTCCATATTTTTAATAAAGATTTTATATTTGTTCCTTTTATATCCGATCTTCTCGAATACTGTTGTTCAACACTTCTAATGTTGCTATGAAGAGAAGTGGTGACAGTGGGCACCCTTGCTGTGTTCCTTTACATATATCTATTTCTTTTGTCGGTTCACTGTTCACAATAAGGTTAGCTTTTTATTCTCTATAAATTTGGTCAATCCAACCCACAAAGTTTTCTCCGCAATTCATTCTTCGTAAGACTTCTAACAAAAATAACCATCTTACTCTATCAAAGGTTTTTTCAACATCCAGAAATAAAATCACGAGGTTTTTTTGTTCCTTTTTTCAAAATGTTCTATCACATTCAGAAGGGTCCTTATATTATTTTTCAACTGTCTACTAGGTAGGAATCCATTTTGATCAGAGTGTATCAGGTCTTGTAAAACTTTTTAAAATCTTTCTGCTAAGATATTAGTGAAAATTTTATAATCAGTATTCAAGAGAGATATCGGTCTATAATTTTCGGGTCGTGTTGGATCTTTACCTTCTTTTGCTATTAATACTATGTTTGCATGCTTCCAAGTATTGGGGAGGCCTTTTTTCTTTATGCTGTTAAAGCTATCTGTCAAGGGTTTTAGTATTTCTGCTTCAAAATCTTTATAGAAGCTTGCTGTGTAGCCCCCAGGCTTTAAATCTTTTAAGTTTTCTTATTGCTTGGGCTACCTCTGTAGTTGTTATGTCAGCATTTAAAATATTTCTCTGATCTTCTGTTATTCTAGGGATTCTTTGTTTGTCTAAGTATTTCATTGTCTTCTTATTTTCTATTTCGAGTGGTAAATCCCTGCAATATACATTCTTGTAATAATTTCGGAAAATTTTCTTGATTTGTTCTTGGTCTGTAATTTCTTTTTGGTCTTTATTAAGTATCCTTCTCTTTTCTCATTCTCTTCTTAATTTATATGCAAGCCATTTTCCTGGTTTATTTGCGAATTCAAAGGAATTTAGACGGCAGTATTTTATTTTTCTTTCAACTTGCGCCATATTCATAGAAGCTATTTGATCTTGGGAAAAGCTCCTTGTCTTAAGCACAAGATGGATAACTGTGGCTCTCCACAGATTTTTAAACTACAGCTTCCATAAACCTTCACTATTGGCTATGCTGGTTAAGGCTTCCTGGCAGCTACAATACAGCAATCTTTGGAAGGTCACTGTTGTCATATCCTGTTTTACATCCTTCATAGCAAGCTTTCTTCTAGTCCACAGAACAAGTAAGTGTTCTGCCTTGCTATTTGCATTATAGTCACACTGGTTGTCCATGGGCTTTCAGATAGGACTGGACCTGTGGGAGAATTCAGCTGGCTGATCAAAATTTCCCCTTCAGAACGTCTTACTTCCCAAAATACAGAACCACAGGACAAGATATGCATGAGTTCCCCTCCATGCTGATTTCCTAGCAGTAGCAAAAGAATCAGAGTGGCAGTAAAGGCTATCAGTAACTAATACTGAAATATTTCTTTTGAATGTAACCTTTAGACCAAATTGTGTTGCTTCTGTGGCAAGTTAACCACACAACAAGGCCATGCTGAATTTAGCAAAGCTGGTGGGATGGGTTAGAATATGAAATTACATTTATAACATACAAATATATTTTCATAGGTCCCCAGAATCTATTAAAATTGTTTGTCATGCTCTTTCTTTACCTCACTATAAAGAACTACCTTTTCACATAAGACATTTGTACCTAATTTTCTTCAATAAACATTGCACAGCATGTGCATAAAGACAGCTGAAGCAAGGAGCTGAGAAGCCTACCTTAATGACGTGCATGAGCAATTTGACAAGAAGCTTGCTTTCTTTCTCTCAGGAATGATTTTTATCATTCGGAAAAGGTGGCCTACAGATCCAGCACTAAAACATAGCAACAAAACTCAAGCAGACGTCCAGGATAAAGATAAGCATGTGTACTTGTTCTGACTTACTGACATTCAGGGCAGCCAAAGTTACATTACTTCTATATTAGTTCTTACAAAAATGAGAAATCAACAGTTCCGATATGCTTGCAGCATGTATTATTTTTTATTTTAAATCGTATAACCCAGTGGTTCTTAACTTTTTCTTTACCATGGACCCCCTTTAAATTTATTTTGTTGCTGCGAATAACCAGGACTTAACTCGAGGTGGCTTCTGGCTGTATGTGTGGGCAATTATATCTTATCTTCCTCTATTTGGAATGTTAATATTCTTCACAAGGGGTTTCCCTTCACAAAAATATCACAACTGGGAAGCCTCCAAATGAAACTCTCTGTGTTTTTAACCATACTAAGAGCTATAGTCCCCTTCCCCATTGTGTATTACTTTTCTGGCTCATTTCTTTTGGCATATAAGGAAAATAAGATACTATAATTGTTCACCTTGTTTTTATGTATCACTTTGTCTTTTTACTAAATACCATCTTCCCTTCTGCTATACAGCTACGCAGTTTAGGCTCCTCCTTTTCACATTTGGCATGGTCCTCTTTCATTCTGAATAGTTTCATGCCTTCAGTAAACCTGGCTATTTCTTTATTTATTGCTTTAATTTAGATAATTCATGAATAGGTTGAATAGTGCTGGGTCCAAAATAAAATTATTATTAAAATGGTTTTAAATTGGGGACAGTTTCCAAGGCACCTTCAAGAGCAGCCTCATACAGAATGCATTGCATTAGTTTGAAAATCAAGTTACCAGTACATGGACTACTGTGGCTAAGTTACCCCAGTCCAGAAAAGACCATAGTTGGTGTACCAATCAAAGCTAGCCCCAAGCAGTGCAAGACACTGGGACTCCAGCGATAAATATGGTTCTAAAATAACTACAAACTACAAACAGGCCACTTTGGGGACAGCGCAAACCCATCCAGAGCAAGTTGCTCACCCAATTTCCAAACCATCTATCCATTCATTCATTTCCTTTCATTCATGCATTTCATATATATCCTGCCTTTCTCTTGGCATGCAATTCAAGGTGGTGTAAAACACTTTAAAAACAGAATACAATCAACACAGACTTCATCTTATCAGAAGTCAGTGTCAATGTATTGGCCCTCCTCCAGCCCATTCCAGCATCCAGCAAACAGTGCACCGTTGTAAAGGTTCTGGTCTGTGGTTAAGTCGTTGCAGGATCCTGCCTAGTACCTCAGACCCCGCTGGCTGTTCTAATGCAGGGCAGCTGGAGCAGCCAGCAGCCAACTAGATAAGGGTTGGAGTTCCTCTGTAGCCTTTGCTGCAGCAACACAATCTTTGGTGCTGCCTGTAGCCTCTTCTGATTTTGCAGTGTTCCTGGTCCTGCTTACTGCTGACCCCTGGACTTGGACCCCTGCCTGTTTTCTGGACCTGCCTCTGGTCCTGTGGACTCTTGTTGCCTGGTAGGCTTCTGCTGCCCTGAACCATTGCTGTGCTTTGACCTTCTGCCTGTGCCTTGGACCTACCTTTTGCTTCTGGCCCTGTGTGCATCTGTTGTATGGTAGACTGCTGTTGCCTTGAACAATCATTGTGCTTTGACCTCCTACCTGTCTCCTGGACCTGCTTCTTGCCTTTGGCCCCATGGACTCTTGCTACCTGAAATACTGCTGCCTTGGACTCTTGTTGTGCCCTGATCCTTGGCTTCCTGACCTAGAACCCATCCTTTGGCTCAGCCCCAGCACCTGTTCCAGTCAGCCCTTGCTGTCCACGCCTTGGATGCTGACAACCATCTGCACAGCCTCAGCCAATTTCAACAAGGGGAAGTAGAGCCAGGTATCACCAGCATACTGTTGGCATCCCGAAATACCTTGTGGCCTTCCCCAGCAGCTTCATATAGATGTCGAACAGCACGGTAGACAAGAAGTAACTCTTCGACATTCCACAACTTAGTGGCCACGGGGCTGACCAGGAAGCCCCCAGTGTTATTTTCTGAAGTCAGCCCCACAAATAGGAGTAGAACTAATGTAACACAGCCAATCCACTAAGATACTATGAGGAGGTCAACTGTCAGAGTGACTAAGGTTGTTTCAGTGCCGGGCTCTGGTCTGAACCCAGACTTGAAATGGGTCCAGATAATCTGTTTCCCTCCCAAAATGCCTGAAGTTGCTCAGCTACAACATGCTCAAGCACTTTGCTAAAAAAAAAAAAAAAAAAGGGATGGGGCAATGGAAAGATAATTTTTACACACATCTGGGTCCAGGGAGGTCAGCTTCAGGATCAAGTACACCATTCTCTCTTTCAGGTAGTAGGAACTTCCTCCCCGCAACAAATTGAGGCATTTACTACACTCTGATTCAAAGCTTTAAAATGAAAATTTAATTTTCATAGACTAAGATAGAAATATTTGGATGATACCTATGGTCCTAATTCTTTTAATTCTTAGTGTTAAGTGTTAATTCTGAAGTGAACTTAAGTTAACTATTTCATAACTGAAACAAGGAATGGTGATTTTTCTGTAGGTGTTATAGAAATACATAGAATAATTTCCCTTGGAGACTGATAATAATAAGGTGTTCCAGAGCAAAGAACACTTCTAGTAAGCAAACAGATTTTTATCAGAGTACAGTCAAATGCTTTCACTGAAATTCTGACAAACTGAAACAAAAAGTAAAGCGGGAATGTTAACATATCCCATTATGTTTTCCATACAGAGTACAACATGAGAAACATTGGTGGCATGCATGTTGATGCTCTACAGTCCTAACTAAAGTTTTGCTTCAGAGATTTTGAAAGGATTTTATTTTATAATATTCATTAAAAATTAGAAATTGCAATAGAAAGCCTTGTATAATGTGATGAAAAATATTGCCTTTGGGAAGCTCAAAGATCTTACAATGCCTATAAATATAGTGTTGTGTAATTTGATATTTTTCTCAAGTTTTAAAATCCTTTCTAAGGATAACATTTCTTGCTCAAGGCACTCAATTTCTTTAGTTCATTATTTACTGTCTGGCAAAATGGTTTGGTTTCAGGCAATGAGACATTCCTTGTGATTCATTTGCTGTAGTTTACAAGTAATTATATGTTTTTAAAGTGGGGGAGTGATAAAAGCCCTGAATTTTAATTGAAAACAACAATCACTAGAAAACCTTTCCCCTCTATTTTCTCCCTGAAAGAGGAATCCCTGCAGCATACAACTGGTATGTATAAATTCCTTAAGAATTTGGTCCTTACTCATTAATCTGTGGTTCAACAATTCCTTGTCTCTCTCTCTCTTTCTCTCAAGTAAATGAACAGCAAAGAACTTGGAAATACTAATTTAGCTTACTGTAGATAAATAGTATTTATTCTAGTTCTAATTAATTGCTCTAGTTCTAACTAAAAATCTGTCAACAGATACAGAAAACAGAACAATGGCGCACAGATTGAAACGGTCAATATACATTTCGTTTTCCAAGAAAGGATTCCAAGGATTGCAGCAACCACAGGACCACTGCAGTAGTCTTCCATGAATGTAAAATGATGCTCAAAATTCTACAACAAAGATTTTTACCATATGTTGGGCAAAAAATACCAGATATCCAAGGTGAGTTCAGAAAAGGAAGAGGTATGAAGGATTATACTGCAAGCATATGTTGAATAATGGAGTACACTAAAGAATTTCAGAAGAAAATTAGCCTGAAGTGTAACCTGTACTCAAGAGAAGAGTCTACTGTTAGAACAGAATATGGAGGAATGGAATGGTTTCCAATTGACAAGGGGATCAGGTAAAGCTACATTTTATCACCCCATCTGTTTAATTTGTACACTGAACATATCGTATGTAAAGGAGAATTAGACTCAGAGGAAGGAGGCACGAAAACTGGACAAAGGAACTTATACAATTTAAGATATGCAGATGACACCATACTACTAGCAGAAAAACAGCAAAGACTTGGAATGATTACTGATCAAAGTAAAGGAAGAAAGAGCAGAGTCTTCAGTTGGATATGAAGAAAAGAAAAATAATGACCACAGATGATATGTATAACTTTTAAGCAGGTGATGAAGACATTTAAATAGTTCAAGGCTTTTCATACCTTGGGTCAGTCATTAAGCAGAATGGAGACTGAAGTCAAGAAATCAGAAGATGACTAGGATTTGGAAGGGCAGCTATGAAGGAACTTGACAATATCTTCAAGTCTCAAGATATATTGCTGAATAATAAAGTTAGGATTGTTCATGTCATTGTATTTCCAAGTTTTATGTATGGTGATGAAAGCTGGACATTCCTCTGAAATGTGGTAGTAGAGAAGAGTTTTACTGATCCCTTGCACTGCTGAAAAGACAAATGAATGAGTCCTACAGCAAGTTAAGCCTGAATCTTCTGAGAAGCCAATATGACTAAACTGAGACTGTTGTACTTGGGACTTAAGATGATAGGACTTGCTAGAAAAGACTGTAAAGCTTGGTAAGGTAGAAAGAAGGCAGTAGGACAAGGGAAGACCATACTACTGATGGATAGACTCAATCAAGGAACCTGAACAGGGCTGCTGCTGCTGGGATGATTTGGAGGTCTCCCATTTTTAGGATTGTTGTAAGTCAAAATCGACTTAATGGTAGCTAACAACAAATAAACAGAGTGAATGTAAAGACATCAAGAGGTTAACTAAAGGGTAAGAAATAAGCTTAAAGAAAGGATAAGGGAAATATTTGTTGGAAAGAGGACAGTAAAAAGTGTTTTCATTTGTCATAAATGTTGCAAAATTTTATCCCATTTAAGATAACTCCAGTTTCTTTCAAAGCAATTAATCTGACTCCCTGGCATTTGGCTTGCGATTTTATTTTATTGATAGGCTACTATATACAAAGATAAGCTTATCAGATTAGTAAGTGTATTTGCCAAACACCATCCCAGGTTCTTGAAACATTTCTGGGAGAAAAATAGAAGAGGAGAATGGAAAAAGTTGATTTGTCACCCTTATCTGTGGTCAAGGGTTAATAAAATATTATCTTTAGTAGCAGGAAGAGGTTTGGCTGTCAACCTCCCAAAATAGCCTGCCATCTTATTTTTTTAAGAAAAAAGCAAAGCCAATCCAACTGAGCAAAAAGGTAAAAAAACAACAACAACCTGTGACTATACCAGCTAATAGGTAATGTACTGTAAATCTCACTAAAAGGTCAGGAAAATATTATACAGCTTTCTGATCAGAACTTACAAAATGTTATCATTAAGTGCACTTTCGAAGTCCACTATGAAATAGCAACATACATATTATGTGCCAATTAAATTGCTTGCCATTTCTGCCCACACATTTCATGCACAGGACTTTGATGTATTTATGATTGTCAATATGATTGAAGATTTAAGGCTAACTTGGCTCAGCCTTTCAAAGCATCTCTATTTTTAACAAATTTCTATTTCAGCTCATCATTTACACAGAAAAAACTACAGAGGAATTAAGAGATCACTATTTTTGTTTCCAGTGATCCAAAAAAATAAGCATTTGACCCACACAGTTGCTAATGAAAATGAATTAAAATGCAATAGGCTGCTGAAAAGTTTATATTCTACTGTTCAAAGAAGTGGACTGCAAGTTTAGGAAACTGCTTAACACAACAGCAGTGTGAATTTTCTTGCCATATATATCTATAGTATTTTCTGTTTTTAATTGATGTTATATGTTCAGTTTGTTGATGTATTTGAATCTCCACCTTAGTCAATAGGGAAAGACAGATAAGAAGGCGGCGGCAGCAGCAGTAATAGTAGCAGTACTGGTAACTTCACATAGTTGCATACCACTTCATAGGTTTACTCTATATGTAAACTGGCAAAATGTGGATCACAGTGGATCACACAGTATGAAATCCTTCAAGGTTACTGAATCTGGCCTAAATCCAGTGTAACACTAGTGGCAGAAAAGATCCCCTCTAGCATTGGTTTTGAACTGGTTTACACCTTTGCACAAGCAATCGTGCAGAGCACTTGTACAAATGCCCACAGAAGTTGTCATGCAACTGACTGCAGAAGCATTTGTATAAGAGGTTGTAGACACAACTGCTTTACACAACCATTTGTATAATCCTTTGCACAGCTTCTTGGGTAATTAAGCTATGCTTGGTGTCATCAATATATAACTGCTAGTCCAGTGGGTTTTCTGGTAGCAGAATGGCATAATTCAATGCAGGCTTCTGTTTCCCAGGAGAATTCTTGGTTACTTCTTGTAATCAGTCCATAACCTCTGTAGGCTCCAACTACAGAAACTATGATTCTTAAGACCTATACCAGAATCTCCTCATCAGTTTTTTTTCCTCCTTATACATCTTATATAATTGATGAGCCCAAACACATCTGGTCTGTTTGTTTTTCAGATTTTTTTCCTTCCCTGATATCTTCACATAGCAGATCAGCAGAGCAATTCTATAGACAAGAACTCAGATGTGCATCTTATTGCTTTCAGTGGAGCTTATTCCTAGGTAACTGCATTCAGGACTGTAGCCTAAATCACTTTCATAAAATAGTAGTTTGTTAACTAGGGGTTCTAACCAAAAATTGTACAAAAGTAGAGTGCCTCACAGTATTCACACACTTGGTTTATTAATTTTTTAAAAAGTCATTCTCCTGGGAAATTGGGTTTAATGGAAGACAGACTTGCATTATTTCAAAACAAGATTCTTTGTCTGCACATAAAATTAACCACATTAAGTGCATGTTAAATAAGGCTGATATTTCCAATGTCACCTAAGGAAATTTGAAACATTGTTCCTTGTTAAAGTTAATAGACAGAAGATGTCCAAATTCCCTTAGGAGCTTTGGAAACCACAACAAGAAGATACATTACAAAGTGCATAATATGACAGCTGATTAAGAGAAATCTACCTTTAATAATAATGTAGGGGTACAGCACAAATGAGTCTTATTAGAAATGTAACTACATTATTTCAGAAATACAAGTGTTATTGCACATGGCATTATAGACGAGAAACAAGCAAGATTGATTGACTTCATGATATGGTGATTTTGAAACTTAAAACTCTCTTTAGTGTGATAACAAATTGCATTAAGCCCCTGTGTGCTGTTCCATAGCTTGGTACAACTGTATTAATATGTACATGATGAAATTAGAAGGCTGTTCAATCTAATTATGTTTGTTTTCAATTCAAACCAGCAAGATATGTGTTAAATATTCAATTTGCAAAATATTTATGCAATTTTATATAATTGTGATTAAGCCAAACTAGAAACATGAGACCAAAAATTGATTTAACCATGGAAACATTTTACAGTCCACACACCAAACAAAAAGGCTGTACTAGTCACTAAGGCATATGAATGCCTCACTTAAAAAAGACCTTTTTCCATTTACGTACCTTTTTGAATTGTCCTCCGCACTGAAAATGATAAAAAGGAAAGCCAAGAGCTTTGTGTGCACATCATAAGCCCAACAGAATTCTGGAAGCCCAAATTAACAAGAGAGACTTGAGACCAAGAAGTGGCAGCATATGCTCCCCTGCATGGTTTCAGCCATTCTAGACAGCCTTATAATAAACTGTCCCATGTTTCTTTTCCATTTGACACTATAGATCCTGTATACAAATAACAATATTCAGCCCACACTGGAGTAGTTTTGGGATGATTATTCTTCCTTGACTATTATGTTATAGTTTCATGGTTTTTTGGCTTTATAAAAAGTTCACACAATTCATTACAGTCCACTAACTGAGCAGTAATTATTATTTAATTAATTAATTTAGGAATTAGTTTGACATAAAAGATGCAGAGAAATTCATCCCAAGTTAATGAGTGGTGTCTCTCTGGAGAAAATCTGACATTTCTGTTTGGTTTGAAACTAACTTAAACTAAGGGCCTTTTCACATTCCTCAATTTATAGCAGCATGATTCCATTTTAACTGACGTAGATGCATCCTATGGAATCCTCCGGCTTGTAGTTCAGCAAGGTGCTAGAGCTCTCTGACTGAAAACTCTATTGTGCCTACCTAAAATGCAAATTGCATGATTCCACAGGGTGGAATCATCACTGTTAAACTGGAATCATAATGCTATATTTGTTTAGTATCAAATGGCCATGTGACACATAAAATATGCCTATATCTCAAGGGTGCCTGGAAGCTTATAGTCAGTGAGATTTTCCATCAGGTCCACATCTTAGCCTACAGATGAAGAGTCGGCTGTTGGTCAGATTCCCATTGTTTTGCCATTTCTATTCTTGTTGTTTCTACATAAAAAAATGAGAAATTCTTTATTTCCTGTTCACTGTAACTTTGGCATAGGGATTACGAAAATGTTTTTATATATAAAAAAAGTTCTGTGGTACCTTAAAGACTGATTTACTTCAGCATAAACTGAAATATATCCCACTTACTCAGTGGGCTGCAGTTCATGAAACCTTCTGCAGAAATAAATCAATAAGTCTTTAAGCTGCCACACTCCTTTTATACTGAAAGAGGCTAAGGTGGCTAGGTCTCTGAAAAAAGCTGTTCCTCATTATCACCTGGCCTGTAATTTTCTGTTTCTGACAATATCCCTTCCCAAAAGGGAGTGAGAGAGCATTTCAGACCACCATATTTTCTTGTGTTGTTTCTGAAGAAGTTATGTTTTGTATTCAGTTTTTAGCCTTGCTGTTTTCCAGGTATTGTTTGCATTATTAGTGATACCTTTATTTTTTGTAGTAATTGAAAGAGCCAGTGTGGTGTGATGATTTGAGTGTTGGACTCTGGCAGTTGGAATTCAAATCCCCACTCAGCCATGGAAACCCAGTTGGCAAGTCACACTGTCTCGGCCTTAGGGAAAGGCAAGGGCAGATCCCCCCAACAAATCTTGCCAAGAAAACTCCAGGATAGGCTCACCCAGTGATGTAGACTCGAGTTGGACTTAAGTCACTTCAATGACTTGACTCAGCAACAAAGATGCACTGAATCGACTTGTGACTTGCATATATTTTAGTGACTGACTTGCTGCCCATTCATCTAGAAACCTTACTACTTTAAAAAAGATGCTTCCATCTATTTTTGCCTACTGGTCACATGACAATCTGTCTCAAGCCCAAAGTGTGGGCACATTTCTCAGAGGGGAACAGCAAGCAGATTTAGGCAATGGGCTTGAGGCAGGGTTGAGGTCTGTTCAGCTGCCCGTCCCTGCTGCATATTGAAGGAGACTTCTAAAACTTTTCCTAAGAGCCGAAGGCAAGACTTGTCCCCAAAGCATAGGGCATGTTTCTCAGAGAACAGCAAGTGTGTTAGGCAGGGGGCTTGAGGAGCCCACTGCCTCCTAGTAGGATGCCATTCCCTGCTTCCAAAGCTGCAGACTCTTTTATGCCCACTGGCACAAAAGCCTCCAGCTTCAGGAAGGCAGAGTAAGAAGGATCCTATTCCTCACCTCTGAAGCTGCAGATGGCAAAAATGCCAATGTGGAGGGCCAACTCTATTTAAATTGCTAAAATTGACTTTCTGCAACTCTGTCCAGAAATTCTGGAATATAGGTTGGCATCCAGACTTCTTCAAGGACTTGAGGCTTGAAGGTAGAAACTTGAGACTTTTTGAGACTTGGAGAAAAAGACTTAAATACATCATTGGGCTCACCCAATTTATTAATTGTTGAAATTCATTCTATTGAAGAAGCACATCAAAACAACTTCATAAATTCCTTGGAGTGTTCATCTTGACATGGAACTGAATTTACTATGTATTCCTGAGTTGATAGAGTAGTTTATCATATGTTTATAGTATGACAGATGGAATTCTATTTAAGGCCTGTATCTCTGTGATTGTAACCATTGTTGAACTGATTTCTGCAGAACTGGCTGTTGGTCTGAGCAGCCTCTGGAATTTTTGCCACAATTTGTAGAATGTATTTATGGATATATTTGGGAGGAAGGAACTGGCAAAACCACCTCTGTGTATTCTTTGCCTAAGAAAACCCTATGAAATTTGTGGTGCTGTCATATGTGGATAGGTGACATATACACAATCACATTTATGACCTGTAGAGATGCCTTTAAATTTTCTGTTTGATTTGATATGCTTAAAAATATATCAGTAGATCTGGAATATCTCATCTTTCCTGTTTTGATTAGTGTGTCCCTCTTTGACATTTTTTTTTTAATGTTTGGTACTACTCCACAGTTTGGGGATTCACTTGAGAACACTGACAAGTGCTTCTCTATTCTTAGTAGCTATGTTTTGATCCAACCTTGTCAACAATCTTAAGAATTTAATATTTAAAGGAACTATAAGAAAATACTGCAGTGTCCTCACTGCACCCTAGTTCAGTAATTAGCAAACCAACCATGACACTTCATTTGATTTCCTCCTCCCTATTTTCTAGTTTTCTTTTCTAAATGACTCAGTCTGTTGCTATTAGGCATGCCCATTGCTATTTTTATGCAAACTCGTTGTTTTTAAATGATTTTTTGAACTTGTTCTCTCCCAGACATGATTTATCTATTTATTAGTTTTTGCACAAGCATTTTAGTTCACAAAACTAAAACATGCTACTAAAACAGTGGACACTAACTTCCTGAAAAACAAAATGACTCTGATCCTCCAAGCCAAACTGCAATGAAAGAAAAAAACCCATTATTCTACCATTATAGATCCAACTAAATAATCCTGTCACAATTACATGTAACTATAGCCATAGATTATTGCATCATTAGATTTCTTTTTGCTCAAAAAGTCCATAAACAGCTTTCAATCTCTCAAAACGTTTTCAACTGGCTTATCCTTTAAAATCCACATTAGATTGGCAATTTGGGCTAACTAACCAACATTGACAATCTGCTCTTCAGTCTATTTCCAGGTTTGAGCAACATTCTTGCTGATGTTATCATCTATTGAAGAAGTAATTCATATCTACTCTCTAATTGTTTATCCATAATACCCAGCAAAAACATTTCTGGTCACATTACAAAATCCACCTTTAATTTTTTTGGGGGATGAACATGTGTGTATCTTAGATGAAACACTTTTCACCTTCTTTCAAGTCCACCACACATAGAGCCTTGTCACACCTTACCTTTTTGTGGAAGTGGGGGCAGCACTCACGCGAGAATCCTTCAGAGGAAGGCTTTCGCGTCCCTGCTGCTTGGGCTCCGCAGCAGCTTCCTGATCACGCAAGTGCCCTGCCTGCGCCCTGCCCCTTCCTTCTGCAGTGCAGCCTGGGAGCTGTAGGCTGCGCTGGGGCAGGAAGCGTGGCCGGCCCAGCTCCAGAGGCTCTGCAGGGCAAGTAAGTTCGCCCCAGGCTCCTGACCGGTGCACAAGCGCACACCATTTTTGGCTAAAAGCCGAAAATAAAAAGGTGCGTATATGCTGTGCATCACGCTTTTGAGCGTTGCGTAAATGTGAGTGCGTCATGCAGACCTCTCCTCACATTTACGTGATGCTCAAGGGGCCCTTTCGCTTCCAAAACACCGTGCAAAAAGGACCATAGAAAAAAAGAGCTCTCTTTATCTTGACATCCCCAACATCGTTTTGAAACATTCATAGAAATTTTTGACAGGTTATTTGGGTATTTAGATACCATATACATCATCTTATATATGCTGTCATTTAGATTATTACCCAAAGTAAGTTTTACATCTTTAGACCACATTTTTCCCATATATCCATTTGAACATTGTGATCAAACTTTGTGACCAAAATATTAAAAAAATTTAATATCCTGCCCTTCTAACAAAAAATGACACTCAAAAATTTGGGCTTTTCATGTACTCTTTCACAGCATCATCTTCTCTCTCTAGTTTCAAAAGGCATTTGTACAGTTTTTAATTACATGGGCACCATCTTTTCACACTCTAAATAAAACTCATTTTCTCCAACTTCTATGGCCAGATATCTCTTCCCTTGATTAAATCTGTCCCTGAGTTGCACATAAGCAAATCGATTCAGATCTTTGCCTTCCTTAAGAAGCATCTCACTTGATTTAAACTGTTATCAAGCACGATTTAGTTACATATTCTTTTATTTAATATCCTGCCCTTCTAACAAAAATGACACTCAAAAAATGACCGATAAAATCCAAATAAAAACAGGAATAGAATTAAAACATAGAACAGATTGAAAACAGAATTAAACCACATCACTTAAACATGTGCCAGTAAAAAGAAGCAGCAACACTCAAACAGTTATGAAGATGCCTTCAGCAGCAGCCCAGTTTAAACAGCAACTACATAGCTGAATAAAAGCATTAATGCCTGACACTGGAAGAACAACAGATTATGTGTGTTTGTGTATAAGTACCATACCAGATCATGTGGGGATCTTGTTGTGCCACATAACCCTCCTTCTTCCAATATTCCCATCAATGTGAGAATACAAGCTATCCTTCCCTGTCAGAAATCCACCACACATGGAATGAGTTAAGCTCAGTCTAAGGAAAGCGGGTGACGTAGGCTATATTTCAGAGGAAAGAACTGGCCGAACCACCTCTGAGTATTCGTCACAAGAAAATTCTATGAAAGTCATGGGGTCACCTTAACTTGACAGGCAAATTGAAGGCACGTGTGCGCATAATTTATAAAATGATCAGTTTGTTTATGCATTTTATTTTAGATTTGAAGGTAAACAAGGATAATATATAGCAAATTGTGTCAAAGTTAGATGAAAGTCACTTGCAGACTCAACAGAATTAACATTTGTGAAGCATGCTAGCAATCTTTTTTATACTGCACTAGTTTTTAATTGCCTGATTCTTTTCCCTTGTCTTGTAATCAATGTTAACTAGGAAAGTTAATATGTTTTGCAAAAGAAAATTCATTAGCATTTAATTTAGATCTCTTCTTCTATTCACTATATAGCGGTCTTTACAAACCTTTAAAAGACTGCAAGGTTGAAACAAGAAAGTTTTGGAAAAGGTCACAGGGTACTAGAAAACATTATCTTGTAAACTGTTTTCATAGCAATTGTGCACTCTGCCACAGACACTACTCCCCCTCCCAAATAAGTCAACAATGGCTGAATGAAAGACAGTATGTATGTGTGAATGTGAATATTACTGTTTGTGCATCACGAATCCTTATTTCCTCACATCATTCAAGACAAAAAATAATTATATCTTGATTTCCCTCTAATTGTCCTTCTGCTGCTTTATATGATGAACTGAAATAAAAATTTATTAAAAACAGAAATGCTTTGAATGCCTGAGCCAAGTTAGTTTTAAATCTTCAATCATATTGACAATCAAAAACACATCAAAGTCAGGCTCATAAAATGTGTGGGCAGAAATGGCAAGCAATTTAAATGGCATAATTTGTATGTTGCTATTTCACAGTAAAGATCTATAATTAGGTCCTGCAACAAACATAAAAAGCAGAGCAGAATAAAAACATCTTCACAGCTTGACTGCCTAAGTGCTATAAATGAAGGAGTCCATTTGTTGGATCCTCTTCTCGGAAAGGAGGGGTCCCTCTAGGGACTCCCAGTACAAAAGACACGCCACAAATCTCATGCAGCCCTAAAGAAGGCCTTGCCTATGTATCTACAACTTTGTTGGTTGCTGGGACATATTACAGGGCCTCAGAGGAAGACCATAGTTCTTAGAAGTCAACTCATATGAAAACTAGTGATCCTTCAGATATTCTAATCACATACTTTTTAGGGTTTTTGTAGATAAGAGTCAGAATCTTTAATGAGGCTCAGAAACAAACTAATCCAACTGCCATAATACCAGTGTAATATGGTCCATATAATCTACAATAGATGGCATTTTGTACCAACTGAACTTTTCAGGCATTCTTCAGCAACAGCTTCAAGTAGATTAACTCAGCTTCACTACAATTGACTGGGAGATGGCGAATGTATGCATCATTCCAGTCAGATCCTTCTTCTCTAGGGAAGGGCTCAGCTGGTACGCCAGCTAAAGCTTGGGAAAATGATATTTTATACTTTATCTATATCTATAGGTTTCACCAATTACTCTGGCCCAAATCCAAAAGAAAGTTAATCCAACAGAAATTAAATTAGCTGTAACTAATTTGTGCCCATTTATGTCAAAAGAACATTAAGGAGACTACCTTTCTCTGTTTCTGGGCCACCAACAGATAAATGATAATAGATAGGCAGACAGACCGACACTCATGCTTACAACTATTAATGTGTCTAACCAAAATTACATCAGCATGTAATTACATTCTCAAGGTGTCTAACCAAAATTACTTCAGCATGTTAGTTCCTGTATAGTTAAGGTGTCTGTTTTAGTCATGGTGTTATCACTTTGTTGCTGTTGTGTTGTTTTTGTCCCTTCAAGTCATTTCTGACTTATGCCAACCCTAAGGCAAAACTATTGCAAGGTTTTCTGGGATTGAGAGTGTGTGTGGGAGCAAGTGAAAACATGGTTTTCTTTTAAGCTTTTCCTAACTTAAATTATATATATATATATATAAACTAAAGGGGGATATTCATTATAATGGTTATCAGTTTTGATATGTAAAAGGTAAGATTGATTTAAGGTAATAAGGAGAACAGTTACTACTGATTTATTTAAATTATGATAGAGGTGTAAGATTAGAATGTAGAAATAAAACCAACAGACGAAGGATTCAGGAAGTATCCTAATTGTCTTTTTTCTTAGTATTTATGTAAGTCAAGATCTGTTTGGGCACTTGGGAAATAAGATTGGGGGTGTTGTAGTTTTTTGTTTCTAATCCTTCTCTTTCTTTCTTTAACATTCTTTTCATTTTTTTCTTATCTTTCCTTTTTTTTTCTTTTCTTTAGATATTAGAGACTTTACTTGTAATGTTAGATGTTATAATTGTGTTGGTGTGTTCTATGTCATACTGGTATGTTTTATATTGTATTTTTATTTGTTTTCTAATATACATTATATTAATAAAGACTATTTAAAAAAATAAAGGGGGATATTTCAATGGAGTGGGCTTCCATTGGCTGGAAGATGAACGAACATGTATTTTAAAAGCTGTAAGTTTCAGTTTTCACCTGTTACCATTAATTATCTCCTTTGTAAAAAAAAACACTTTCCAAGTGGTCTCCAACAGACAGAACAATGGAAGAAGAATGAGCTAATGTAATAAGTCCCAGCCAAAGATACTATTATCCTGCTGTAATTGGGATTTCCCTTCCTCATGTGATAAAACCTCAGGACTCTCAGAGTCTCAAATTCATAGCATCTCCAGAAATAAAAGCAAATAACAACAACAGTCTATATGTCCCTTGTTCTATAAGTTTGATTCCTGTCTCCCTCATCCGTTTTACTCTTTTCTTTTTTCTTACAGCCCACCCTCATTTGTTTCTCTCTACCTGAAAACCTCTGTCTTTGCCTTCCTACCTTCTAAGACAGGTTTCAGCAGCTCTCTGCAATCATTCCCACACCCTTCGCGCATGCACACACGCGCACACACGCACACCCCTTCATCCAGTTTTCAATTCTCCTCTGTCATACCACCCAACTATCATGATTTGGAAAGCACAGTCCCCATCGATCCTCTGCGGTCTCGCTTTTTCAGCTGCTTTTAAAGTTTCCCAGATTCACTCTCCTCCTTCCACTCCCGCCTTGGTCTTCAGTTTACTTCCACTGATAAAAAGTGAGTTCAGAGTGCACAAGTCATTTATACTCAAACTCAGCAAGGGGAGAGAAGATGAGTGGGCAGAATTTTGCCCTTCCTGGTAGGTTCAGGCAAAAGACAAATGCTGCAGCCTCTCCTAGATTGTTATTAGTTTCCTCCTTAATAACTTGTCATCTTGACTGTAGTCTGATGTTGTTTGGCCATATGTCTCCCAGTTTTCACCTCTGAAATATAGGGGGGTATAGTACGCTTTGATTTTGGCTCTGCCCTGTCCCTATCTGCAGCAGTTTAGCAAAGAACAGTTTACTTCTAAGAAATGAAGTAAGTGACAATCTACATACCACTTTTTCTGCATAGTTTGAGCACAATACAGGTTTGTTGTTTTTTAACATGTTGCTGAAAGGGAGTCAGGCTGGGAGAGTAGTCTAGAAAGACATTACCCTTTTACCTCTGCGGCAATCTGGGCAGCAATTAGCAGGAGGCATAAAAACGAACTAGTTATTTTTGGCAATGCAGTTCATGCCCCTCCTCTCATAACCCAGACTAGGATTGTAGAGGGAGAAGCAAAGGGTTTTAAAAGTCTACCCACTCAGTGTTATGGTACCAGTGGGTTTAGAACTGAAGCCTTAATCAAAATCCAAAGTTGGCAAGCAAGTTGTTTATGGAGGATTTAACAGGAAAATCTGCATTTAAAGGGAAGAAGAGAATCAGATAAACTGAAGTTATATAAACTTTTAAGTATTTTCTCTTGTGACCCTTATTTGTGTTTACCATAGACAAATTTCAGAGGGAAAATGTGGTTCAGTCTGCACAGCAAAGAGAAAAAAACAACAGCAGTAGCAGATCTCTCTTTCAACCCTTCAGGATAGCTCTTCAACTTACAATAGAAGTAAATTGATTGCTTTGCAAGTAATACCATTGCAATTGATCCCCCTCACCCCCAGCTCCCTGGCACAGACAAATACAATTTTTAACAAGTATTTCCGAAACAAATACCAGATTTTTTTTATTTTTATTTTTTTTTTGCAAAATGCCCACGAATATAAATGAACTTTCATTAGGTTAGAAAAATCAGTGTAATCATTTTCCAAAAAGTGCTTAATCAGCTTAGGGAAGTTATTACAGGCACAGTATGCATTAAGTAGCATTTCCAACTCTTCCAAATAGCTATGGGAAAAGAGATTGCTGAGGGAAAAAATCTATTTCCATTGATGCACAAGAGATTAACCACTTCAACACTTTCTAATATATGGTTTTTACAGGGTCAGAAAAACCGTCTAGAGCTATTCACAATCTTTTTCTAACTCAAGAAATTTACTAAGTTTTCTACAGTGTTATGGAACTTCATAAGCTTTTGCAACATGAAAGCATCATGCTCCTGTCAAAACTAATAACCTCACACTAGTACCAACAGGATCTTGGAGGAACCACAGGGAGAATAGGCACTCAGACTTCATTAAAATCATTTGTATATTTTAACAAATGCACCCACAGTTTTATATCTTACCAATATGAACAATTTTTCTGTTGGAGATCCTTCACCCTCTCGTCCCCTCTTATGCAATTCATTTTTTTAAAAAATGACACTTGGATACCCCACCCCACAAAGCAAAAGATCTCTGGGCAATTATTGTAATATATGAAACACAATAGTATAGGGAAACTTCCCTGAACCCCTACTTTATTTTCAGAACTGAATTCAGGATTATTACTAATTTTTTTTCTATAACAGCTACATGTATAGTGTACTAACCCAACCTGGAAGAGAGTCTCTGCTGTTCGGTTCTGATGAAAAGGGCCTCTCTCCAATTTGCTTCCCAAAGACAATGACTGAGATGCCCTCATCATCAGACAGCGCACTGCCTTTCTTAATCCTTTCTCTCTTCAGAATTTGTGTACTATGACATCCGTCAGTTCTAGCCAGCATGCTAAACAGCCAGGAATGAGAGGAGGTGCAGTCTAGAATATCTAGAGTGCACTTTCTTTGAGCAGATTGCCCCATGCCATTCAGTTTTTAGTCATCACAGGATGCAAACCTAGAGAGAAATCAGACTGTGACAGGGATTCATCTACAAAGTATCCAAATGTTACCTTATGAATCCCATCATGATAGCTGGTGGCTACTAACTATTAAACATCTAATCTGCTTTGATGTGGACTGACAGGAAGACTCTGACAGATGGAACAGAGCTAGCAATGGAAACATGTTTTAGTAACCGGCTAAAAGGTGGATGTGGGAGCAACAGGTTGTGCAATCTGCCTCAGGAGATTCATGACACACAGCACTGAGCCCATACAGATGTCAAAATATTAATGATCTCTAATTTCCCAGGGCAGCTTTGTCACTTGTATGATCCAAGTAAGAGAAAAGAAGAAATTCCTCCCGTTCATTGAAGCTGTATATCAAAATGATGATCTCTGAACTTACAGACTTATATCATACTCAGTTGTCAATAAGCAGCTATTATGAGCTAACCTGATGCAGTGAAGGATGTATCCATACTTCCTGCTCCTTGAAGAAGTAAAGATAACACTGACAACTCACATCAGAAATGACTATGGGATGATGTCCAGTTTAAATCTGGACTAAGAGCTTCTGTTATTCTATGGTTCAAATGAACAATTAGCTCATTCAATCTGTTTCTGAAATATAAGCTAGACTGTAGAAGAGAAATACTTAAACAAGTCTAGACCTGATAAAACGTGTGTCTAGTAGCCTAGGGAAATAACAGCCCATGTTCTCTTTTGAAAAATTTACATCGTACCTTATGGAACTATCTTTTTATCACAACATTTATGTCTATTTTCAGTATGAATATTTTTTTTAAAAAAAATCATATTCATGGGATTGGCTCTGGATGATAACAAATGTCAGAAAGTAACATAAGAATCCCAAAGCCAGGAGAGTAGGAGTAATCGGGGCATTCTAACTGACTTGTTTGTAACATTGCTGGATTATACCAGCTACATGTAGTGGTTTTCTTTCTTTTTTTCTCCAGTGGATTGGGCTCCCTTTAAAAGAAAAAGTTGAATTCCTGTCTTCCGGGAAACAGAGCAGTTTTGGAAAGAGTAGTTCCAAGGTCAGCTCTCCCACTCCTGAAACAGCCCTTCTTGGGGACTTATGTCTACTTTTGCCAGAAGGAAAACCACTAGTGGCACCGCTTCTCTGCTACCAAAGGGGCACATCCATGAAATTTTAACTGCCTGCAGCAGTCAACATGCATGAAGTGGAGAGGGGCTAGGACTACACTGAAGTTTTAGAACTCAACCAAAACACAGTATTAAATGATAGCAGACACAGCCTGATCATAAAGATGAAGATGAACTTCATATTCACAAAATTATTAATATACAAAGCAGGGACGTTGTTTTTCACAATGGAAAAAACACTTTTGACCAACATTCATTATTAAATATTAAACTGTTAACTACAAGATGCTTAATTAACTAAATACATAACATAAAAACTCCAGAAACAGACCTCAGTATTTCTAAAACTCCATTAGGAAATGTGTTTTATTTGCAAAGCTATGCTTATCTGTGTTGTGTTTTACAAATCACCAGTGGTTCATGACTTGGCTTATTTTGGTGATAGAGCAATAATGCAATTGGAGTGTTAGTTACTAAAGTTTTTATTCAGACATTCAAGTGATATTCAAATTAAAATTATGAGCGTTGCAGTATGGTCTTGGTGTTCTTTGCGGTACTCCATTTTCTCTTCCCTTCTTCCCTCTCTTTTTATTCTGCAATTATCAATCGGAAAATGATGTGCTCAGAAGACTGCTCATGCAGTATTCTAAGGGCTATTTCTGTGCAGGCTTGTCCTCTAAGGTTTCTTTCACCCAAAGATTTGTTTCTACTTCTACAAATTTTGAAGTTACCAGGGTTTACTGGTATCTCCTTCATTATGCAGATGTTGCCAATTTGGTATCATAAAGACTGGCACCCAGAAAACTGAGTTCGCACACTATGGAGTAATTCAAAGAAGTATTCAAGTGATTTAAGACTCCCTATCTACAAAGTATTTAACTCTTTCTTAACATACAAAGTTGAACTGTATAAGCATACAAGTGTAGTATCGAATTCCAAGTTCAATTTCTGCACAGCACTGTTCACCAAGAGACTTTGCAAAGTGAGAAGACCCTCACTGCTGCACTATTCTACTCAGTGAGGGTTTCAGAAGCACTATGAAACCCATTATTCTTCTGGGAAATGAATAAGGGTGAATATTCTTTCCTTCCCTGCTTTGTTTATGAATTTAAACCTGTGAACAAAATATCTATAAAGCCCGATTACACTAAGTTTAAAATGGTAACATCAGTTCTGTGAAAATGCCCCTTAAATTGATCCCATAGACCTTTCTTCATAACCAATACAAAATGATAGAACAAAAAGATTATCTAAAGGATTCAATAGCTATTGGCTTCAAGGTTCTCCTCTAGACACATTTGAGGTCAACCCATATATCAATGAAATATTCAATTCTAAAAGGCTGTACTACGCCCAAAAAACCACCCTGATGACTCTATGCCCTTTTTAAAAAAATCAGAACTCCACTTCAATACTTTTATGACAATAGGTTTTACTTTTACAGAAATGATATATTCAAAGTAGTTCAGGAAAATTAATGTGCTCTGGCATGATGTTATCAATGCCCAATCAATATTTCAAGAATTACAGTCTTCACACACGGCCATACTATAACTACTACTAGCTGGCCTGAAAGCCATTAAAGTGTTTAGGAAATTGAACCATGACCAGTAAATCACTATGATTACATGACTTTTATTGCAGGGAATGGTTCCACATGCAGCCTTGAGTGTGTGTGCAAATATACATGTGTATGATCGTTCCTATTTCTTTCACGTAAAAATATCAAGCAACTTAAATTGTATATTCTCCTTTTATTATTTATTTGCAATACTCACTTATACTACTTACTAATGATTTCAATTCTTTAGAAGTTTTCTTCTTTGACATTCAAAATAAGAACTATTAACAACTGAAAAATCTTCTTTAATGGACGGTAAGACAAATATTGAAAAATATTGTTCACTTTTTTTGAGATTATTTGCAGAAACCTGTCAAAGAGATCTGTAAGTTTCAGTGCACAGAGAAGTAGGGCTGGAGTGGATCAAAATTCTCATTCAGAGAGATAACTGGCAGACAACAGAAATTAAATTAAAGCTGTCCACCAAGTACTTTAGGGGGAAAAAAAGTCTTGCAAGAGCAGAATAGTTACCAATTGGAGGCCATGCACTGTCCAAAAGCAAAACTCATCAAACTGCCACCACGCAGCTAAATTCCTTCACATACCAGCTCTCTTCACTCAGCCTTCCAGTTAAACATGAATAATGAACACTTCAATAGGTCACAAGCAGCAAATAGCTCCTGATTACTCAAGTGAATGAGAAAAATCACAACAACAAAGGTTTCCAAAGGTCATTGGAAGAGGATTATTAATTCCAAATATGACAGTCCCAGACCGTCAAACTATCAGGGCCTACTGAAAACAATATGTATCTTACAGATGCCTGTACAACTGGTAAGACTGTTCGCAGGTTTGAGACTCACTATATCTTTTCCCCTTTCTCTTCCTGGCATGTGGACAGTAATATGCAAACTTAAGATTCCCTATTTATTTGATCACATGATCTCCCCTGCTCCTATTGCATCAACATTTACAGGAGTTAGGAAAGTGTACTAATTCTGCCCACTTCTTATGTATTATTCTGATTGATTTTCCTTGTCAGAACCTGGACTTAAGACAGCTTGCAAAACTTAAAAAGGCTACAGAAATATATACAGTTCACACACACACACACACTCAAAGTTATTGTTAAGATATAAATTAACCTATCTACAATATTAAAATCAATTTAAAACATATCTATTCAGGAAATAAATAAATAGAAGAAACAGAAAAAAAGGACCAATAAAAGAAAAGAAAATGAAATACAAATTATTTTCTATTTGGTTATACTCTTCCTGAATTGTAATTGTTTGCATTCTATGCCATAACTATTCTTTCCATTGTTCTTTCCATTTACATGTGTGAGGGAAAGAAAGGGAGCACCCCCAAATGGTTGGTTCAGAGAAAGCCCCAACACCACCAAATACCTTTGAAACGAGGGAATTTGCTGAGCTGGAGGTGCTGTTAGACACCTGTTTGTCTAACTGAACTCTAAAAATTAAATAATCCAAGCTGACAAAATACAACTGGCATTTTTCTGTAAGAAAGAATATGAAAACATTTTTAAATCACCAGAAGAAAAGGAAACAAGAATGAAAATAATCAAAAAAATGGAAAGCATATTTTTAATGGTAACCACAGTGTTACGGGTTTGGAAAATTCCCCTGCTTAGACATTACGCCCCAGTTCAGGAATTACCACCTCTGCACAATGAGAGAGAATACAAGACAGTATTACAAGCTTGAGGCCAATGTCCAATGGAGTCATTCTGCTGGTGCAAACAATGCTGATGGTGCACCTAGTTCTACATTAAGGGCAAAGAGGGAACCAAACATGGTGTATAGTACAGTACTGAATTATCCTTGTCAGAAATTAGGGGGAAGAAAACATAATCAATTTTTCTTTGCCACTTTAGATTATATTAATAAAGTCTTTACCAATGCTAAATATTACAACTGGTTGCTCAGCTGTAAAAAACAACAAAACTTTGCTAGAACATTGTCTCTGTCTACCAACATTACGCTGAGTTTAAGCCTGAATCTCAGTCCCAATTTCACCATACACAGAAATAAAAAATGATAAGCGTAGTCCAAACCTACCCTGACTAAAATGTTAGAAGTTAAATTTTATTATCCCGCAGGTTCTGCACTCCCTAATCTATTTTCTTTTCTTTCTGGCATCCCCTGTTTTCCCCCATCTGGCACCAGAACTGAACTTTTCAAGGTCAGTTTTGTTGAACTGGTTCCTTCCTCCTCTATGATTCTCATTCTAAAGTTCCAATAAGACCACAAATCCCACCTTTTAGGCATAAGCCCAGCATGCTCCTTCCTGAAGACTTTAAACAGAAATCTATTACTCAAATACTGAAACGATTCTACTGTTGTCTAGTTTTTCTGATTCTACTTCAACAATACTACTATTTAAACATGTTGTTTACAGGAAGATAAATTGTTTTGTCCTGGAATAATTCCCAGTAAAGAAACTCACATAATTACAATATCATATTTGTATATGTATTGTAACATTATAAAATATTCTCTTGAAACCTCAGGGCAAGCAACAGAGAACAGCACAATATTTTTAACCACTACCAGCACCCCATCAAAGAAACAACCATAAAGCACAAGTCCCAAGAAACTATTTTCAGATATTGGGAAATAGCTCTGAACCACTGATACTGAAATAATAATTTTCAATATGCGAATACAATAACACAGAAAAATTAAGACCAATATGTGTTGAATTTCACTACAACTGTGTATTGTGTTGTTAAAATTTTGAATTATCCTTGTCAGAAATTATGGGGAAGAAAACATAATTAATTTTTCTTTGCCACTTTAGATTATATTAGTAAAATCTTTACCAATGCTGAATATTACAGGTATTTATGTAAACAGCTTTTAGGAAATTGAGCAGGATTACTAAATGAGCACTGAGGAAAAGAGATGTTTATGTAATAGGAGGCAAAAAGGAAAAAATTGTCTTCATTCCCAGGGGAAGTGATGGTGGGAACAAATGAAGAATATACTTTCTAGCATGCTTCCAGCATTCAACATGCACAAAATAATTGTTAATTTGTTAATATTTCATTGTACATGTACAATGTACATGTACACCATACCACCTTTAACGCACTGAAATTCATTTATGAAGCTATGCTTGGTTCATACTTGGAAGGGAGAACACCAGGGAATGAGAGACCACCAGGAAATACCAGGTAGGTCTAGTTGAATCTTGCCTGGAAACTATCGCCAGTCAGAGTCACCTTAGGATCACCGTAAGTAAAAAATGACTTGAAGACCACCACCACCACCACAACAAAACAAATTAATTAACCTCTACCAGCTTCTGACTGTTCTTGCATACTCAGGTATTTCCTCTAGTAATAAAACCCTTTAATTCCTTACCTCACTTTTAATCTTTTTGCACAAAGATTACTTTTAATCAAAACTTGTGGCTTCTGCTTTCCATAATAAATTGGTGGCACATGAAGACAGTTGTTACTAGTAGCAATGCTTGCCATGTTGCAGTTATGCACCTTTAAGTTGACATCCTTATCATAGAGTTTTCCTGGCAAGGTTTTCTCAGAGAAGGTTTCCCATTGTCTTCCTCTTAGACTGAGGTTACCTAGTGGGGTTCCATGGCTGAGTAGAGATTCAAACCTTGGTCTCCTAGAGTCCTAGTTGAACACTCAAACAAGTATATTACACTGGCCCATAATATTTGCCATACCAGGTCAATTATTCCATCCTTTGTGGAAAATTAATTTTTATTTTAGAAGGTTGCTCATTAGAAACATCCATATGATTAAAAATGTATGAAAATAAAAACCAAGCTCTGTGTGATGCCACAGAAGAGACTGATATGATAGCTGATGGCTATTTTAGGATATTTTCATTGTAATACTGTTCCCATGTTTAATATGTTGATGCAGGGTTGGTATTCAGGAATGAGACCAAAATTTCATGATAAGACAGTATTTTTAAAGAGTTGTTACAATGAAAGAAGACTTAGTAGCCCTTTTTGGTCAAAATACTAATGGGAGGGGAATGTATAAAATGCAACATTTGAATAGAACGTATCCTCAGTATAGCCTCCATCACAATTATATGCTAGGATCATATGTAATAAGGCAAGGACTCTTAAGGATTTAGATAGCTTCTCAGAAGGAGATGGGGTTAACAGCAGAACCAGGTGCTCAGCATTCAGAACGCTTCTGAATCATACTGAGACAACAGCCCTCTCTGTGGAAGAATGCTTCATACGCTCCTTCTGTTAGGGTAGTATCCAATGCTGTAACAGTCTTCATCCTGAAGTCTGCTTCCCCTGAACCCCAAGACAACAAAAGAGAGATACCAGATCTGTTCACTGGTTAAAATCCTATGTTGATTAAAAACAGGATGGTAGGGAATTAGAGTTGAGCACTTTAGTTCTACCCCATGCTCTCCTGGCACCCCAATCAGCTGCCATGATTCAAGGGACATATTTTGCAATTCTCCACAGCTGTGAGCTGATCACATTATACAGAATATTCCATAAAGAATCTCCCATTAATATTCACAATACTGGTGTGCTGCAACATTAATGATCAAGACACAACATCCTTGATAAATTCTAAACCATGCTATATACTTGCTACCCTGGAACATTAAACCCTGATTTAATGCTGTGGAAATAAACAAGGGTGAGTCACCCCCTTCCTCCTGACATAGCTTTTGGAGACCATTCTTCTCAACAGCATATATTCCTAAAGCTCAAATACACCACAACATCTTGTTACATCTAATCTTGGAGACTTTTTGTTAATGTCAGCAGGCCAGCATCAAGCCGTGATATGGATTATGACTTGTTAACAAACAACAGCTTACCACTGCATACAAAACATGCTGACGGACCTAATGCCAGAGTGCTTCCATAAGAAGATAACAATTCATGCTATAACAAAAGATGTCTGGTAATTTACTTTCTTCTATAATTCTTTTTAGATCTTCTAACACACAATGTAATGACCAGAGAATGGACAACAACAACCAAAGATTGAGTATGTTAAAATAAACTCCAAAAGGAGGTCTTTCAATGTTATATGCTAGGTTCAGTTGCAAGAATGAGATGAATGACCAGGCTTATAAGAACACTTTCCCTTTAAACTCCACTAATAAAGAACATTGATTATTTCAATTTATTCTTCATCATAATTTCACATTTCAGTCACTCAGTCCACATTGCTTGATTAATCTTCCTTCCGTGAAAATTAGGCCCAGGGTTCTTTATTTATCAAATCCTCTTTCTAGTATGTTTATCTTTCCTGTGTAACAATCACAGTCTCAATGTTGTTGTGGTTGTTGTTGTTGTTGTTATATAGAGTGCCTGCAAAATGTTACTCATATTTTGTCAACTCTCCTGAGAAAAACAAGCTGCATTGTACATGAGCATATTAACAAAAGTCTCATTCTTAACAAGTTGAAGCAGCCTACAGAGAGAAATAAGCATCCCCCATGAGAATTTTCACTCCCACTATGTAAGCATAAAATCAAAAGTGCTTTAGTTTTCATCAAGGTTTCTACAACTTGCACAAAAATATCTCTGTGCAAAACTACTGACCTTTCCCCATTCTGAAGCAAAGCATACACACAGCAAACACAGAAATATTGGGTGAGTTCCCCAAGAAGGCCACAGATATTTAAGTTCAGATACATAATTTGCATAATTTATCCAGTTTGTGCAAAAACATTCTCACAAATATGAAAACTGCTAAGACCAACAAGAAAATATCTCACTCTCACACACAAGTCAGATGTTATTAACTGCTACCTAAATGTTGCTGGGGCATGCAAACAGCACTAGCCTTAAAGTTACAGTAAACTGGACTTCTCATTCAACATGACAGTTATGAAAAGAGTTTTTATTTATAAAACACTTGTCCTTTGATTATTTCTGACAGCTGAAATGTAAGTTCACTAATAGGGTTTTTTTTATATCATCAAGCTCTCTGTAGAATTAAGACAAGCTGTGCAAAACCCCCATCCACTACCTGCTTCACATTATACTGTACTCCAGATGCTGATTCTACATGTAATTTCAATCGTGTAAGATCTAAAATGCCTATTGCACACATCTATACTTTGAGCACAATAGATTCATACTGAAAGACACCAAATGTACACAACATCTAATTCAGGGGTGAGAATCTGGTCTTCAAAAAGGATTCTGCCTACAGTTTCCATCAGCTCTGGCCACTATGGCTAATTGTGACAAGCTATGGAATCTGAAGTCCAGAAATAGCTAGAACACCACACTGCCTATGAATAATGTAATTTCTAATGAATGCTAACTGCCTGACATATCTGTCTTTCTGAGCCTTCTCTCTTTTTCTTTCTATCCTCCCTGTGTGTGAGAGAGATGAGGAGGGAGGGAGGGAGAGAGAGAGAGAGAACATGGCAACATGGGCTGGTAGGTTCAAGTCCTCTTCTCTCTTATATACATAAAGGATGGAAATAAGTGCAGAAGGACATTCAACTGCTCCAGAAGGTTAGCAAACTCCCACTCCCAGAAAAGCATGGGAGGTACAGCTAGAACTGGAGAGGTAAGAATGAAATGGTAAAAACTGAGGTCTTTTCCCTTCCTCCAGTAGAAAGCCTCTACTGAATCAAGGCACAATACATAGTCTTTCCATTAAGAAAAACTTCTGTACGTGACTAAGTCTTTTCAAATTTATGAGCACATGTGCAGAAAAATGAAATATGTTCATAATTTTCACATATGTCTCTAACTGTATACACAGGGAAAAGGCAGATTAGTGATTTTAAAAGCAGCAGTAGGCCATAATGGATCAAACTCTTTGGTAATATTTAAGCAAAGAAAATGAGAGAAAATGTACTTCTGATCTTCTAATCTGTACAAACGTAAACAATCCCTCTTTTAGGAATTACTTCAGAAAATTTCCAGAGAACTAGTTAGTTAAAAAATAAGTACAAAAAGCATGCAAATGTCTTTATTTATCCAATAATGAAGACATGTCCTTATTTTGCTGTTCAGTGGCAAAAGTCACAATTATTGTATCTGCTGGCATATAAAGCCCTTTCCGCATGTGGGAAAGGAACCGCACAAAGACGAGACTCAACGGATTCCTTCAGCGTCCAGGCTAGTCTGTCGGGATGAGGAGCAGTGCGAGCTCATCGCTCTGCACTGCTCCGGCATCCAAAATGGTGGCTTCCGGTTGGTGGAGGCTCTCCACCAACCAGAGAAGCTCACCAGCCTAAAGCCCGCCCCCGGCAGATCTGCAGGCAGGCACGCACTTGTGTGTGCCTGCAGATCTGCACTGGGGCGCGGCGACGGAGAGGCACAGAGCCACATGCTCCGTGCTTTTAAAAACCTCTTAAAAGAGGTTTTTAAAAAGCACACTGTGCGACCAGTTCCGGTCGCTCCGAACCAGACTGAGGTGTGGAACTACAAAAAGTAGTCCGCCCCAGTCCACTCCACGGTGCAGAAGACCTCCATCGGAGGTCATTCTGCACCATTTTAATAGCCCGGTGCAGAAAGGGCTCAAGACTCACTTTCCTCCCCAAAAAATACTGTTTGAAAACAGGGTATGTCTTATATGCTTGTGTATTTTATACAACAGTAAATAGTATTTGTTCGCATACAAATGGGGTGTGTCATAGGCCGGCAAATACAGTAGGTTTGGCATAGGCCTTAAAAAAAGATGATCCTCACATGTGTTAGTTTGAAAGGAATATTACTTGCAGAGGCAACACTATCATAAATAGTGCAGTCAATGTTTAATTTGTGGTGGTGAAAAAGAAGTCAACTTAATACAAGGTATAGCAGCAATTTTATTTATACTAACCTGTATTTTGATTGGCCATGAAAAGTTGCTGACATACACATAGAAAGTGATATTTGGGTTGCTCCTGAAGTTGAACTTTTCACAGGAAAAACTATCTCTGTATTCCTTGATATTACTCCTTGAAACTACAGGAATCTCTTCTCCAGATATCGTTCCAGCTATAAAAATATGTGAAATTAATTAAAGTTAGGACAATTTTTAAAATTCAGTTTATCTTGTATCCCATTCCCCCAATGATACAGGGTATAGGACAATATCAAACTAATATGCATAAAGTTGTACATTATTGTAAGGAAAAATGTAAAATGAAACAAATTCAAAGGCTAAAAAGCTACTTAATCCTGCCTGATTCAAGGAAGGATATTATTAATTTCAGAAAATGTTGCTTCAAGCTTCAATGAAAATTCAAGAAAAAAGAACTTGCCATTCTCCCAGAATTCCCTGTTTGCTGCTCAAATCAAGCACCTTGGATGCTTGGATATTGTGATGGAAGGGGGAAAGAGCATCAAAATATAAATATAAATATAAAAAAATACAAATAAATAGAAACAGAAATAAATAGAAATAAAAATCTAAAATAAGCACTTACAGTTTAGGAAGCAACACAAAAATAAAAATAAAATGTGAATTTATAAATAAATATATCCATCCATCCCAATGGTTGCTTCCAAGGAATATGGATGATTCATATGCACATGCCGACACATCAACATCCACACTGAGTTTATAGAAACTTTATCCCACTTAAACATGTAACTGCAATATATTTCACAACTAATTTATATATAAAATTGCATGAGATATTCAAGTGTGAAAATATAGTTCTCTAGATTATAAAATATTCCTTTATTATCTCAGCTATTCTGAAAAAGGTTAATATTAAGCGAGATAAACATATCTCATTTGCAAGACATGAAACTTTTCTGCAATCCTGTTTGATCTCTATATATTGCTGAATTGAAGAAATGAAACAAAAGCTTACGAATATAAGAAAAGAAGAATGAGAGTTTTTGATTTAAAAAAAATCACACAAAACAGCAGAAAAAGTATTGTTAGACTGGTAACAGGCATACAACAGCAACATTGGTATTGTGTCTAATTAAGCAATAGAATGTAAACTGCAGAAGGGAAAGAAGGAATGCGCTTTTACTAATTTCTCTCTTGGAATGTCTCTTCTAATTTCCCTCTGAGAATTGATTATTACAGAAGATGGCACAAGGGACTGGAGAGAAAAATGGACAGAGGGATGGATTAAGTTCTTTCAACATACAATGCTTCTTGCTTCTTCCTGCAACTACCCATTCACCTTCACTTTCAGTACTGCAAAAAAACGAGAGCCTAGAAGTCCCATATTTACCCAGTGGGCAAACACTTAGTTCTAAATGTAAGTAAATTCAGTAATAATCTAGGAAGTTCATACTTGAATATTTGGAATAGGAAACCTGCATTCTGTTTCATTACTGTAAAATAAATGTCACATTTTATCTGCTTTCTGCTACCTTCTCTGTGCTTTCCGACTTTTAAACATTCATTTAAAGATTCATAGCCTGATACTCCAAGATACTTAAGGGAACAACAAAACTGTCTATGTTACCTATCATACTAGACAATACATAGAACTTCAAGCCCTCAGTATTGTTAGAATGAACTGCTTTGAGGGCTCTTCACACACTCCTATGGCAACACATGTAACTACAAAAAGTCTGCAGAAGATGATGGTGGTTGTAAAACAGAATATATTTTGAGAAATATATTTGATTGCACCTCATTGATGTGTGTCCTACATATCAACAAATGCACGATTCCCTTTCAACTATTGTGATGTTCACCAGGTATAAACATAACTTGACACTTAGAGAAAACAGATATATTGCACACACAGTGCGATTTGCCTTCCGCTCTTAACCATTCTGCATAATTAATTAAAAATGCAGTCAATGGTGTTCTCCTTGGATATGTTCTTAGAAAGTCAACAGAACCAATTCAAAGAAACTTTCTAAACAAAGCTTTTTATTAAAGCCAATACAAAAATTAGGTTCACAAGTATAGGGGGGAAGGAAGATAAGCAGGTTCTTTTATCAGCACACACAGAAGGATTTTATTGTTTGATATCAATGTTAAGGTTAATAATTAAATTCCTAGCTTGAACATTGAAACAAAGAAATTAAAAACTTAGTCTCTGAAGTAGTTAAGAAAGTAATTTATCTTAATTAAAATCACTGCGTTCATAACACTGCCATTCTAAAAATTTAAAGAGCATACAAGGTTTTGCAACCCAAGTAATTTTAATTGAATAGGGAAGAAAGTTAACATATTAATGAACCTTTATTCAGATTCCAAATTATCTGAGTTTTAAGTAATATCATTAATAATAGTATAATGAGAATGGAAAAAAGAATATATTTTATTAAGCTTTACTAATAAGAAACAAAAAGGCAATCATGTAAATATAATTTGAATATAACTACTTTAGATAATGCAGAAAAAAAGGGAAAAAATACACACTTTCTTACCTGTTGAGCCAATGGACCAAGTGATATTCAGGTTAAAGTTATTTGATGCATTAATTGATACGTCCAAATTTTTGTTTGACTAAAATTTTAAAAAGGAAAACATGAATATTAAATAAGTATATTACTCAGAGGAATTGCTGAAGCTCTGACCAGTTATTGAAGTACTCTCCCAGATCCTAAAGACACTGGACATGATCAATAATAATGCATGTCCCTACAAGCTTCCATAACTCTGTTGGCCAAAGCTAGCAGATGAAGCATTTTGTATATAGCTCTCTGTTAGCCAATATAGATTTCAAATGGACTTCCCACTGATTTCAGAGAAAAATTCTGATAGACAGAAACCAGCAAAGTTGACCCTCATGAGCAACTAGGAAGGCCTAGCAAAAATGATGGAAGGAGGAAAATGCCATTCTAAGCTAGAAATAAAAGCAGGATGCAACAAATAGGATTCTGAACTATGGCCAATCACCTCAAACCATGACCCCATGCATGTTCTGGTATCCACATAGTACATTTGAGTGCATTATCAATCCAGAGGACAAGATGCTGCAAAGTCTTTGGGAGGTCTTAGGCAGTATTACACTTCAACTTCTAATTTGTAACATGAGGATGGCCTACGTTAAATATGTGTTTCATTGATTTATACAAAAAATGTGTGTAAAGCAGCTTCTCAGCTTTGGAAAAAGTACTGTATAAATATAGCCTAGATCAGTGCTTCTCAAAACAGTGGGCCACAGCCTGGTTTGTGAGCCACTGGCCGCTGGTTCATGGCGACCCAGAACATGTGCTCATGACTTGTTATATGGAATCACCATCATTACCACAGCACGGTTTGGCCTCAGAACTCCCCCTCTTGCCCTGACTGGAGGTACAAGCTTTTTTGGTAAAGCAGGTTTAAAATACCCTCACATTTATTTATGTCTTTGTTATTATAATCAATGGCAGCTATACTCCTGACACTGTAAGGTATCAACCTTTACTTGTATCTAAAAAGAAAAAAAAATGTAGAGGGGATGAGGTGAAGAAGGCATGGAAACAAATACAGGAAAAGATCTTCATAGGAAATCCAAATGAATTCCAAAGGCAGATGTCCCTTCATTTTGAAAGAAGCCTTGAAGTGGTCTCTAGAAAATTAAATTTATTTTTATTTATTTTTGTAAGGTTTCCCTGAACTTGTTGTTTTATTTCACATGTGCATATTACTATTTTTGAAGAAAAAGTTCAAACATGTTGAAACTCTATCTCCTTTTTTTAAGCTTAAGAATCTATCACTATTATTTCCTTATTATTTTTGCCTCTGGTACCAAATTTTCTGTTAAAGAAGTAACGTGCTAGAACACATGTACTGCATTAACTGAGGTATACCTGTATCAGTGGTATGCTTTCTGATAGTGGAGGAAAAGTGCTTATTCTTGGATCTATAAAAGTTGAGGAAAAGTAGACACTGGTTGTGTTGTCAGTGAAGACACGAACTGGAAGAGCTAACATACACTTTACTGAGGCAGGAGATTCCCGAAGCCCCTTCCCATTTCAGTAAGATACGAGCTAATCCTTTATGTTCAGGTTTTCAACACCTCACACCCTAAGTCCTCCAACAGCCACTGTTTTGCTACAGTTTTTACACAGACAGGAATAAGAACTTCTCTTTCACTATCAAAAAGTACCCCACTGATATATAATACCAGCACCCTAATACTCACAAGATGTTCATCCCAATCAGCTATATCAGAGCAAATCTATAAGCCATCCCTGCCCTCACAGTCAGCAGTTGCACGGTTGCAGATACACATATTCTGCAGTTACTTTCCAAATCCTTTCTGCCTATGAGGGTTTGAGAAATGCAGTCCTACAACACAGAAGATGCAACCAAACTTTCCACTCGTTCTAGTATTGGAAAACACCTTGAATTATAGGCCTGTGGTCTCAAAAGTATTAATTTTCTAAACTCTGGGCCACCACCATTCCTGTATTTATTTATTTTGGAGTACATCCCATTGATGACAGTGGGACTGGTTTTGTTTTGTTTTTTTGTAACAGCATGTGTTAAGATTGATTCAATAGAACACATTTTTGGCCAGACAGATAAAAATTTGGATATTGCTGTCAGAAATACTATGACTTGTTTTACCCAACTGATTTTTTATTTCATTAAAGAGAGAGAGATTTTAATAATTTTATTTTCTAATTTGTTATATATATTGAAAGGCTGTTGGTGTTATTAGTACATCAACTCTTTCTCAGCCCTGGGGCTCATACTGGCTAAAAAAAATGACAGTCCACAGATTGCATAGTTTGAAAAGCACTGTCCCAGATCAGGGATGAGAAACTAGTGGTCAAACAGATGTTCCTGGATTGCAAATTCTGTCACCTCTCATTTCTGCTCATGCTGGCTAGAGTTGACAGCTTCAAACAACATATGGAGAGTCTCAAGTTGTTCTTTCTTTCCCTAGATATCTAAGATTAGGATGCCAGCTCTGGCAGCATCAGACATACTTAACTGGATAGAAGAACAATACACAACAGCATATAAGACTTTGCAAGATCCATATTCTTTCATTTTAAATGTTTTTACCCTATTACAGCACAGGTTTTGTTTCACTTTTTAAGGATTATCTTTTCATATTATATTCTACATTTCAATCCAAAATGATCATTTCTGTGGGAAAGATACAAAGAAATTAACAGACCAAACAGCTTTTTCCAGTTTTTGCATATTGACAAATCCATTGGTCATTAAGTCAAGTAGGATTTTGTTAACCCACAGAATTAAGATGTGGAGCAACTCATCAACCTATATGCTCCTGGTGGGGAAAAAGTTCCATCTCCAGTATCAACAGCTCCACAAAAGGTATCTAAAATATATTATTTTGAAAAATATATGACATTATTAAGGAAGTCTAAGATATATTTTTTTTTTAGTTATTCTTTCACAGCTAAATCTATTGATCCGGTATGATTCAAGATGTGGTGTTGCAGCTAGATGTTTTCAGCGCACAAATATTGTACTTCACAGATCTTTTGAAGAATAAGGAGCAATATTAATCTCATTCCGCATAGAAAGACTAAATGGTTGTGAACAGAGGGGGGAAAATGAGAGATCAGATGGCACTAAGTTGCTTGGCCTCAGTAGCTATTGTGGTGGTTTGGATGAGATTGATGGAAAGGGTGTTATAAATAAATGTTGTTGTTTTGTTGTTGTTGTTAAACATCTTAGTCAGCTTTGTAGTAAAACTGCAGACTTCAGACACTTGATGCTCTACAATTCTTTTTAAGTAACACCCGACTGAATTGATAACTATAAATGTACACAATTATAAAATTGCTACAGAACAACACAGCAATACTAAATGGAGCAGCCTTCTCTAAGTGGCATTAGATTCTATAAATAACTGTTAAGGATGAGTGAAAGAATACTAGAGAAGAATTTGCTAACAAAATTTCGTCAGAGTCCGATAGTTAAAACATACGTCACTTGATGGAGTAAACATTAGTCCTGAACTGGAGACACTGTATTTATGCTAGCTGACAACAAATACTTTAAAAAGAAACCAAAAAGATAAATAAGACCAAATCTATGAATACTAAATAACTGTACTATAAATAATTACATGTATGAACTTACCTGCTCAGGACTTGCAATGAAATTTATAGCAGTGTGATAGCGATCATCTTCTTGTAATAAACTGAAGGTAAACTGATAGTCAATCAGTAAGCTATCTGTGAAGAAAACATTTTAAAATGAGTACGTGGTCTTATATTATTTACATTTAGTTTTGCTAAGATTCATTAAGTCTTTACTATAACATGACCAATGTTGTAGCACAATCAATACATTATTATTACAAAGAGAAGATATCTGCCTGAAAATCTATTCCGTTTCTATGTTGCTGCACTGGTTTACTCATTTCTTTTCCCTCATGCCTGACTACTCAAGCCATATGAGGAAGACAGGCAGGTGGAATGCAACAACATTACATGTCAAACATTTTCCCATTTAGAGTCTTGACAGAAGTTGCAGTAAACTTAATAACATGAGTCACACATTTTCATATTTTTTAAATCAGATAACATTTTCAATATTTGAGCCTAAACCCAATTGTAACTGCTAAGGAGGGAAATTCATTCAGGGGAACTTTTACATCAATACTTATGTAAATTACATTGACTGAGTGGGTTTACTCTAGTTCGGACTAACATTTGGTTTTATGCCTTGAGGAACGTCTTAAAAAGAATACAAAACTATAAATCCTACCCTAAGCAGCAATTAATGTAAATACATGCTACATTATTTTTTATAGAACAAGTATGTTTTACTCTTCCCTATACTTTTTCAATTTAGTAAAAAAAAAAAATCCACTAAGAATGTAGTAGTTTCAAATTCTTACAGTAAAATCACTCCATGTCTTTTATTAAAATAGATGTACTGGCGTACCTTCGTTAACAAAGCCTCTGACAAATAAGCTTTTTTTACAAAGTCTTCTTAAGCCAACCTAGCTCTCTTTTCTCCTTGTCTTCTGTCTAGTTGGAAGTTGTTGGGGAGTTTTTTGGTTTTTTTGTTTGTTTTTGGTTTTTTGGGAGAGGGACATTGGCATGGGGAGATTGGTGCAGGAGGGCTGGAGAAGCATAAACTTTCAGGGTTCAGTTGCAGCAGTGTGTATACAGTAAAAAATGCAATAAAAATGTGAGCTGAGAAAGGGCAGGATTTTAATTAATCCTACTATAGACACAAGTGCCAGCTTATAACAGGCAAAGTAAACAGCAGCTGCTTCCAAAATCCATCATTGAGCATGCATGAACAGCTAGAAAATATTAAGACAAAAATGCCTCACTGGCTATCCCCAGTATACTAATGAAACATGGACTTGTAGGTATAGACAACACAATGGAAATAAGAAGAAAAGTGAAAGCTGGTGAAAGAAAAAGCCATCAGTGGATGCATTTCGGAAGAAGCTTTCCAGTGGTCTACTGACACATCTGACACAAGAACTGCTTTTGTCTCTGTGTGTGTTTGTGTGTATAGAATCCTATCTGTTGAAAAAGTAATGCCAAGGAATACTTCTACTTCATTAGCTGAGGTTTGCCTGTAATTGGTTTATTCTTACTTTAATAATACTGTACAGTTTCCAGTGCTCTTTAACTGAATCACACAGCACAATCACACTCAAAAGAGGGTTTTCTGATTCTACTTTGGCAATACCTTTTCAAAACATCAGATATTTGGCATTTAGCAATATAATTATTGGTATACGAGTTTTCCCACTTGTGGAAGGGCTGGAGGGCAGGGAAGGCTATAGGATGTTCATTTAAGATTTTACCAATAGGGCTATTCCACATATGCAGGCCAAGGAAACAGGCTTAACCAACCACTCATAAAGCAAACTCAGATTACACATCATTGGGATTTCTCAAATAGTTTGATATATGATCCTTAACAATTTACAGCCTAAGCTGTCCACAGCACTAACACAGAAAAGCATGTGAATCCTTTTGACGTTATATTCAAACTTGCTCTGTCTGTTTATACGCTAAGAAAAGTGTGTATGCTTTTCTGTGTTGTTGGTAAAAGTTCATATCCTAGTTTGGAATACACAAATTTGTTTCCATGTCACCAACATATTTTTAGAAAGTATATTGCAGCTTGCAGTAAAACAACTATCAAGCCAGAAAATTATTATTAGAAAGTACCCTTAAGTAGTTATCATGCACTTCAGCAGAAAATGTACACATCCTATGTTGACTAAACAATATGTAAATTATACCACAGCCTACAAGCTGAAAGAACCATTTTTCCTAACAATCCTAATTAATACAATTAATGCAAACTCTTATGTCTGTGATTTTCCAACAAATGTTCAAGTTTCTTCACCAGTTGTTTAAGCACTTCAGTAGAACAGGAGCTTTTGTGAAAACAGCAAATCTCATTAGCAAACAGTGAGATCTTATATACTTAAGGGAACCACAAAATTAAGTACATACTGATTATAATAGACAGTAAGCCTTACGAATATGAGAAATCTACACACATTTCAGAATAGATATTCCTAATTTAGGTCTTATTTAGGTGTAAGATCACAACTTTTTGATATCAAATACAATATTAACATATGGAAAATGCATATAAATCCAGATCCATATAGAAGATATAAAGATACACTCTTATTTGAAAACCTTCGTGCCCACAGTAGCAATGTGAAAGGCATAGTAATACCAGAGAAACATCAACGAATACAATGTTATAGGAACTCCTGCAGAGATCTTAGCAACCGTGTCATCATCCATCCATCACTACAATGTTCATTGACATTATCCCTGCACGGAAGGCAGCAGCACACAGGGACAGTAGAAACTTCAGGCCAATGTCACAGAGACCATTCCATACCCTGTCCCACAAGTGTACTGGCAGAAGGAACATACAATGTTTCCTTCAGTCTAAGGCCATTTCCGCACTACACTGTTGAAGTACTATTATTCAAGTTTCAACATCCTGTGGGATCCTGGGGTTTGTGGTTTACTGAGGTCAAAGAACTTTCTGACTGAGAATTCTAAATGCCCCTCCCTGAATTGCAAACCCCAAGATTATATAGGACGTTAAAAGTGGAATAATCACACTATAACAGTGTTGTGCGGAAATGGTCTGTTTCCACACTGCTCACTAGAGATATGAACATTAGTGGAAAAGATCTGCTAGACAAACTGTATCAATTGCTGAATGGTAGGTCAACACACATATTAGAAGCAAAATGACTAAACTGAAGCTATTGGACTTTGGACATATATTCATGAGAAAACAATGGAACAACAATGAAGAGGTCGAGCACATTGCAGATGGATGACTCAAGGAAGCCATGGCCCTGAGTCTGACAGGCCAGAACATGCTGTTATTAACAGGATCTTTGGGAAATTTGTCATTCATAGGGTCACATGTTTTACTTATTTAAAAAGTCAGCACATTCTAGTGGTTTCAGCATTAGATTAGTACTCCAGGATACTGGGGTTCAAATCCCTGCTTGGTCAGGGAAACACACCAGGCGACCTTAGGCGCGTTGCATTCATTCAGCCTTACAGGAAAGTAATGGCAAACTTCCAAGGAATAAATCTCACTGTGAAAACCCTATGGCAAGGTTTCCATAAGCCAGTCAGCTTGAAAGCACGTAACTGCAACTTATTTTAAAACTTCAGAAAGCAAATACCACGTCAAAGAGACACTTCCTCCTTCTCTCATGCACAGCAGGCAGTGCCTTTGCCAAGATGACATCTGCTATAACACATGTACAATATCCAAAAAGAAAGTATCCTGTCTTGCCTCAGAACTGTTGTTTTAAGTGTGTGTGTGTGTGTGTGTGTGTGTGTACCCAATTAAATTGATTAACTAATTGATCAATTGACTACATTCCTAGGATTAACTGATTTAGATTCGTTCAGTCAGATGAAAGTCTTTGTAGCAGCTATAACAAATACCAATGAGCAAATGTTCATTCATGTTCATTAAAGCAGCAATTGAGAAAGGTTGCCTCTACCAATTCACTTTTGCATTCTGCAGGTTCTATTGTAGGACTTTGTATTTCTGTTGAATATACCTGAGACAGCTCCCTGTTACCTACGTTTATGGATTTCTGTATCACAGAAGATGCTATTACATATAATGGTTACTTTTTACTTTTAAAACTATATATTTTATTAGCATCATCTTTCTTGAATGTCTGTCCCAATTTTTCCTTAACATATTCTTCAAACACTATCTTAATTAGCATGGACTGCTGTTGCCATCTGTTGTCTCATTCCAAAATGTTTTTCTGATGATAACGTCTTCCCATTTGAACTCATTGCCCCAGATATCCATATAATTCCGACCCTTCCACTAACTATCTCACAATTTATTTATTTCTCTATCTTTCTTGTGATCTGCTCTGAAGTATCCTCTGTTCCTTTCCTTACCTTGACATATTGGCTACCTGTGTCAAAGTCAAGATTCAATTTGAACCCCATTTCAGAAAGTTGGCTAACTTTACTCAGACTGCTTTGGGCATAAACAATTTGGCCTTGGGTTTGAAGGTAAATTTTGCTTCAAAAAATGCAAAGGTTCCTCTCCCTCCCCACTGACTTGTATGGAGAAATAAATAAATAGGTGTAACTTGTTTGGTATTCTGGATTTAATACCCTAAAGGCACTATACTCCTGAAGCTAAGCAGTAATTGGATGGGAGACTGCCAACAGTGCCAGCTGCTGCAAGAGGGAACTGGCAAAATTAACTCTGAATATGCCCTGCCTAAAAAACCCCTATGTAATTCATGGGGTTGTCATAAATCGACTGGCAACTTGAAGGGACATACACACATGTAACTTGGTTTAATTTTCAGCAGACCTCCTCAACTCTACTTATGTGTGTGCTTTACCCTTGCTGCCACAACAGCAAGAGTGACCATTTTTTGACCTAAGAATACAATAGTGTTCTGTGAAAACACAAGTCACCAACATACTATGTACTATTATGTGTTGTTTTCTGGGTTCTTCTCTTCTGTGAAGTTCCATTGTTATGTTCCCACTTGTATACTCATGGATCTGTGGGTGTGATGATACAGTAATTTTATCCTTAGGGCAAAACTGTCTGAGTCCTTTATAAGAGCATTTCTTTGTTTCTCTTCTATGATCCCTTTCAATATCAGACACCTGTCCTCAAGTGAGCAGGGCAACGGGACAATCACCTAGCTATCTCCATTGACTCTAGAGAAGTTCTGCTACCTCCTTTTCTGCATATTTTATATTATGTTCATAGGATGTATCTTCTCAATCGTCTTCTGTTATGCTTCAGCCTCACCTGTCCACCACTTGTTTGTTTAATATTGGTTACGTTCATATTCCATATCCGCGGGACATAATGTGGCCACACTTTAACCTCACAACAAACCTGTGAGACAAGTCAGGTAGAGAAAGTGTCTGATCCAAGATCACCCAATAAGTTCCATGGTTCAAAGGGTACTTAAACCTTCATGTCCCAATTTGTATTCCAACACTCCAACCTCTGCACCAACTCCTATGCTACACTATATTATACTGGCTCACACTTAATGATTTGTCATTAACAGCCTATGCAGGTACACATGCCTCAAATACCCCTGCATTCAGTGGTCCCACCTGCCCTCTGTTTCTTGGTTTCAAGTAAATCATAGCAGAATATCTTTTTAGACCTTGCCACTTAATTCTGAAAGGTGGCGAATTAAGAGGACTGGGACTCTGTGGGTAAGGATTTCCATGTACAATGATATCTCTAATGTTCTTTGAACCCCTACAGGCACAGGCTAAATTATGCCAATAATGTAATTCCTATAGTATTCTTTTGTCAAGTAAGCTTTGTTACAATACTACAATTTGAAGGTCCAGTGAAATAAGAAATTTCATACCAATCCCATATTTTTCAGCTTGTTATCATTCAAATAATACATTTGACGAAGGCTGGGTGTTGTTTCCTTTCTGTTACATTTCCTTAGCTACCTCTGGCCATTATGTTAGCCAGCAAGGTGCTGCAGTAATTTAATATGCTGTGCATTAGATTTCCACACCCCTAGACAGTCACAGTTGGAGAAGGCTTAGTGGAATTCACACTTTCCCAAGGTCTTCTAGTTTTGTAGTTTTTCCCCATCTGATTTCAGTATTAGATAGCTTCCTCAGGAGTTTATGTGCCAAGGATATTTCACATCTCTAACATAACAAGTGAGGGAAACACATCTGAGTCATGGAAGAGTTTTATTAGTATGAGCAAATAAAATGAAGATTATTCTCCTGCATGCTGAATAGCCATTTCTTGACAAGACTAGAAAGTCTTAAATGCAATAAAATGTTGCTACTGAATAAAGTTGTGGAGGACATAGTTTTGTAAAATAAATTGCAAAAAAGGTAAAGTCCATCTAACAACTCCTGTTTGCACTGATGTATTTTATTACCAAGGCACATGTATTAGCTAACAAGCAAGTGCAGAAGCTTTTAGTTCTACTGCAAACATTTAATCAAAAATACTGCAGCGTATATATCCATAAGCTTTATATTAAAAAAAAAGAAAGACTATTTAAGATTTTGTTTCCAGGTTTACCGAAACAGATTCACAAAAACAAATTAGTTTAATTAAGAAAGAAGCCTGTATTGATTGTGACCAAATTAAACTACAATGGTTAGCATTAGGAGAGTGAAAATCTGATGACCTTAAAGCCAGCAGACATTACATTTCTAATACCTCAATGCCACCTGTGCTATAACAGCAAGGGCAACACTCAGTGTGCATCTGTGGGGTGGCTGAAAAATATTTATGAGGCCACTTTGGTGATTTATGGACCAAAGCCTAGAATTAAGTCTAGATTACCAGTTGTGCAACTGGAGCAAATATTCTGGAGCTGTCAGTGGCTAGAAGCCTCATGACGTTGGTTGGTGCCACACATATATGCACAGACAAATACAAACAGACCTCTGGCATGGTAATGCCATCAAGACAGAAACACTCTTGAAACAAAGGAGACTCCAGATCTTTGTTTTCACATCCTCCCAAAGGGTTGGTAGCATTTAAAATCCACTCTGACTTCATTTCTAACTGAAGAGGAAGTGAAGGTATCAAGGGTGCATTGGGGCCACTACCTCTGAGGCTCTGGCCTTAGTCATTCCAGGGGAGATTCTGAGAGAGACTTTTCTCCTGAAGGCCTGACAAGCACTGGTGCTGGTTCCAGGGTGTGCTTCTCTTGGCCTAACAACATTGTCAAAATTGTTAGGCCCAATACTAGAGGATTAACACTTTCACAAAGAGGCCCTATTTTGAGACTTCCTCCAAGGTTCCAACTCCCTTAATCTTGGCCTTACTCAGAACCAACAGGCCAGCAACACAGCAACAGGTATGCCCAGATACATTTAACCAGGAATAAACCCCTCACCACCATTTTTGCTGCTATCTGCTCTCCCCCTTTCATTACCTGCTGAGTACTCCCCCCTTACCACCATCATGGCCCACCATCACCATTAAAGCAACTGCCTGCCCCCTATGGAAAACACCACCAGCTCTCCATAGATCTGGTGCAGCCTCAAATACTTGACTATAAGAGGTCCTCAAAACTAGGTACCAAAGGTGCAGTGCCCTGGAGATCACCTTAGGCACAGAAAGGTAAAATTTCCAGAAATTTTGAAGCTAGAAGAGGGAAGGAAATTTTCAGAAAACAAGGGAGATGCTATATTGGCACTGTGATGAACCCTAGGGGTGTAGTTATCTTGAATGGTAGAGAAGCTGCCCAGCAACAGGTTGCCAGGTAACCAGAACAGCCACTCCATAGAGGAACCCAGCCCAGTAGTGGGAAGGAGGGGTTGGAGGGCTGTCGGGAAGAGGCTTATATAGCAGGCACACTTATTTGGTTTAGGTGTCAGATTTCAGGGAGCAAGGGCTAAGGGTGAATCCTTCAGCCAGAGAAATTCTCATTCAGCCAAGGCAGAATGAATGAAAGGGGGTGTTTCCTCAGAGAAATCAACCCACTTTGGGAACTGGTCAGAGAGAGTGACCTAGATCGAGGAACAGAGCCTTTGGCAAAAGGATAGCCAGAGGGCTTTGTGTGACAGAGACCTGTGCCTTTATGCCAACATAAAGATATAAGAAACTAAATGCATTCCGAAGATCTGTTTGAACTTGGACATACATACAAAACCAATACTTTATTCTGTGTGTTATTTTAATAATGATTATATTTTTATAAATTTTGACTCAGCTGAATAATTTTCAGTGGTTTTAACCAAAGTGAAACATGCCACCATAGATCAGTAAAACATTCTAAATAGCAACTGAAAGGCTTTACCGTTTTTACATAAAGGTGATGTTTTAAAGGGAAAGGCCAGAGCTGTGTGACGTGGCAAGATGCTTTGGCAGACTGAAGGAAGCTGCCATACCCATCTGTGAGGAAAAAAGCAGGCCTTGTCACAGGTATCCCCTTCAGACTGAATGTCACTTTATGGCTTCAGGGACATAAATGGCATTATGTATAATTTGTCTTAGAATACAAGTGTCATGTCTGATGCATTAAAAGTACAGCTTTTCTCCAGAAAAGAATTACACATTGTATTTATTATTTTTAACTTTTTATTTTTGTTACAAATGGAGCTATAAGATTCTGAACTGTTTAAGAACAGCTAAACCATAAGAATCCTCTTTGCTTTTGCTCGTTTATGAGTAAATTCATAAAAACGAGAAATCATCAACGTTAGCAAAACAAAGGAAATCATTCTGTTTCCTCTAGGTCCCCATAGCGCCAAACAGACAGAATGCCCTCCTCATCATAAAAAGAACTCAGAAAAGGAAATCAAGACCAGGAATTGCAATGATGTGAGATCTTGTACATGGTCTCATCTAAAGGTTGTGTTTTTAATAAAAGAGGGGGGAGGCACTAAATTCTGAACACCTATTATTTTATTCTAAAATAAAAGATTTGTCATTCTAAAAGAAAATATCCCATAATACATTTGCTCGACTGTTCTGTTAAAAAAAATGCTGCTGTTTCTTTTTTTTCTTTTTTAAGAAAAAACAGTTTTATATTAATGTTTCTGGGTCTGTGCAGCCTTTACAACTGTACTCAGCAGATACCTCACTTTACCAAATGAGTGGGCTATCTCTGTTCCTGAGAAAGACTATTGCTTCTTCTTTGTTGTCACTAACTTTGATCTCTGGGGTGACAAGACTGGGGAAGAATCTGAATCCAGATTAGTTCCTCAATGTGACAGTGGAATTCCTGAAAATACCACCAGGAAATTAATGTACTCACTCAGCCTGTACTATAATTTGTGCCCTCCCCTCCCGCAGGGCTGAACCAGTTACTTAAATGGAGTAAGGGAAAACAATAAATCACGGCACCAAATAAATGATACTGTCACTTCATCACAAATATTATACTGGTGTTACTGTAATAAAGTAAAATAAGTAAAACAGAAAAGTTATATTTTCTGAACTGTTTAGTTTATGCAAGTGAAACCTTTCTAATACTACTTACATCTTAGATTGCTGCATTCTCACCACCACCAATTCCACAGTGTAGTCTGTGGTTCTTTTTTTTATTATTTTTGACATTAAATTTTAAAACCATGGAAGACAGGGACATAAAATGATTAAACACACCTATGTATAAAAGCCATGTTTTTCTTTTGCTACACAACTCAACAGTAAATTACATCAAACCCAATATAAAACTCAGCACTAGCACAAAAGCATTCTCAACCACTTTGCACTCATTAAGGTCAACAGAAGGTAAAGACCACTCTCAAGAAAGCCACTCCATATAAATAGTTTGAGCAGTTTCTTACAAACAGCAGACAGACTCGTACTTATTGGATTCTGGTTGTGGTGTTTTATGAGGTTTTTTGTTTGTTTGTTTTTGTTTTGTATTTTTGCTGAGCACTCACATAAACGTGCTTCTAAATTAGAAGACTATTCTGAACAATCAAAAGCAGTACCAACTCTGTGTGTCAGTAACGAACAACACATATATACATACGCACACATGCACGCTGTTAAAAAATAAAGGCAAAGCAGCATTCAAATGAAATAAAGCCTAAGCAACCCTTTAATTTCAAGGTACATTCTGAATTTTTAAGGAGCAATCTTTTTTCTGATGAGCCCACATGATTCTACAGAATGTTAATGGGAATGCTACACTCGCAGCCTGTGGGGAATAAACACATTGTTCTAGTCAAATTCTTGTAAAATATTCCTTAACACTTAGCCTCTTAAATGTTTTCTATAGTAGCTATCTCTAATAAGTGTAGCCCATAAATGTTCTGGAAAAAACTTATTGAGAGCAAACCTATGCCTCCAAAGGGCAAAGTTATTATAATACAAAAATGTTTAAACTCTGGAAAGCCCATAAAAGTAACACTTACAAAAAATCAGAAAAGAAATTGTGTATCATATTGTTCAATCAATTAGTTCAGTTAGCATCATATTGCTCATTCAGTTAATTAGTTTTATAGGTTGATTGGAACAGCATTCTGGTGTTGAATGCATTAGGCTACAGAGGTAGTGTAGGTTTTTTTAAAAACTCTCTTAGCCTCCCTAAAGCAAGAGCTATTTTGAATAGCACAATTCCTGAAAAAAGTTACTGTTTTATAAAACTGTGGCTAGACTTTAGCAAGACTGGATTTCATTAAAAAGTATATTTGCATGCAGGCGCTGAGAGAGACAAAATGTTGAGTGATTTTTTTTAATTTAAATGCATGAATATTGTACAAATTAGGAAATTAAAAACTTATAATTCATAAGATAATTAAGAAAAATGCTACAAGAGTTGATAGCAACAATTGAAAGTATGATAGAGATTGTGACAATAACATTGTTAGGGCTTTAGATGATTGATCACTTAACATAATTTCACTTCGTAATCAACCTATAATATTTTTTGTTGGAGATCCATGTTGTACTAGAGGAAGGTATACCTTCATCATCTACATATGGAACAATATATTGCATAAATGAAGACTGGTTTTATAGAAGCTACCATGACTTTGATCATTTATGGTCACTTTTTTATTTTTTTTATTTATATCATAGAATCAGTTTTTCCAATAATGCAAGACTCCAAAACCTGTTTTTTCCTTTTAATTGTTCAGTGTCCCTTTTCTCAGTTTAGCACAGTTTCAGGCTTTGTAGCTAGCTAGAAAATGGAAAGCTGTCTGGAAAAATACTGGAGTCCACTATTTTCTTCAAAATAAAGAGACAATAAACTTATTTCTAGAGCAACAGATAGAAGTAAGATGCACTCAAAGCACAGAGTTTTCTCAGCATACTACCTGTCTTTGCAAAAAGAAAGACAACCAACTAGAGAATAATATTTAGATTTTAACAGTGACAACACTTTAATTTTACAACCAGTGTTAAGCAAGAATGTTAATAGTTTTAAAAACGTTTACTTTCTGAATTTCAATGAGAGAAGGAAATGTGAGAGAACACGACCTAAATTTTGGCATTCACATCAAGTGAGATGAATCTCCAAAGAATTTTTAACTAAAGAATGAAGTTATGAATGTAAAGTGAAATGGCTACATTTAAAAAGAAAAATCACAAAATAGCTTCATAATATTTTAATAATACTGGAACACTTATTCACCATAATCTTGCCTAATATTATTCTCTCTATTTGTATGCTATTATCAATCTATTGTACAATCATTTTTCATTCTTTTGTACACATTTTGCAGATATTACATATTTCTGCTAAGCATTGGTTAAATATGATCTATTCAGAACCATTCTATTTGCAGAACCGCAACTTTTACGATAGCACTCTGTTACCAACCCATACAGAATGTATCTATAGCTACAGCATGTCACAATTGTTCCTTATATTACCACTGCTAAAGTGATTTCAAATTGGTACCATTTCTCTCCTTTTTTCCTCTCTCTCTCTTTAAGTGCTTGGGCACGTAACAGGCTGAGTTAAAAGCAAAAAGGAAATGAAGAGAGGTAATATAAACATAACATACACTGATTATCTGAAAGTTTGGTCAACAATATTGTTTTCTATATAGGGGGTCTGTTGCGAGGATTACTACTATGCATATGAACAGACTTTTTTCAGACAATTAGATATTAGTTATATTGTTAGATTATGGGCAGGGGCAGGTACATGCAGAGTGAGCATTTTCCAAAGCAGATGCTTGTTCTCTTCTCTTTGGGGCATTTGTATCTAATTACACAGAGAGGGTGACTTATAACAGGGTGAGCAAAGCATGATTCTCCAGACACTGCTTGATTGCAAGTTCCAGCAATCCTCATCATTCTCATGGCTCACTACGACTGATGGGAATTACAGTCAAACATCTGGAGTGCTGCACTATGCCCACTTCTGACATATAAAAAGGTGTGGGGGTGTATGGTTAGTGCCACCTTGAGTTCAAGCTACCCAATGAGTGGTTCAAAGTTAAAGTCTCTTTGGACACTTCCAGACCATACAATCAACAAGGAAAGATAAAAGGTTGATCTGAAGATCTGCTGAGGAACCTATTTCAAATTTCCATTAAGATATTGTTATTACTGTGGAAAAGAGGGCTGTTTCATCTCAGAACCTGAGAGAAGATACTTTCGTACATTTTACTTATTATTTCAAAACAGATAAAAAGTATATCTTAGGATGCTGTTCTCTATCAATGCATTTTCTTTCTGGACTTTGAACAAATCTTTGCAACAATAGTACCGCATTTGCCAGTGTATAAGACACACTGGCATTTTAAGACACATCCCATTTTAAAATGTTTTTTTCGGGGGGAGGACTAGTTTTTTAAAAATAGCATAACTTCTCCTGTCCCCCTTCCCCTCTGTTTTGCAGAGGGAGGGAAATGAAGGCGCTCCAGAGGCAGAGAAAGAAAGTTCCTAGGATCTTTCTTTCCCCTCTGGTGTGCAGGGGAAGGGAAAGGAGGGAGCACCAGAAGTGAGAAAAGAAAGTTCCTAGGATCTTTCTTTCCCCTCTGGTGTACAGGGGAAGGGAAAGGAGGGAGCACCAGAAGTGAGAAAAGAATTTCTTTTCTCTCCTTTTCCCCTCTGGTGTGTAGTGGAAGGGAAAGGAAGGCGTTCTGGAGGGGCACGAAGAAAGCTGCACAAACTTTCTTTCCCCCCTCTGAAGCTACCTCTTTTCTCTTCCCATTCAAAACATAATGTAAAGTGGGTATGGGAGAAATCACAAGGGTTCCTTTCCCCCTCCTGAGCTTCTCCTTGCTTTCTAGTGCATTTTGCCTCTGTGCTGAGAACTTTCATGGTGGCAAAATGCTTAGGAAAAAAAAGAGCCACCAGAATATAAGACACACCCTATTTTTAAAAGTTATTTTTCAGGGGGAAAAAGGGTGTCTTATATGCTGGCAAATATGGTATGTATGTGCAATATGTTGAGAGGATGTAAAAGCCACAGACATAGGACATCTTTATCATCAACATTCAATGCTGAAACAACTTTTGACTTATTTTTCTTTTAAAATTTTCTCCAAAGAAGCATACAGTAACTTTTAAGAAAGACAAAATAAATTCAAACAAACAAGTGAACAACATTGAAGGAAAACCAACAAAGTAGCTAGGCAACCTAAAAGCAAAGTGCCTCCTAAAATATATGTGCCTCATAAAAGTCAATCAGGAGAGTCATGTGAAGATATCATCCCAAGTTTGGAATAACTGATGAAAACACTCTGCTTTTAACCACCACAACTCCTACATTATGCAGAACCCTGGTTATATTACTATAATCAAAAGCAGGACCTAACCAAACATAGCTATGCAGATCCCATACCTGTCCCAGTAGGGATATTATCACTCTATCAATCAAAAGCAAATCATCACTAATAGGAGTCTGTAGGGCTCACATGCATCATCTTCAATTTATCTGAATTCACCACCAGCCTGTCCACGTTCATTGACTTGACAACCACTTCCAAAAAAGTGATTTAACACAGACACAACAGCTGCCTGGTGCTTAAGAATGGAAAATATAGAGCTTTGCGTGACACTTCACTTAAGAACTATAGGTGGTATCTCCCAGTGACATACCCTGAAGAACAACACAATTGAACTCCGCGGAGTCAATGGTATTTCCAATTATTACTCCATGCTGAATTTTTTTAAAAAAAGAAAATTAAAATAAAGTAAGATTACTGTCCCCAAAATTTTAACTCAAGGTTGAGCAATAAGCCCCAAGAGCCCCCAAGTGATCAAAAATGCATTTTTCCCCTCAAGATGCCCTCAAATGTCCTCCAGAAAGCAAGGAGGTTTGTTTGTTGCCCCCTTAGCCAAGCCAACTTAGGCACAGCAGAAGACTTCTTTAAAAAGAGGACATTCCAAGAAGAGACTTTCACTTACCTCCTACTGTTAAAATAGACCTCTTTTGTACCTAAAATAGTCCAGTGGTGCCTAAAAATTTGGAAAAAATGCCCCCCACTTTCCTAGTGGCAATTTTCAGGCATCTGGGGAGACCATGCAAACACTGTGCGGAGACGGTGGAGTTGCAGGCCCCCTTTTAGGGCAGCACTGCCCCTTCCACAGCCTCTTTGTCTTCAGCGACCCACCCTCTCATCCTATGGTTCCAGTGCAAGCTTGCTGGTCATTTCAGGAATGGGTATGTCTAATGATCAGCTAGAGAGAAGGTGGACAACATGGAAGGCTGGGGGCTGCAGTAACTCCATAAGACCTTGGAAGGTTACCATTGCACCCCTCCTGTAAAAACAAAAGCCCAGTTTCTCCCCAGAATTCCTACCCCAGGAATGGGTAGGAATTCTCCCCCGGGGGGGAGTTCACCTACTCTACACTGCGCCAGGGAATTCAGGCAATTGGCTTTACAGGGTGGTGTCTTAAATAGGCTGTTAAATAGGTCTGTTAAATAGGTCTCCCTGGCAGGTGTGGGGGGGGGTTGAAGGTTTTGGTGAGTACCTATGGCACCTGTTGGTGTAGGAGGAGAGTTGTCCTTGGGGCAGGCCCATGGCTAGCCCTCACTTCGGTAGTCGAGAGATGGGGGGCAGTTGGGGAGCTCACCTTCCAGAAAAGGGTCAGATGAAGTCAGAGCCCAGCCTGATGGGTCTTGCTTCAGTGGTACCTTACCCAAGGGTGGTTGAGAAGAGGTCAGGAGGTTACCCTTGCCTTACCTGTATTCCAAAATTTCTGGACAGAGTTAAATAAAGCCAATTTTAACAATTTAAATAGTGTTTACCCTCCATATCTGTGATTTTGACTTCTGCAGCTTTAGATATGGGAAATAGGATCCTTCTTACTTCCCAGGCTTTTTCAGAAGTGTTGAATAAGATCCTTCTTATTCTCCATTATTGAAACTTCAAGAGCTTTAGAAGGAAGGATCTGTCCTCCTCAAGTCCATTGCTTAAGACATTTTCTGTTCCTCTCTGATATACTGGTATCTTATATCTGGGTGCAAGTCTTGCTTACTGCTCTTAGGAACATTTTTAGAAAGCTCTTCCTATATGTAGTGGGGACAGGCTGCTGAGCAGACCTCAACCCCATCTCAAGCCTGTTGGCTAATTCATTTGCTGTTTCCCTCTGAGAAATGTGTCCACATTTTGAACTTGAGACAGATCATCATGTGACCAGTAAATTGTAAGTAAATTGTAAATTGTATTATGTCACTGAACCAAGGGCAGCAAGTCAGTCACTAAAAATATACAAGTCTTGAGTCGAGCCAAGTCCTTGCATCATTTATTGCCAAGTCAAGTCTCAGTCGAGTCACTGAAGTGACTTAAGTCTGACTTGAGTCCAAGTCAATCGATTCAAGTCTACATCACTGATAAGCAGAGACAGTAAAATTAGTTTGGAGCAATATGGAGAGATAAAAGATTGATTTAAAGGAAATGAACATTCGGAATCTGATAAAATATACTAGGAAGATTTGAAAGAAATTAATTATGAAGTAAATATAAGAAAATAAACATATAAAAATAGAAAACATTTTCAGTACATGTCTGGGCAGACTAGTAGTAAAGAGATTGGCTGTTCCATGAGAATATAAGAAGAATTTTGCTGGATCAGACCAAATTCCATCTGGACCAGCATCTCCTCCCAGCCATATGGCTCAGGAAAAAGCAGGACATGAAGTGCACGACCTTTCTTTGCTGCATCTTTGTAGCATCTGGTATCTAGGGGAATATTCCCTAAAGACAGGTAAGCTTTCTGTTCCTCATCCTGAAATGGGTGTAGTCACCATGTTTGATACAGATGTACAGATGCTCATAAGCTATCTGCCTCCATCATTGTCTCCTCTGCTGTGAAGCCCAGAAACTTTGGGGCAGATGGCAGGTGGTATTCCTGGAAGCTTGTCTATTTCCACAAGGGAACTGATAATGTGCACATCAGTCCTGTTGAGAAGACATGCTTGGAGTACCCTGCAGGAAAGTATGCAAGCTAAGACCTACTGCATACTTTCATTCATGCCATTGTACTTACTATTTGCAAATCTTATTTCACAATTCTCTGGAAGATCCAAATTATCAAAACAGCCTATTTTTGTCAGAAGCTATTAGTGTCCAACAGCTTCATTCTGTTAGACCATACTTTGTGGGTAAATCTGAGTTCATGTTTGTTTGTTCATAGTTTGTTACAGCTATTATTTCCTACTCACTATATTGAAATTCTAATTCAAGCTGCAATTTGTTCCACTGTCCATCTTTAAATATTAGAGAGATTTTTAAACAGCTTTTATTCCTAAACTGCCAAATATTGAAAGTACAATAACAGTTTGCGGTGATCATCACTAGTACATTTAACAGTAATAAAAAATAGCCTCAATCTGCAAAGTCAATTAGTGTCAGACATAATTGCTGGAACTCATTACTCTAAGTCAAGCATGACAGCTTTACAATTACAGTAGGTATTTAGTTTAAACAAATGGTGTCCCAAAAGAAAACTAGCAATAAAAAGGCAGTAGCAGAAAATCAAATTGCTAGGTTATATCTCCCAGCTCACCCAAGCTATCTATACCGGGTTTTTTGTTTTGGATTGAATTTTTTTGATCTGAAACATACATTTTGTTTTGTTTTGTTCTTGACCTGAAATATCTATTTCATTGATTAAAACTGATTTCTGCTAACATATATTAGGATTATTTTCCTTTATATTCAATACTCAAAAAATATTTTTAAATAACCATTTAAATATAGAAAGGCTGCCACCTAGTGTTTGATAACACTTTCTACTTTTCCCTATCAAGTAAAAATCAAACAATTTTCTACATTCATTAATATGGTGTTAAATGTACACAATTACTTAGAGGTTTTCTATGTGCACACCTATTTGAACAAAACAGAATGTAATGATCAAGATTCTGTTGTGTATTTAACAACAATTGCAGTGCTGACAACAGTAAAAATCCTACAAATGCAGTAGGAAGGGAAGGCACACGAAATTTTGCAAGCCATGCTTCCCTGGGCAATTTTAGTTCTGGAAACCCAGGAAAGCCATACAAAAAGAAATAAGGTCAAAAGAAAAGAAGTGTAATTTAGGGATGAGTGATTAGCTGCTGGTAAAATCAAGATCAGGAATGTTACTCATTATGCCTTGATTTAAGGGTACCCATACATACTCCAGTATCTGAAAGCAGCAGTTCTAATTCATTCTCCATAATAACTAGCCCCCAATTAACTGATATGATAGTAACACTGTCACACTTGCTGGCCAGAAACTAGCTTTCAAGACAGGACCAGGTATCTAAAGCCACTAGTTATCTTGGGTGGAACCATATTATTCAATATAGCACCATCTGCAAACACCAGCTGCTCTGGAAACTGAGTGTTATCTTGGACACCTGCCATGTGAAGATGAGTTTGTGATAGGATTCCTGTTACTCATATTCCCCTCAAAGAAAATGTAGCACTCACTGTGGGGAAATAAATAAAAACAAAGTGTTAGTGGACATTCACTGAAGCTAAATAGTAAGAGACTGACGACAGGAAAAGAAAAGTATTTCACACAGGACACAGCTCAGTTGTAAAATTTGCTACCACTAGATACAGTAATGGTCACCAGTCTGGACAATTATAAAAGAGGGTGAACATCTTCATGGAGGATGGACTACCAATGCCTACTAGCCATGACAGGTAGGTTTCCCAGCAGAAAACCCATAGATACTGGTAAAAATGAGAAGAAAAGGGGAGAATGAAAAACAATAATGGAGGTACGCACACACTTCTTATCATTGACTGCACTTATTTCATGTGTTCTCCACAAATACAGAAAAGATCAGAAATATAGTACTATCCTTCACTGTAAGAACTATACAGCTGTAAGAACTATATACAGCCTGATCTGTTTGGGGATTACAGCCACAGTCCTGGTTCTGAGCAGTGACTACTTCACAGATTCAGAAGGAGTGATCTGAAAACTCTCAGGTTTTGTGGCACAGAATCCAGAAATGTCAGGCACAAATCTGACATCACTATAGGACCCAACGACCCTCAATCCCTGAAAGTTACTTTTGACAAGAATCCCCTGAAAAACCAATACTGTTACAACAAGAATATTCTTGAAACAATATAACTCCCAACCAACCAGCCATACATGAGCAGTTTTTCAGTAAAAGTCACCGGGCATGAGGAGTTTTCCCTTTAACCGTATTTTATGTTAAATGTATCTGCAAACAGGGCAGAGCCTAAGAAAAGCATCCAACCTGATCTTGGGCTCCTTCATTCCTCACTGCAGAAGGAAGAGGTAGATTAGATGCTCTTCTCTTGGGCTCCACTACCAGAGACCAAGCATCTATTCCAAACCCTATTTGTGAGGTTGTCAGTCATAATTTGGCATATCTAATAATGATAAATGCCAGATAAAGAACCTTTCTCATTGATGAGGGTTGGGATGAAATACTCTCATGAACACGCCATATTTCTACAATTATGTCTGCTGCTTCAACATCTGGTGCTCACTCACTCCCAGTACATTAGCCACAATAGCTATTCAGCTGCATGAGGGCTCTATGTCATGTCTTGAAATTAGCCAAGTTCTAGGAACTTTTGGTGGGCTTTGTTCCTTGGGCACTGGGACCCTTAGGAAACACATGCTTTTTGGACAGAACAGTTAGTGAAGCGAATATTCCTTTGGAGGTGATATGAGCCAGTGTGAGATGAAAGGAGTTGCAATATGACCAATATGTTGCTCAAAATCTCTTTAGAGGAACTGAGACATGGAGGGGAAATGCTCTCAAAATGGCAGCTGAAGGAAGAACTTCCAAAACAGAAGGCAACTGAGGTAATTGAGCCCTCGGCAAAACTGTTTACACTTCATTTGAGGACTCCACAGCAGGACTCTCCAGGCGATCTAGTACCAGAATCTGACCATTATCTCTGTCTCTCTCCTTCCCTGGGCTCTCTAATGGCATCAGAAACTGAAGGAGGCCAGTTCCTCATAGATTTTAAAACAAGCATTCAGACAGGCCAGCTGCTGAGCGATGTGGCTGGCTATACAGTTGCTTGAAGAGTCTGTCTGAATGACTGAATGGGCAACAATGGGTGCAAAGTGGCTGTCTGAGCTACCAACCAGGCAACAGCCTTCTGTACTGTGAGCAGGCTCTCTTTAGCAAGCAATGATTATAATTGTAATTCTGTGACCAATATTTGATTTGCTATGCTCTCAAGGAGACTTCTTTTTCTTCTTCTGTTTTACAGGTGGATATACCACCTTCCCTACCAGTATTATTTCAGATATTAAAAAACAAAAAGAAAGATAATTTTAAAAAAAATAAGAAAAGAGCTTTTAAAAAGAGAAAATAAATGGAGAAAAAGAAACAAAACCTTAAGAGAAGGTAAGGATAACAAATGGTGACAGAAAGAGAGCTCCATACAATTTCCCTGTTTGTGACAAGGCAAGGAAGGAAGCTTTCCAGGATAAGGTATAAAGGCTTTGCTGACTGTGTTGGAGCATGCCAGCTCAGAGCTGTCCAAGGTCCTGCTACTCCAGTCTAATTCTACCTGCTACCACCTAGTTTATGCTGCTGTCCCTTTGACAGCATACAGTTGGGTTTGCTCTGGGCAACCTTTTTCTGTCCCGCAGAACCTCAACTGCAATCAAGTGAGCTACAAAATCATTACCTGAAATCAACATGCCATCTCAAAATAGCTACACTGGAGAAATAGTTGCTTTGTCTTGGAAAAATAAAATTCCCAGGCTTTTATCCTGGGATAAAGTAAATTAAGAAACTAGCAGGTAAACATTTGAACTGGGAATATTCTGTAAATATAAATGGTTGATAGGTGTGGTACACAGCTATTCTTTTTTTGGTCAACATCTCTGCAACTCAGGAAAATAACACACACACACACACACACACATAATCAGATGGTGTGTCTGCATGTAGTAGGCATTCTATCAACATTTTTTCCAAAAACTACTATCAGTTCATTTTGCTACACATTCCATAGTTATAGAGAAGGTCTGTAAGCCCTCCATACTAGCCAAGGTCACAACACACTACATATCTCACTTTTCTCCTTTGAAAACAGATGTTCTGTTATTAGTCCATTTACTTAACATTTGGTAATCAAATTTTTCTGAAATGTGATTTTTAAAATAATGTTGCACTCCAGATTTTTGTTTAAATATGATTTACTAAAAGCATAAAGGTTGCATAAGATTCAATATTTTTTTTCCTTATCAGTTTAAAACCATCTGTTTCTTTAACTTATTTACTCATACCCAGGAGCAGAGATTCTAAAACCACATGAGTTGCAGATGCTGACAGATGAATAACTAATCCAGGAATTTGGATGCCTCTCTTACCATTTAGGATTCATCAACATCCATCATTTAAAACAAAAGAAAAATAAATGCACTGTGACAAAGCACTGCATTTGCAGGCTGTGTATGCTCGTAAAACTATCGTTTGTGTCCAGTCAGAATTAATGCATATGTGCCAAATCAACTTGTTCACTATTCACTCAGTATAAAGTTGGCTTCAGACAAAATGGATTGGGATGCACAATGTGGATATAGAATATATTTTGTATGCAAACAGCAGAATATCTAGTTTGTGCAAACAGATCTCAGCAACTGAACAAAAGTGAATAGCATTAACTCTTTTGTACTCTCTGTACAATTTTTCTGCCCTTTTTACCTTTCCTGTTGTTTTTTCAGAGAACTTTTAGTCCACTGAAAACCCAGTTTTGAGTTCTTCTACAATCAGCTTCATTTAACAATGTTAACCCAAAAGGTGGGGGTCCTTGAGGTTCTCCCACAGTGCCAGTGTCTCCTTAGGAAGATGGGGAATTATAGCTCAAAGGAGGCCTGCAAGAGGGGGGTAACCACAGGACCATTTCATCTGTGTATACCAGTACCAACTGCAGGACACCAGCTGAGAGTCAAAAGAATGTCTTTATTGGGGGAATTCACACACACACATACATAAGCAATCAAGCAGTCTCATGAACCATACAAGGCTAGCAGAAGGAAAGGAGAGAAAGATTGGAAAGTGAGGAGATTTTGGGATGAAGTGGGCAGAAGATTGAGGTGAAGTGCGGCTCAAACTGGGGTTCCGAGGGCAGTACAGGAATCTGGGGGCCCTCGTGCAGCATAACGTACCAATGTGTATCCGAAGTACTAGCAAACTACCTGGGCTGGAGCTGGGTTTTAAGTACCCTGTTTCCTGCCCTGAAGGGGAACGTGTTAATTACTCTTTGGCAAGGTGAACAAAAGAGGTCTGGAATGGGCTAATGATCTTGATTTCAGGAGACAAAGCATTGATGGAAGTTGTGGTAGCCCCTTAATGACTGCACAGGTGAGGGAACAAAGGAGAATTTCTGCAGGAAGAGATTACAGGACATTGGCCATCGATTCCTTCATTAGAGCTGCCTTGCTGACTATTGTTTTCTGAGTTTTGATAGGACCATCTTGAACCCATTAAGTCAGGACTCTCCGGCTAATTCTTGTGAACTTATGAACTAGCCATGGTGATGTCATCTGCCTAAGCACAGTCAAGAGTCTCCTTCCATGTGGTGTTCAGCCATAAGTATATAATTTATATTCTGTGCCAATTAAATAATATTCATCACCAATTATACCATATCATGGAGTGAAGATGTACGGCACGGTAATAACATTAGTGAAAAAAATGTATTCCAAACCATTATTATCATAATAACAGTGTATTATTCTCAAGGTACTTAAGTATATGATTATTCCATAAGTATGCAACAGACATTTAGTTTCCATATTAAAAGGAAACTTAAATGTTCAGTGTAAAACTATCACAAGTTTTAAATTAACTGCATAATTACTATCCATATGTTGACCACCAATTTATATTTCAGAGTCCAACTCTGGAAATGGATTCCTAATATTCTTTTAAGTATTCTTGCTATTATGAGATCTAATACATTTTGGAAGAAAATGTTCTTATGAAACCTACACCAGTTTATCCTCTAGCACCCTTCATGTGACATAACACTTTGTCACCACCTTTTTATATTTTGCAATATTTATAGTCTTTGTGTAAGCCCAGGGTTAAGTTCTAATGTAACTGAGTAAGCCAAAGCCTTGCTGTCCTCTGCAAGGCCTGGAACAATTGAAACTGCTATGATTCTAGCAACTATGAAAAAAGGCTTCCTACTATACTTAACAAATCTGCAGGAGAGAAGCAACACTGCATTTATCAAGGGGGTCAAGCAAAGATAATTGGCAGTTAAAATTTTTGCAGAAAACATTATCGTTTGGAGGTTCTGTCCAGAAGCTTTGAGAAGGCTGAGTCAGAAGTCTGTTAAGGGCCAGTACAGACAGCTGGTTGAGAGTTTCTGTATAATTTATGGTTATTCTGGATATTACAAAATATTGTACTGTATTTTATCAGGATTATTAAAAATCAATGATTTTTAATTAAAATTTGATTTTTATTTAAATCAGATAGTTATATTAAAATCAGATTTTCTTATTTAAATCAGATTTTAAAATTTTCTAAAAACAAGTAGTATAATTAAAGCTCTGCCAGAGAGATCATCATGGCTGCCAACTGTACAACTTCTAAATTTTTCTATAGGGATATGTTAACAACCAGTTTATGGAAATGGGAGATGATCAGTCCTATTCCGCAGGTGGTCAACATGGAATGTGTGCTCATTCACTCTAGATCTTGCTTTTCTTCAAGTGCAAAGATAGAGAAGGTCAGTGAACAGAATCTGGGAGATGAAGTAGATTTGGACAACCCTATTATTTTAAAAGAGTCAAGATTTTTGCTTCTTTGTAAATGACTTACATAGGAAAAAATCCTAATTTTGTTTATCCTGTTAATGCCATGCCAATATTATTAGAAACTACAATACTGGAGTTGATTTTTGGTAGAAACAGTTAATACTTTTATAGTTAAGACACAGTTGTGTCTGCAAGCTCCATAAGCCTAAGATTTAGGAAAAGAAAGCCGGTTCTGAAATACAGTCATCCCTCCACATTTGCTAGGGTTAGGGGCACAGAACCCCATGAAAGTGAAAAAACTGTGAAGAACTCTAGGCCCTCCCAAACTATATTTAACACACAAAAAAGTATGATCACCATATTCAACCCACTGTTGATTCCTCTGATGCATCAGGGTTCCTTCACAAGGCAGAAGTGGGTGGCTCGTGGTGCTTACTGCCACCTCCAATGCTGCCCCACACCATTTTTAAGAGGGATTTACAAGCCTCATTCACAGTTTCTCAGTCTCATGAAGCTTGCAGTCTCTATTTAAAAAGGCATAGGGAGGCAGCAGAGGTGACAACAAATAATCCGTGAAGAATCAAATGCACAAAGGTGAAACCCGCAAATGTGGAGGGCTGACTGTATACTGAAAAGGAGAGTCATATTTTGCCTCACTAATCCATAATAACACTATATTGAATCTATGACATCATTCAACACAAGAGTCCAGAATCCTATGTGAATCTTAGATAAACTGTACCATTCACACCCAAGATCGGCAGTTTTGGAGGACTCCCAATGGTATTCTGAACAACAGCACTCCACATTGCCATATTTTGTAACAGATTCCACTTGCTTTCACGTAATAAAGAAATAATAATGGCACTCTATCTCTGGACTACTTATGCAAGTCAGTTTCTGAGTGAACATCCTTATGCCAATATTAGCACAGATGTTTTAGTTTCAGTCAAAGTATCAAATGGAGTGAAATATTAGCTCTAAGAACACATCAAAGTTTTTTTTCTGAATGAAGGCTGCCTGAAGGAATTTGATAAAGAAAGCAGATTTTCAGAATCTAATAATAGTATTAAAGTAACGTTCCATAAACGGTACCTACATGATTTAATGCTCAGATCATCTTCTTGAAATAAATCATTCATGCATTTCTGAATTTGGATTTCAAAGCACACAGGTGTGTGAAACATAGTTTTTCTATTTGATATACATATTTTGTACTGAAATATTTTACTTTGTCAAAAAACAAGCAGTCTTGAATACGGCAGATGATGAGATCTCTGTGTCTTGCCACAGATTCTTCAAAACAGCTCACTAAACTTGCTAACAAGGAAGTTTTTATTATTCAGCCTTAAAATTTACAGCTTTAAATTGCATCTCATTACTTACACTTTTGTTCACTGTTGAATAATTCACCTCTTTCATGTCTCTAGTCTTATGTTTTCACATAATAATTACATATCCATCTACTCTTATCACTGCATCTTTTGTTGTGTAAATTTCTGGCTCTCCTTTCCATTATCATTATAAGCAATGCTGTCTATCTACTAAAAAGGAAAAAGCAGTCAGGATCTTGCAGGATCAGCACCTATCAGCACCTGTCTGCCCTAGAGAGATTTGCATCTTTTTCTACAGAATCAGTATTTACTAAAGCTTGTGTGTGTGTACACTAAATCCAGTGTTAGTACTACCTAAGGAAGACCCATTGAGATGAATATGACATAATTTAACAAATACTATTCATTTCATTGAGTCCACTCTAAATAAGGGGATTGTTGGCTTTACTTTCCCCCAAACACATATATTCCACAAACATAGGTACTGTGTGAAGTCAGACTTGTTAGAACACTTGAAACAAACAGTTAACAAATGAATTCCTTGACGTTATTCTTTCAATTAATATCAGAACCCTAATTCAATTCATTCTACATGGGACTGTAACTTAAACAGGCAAAAATTTGTGCAAAATAAATTTAACAATTTGATTCCTTCGTTGATCGCCTTCTGGAAGTTCACACATATGAAACAGTTCTACAACTCTTAGAAGCTGCAAATATATTTGCAGAAGCTGTATAAAAAATGCTGCTTTCTAAAACAACTCTGTGGTTAGTGAAAATTTACTTGGGTTTTCAACACTCAAATACCAGGTTGGCACTTTTAACATAAATAAAGTTTAAATGATCTTCTATGACAGATGAAGCATGAACAAAAACAGACCAAAAGCAGTGGTCTATAATAGCATCAACTTTCATCATGAATTTTAGAAGAGAATTTTAGGATGTGATTAAATACATAATTCTTTGCAGCATGACAGAACATATTTTTAATTAAACCCTTCTGAAAGGGTTGTTCCAATGCCCAAACAAAAGGTTAATTGTAAGAAACAGATGAAGATGGATACCAGCAGATTCTACTCTATTACTGTTTTATCTCATTGTACATTATATGTTGTAGAGACAACCTGTCAGCAGCAGAATTAGCTGGATGGGATAGCGCTTGCCTTCCACTGATTTGCTTGGGCAGCTGTTCCTGAAGCTTCTGCTCCCTGCAGAAAATGCTAGAAGGATAGCAAGGAAGGAGCCAGTCTAACCTCACTAGGAAGAGAGTTCCAAAGCTTGGGAGCAGCCACTAAGAAGACCCTCTTCAGTGTTCCTGCCAGATATTATCTGTGAGAGTGATGGGACAAAGAGAAAGACCTTCACAGAAGATCTCAAAACAGAGATTGGCTAATCTGCAAGAATTCAGTGCTTCAGATAACCTGGTCCTAAACTATGTAGAATTTTATAAGTTATAACCTGTACTTTGAAAGATGCCCAGAAAATGGACCAGCAGCTATGGGGGGGCTGGTGCAAGAAGGTACTTCTGTGCTTCCTACAGCCAGCCCTGATTAACAATCTGGTTGTACCTCTTTGGGTCAGCTGAAGTTTCCAAACACTTGTCAAAAGCAGCCCCATGTAGAGCAAATTATAGTAATCCAAACTAGAGATAGAAAGAAGATGAGACCACATTTGTATAATGGTCAGAAAAGATGTCCCTTGCTCATTGAGAAATTTTGGTGAGAAGAAATCTGGACTGATGAGAAACTTTGCAGTTTGGGACTTGTCCTATATAAAATTCATGCACAATTATTTCAGACAGAAAATAGCTTTTTCTCCAAAGAAAATGATATTTCTGTTCGTGTGTGTGTGTGTGTGTGTGTGTGTGTGTGTATGCTGGAGTTGATGAATTGTTCTGTGTCAAATTCACACTTTTTTATTTTTTGGCACAGTAGACAACATTGTTTGCATAGAAAGAAAAATTTAAGAGAAGAATATTATTTTCTGTGCACAAAGTACTCTTTGATGTGTAGAAAATGCTGTATTTGGGGCCTATTTTGCGCCAATTTTGCACATTATTGTTTTGAGAAGAAAACAATATTTTTTGCATAGGAAACAGTATTTCTGTGCATAAAATACTCTTTTCTGTACAAAAACACCATGTGCAAATTTTGCACCGAATAAGCCCCAAATCTTTGAAAATCTCACAATTCAGAAGACTTTCACAAATGAGGAAGAAAATTGCTAAAATTATTCATTGCTTACTTTGAGAAGAAAATTAGCAAAGAACAACTTCCATCACCCAAACAGGGTGGAACTAAGATATGTGTTATGGTGGCCAGAATCAATGCCTCTGGCTAAAGTGTGCACAGGCCTTAACTGCGCAAAGACACCCTTGGTCATCACTGAGACCTGCGCTTCCAGGATCAGGGTTGAATCCAGGAGCCCGTCTGAGCTGTGGAACTGCATCTTGGGGAAGAGTTATTGCCTCCAGCACAAGAGGAATCTCTGTTCCCTAATCTGGTTTTTAACTGACCAGAAGCACCTTTGTCTTGTCTTGCTTAAGTTTTTCAACCTCATCCAGTCCATTACTGATGTCAGGCACTAGTTTAGAAGAAATGTGATACCTCTTTGGTATCACATTGGTATCATAGTGAGGTTATTATGAACTCAATCTGAGAATTAAAACTCTTTTCATATCTGAAAACTGAAATCTCCTTGTTTTCCAAGAATATACAACATGGTTATCTGAAAAAAACAATTACCATAAATTTCTAATTAAAAAACAGGCAGATTACCAATTATAGCTCAAGAACACTACTTCTTGGACTAAGCTAAAGGCTCTTCTAGTCCAAGCATGCTGAGTACCGAATAGGGGGAGGGGTTCCCACCAATCTACTCAGCTCTGGAACTTTCCAAAATGTAACTGCACATGCATGAAGATCCCATTGTGTGAGGCACAGAGACCACAAAGAAGAAGCACATAAACAGAACATGGAATCAACATCTTTCTCTACAGCAAATGGTATTCAGAGATATATACTGTTTCTAAACAGAGAAGTTACATAGATCCATCATGATTAGTAGTCATTGATAGCTTCATATTTCACAGATTTATCTAATTCTCTGACCATAACCTCATCTTGTGACAGCAAATTCTGTAAACTTGTGCTGTGTAAAGAAGTAATTCCCTTTCTCTTTTGAATCTCCTACCACTTAATTTCATCAGATGATCTTAGTTTCTAGTACTTTGATGAGAAAGGAGAAAATCATGACTGTGCCTACTTTCTTCACATCATGCATGGAATTATTAACCTGCAGCATTTTCTCTTTTGCTTGCCTTTCTAATAAACCAGAGAACTATTTTTCTATATAATTTTCTCATACTTTTGCCTGCCTTTGAATGTGACTTTCCCAGCTTTTCTGCATTTCTCTTCAGATGTGGCATATCCAATGTTCAATAATTAAGATGTGGTATATGCAAAAAATTACAGTCAGCCCTCCGTATTTGCAGGTTTCACTTTTGCAGATTTGATTATTCACAGATTATTTCCTGTCACCTCTGCTGCCTCCCTATGCTATTTTTAATAGGGACTGCAAGCCTCCTAAGACTGAGAAACTGTGAACGAGGCTTGTAAGTTCCTATTAGAAATATTGTGGGGCAGCAGTGGAGGTGGTAGTAAGCCCCACAAACCACCTCTTCTGCCTTATGAAGGAACCCTGATGCCTCACAGAAATCCATGATTGGTTGAATATGGTGATCATACTTTTTTGTGTGTTAAATATGGTTTGGGAGGGCCTAGAGTTACTCATGTTTTTTTCACTTCCATGGGGGTCCTATGCCCCTAACCCTAGTAAATGTGGAGAGATGACTGTATACACATTACTACCCTACGGCTATGCCATTTTGCTTTGTTTGCAAATGTACGTAGAAAGATGGCCAGAACAAAGTATTTAAAGACAATGTGCTTCAACAATAGAACCTTTCCGCATGTCCACATTATGTGCAATAAAACTCTGCTCTGAATTCAAAGCCATCACCACAAGTAGAGAGAGAGAGATTATATCAAAATTGTTATTTTAGCAGACAATAATTTTTGAATTAGAGCTCAACTTGGGAGGAAGCAGCAGAAAAGGACCATTCGCTACTCTATGATAGCTCTTTTAAGAAGTTTGTGAGAAGCACAATTTGGCTAAAGTCAAGATCTTTCCCTACCCATAATTCAAACACAAACATGAATACTTTTGGCTACTTTCTCCTTCTGGGCTTGTTCAGGCATGCTTTTAGTTTCCGTTTCTGTGTTCAGACTGGATTCTTACCATGAATGCATATGACATATACAGCACAACCTGCATTTTGATACTGTTATTTTAGAAGTTTAGTAGCATTAAAGTGGATAACAATGACACACATTATACAGCACTGAAGACTCAGGTTGTTGTTGGACATCATCAACCTTTTACCAGGATGCCTGCAGCTCAGGTACCAGTCATTTGCCCTCTGCATAAGAAGAGCCATTGATCAGAGAAGGAATTATAGGAGATTTAAGACAGGTTATAAACACAGCAGCTAAAATTCTCCTGCTTCCAGGAGTTAGCTAGAGAACAAATCCAGTGACTGCATCACATCTGGGCAAATCTACTTCAGAAACTGGTTACTTCTTCAGCAATTGTAGCCTGAAACTTGGGGCCCTCTGAATTTTACAGATAAGGGGCTAACTTTTATTAGATCTAGAAATCTAATGTTCGAGTACTCTACAGAACTACAGGATAATACATGTCCTTTCACATAATCATAGTAAAATACTGAAATAATAAACTAGTCATAAATATCTCAGACCAGGAAATTATTTGTGAACTTGAATGTCAATATTGCAATAGGAACAAATAACCTAATTAGCCTGTGATCCATAAACATTGTAAAACACCCAGCTCCCTTATTAAATGAATGATACCCCTCTATGAATTTCACACTGTGTATGCCCCAGTAGAAACTCAATATACCATTCTCTTGTTGTTTGGTCAATTAACAAACAGAACAAAGCATCTAGTTAATGAAGCAACAACACAGAATACAAATTAATACCAAAAAATGATGGATTAATTCACATGGTAGGCTTTTAAGTATGAAAGATTACTTCAATCGAAGACCACAACATTTTTAAAATATAATTCAAGTTTTGCTATTAGAATTATACATAGTGGTCCAATTTATTTAACTCTGCTTAATTAGCACTCTTCATACACATTCTAGACCCACTGCTTGTTACCATTGTTTTTAAATTATATTTGTGCTTCAGCTAAATTAACTGGATTGCTATCAGTTTTGTGGTCATATTTACCTATATAAAATACAATAGTAATAAACAAAGGAGCTAGAAGTTTAGTCTTTTGTTTTTTAAATTCCAGGGCACTGATGGCTTCATGGGGGGCAGTGAGCATGCCACCTTCTCTGACTCATACACTGGGAATCTGAAGTATTGCTTCCACAGGATAGTTGGAATAATGAATAAGATATGAATTCTCTTTGTCATGTGCGTATCTAGCACTCTTCCGAGAAACATAAAACACTGTATATGAGATTATTCCATTGGATTCTCACAACCATTTTGTGCAGTTGGTTAGGCTGAAACAGAGTGACTTGTCCAAGGCTCAACTTCACACTGGAACAAAATTTTTACATAAGGGTCACCTCATTTCCAGAATCAATTCTTCATACTGTCATTGATTTTAAATAATTACTAATGAGCTGCATTCTCATGGTTAATGACACCCAATCAGCTTTGGGGGAAAGTGAACATGCACCCTGTGCATTGGGCAAAGTCAGAAGATGATAAAATGCACAAATACTTACAGTAACATGTTCCCCTGAGTGGATTACCAAGGTACCTGTTTTCAGAGTCACAACTGTGGAAGAAAAATAGACAGGAAGAAATTCCAAGTTGATAATTATCTGATCATTAACACAGCTAACTAAACAAATTAAATACAAATTAAATTAGGCCATTGCTATTTCATTTATATTTTGCCTTCCTTCTAAGGAATTTAAGGTCATTTCCACTGACTCCCAGTGCTGCACTTGATTCTTGTAACAACCCTATGAGATAAACTGAAGCTGATAAACAGTCACTATTAATGCAGCGAGCTCAATGGATGAGTAGCAATATGAATTTGCAGACATCCTATTCTTTATCTGACAAATACAATACTGATTATCTCTACATTCCTGTAATGATGAGTGTTTGTGAGTTACCTTTTAATCACTTTAGAACAAAGAACTTTAGTTAGTTCGTTAGTTAGTTGACATCCTATTTCCCAATATAAGCTCTATAGACGATTGCAACAAATAACGAAGTTCAGCTATGACATTATTACAGAAAAGTTTTTAAAAATAATTATATTAAAAGTACAAAATTAAAACAGTTTAAAATACTTTTAAAACATAATTAAAATATTAAAAGCACAGCATGCAACATTTAAAAAAAACCCATCTGCCACAAGAGCTAAGGGCCAAAAGCCTGCCTAAATTAAGAAGGTCTTGTTTGACAGTCAAAAGAGGACTGAGAAGAAGCCAACTGAACCTCTCATGGGAAGAAGTTTCACAGTCTGTGAGCAGCCACTGGGAAGGCTTGTACTAAAGAGCAATGGGGCAAGTGTGCAACCAAAAGTCTGCTAGGAAAACCAATTATGTACTACTGAATTTAATGTTCTTCATTGTGAATAGAAACCCTGCAAAATACTGCATACAAAAATACTAATTATACAAGAAGAGATAACAGATAGAAAATACTTAGAATGCACCTGCTTCTAGAATATTCTGATTCGGATATTTTTAAAAAAAAATTAGGTGTCCACTATCAGAGTTCTGTATGTAATCATGTATGTGGATACATAACTCATAGAGAAAGATTCACATTGTATGCAAAGGCAATCAGTAACCCTTCACAAAAGAGCTGCTGAGAAAAGTACAGAGGATATCAATGAAATTGTTGCTGTGTGCCTTCCAGTTGTTTCCAATTTATGCCAACCCAGGCAAAGTTATTACGGGGTTTTCTGGGGCTGAGAGTGGGTAGTACACTCTAGCTCACCTGGTGGGTTTCCACGGCCAAGCACGGAATTGAACCCTGGTTGTAGTGCAACATTCAAAACTCCACACCATGCCAGCTCTCACTAATGAAATTACAGCTGCATGTCCCACTTATCCAGGCCAACTTCTGCAAGCAGTTATGCACTCTACTCTCCGGCATAAACCCAACTTCATTTGTGAAACACAGCTATACAAGTGACAGTAATGTGGGTGCCCTGGCTTCTTTTGAGAGCTTTAGAATTATGCCATAGAAATATAGGAATGCAAAGCACTGGGAAGCTTAATTTATTTTCATTATACTTTTGTACTCCTAGTTTTAATTGTTTTCCATCAAATACATAGCAGTTATAGATGCTTTATTTGAAACTAATGAGCAGACTGACATGAAATGTTTTCTCATTGTGTCACAAAAAGAAATAATTACCAGGCATACTTAACACTGCTTCTTTCACAACATTTATGAAGATTTCTTCTGTTTCAAATGAGGTATTGTTTTCTAGGTTTCAAACAGTTTAATTTTTTCACCTACAGTTTTCTTGCAGAACCAAAGACTTCTGCAGAACTCAAACAACCCTAGATAAGCCCACTAGTAGGATCATACCAAAGAACTTTAAAGCCATTACTTATACTCTTTTTTGTTCATTTACTCAGTAACGCCATCACTTATGATTAAAGTATACCTATATTGTATGGCGAAATCAATTTGATGGTAATAATTCACTTTCCATTACAAGGCTGAAGCTCACTTATATCACTTTGTTGTCTTTTTATCTATCATCAGCTACATTACATTAGGAACTACACACAATACACGAGGCAGATTCTTGACAGTGGATCCTACAGCCATTTATTTGGCACAACAGACTTTCATCTCTGATGATACAGAGGAAAGCCTTTTGTGTCCATACTATGCCCAAGTTGTCTCTTGTTGACCTGCTCTGTTCAGGTCAGCAGAGTACCTTTACCAACTCACTGTCATTACTACTTTTGTTACATAACAGCCACTCCAAGGGACAAACTGAACCCCCTCTTCCCCTCCCACAAGTTCTCATAGGCCCTCAATATGTACTTTTCCAAAACTAGATGGAAATTAAATGTTTATACGCATGATCGCTTGCTTTAAATGGCAGCAATGAATTTTTGCTACTGTCCTGGCATAACACCAAAGGTATACTTCTGAGGACAAATGGAAGAAGAGTTTTGAAATGTTAACTACAAAATATGTGGTTTGTTCCGGTAACTGTCCATATCAAAATCATCCTTGTGTTGGCTGGCTATTAATAATTATTATCTAATCCTTCCCATCAGTACTTTTTGGGAGGTCAAAATACATGTCAGAACCTTCTGGAGAAGAAATCTATCCATTCTAGATGCCAATAACTTGATCATCATCATTTACCCTCTGAAATATTAAAATATATACTTGAGCAAGATGTACATTTTTTCCATAAAAAAAACAACAACAGAAAACAGTAAAGCAGAGGAAGAAGAACCACCCACAGCTATTTAACACAGGTTGGTGGGGTCACTGTCAAAACATAGCAGATGAAACCCAGTGAACAGTTAAGTTTTCTATTGCTAGCTATTCCATGCTCTGAACCTCAGAATGGATATTATTTAAACTTACATCTGAACTAAAGAGACTTAAGAGTGTTATTTAAAATGATTTACAGACTAAGAACAATGTATTTTCAGTCAAAGCTCTTATTTTTTAGAACTTGCACCCACAGGATATATAGTTAATCTCATCAGTTGCAGGTTTAAAATCACTTTGAAGACCCATATTTTTCAATCAGCTTTAAACTGACTTGCTTAATTAAGCTATTTATTGATATTTTTGACTGTAGTAAATGTTTTTATACTAGCTGGTTTAGATTTTAACATATTCTTGAATTTTGGAATTTCTGGATTTTCAAAGTGATTATAATATTGTATTACATGATTTTCATTTTTAAACTTGTATTTTGCTCAGTAATTTGTCTGGCTTATAAGTGATTAAATTAAATAATTAAAAACATGCTGCCTGCCTTCTAAAACTTAAAGAAATGAATTCCATTAGATAAAACAGTGAGTAGAATCCAACAATGGACTTTTAACAGAAGATAATACTCCAGGCTAGCCCCATTTTCCTCTGAGGACCCACACGCAGCCCTCCCCCAAAAACTCTGAGGAATTCAGAGATCATTCAGAACTATTTTTGGGAAGCATAGGAAGGCTGTGGCAGAGAGAAAAAGGATGACAGCTCCAAATGTTCCATTAGTGGAACACTGTATTTACATACCACACAACAATACTTTGATTCCACTTCAAATGCTATGATTGTGTCCTACTGAAACCTGAGATTTACACTTTGAAGAAGTACTCGAGCTCTCTAGTAAAGAACTCTAAGTGCCTCAAAAACTACAAATCCCAAGATGAACTATGCCAGTTAAAGTGGTATGAAAAATTCTATAATTGTGCAGCGTGAAAGAGCCCCTAGTCCAGTAAATTAGCAAGTTTAAAAACAGTTTGATAACAGTATAGATCCCTACACAGTCCTCACTATGGCAATGTGTATTTTAAACTGCGAATAAGCCTGCAGCTTTCAAAAAGACACTGACAAAATAGGTTCTGCTCAGAAAACTTCTCTAACCATGTGGTTAAGGCAACACTTTTGAAAGTTTTCTGAACTTGATATGAAGAAAATTGTGTTCTTCCTATTCAGGGAAATTTCCACATGCCTCTGCTGGTCCATTTCATGGACTATGTCCAAAGAGGATTTGTAACTTTGACTCCACTAACTAACTAATACACACAGAGGCTGATAACTTAAGAAACAATGTCTGCTCATTTATTTCTGTAAGATAAAAACCTCAATCCCTAAACAAGTCATTAGAAAGAAAACATTTTTAGGCAAATTTCTGAATGATATAATGTACAATTTGAATGCAATGCATCAAAATATCTTTTTGCAGGCACACTAAACTAAGTAGCAAGAAAGGTGTAAGAACACAGATGTGGACTGAAATATTTATAGGTTTCAAAGATGTAAACAATAATAAATTGGTACCCAACTGTTTTCCCAACATATGTAAATTTGTACAATGAATTTTAAATAAGCATTTCAAAAACAAATTACCTGAAAACTTTCAAATATTGCTGTACAGCTAGCTTGCTTTTTAGCATATTATAGTTCAAAGATAGCCTTTCATTAGATTCTGTATATTATTCTTCCCTGCATAGTCTGTAATAGCTATGGCTCGTGATGAGGCACTTTGGCATTACTATTATATAATGTTTCCACTTGATGTTGGAATTTTCTCTTCTGCACCAAACGAAAATTAGAGAACCTAAATGCTGCAATATAAAGATTGGTAAACTGCTGCTGGCAAAGCTAACGTGGAAATGGTAAAAATCAGTCTTTCAGGTACTGACGGATAAGTAAGCAGTAGTCTATAGAAAACAGTACACTCACGTTTGAACATTCAGCAGACTTTGAAACATTCAGCAGACTTTGTCTCTCATCATTACTTCCTGAATTATTTTGTATTGCCTTAACTTCCTCAGAAGGAACATTGCAACTTGCCATATAATAGGTCATGCAACTTCTCCTGACCTTAAGGGGGTCAGGCAAGGCTGCATTTTATCACCCTGTTGGTGTAACTTATATGCTGAACAAATCATCATAACTCGAGGAAGTAGGCATGAAAATTGGAGGATGAAACATCAACACCAACAGTTTAAAGTATGCAGATGACAGCTGAACAGTGAAGAAAGCTGAAAGGAAGATAATCAACTCATTTGAAATACAGTGGTGTGGATACCATGGACTGCTAACAAGACAAATCAATGGGTCTTAGAGGAAATCAAGCCTGAACTCCCTCTAGAAGCCAATGTGACTAAACTGAGCCTGTCACACTTTGGCCATATCACGAGAAGACATGACTCACTAGAAAAGACAATAATGGTAAAGTAGTGGGCAGGAGGAAAAGATGAAAACTGTGTTACAGATGGATAGAATCAGTCAAGAAAGCCACAACCCTGAGTCTGCAAGACTTGAGCACGGCTGTGTATGATAAGTTGACTCTGAGGTCTCTCATTTATAGGGCTGCCATAAGATGAAATCAACATGATGGCAGTTAACAACAATTTCTCCTTGTAGTCCAAGAAATGATTTGTATCCTTTCCTATCTTATTTCATTAACAGGAGGTTCAGGAAGTAGATTCTGAGAATCTTCTATATGCAACATTTATATTCTTCTACTGAGCTATGGCCCCACATGTTCAAAATGTCTGTTATGCGAGAAATACACAGTCTAAGTGTAAAAGTTCTATAGAAGAGAACTGTTGTATTACTTGGAAATTTAAACTGGGTCATCAGCTGAATTTTAGGCATTAGAAGTTATCATAGTTTGAACTTTCTTAAAAGAGATGTGAAATGCCATGCTGGATCATACAATTATTGATGCTGTGAAATTATAGTGATATTAAATGTCAGAAAGCAATATTTAAGAATGCCTTACAAAACATGCAATTTTAACATTCAGCACTTTCCAATAATGATGATTTCATCCCTTTAAATGTTCGCACCACCTTTAATTTGAATCTGTCTGGATTTTTATTGTTTTTGAAACAATTGTTCAGCACAGTTAGAAGATAACAATTCACTTGCTATGAAGAATAATGTCTCATTTTCTTCTTGCAAAAAGTTAATATTAACAGATCAGAAAGATCTCTAAGATAATTCCAACTGATTGTTCCATCACCTAATCTACTTTTAATTTCCAAACACTTTTACTTTAATGTTTAGAATAAAAGCATATTTCAGAAAAGAAGTATCTACAAAAATGTCTCCAGTTTTTGAGCAATTTAAGGAGCATATAGGCTTGCAACATCCCTTGCAACATATAATTTCTGTAATTAATGGAACAGAATATAAAGAATGACAATTTAATTTTCCACTTACTATTTCAAAATAACCTTAATCATGTTTCAGCTACTTAGACACTGAGCTTGCCACTGCATGAAAATGAAGACTTTTCCCACCAGAATGTCAATCTGAACTAAACCCATAATTCAAAAGTCATGTATTCTTGAGAGTATACCAATACAGAAAAAAGTGGGGGAGTGGTACACCTAAGCCAACTGCATAATTACTACACTTCCTTCACTATATGACAAAACGTAGAATAGAAAGCTTAAGCCAAACTTATGAAATAGTGTGGATGATACTTAAAAGGTCTGATCTCTGTGTGTTGAGCCAGCATACTACCCACACCTCTGTTTTCTAAATCCAACCAGTGCAGACAAAAATCCTATGTGGAAAGGCCAAATGCAGTAAACTGTCAGCCTTTCAGATGGAAATTGACTATTACATTAGCCTGTATGCAGGGAATGGAATGGCAGCTCCACATGTAGGCAGGAGCAAGTCTGAACTGGCAGACTACATATGTACTCTTTGTATACAGGGAGATCTGTCTAAATATACAACTCAAGGGTAGGCCTGATCTTTTGCCTTTAATCTCTACTACACCTTTCTCCCAAATGCTATTTATTGGGCAACAGCTACTTCAGTCAATGGGGATCCATTTTCCTGCCAACTGGGAAGCAGCTGGCTCATGTTCCCATGTCTGCTCACATGAGGGATCTCCAGTATGAGGTGGAATCATGATAAGGGTCCTGCTTCTGCCTGTTGCACACATGGGAGGGGATAGGGATGTCAGATGCTTGCTTCCTGAATCCCAGCGGAAATAGCTGTCATCAATCGCAGTATGTGTGCCCTGCTAAGTTGGGATGGGAGGGTATCACCTGAGGTACATTCCACAACAACACAACTACAGTGCTTATGCTCATGTATCTCCCATACAGGATTCCAGGCACTGTTTTACAATGGAATAATGTTCTTCTCACTTAAAATTTAATATTACTGGTTTCAGGAAGTTATAAAGCAAACCAGAGAACAAAGTTTTCCATTCCTCCATTTTCCATTCCACCAAATAAATAAATGAATATAAAATAAATAAATGAATATAAAATTGTTGGGAAGAATGTAAAAGAAGCCTGAGAAATCCACAGCAGCATGTGGAAAGTGTAATCCCATCATAGAAGCCCTCCCCTACCAACTCAACAGAAGGACTAAAGTACCTTTTCTCCTATCAGGAGACAGGCAATGTGAATCTCACACTGGTTTTAGTTCACTCATACACATATTAGAGCAGCTCCATACCACTCTGGAGCCAGGGCCAAATTCCCATATATGTTGCACACATCATCTGTTTTGAATGTTTAAACTATAGTGACCTTTTGGGTATTTAAATTATTTTAAAATGCATCAGAATGAGTGACAGGACAATCTTCCTCCTATTACTTTGAACTTGGGTCCATATTTATACAGTTCATAATGTTTCTGCAAAACATCCAGGAAGAAAACCATTATCCTCCCCTTCCCCAACATTTCTTTCCTGACTCATACAGTTCTCACGAATAGTACACAATCATCACAAGAAGTGCTTGAAAAATAAATGAAGTGATTCAGCAGTTCAAATTGAACATTCTAAGGCACATGTGTCAAACATAAGGCCTGCAGGCCAAATCCAGCCCACCAGGCCATTTCATGTGGCCCTTACACCTCTCCTGCAGCTATGGCACTCTCCCCGCCTGGCAAACCCAATCCCCACATTGAGGACTCCTGGCTGCCAGTATTCTGAAGAGGGGTCCAGCAGCCAGCACTTGTAATCTACTTCTACTTCTGACTGCTCTTCTGTCCAAGTCTGGCCTTCAGAGCATTGCCACGGGTTACCATGGCAACACTCCATGCAGCTTGCAAGACAGAGGAGCAGTCAGAAGTAGAAGCAGATCATGAGTGCTGGCTGCTGGGCCTCTCTTCAGAATACCAGCAGCCAAGGGTCTGCAATGTTGGGATTGGGCTCACCAGGTACAGAGAGGGGTGGGGGGGCAGAAAGAGCCACAGGAGGGGGAGCAGAAAGAAGCACAGAGAGGGTCTGGGGAGCTGACTTAAACTTCTAGTTTCAGAGCTGGTTACTATCAAAACCAGAAATAACTGAATGCAGAGGAAATTATTTAATATGATAAAAGAGTAAATATGTTTATACAGTCTTACAGATAAAACTGGCCCTCTGAGGGCAACCATGATGCTGATGCAGCACAAGATGAAATTAAGTTTGACACCCCTGCTCTACAGGAAGGGTAATTTAGAGTCTTTCAGCTTGTTGTTGGATTCCAACAAGTTAAAGGAAATCTCAGGCTCACATACCCATCCCTCCACTCTTCTCCTCAGGTGCAGCCATGAAAATGGAAGCTTTCAATTCTGTTTTTCATTAGCTGTGACTTAGGCCTCTTCCGCATGGGGTTTTTAAAATGGTGCAGAGCATCCTCCAGAGAGGACGTCTACACCTGGAAGCGGACTGGGTCCAGACTACTTTGTGTAGTTCCGGACCTCAGCCCGCTCCAAAACGACCCAAAGTGGTCATTCAGTGTGCTTTTGAAAGACCGCTTAAAACAGGTCTTTCAAAAGCATGGAGTGTGCCACTCCATGGCCGCGCTCCAGTGCAGATTTGCAGGCTCGCAGATCTGCCGGGGGCGGGCTTTCGGCTGGCAAGCTTCACCAGTTGGTGGAGAGCTTCCACCAACTCGAAACCACCATTTTCGTCCCCGGAGCAGTGTGGAGCATGGCCACACACTGCTCGAGACCAGCCTGGACCTGCGCATGGAGCACACAGGTCCAGTGAGTACCGGCACGGGGCGATTCCCTTGCCCCATGCGGAAAAGCCCTTAGTGTTATGTTTGAATATTAAATTGTAGTTAATCTTAACTACTGATTGTTGAAACAAGAAAGTCTCATAGCAACAGACTGGTGGTGGCTTGTTTTTTTTAAAAAAACAAAACAAAACATAGGTGAGGGCATTTTGCAACTGAAATCTGGGGTAAAATGCTTCAAAACAAATAGCTAGAAGAATAACAATACTTTGTCAGGTTTGTAAGAAACACGTTTCTTTAAACTGAAAGCAAATTCTTCTCATTCTAGGACAGTGGTTCTCAACCTGTGGGCCCCAGATGTTTTTGGACTTCAGCTCCCAGAAGCCCCAGCCACTATGGTCAATGCTCAGGGCTTCTGGGAGCTGAAGTCTGAAAACATCTGGGGACCCACAGGTTGAGAACCACTGTTCTAGGAGAAGTATATGAGCCCAAGTATATGGCTCATTCCAATCATCTCTCTCTCTCTCTCTCACACACACACACACACACGTGCATATGCACGCACGCACGCGCACATACACAAAAGTTTATTGTGATGCCTAAACCAGATTATTATAACAAACTGATGTGCTTCTCAGGAATGTTGACATTAAGAAAATGAAACTGTGAAGACAAAGACAAGATATCTATGAAATTTAAAAAAAGTCGATTGAAGCACAAAATAGCTGAAAGGAAAATATGCTATGTTAATGTAATTTGCATTGGAGAGAGGCAGAGAGGGAAAGACTGACTTAAGGTCACTGAGTAGATGAGGAGAAAAGGCAGAACAGACGATGCAGTTTTACAATGTCAAACACAAAGGCAGCTCTAATCACAGATTCCAGAAGGAGAATCTAGAAAATTATATTACCATGTTCCATAAAGAAGTTTACAAAAGAAAAATAAGCCCTACAAATAGGGAGCAAAGCTATGTTATTAAACAGAGAGTTTTTAAAAACCCCTGCAGAATTGAGACACCAGAACTATCTTTTCAAGTGTTATCAACAGAAAAGATAAGGAAGAAAAATAGGTTGAAATGATTTTTTACTTATATGAATACAATGCTGTTAGCAGAAATATCCCTTCTTCACTATCAAAACTGTTTCATGTAGGATGATGGGCAAATTATTTTCCACTCCTTACTATGTCATTACCCAGTTTCTGCATCATTGGACTTGTGAAAGAATGGATTCACACAGTGGCCACGTGTGGGGCCACTTTTACTTTTACCTGAATGACAGTAGATAGCTGTAAATTTGTTGAATTGTTGAAGTACATGTCTACATCCTCTGTTATCCTTTCTTTTATTCAGCAAACTGAAGTAAGCAATCTTTCTAGTTGCAGGAAGGCTACATTTTTACAGCCATCATTTGCCAAATTCAGCTTTATCTGAGCACATCTCTAAAAGCAGACAGTAGTAGAACAACAATAGAATGAGAACAGAATCATAAAGTAAAACCAAAAGACTGAGAACTTTCTTGAATTAACTCTATGGGATTTTAATTCAGCACCAACCCTCAAAGAAGAATTCACTTTCTTTGCTGGTGTTTTCTTTTCAAGATGGTTGATGGTATATCAGTATTAGAGTTGGGAAGGGTGAAGACTTTGATGTGCTAAAGCAGTGTTATCAGACATCCATAACTATAAAATGCAGAGTTGGCACTGAATCAAATGGACAGCAAGCCAAGCTGCAGGAATCAGGGGGCTAAATCAGATAATGTACAATCCACATGGTGGATGGATACAGCAAAGGCCTCCGAACTGTGCATTTTCTTTTCTGTTTTTCTGTTTCCTATATGTCAAGATTTATGCTGAGCTTTGTAACTGAGTGGAAGTTATATGACATACTCTGGGAAACTGAGGTCCTAAGGGGAAGTCACAGGATTATATAAAGCCAGCTTATGAAGTCAAACCTATCATTTTCTGAGATCTCAAACACTGCGAGATTAAATTGCAAAAAAATGAATAAATATTAACTGCCCTGGATAGAAAACATTTGCCTCTTCAGACTAAACAATTCTGAACTTGAGTTCTTCTCAGTTCTCCACTTATTTTCTATCACAACTGTCATCATTTTCATTTAACACTGGGGGCGAGCCAGAAGGAATGATTATATATAGACAGACATATGCCTTCTCAGCAAATTATGAATACAAATGTTTATATTTCTTGCCAGAGAATGAAACACTTCCTTATTTCCTAGAAGAACGGGGTCTATCTTACTGTGTTACAATGAAACTGCAATAATCACAACTGACTGGATTTATGTAGTGAATGGCATTTAAAAATGTCCATGGACAACAATGAAGTAAGATGTGACTGTGGAGCAGAAGGGTGCCGGAGGTGTGGGGTTCTACTCATGAAAGTATTACGTTTGAATCAAATCTCTACTTTTACAAAACTTCACATCTCATCTGCTAGATCTAGCATTAGTTTAGTCCCTCTACATGATCACGTGATTGCATTTTAGTTCCCTGCCATTTTGTTTCTACTATGCAGTCATCACAGTATATAGTTACAGAAGATACAGTTGTTAATTTTATACTATTATTACTTAGAGAAGCATTCTGATTTTGTCTCTACATCTTTGCTTAGTGATGATCCTGGTTATGCCTATTCTTTTCGTCTCACTTAAATAACGGCAGCCCAATCTATACTATGTCAACGGCAGACAAATTCATTAATGTCAGTAAAATCATTCTGAAATCTATGCAAGGAACAGGCTGCACAATGATAATAAGATTAAAGCAAACAAAAACCTATGCCAGAATGAACCAAATTTAGTAACAATTAAAAAGAAAAACCAACAGACTGGTTAACAATGCAAAATCCCATAAAAACAGAGAAACATAACAAGTAACTGTTAACTTCCACTAATTTTGCATTTATCATATTGTGATTTCCTTTTCCTATCCATGCCTAATTGCTATAGTCCCTTTATATAACAGCTTTCTTATGTATTTGACAAACACCACAGTAATTGGCACTAACGATAGCTGGCAACAATGTTTCTCTGTAACATGAAAGGCTATCCTCTGACTTTAAGCATAAAGATAAAGACAGCAGCTGAAGTGTTTCTTTTTATTCACACTTCACACTATTGCCTAAAAGATGGTAAAATGGAAAATGGAAAAAGCAGTAAGTGGATGGATATTGAACCTATTAGGGGCATCCAGAAAAGGGGGTGAGGATCAATTCAAGATCCATCACTAGTACCAACCCAACTTAGTTTTTTATTGTTTTATGAAGACAAGTCTTCTCTTCTTCCTCTCTCTGGACAGAAATAAGAACAGAGAATAGAGCAGAGAAAACTACTCTATGATGTGTGCATGCACATGCAGATTATTAAAATAGAACTTCTATAAATAAAAACAGTGGTTTCTATCCACAAATGTTCAATAATTAGGAAGCATCATAACTCTTTTTGTTTCAATTTTCATTTCCTGTTTGTATACTTGCATTTCCTACTTCCTTGGTTCCTTTTGTTTAGGAAGATGAGATACAAACCTTGGCCATGATCTGTTCTATGTGGCTGACACCATCCTATCAATGATTGCTCTTCCCCAGTACTGCCATCTCTGATATGGAGAAACTCTCCAAGGAACTGTATACAATTATGCACTTAGGAAAGAGATGTGGTAGTGTATGCTGGGATGCAGTGAGGAAGAGGAGGAGTGAAGCAAGTCTGCCTACATGACATTAGTTGGAATCAGTTATTTCCAGCATGGGTCTTCTCAAGCCTGCTATATGAGACCTTTTACACTGTCTATTAATAACTTAGACCATTGCTTTCCAAAACCCCAGGGAGCTGCAAACAACTTATGGGATATGAAGCAAAATGCTTGGAAGCTTTGTTATTGGTTTATTTTATTTTATTTTTTACTAATGATGAGGGATAAATGTATTTGCCATTTCTAGTGTTTTTTATTCATGGTTCAGGTTTTTATCATCACCAATGACTCATACAAATTATGGTTTCAGTAATAGTAAAAATGAACAGCCATCTCCTATTGTTAGAAAAATAATCCATCAGATAAGCAGTAACTTGTCTTTTTTAATTGTTTAGAACAAAACGACAGCTCAACAAATGCATTTACTTAAAGCCAATGTATACTACATATTGATTAACAATGAAATAAAAGAATGAGTGTAATATCAGAAAAGTTTTAAGTACAGTCCACAATTCACAGAATCATGTACTCACATGGGAACAAATATGGACAAGATTAAAGATAGTAGGTCAAAGAGCAAACCATTTTCCCCCATAAAAACATGCCTTATGTCTTCTCAGAAAAACTGCTAAAGAAATGTGTTATTGATCCAGTCTAACTTTCACAAAGAACCAAACAAAAATGATGATGTATCATTCATTATACAGTGGAGAAACACAAACAGTGAAAGTTCATAACAGGCTTTATTTACAACTGATCAAATCACATTGATCTGCCTCTACATTCAATTTCAAAATAAATATCCATACAAATAGAAATCCACAGAGTTCCCCTCCAATGCCTAAGCCAAGTCTGTGGTTGTACAAAAATATGAACCCTTAAATTGTACTTAAGTATAAAAAGAATCAAATTTTTTTAAAAAATGAATTTTACACTTAAGGAGTGACACTAGTCAACATTCAGCACATTCAGTTAACTGAATCTGTTGTTTTATACTATTTTCATATTGTTCTGGTTGCTGACCTCCGTGTGATTATTTAAAATTTATACAAAGCTAGGGGTGTTTCTTTCCTCCCTGCTTTCTTTTACTTCCACTCAACTAAATCTGTCTCTGGAACTGTGCATTTACAAGAAAGAAGATTTTTGTCCATCTGGAGATGTTCTCTTTGACTTCATTCATTTTGCCAACAACTAATTTAAAAAGGGAAGACTGCTTTCAATTTCTTTTTCTCTATAGTTTTTATTGCAACTGTGATTTTACAAGAAACAAGGTATTGATAATATGTACAGTAAATGAAATAGAGGACATCTAAGGATAGGTGCTCTTTCAAAGACCCTATGACTTTCATATAGTGAATGACTCTTACAATGCGGAAGTGTTAAAGGTAATGTCCATGGTCACAACAACCAATGATGGATCTTCAGTGGCCTCTGTTTCTGTCCTTCTCTTTTCAGTTCACTACTCAGTAGCTGGGTGGAGGCCTCAGTAGAAGTCTTGATATGATTGTCCATAGTGTTGCTTCTTTTTCTTTGCACTGGTCTCTTTCTCTTCAGTATTCCAGTGTGAATGCTATTTCAGGTTAAGAAGCTGAGCAACTCATAACCCAATAACCGACTTACTTCTCAAGTCTAAAATTCCAAACCTGTTCTTCACCATCTACAGTTCTTCATTCTGTATGCCTCTCACAGATCACTGGCATATTTGTTTCCTTCACCACATATATGCATTTCAATTCAGTTCAATGTTGCTTAGTTGCCAAGTGATTTATATTACAGACATGGGAATCAAGCTGTCTGACATCCTAGACCGGATAGCAAAAATTCTAGAACTGGCATCCAAAGGAATTTATATTTAATGACAATGGAAAATCTTTCTGGGGCACTCTGGCTACAAAATTCTTCCCAAACAAATGCCAATTTCACTCTTTGCCTCACCAACAAACAACCCCCCACTTATTTTCCTATTATATCCTTTCTAATATTTTGCTTCCCTTTTTGTTGTTGCCTATTTTGAATGAAACAGACAATGGATATTTTATAAACTCAGAGGAACAAAAGGCTGTAACAAAGATATAATTTCTTCATTAAAACACATCACAAAATCAATGCACTTTTTTCACAGAACTTAGATTTTTGTTATAATTTTAATAACAACTCCTTGTAAAAAAAACTCCATGATATTGGCCCCCAGAAATAAGATAACTTGTGGGAAAACATGTTAATTTCATGGGGCGCTGTTGTTACTCCTCAGTCTAACTTCCTCTGAATCCAATGAGTAATTTAGTTTTACAAAAGTATAGTACTAGAGGAGTTTAGCTTCCTAAACCCCTTTAATACAGTAGTTTTGTAAAACTAAACGATGTCTTCACCAGTTACTGACTCCACCATGCTCTTCAGTTATATTAAGCATGAAACATTGAAATGAGCATTCATATTTATCATCGCTATGTTAATTTCAGACTTTGGACAAGGTCCAACAGTATTTCTTCATTGGCACTGCTGTTTGCACAAAGTGACACCTCTACAAACACATACTCATAAAAAAAATGATGAGAGATATCCCTCCAGGGGTCTAGCTTTGGGAGTGGGGTAAAATAAAGACACTGGCTCCACAAATAACAGTTCTGTTCCTATGGAACTTTCCTTCAGTCTCCAAATCTCTAGCATCACAGTGAACTAAAACTTAGATTAGGAATTTAGAAATACAGTGTGGGCATCCAAAGAAAAGTCAGGCAAAGTTACCAAGGGAATATAAACACAGGCCCTTTCCACACCTTACCTTTTTCCGGCGCTAGGGTGTGAGGATCGCGTGAGCAGCCTCCAGTGAGAGGCTCTCGTGTCCCTGCTGCTTCAGCTCCGCACAAGCTGCCTGCTCACGTGAGAGCCCTGCCTCTTCCTTCCACAGTGCAGCCTGGGAGTTTCCCAGCACGACCGGTGTGGCTCCAGAGGCTCCACATGCCAGGTAACTGTGCGTGGGGCCTGGGAGCAATGCACAATCGCTTACCATTTCTGGCTTCCAGCCAAAAATGAAAAGGTGCACAATCGGTGCCTGTCGGCCCCTGGGACATTGTGTGATTGTGAGTGCATCATGCAGATCACTCCTCACAATTGCGCGACGCTCCAGGTGCCCTTTTGCATGACAAATGCCATGTGGAAAGGGCCATAGCCTGATAAGAGTTCTAAGTCTGAACAATTTTCAATTTTTTACACTCTGCAATTCCAGAAATATGGGAAAACATTAATTTGAGAGTGCAGAATTCTTATTTAGGAGCACAACGCCTTCATCTCTGCTGCTGCCCAACATAGCTACACCCTGCTTTCTGAAACAGGTTTTTGGCAGAAGCTAAGTGGCAGAGAGCTGACACTGAGTATCAAAGGACACTATTAGAGCTTAGTTTTAATTACTATTATAATCTTATAAAGTTCTACACTTTATAAATTATCTTAAAAATTCAACACTATTGTGTTCACAAATGAAAACAAAGTTTCTGCTATATTAATAGCAACTAGTTGAGGAATGAACAGAGTAGTGCGGTATAGTGTTAAATTAAGACACTGAGAGACCATGGTTCAAATCCCTGCTCAGCCATGGAAACCCACTGTGTGATTTTCGAGCATGTGTCATTCTCCTAGCCTCAAAGGAAAGCAAGGGCAAATCCCCATGAACAAAATTTGCCAAGAAATCCTCTTAGGGTCAGAAATGACTAGAAGGCACACAACAACTGAAGAACAGACACTGTGCATGGGATGAAAATAAGGGGAAATCAAAAGTCTCATTGACTGTTCACCTTTCCTCTAAAGTAAATTTGAAGCAACTCACTAATAAGTTGCTATAATGGAGGCATAATTGCTTTTTTTTTTTTTTTTTGGAGGCTTAGCATTGCCTTTAATAGGAAATTAAAGAACTATATTCTGCTAAGAAGAAGAAACACAGATTAATATCTAGAATAACTTTGCAAACAATAAATGGGTACGCAAAGAAGGGGACAGAAAGGGAGAGCAACCCTTCTGGTGTCCTTGTGCTATATGAAACACAGAGGTTGTGTTGAAAATAACAGTAGCAAAGAGCTGACAGTTCCACTTCTATTGTAATGGACTAGGCTGCCTACAAATAAAGTACCAGAGCTGCAGTTAGCTAGATATTTCTGGCCCCTCTGTCACATCCATGGCAAACCTTTGTCTCCAAACAAGCAAATATTATATATCCATCTCTCTTTCTCTGTCTGTTACTTTTAATTTGTCAAAATACCTGAAGGAGAAGTAAATCAGCTTCAGTTCGCCTGATAACAAAATATAGAAGCCAGGAGAGCATTGACTGGGCGATGTGTAACCACATGGGGGTGGGGGGTGGGCAGTTTATAATGCTTGAGACCTCTTGGCCTCTAAAAAAGAACTGTTTGTTAGCAACCATCTCAGTGTGGTACAGTATAAATTCAGTACAATCAGTACTGGTGGCTTGTGCTTTCTCACTTGAAGTAAGAACTGGGCCATGAGTGGAAAGAACAGCACAAGACAAGACATTTGCCTTTACGTGAATAAATCCCTACTTACAATACTGAGTCTTTCAGGGTTTTTTTTTACTTGTAACTGCGATTCTTTGAAGTTCCCAGATGAGTTGTGCTACTCACAGTCTTTCTTTCTCTGTTTGCAAAGCTGTATATCAGGTTCTGATTACTAGCGTTATTCAATCAAAGATACTTAGGTTTTCAAAGTGTGTGTGTGGGGGGGTACTGTCAAACAGAGAATCAAAGTTTAAACGTGCAAGTCACAAGCATAATGCAGACCTCAACACTATTTCCGAGGCCTTGAAAGATCCCAGCACAAAAAATGTTTGGATTTTTCCCCCAAAAATGCTCCCCAATTCCAAACTTGCTATATCCCCTCCTACTGGAGACATTTGTAGCCCTCTCCTGGCCTCATAAAGTTTGGGGAGGGTTTAAAACAATGAAATTCTCTCCCATGGCCCATAGCTGTTGTAGAGATCTTTTTACATTTTTAAAAATATATTTTTTTTAAAAAAGTTAGAGAATGGCTCCATGGCCCCTAGGAAACACAGTGGAGGATGCAGCCCCCACAATTGACTTTAGATGCTTAGATAATAATTTCATCTATGTGGCAATTTCATCGAATGCATTTCTTTTCCTTGACTGTCAGTGTTCTAAGTCAGACAATTTTTAGGTACATTGCTGGATATTAAAAACTTCCAGTGATCAGCTGCCTATTGAGATAATTACAATTAAAGTGTGAAAAATGCAGTCATTTACTCAGTGAACTATATGACTATATAGCATCATCTTTACTATTGATCTGAAAGAACTTAATAGATTTGGTTTCTCACCAGATAACTAAGTTACCAAGGAAGTTACCAAGGAAGAATATTTGGTGTACCCAGTCATAAGTTTACAAGATGTTCATAACTATTTATAGTTACTGCTTTGGTACCAATATTAGTTTACCTCTGAAAGCAGTGCAAACTAGGAGAGAAAGTTATTTTGGATTTTATAAATATGAATAATGTTAAATGATTTTCCACATAAAACGTAAATACAACAATTACATTTTCAGAGAGTAGCTATTTTATATGTACAAAGAAGAATCAAACATGTCTTAGCCCAAAAGAGAACTTTATAAAAGTATGCACCTAAAACAAGGAAGGAAGAAATTCACAGAAAGAAAGAGAAAGAAAGAAACTCTTGTAAAAAGCTAGCCTAAAAAAGAAAACACTAAAAAATGGAAAGGTGAGACAAATATGGCATAATGGTAGGTTAAAAGATACAACTCATAAATGGATTTCATGTATAAGATGATGTTTCACTCAGTGCTTAGTGATACTTAAAATACTGTATTCACTTTTATCACCATCATTTTTTTAAAGATCTCTCTCATGAACAAATATTGCTCATAAGGGGAAGCAACTCTAAATATTTCAGAAGACTGGTCTCCAATCCAGTAAAGCATGAGCCTTTTTCTAGCTTCATTTAACTGAATGTCCCAATAACACAAAACAACTATTATTAGGAATATCACTGATGGGAGTAGCAAAATGATACAAATGGTGTTGCCCACTTAATTATATGTACACACTTGTATATAAGGTAACAAATGGGGGTCCCTGATTGGGGTTTGGACATACGTCTTCTATTTTTATATATATATACACACACACACACACACCAACATTCCAAGCAATCCAGCAAAGAAGCTAAGTAAACAAACATGCACTATATTTACAAACACAGCCTGTACTGCAACCAATAAATATCCTTTTTTAAGAAGTTTAAGGAGGTAAGGTCCTATAACTGTGAAGGGTAAACAGGAGGTGGAACTCTTCAAACGAGTCTACATATAACATTGCAACGAATGAAAATTATGCTGGCTAAGTTACACAAATACATGTGCAAGTAATTGCATTTGTATAATTCTACAACGGCTACACTGCACAGAAATTCACATGCTTACAGAAGTGAAAGAACCTTTTTAGTTTTAATTTCAGTGTTCTTGCACAGCACATTATGGTGAGGTATAACAGAGTTCTTCCATGAGTACCTTTCAATCCAACTGTGTTAAAACCATATAGTTATTCAACAGATCCAGTGTGGTACAGTGGTTTAAACACTGAACTATGATCCTGTAAATCAGGGATTCTCCACTCATCCATGGAAACCCACTGAATGGCCTTGGGCATATCACATACTCTCAGCCCCAGAAAACTCCATGATAGGATCATCTTAGGGTTGCCATAAGTCAGAAATGACTTGAAGGCATACAACAACAACAACAACAACAACAACAGCAGCAGCAGCAGCAACAACAACAACAACAACAAAAAAGTTACTCAAGAAATGTAGGACTCACTTTAGCTGTATATTTTTCTGGCAGAAAACAGAAAAGGCTGCTTGGCTAGAAAGAGTAATTTTGCTCATTACCAGGTTTAGGTCTCTTAGACTGTATGGCATTGTTCCCAAATAGAAGAATCACTTTTTAAAATGGTATTGCAATTTAATTGCTCTCTCTTTCCCATTTAGTTCCTGAACTTGAACTTCAGCAAGAAATAGGAAACAAAGTAATGTCAAATGTACCTGCATGCATTTAGGTAACATATCACTGAAATCATTACATGTTGATCTTGTTATAAGGTTATATAAAATACATCTCTATCTGTTAACTAGAGGCTGTAGAAAAAAATTATTTAATCCAGTAGTTCTTAACCTCTGGTCCATGGATCACCAGGGGGCCTCAATATCTTCACAGCAGGTCTGCAAAGGCCTTAAGAAATGTTAGAAGCTTTTACAGTTAATAGAAAGAATGGATGAAAGGAAAGAAGGACGGAAGGCAGGCAGGCAGGCAGACTAATTTGCATGGAATCATTCCAATAAAAATATTATAATAGGAGTGTGTGCATTTACTTACCCGTATTTGCTGGCATATAAGACGCATCTGTGTATAAGACGCACCCCATTTATACACCAGCAAATACTATTTACTGGTGTATAAGACATACCAGCGTATAATACACACCCCATTTTCAAACAGTATTTTTTTGGGGGGGGGAGTGAGTCTTATGTGCCAGCAAATACGGTATTTCTCCCTTCTCTGAAGTCCCTTGATGAGCAACTTTTAATATTTGAAGCACTTTATAGTTTTAACTCTTAAGTCTTAATGATCTGTGGCGGGGGGAGGATATTTAAAAGAGGCCTGGGGTAAGGAAAAGGTTAAGAATCACTGAGAGATAAAAAGCACCCAATAAGCTCCTCCTATACACATAAGAGGACTATAGGGTTATACTAGGAATCAAAAGCTAGTTTAAATGTTATAATTCCCAGATGGAGCAGTGCTGGAAAATTGTTCTGCTTGCTGGCAATACACCCAAAATCTCCAAATATTTACAGATGGCCACATGAAGGTCTTACCTGAGAATACAATTTTATGGCACAGGCAGTATTTACTCAACCGGAATCACAGCTTAAATTGTTCACATTCTTATTCCTGCTGGAAAGGCTTTTCTTTTTTTAAGAAACTAAGTAGAAACCTTGCTCTGTTAGCTAAAGGATATTTTGCTTATCTGCAGTTGTGGCTCTTCATGTGATCATCTGTTACATTCACACACATGGATCTGCTCTGGTTCACAGCATGTCTGGGAATCCTCTGGAATGCAGAGATTCAATGGTAACTCCATCCCTCCTCCCTTTAGTCTATGCTTTTATTGCTTTCTCTTCATTTCAAAGATCCATCCAATGGTGAGGTGGACAACACAGAAACCTAACAATGTGGCACTGAAGGGAAGAATGGCAAGTTATATTAAAGCACAGATGATCACTCAAAGAACCACAGTTACAGGTAAGCAACATGCCCTTCTTCATTATGGTCACTGTGCTCCACATACATGAGTGCTGATTAGAAAAGGTATCAGAAAAGGCAGGTAGGAAAGCACATCAAGGATAAAAGGGAAAACAACACAATCTTCCTGAAAATCACATAAGCTTTTGACAGAGCACCAAAGTAGTAGAGCTGGATAAAAGCTGATGGTTGTGAGTAGGTAGCCAACAAAACGTGAAAGACAAAGACATGCCTTTCAAATAGATGGATTAGGACAGATTGTAGGAAGAGCCACATCGTAGGTTAAGTGAAACACCAACATGATCTTGGGCTGGAATGTAAAACATTCTGGCTTGCCAGGCAGTACTGATGGCTACCAAGAAAGGATGCTTTAAAAGAGAGACTCTCCATAGATGCTGAGGCAAGTACCTAAATTGATGTTTAGTGATGTTTAGCGGGGAAGCACCATGGGAAGACTTCACATCAGAATGTGAAAAGGCTTGTATAGGTGAAGGTTTTGAAGATCATTAAAAATATTTGAATTCCAACAGTGTTGACAGTTGAACAAGAAATTCCAATAGTATAAACAGAGAGGTAAATGGAACTGGGAATTCATTAGGGCAGCAAGATAAACTTGCAGCACAGAGAAGCTTAATCTTTTATAGTGGAGATGACAAAGAACAGAAAAGAATTAAACAGTGTGCAGCTGAGAGGGTCAATGTCATGCCAAGCAATGTAATTATAAAGGCTGAAGGGAACATTCTTTCCTCTGTAACTCTAGGAGAACTTAGAAAACCAGGCCACGTGAATCAAGGATCTAACTTTACTGGGAGAAAGAAATATGTTTCTGTTTCCCATCCTGACAGATCAGAATCTGAACAGAACTGCAGTCCTGAGCCACAAACTCATATATTCTAATGTATGCCAAGGTCGCCAAACAATTATTACAAAGCTCATGTGCTGGAAAAATTCCATCAAGCTTACAAATTTAATACAACTTTTGACTACAGGTTAGGCATCAGTTGGTCATGTACTGCCTCCTGTAAAGCAAACAACTACTCCCTAGTCCTTGTTTTATTATACATTCTGCAGTCTCTTGTTGTCACAGGGAATAAAATATACCATGTAACCTTCACAATTTGTATTTCTGGAGGAAGTCCAAGACAATACAAAAACATTTTACATGGTTAGTCCATGCAAAGCCATGTTTGTTTCCCTTTAAGCCAAGAGGATTTCCAAACGCAGGGCTTACACATTGCCAACGAGGATGGACCAAAAGAGCTAAATCTTCCATACCATAATCTGTTGAGTCAGCATGCCCACAAGGGGTTTTGGGTTGTTTTGTTTTGTTTTTAAAGAAGCCAGGAGGCAACCTAATGAAGATCATAACTAAGGATCAAATATGAGAAGTCAGTTTGTTCTCTCCCACCAAATGTTGGCCACTACATTGGTCAACAATGGGAATATGAAAACATAATGACAGACTGTCCTGTCCATTGATAAACTAAGGCATCCTCTTTGATCTTCAGCCATGCCATACCTAGATGCAATAACGTGGAAGCTGTTAGTTCATGTTGGATGCAAACATTATCTATCTCCCCAACACTGTCCTACCAACTCTGAAATAATCTGCCATGAAGCATAAGACTGGGGGACCACTCAAGCTTCTTGACAAGGTAGTTATTTAGATAGTCTGTCAATTTACCATTCTTCCCAGGACATGTACAAGAATGAGAAAGGTCTCAAAGTAGACACAATAGATTTTATTCAAAGTGTACAAAAAAGGCATTCTAGAATGAGTATCACTTTGCTTACTGAAGTATCATACAACAGTAGTATTGTCCGATATGATCTGTACCACACAGTTCTGGGAATTCTCCTTGAAGTGGTCACTGCTAATGACCAAAAGCTTCAGGGGCACTGATGTAGCTGTGCTGTTTGCAATCAACAACCTCAATGTGAAGTTTTATACTTTTGGCTCCTTTGTCTTTACTCTCAACATTCATCCCATATCACTTTTTCGAACCATTTTGTGATGGCACACACTTTGCTACATGTTATTAAGTATCATCTCATAGATCTTTTTAGGCCTTCACATACAGAGAATATACTCCATTTGGTGGTAAAGACATGGCTGAAGTTTTAACAATGTCCTTACCAACAAATGGAGTACAGTAGGACTCCTGTATCCATGGATTCAGTTATCTGCAGTTGGCCAGGATTGCCCAGGGGCAGGCGGCTGGAGGTAGCGAGGAGCATGATTCCACACTCCCCGCTGTTTTCCTACCGATCACCCCCAGTGATCAGGACAGGGCGTTCGGTACTATCCGTGGATTACATTATCTGCAGGAGTCCCAGAACCAATCCCCCGTGGATACGGCGGTCCTACTGTATATTTTATCCACTTAGATTTCTCCACTATTTATCTATAGAAATTTGACTATGTTTGTTTTAAATGCTGTAAGCCACCTTGAGTCCCACACTGAGAAAAAATGAGGAAGAGGAGGAGGATTGTTGTTGTTTTGTTGTTGTTGTCGTCGTCATTGTCATCACTGAAAAATTGTCTTGGGAATGTATTCTAGCACTGAACAGTGTTCAGTACATGGCACTAAGGTCAAAGTCAACAGGGCCAAAGCAAAATATAGAAGACAACATATAATTTTTACCAATTTGGAATTTGCCCACCAAACATACAAATCACAATTCAATTCTCTGGATTTCTGCTTAGAATACAACAGCTTTCCTTTCTGGGCAAGGGGAAAAACAGTTCAGTTTCTGAAAATGTTTTCCTGCCTGAAAACCATAGCTCAATTTCAGATCTATATACAGTACTTCAAGGCATTTACAGTTTAAATGTCTTTGAACCTGGACATTTAAGAAGCTTGCAAACCACATGGGACACAAACACACACCTACTGCATTCAGCCCATGTATCGGAGACTCCCAATTCCTGGTTTAAGCCAGCACCCCAATAGCATCAAAGGATATTATATACTAGCAGTTGTGTTTAGGATTGCAGTTAAAATCTGTGAGCCTTGCTAATTTAAACAGATATTTTATTAGAAACAGCACAACAGTCAGAAATGATATTCAGCATTATTCTCAGGTCTAAACTCTTGAATAAATGCATTTACTCTGTGTTTGAACTAGAAAAGAAAGTAAGTTATTTCTGAGTGGAAAGTACAGCTGTCTTGAAAAGGATAAGTGCCCCTTTCTCCCTCAGACTTCTATAGCTTCCTCCACTTTGAAATAATTTGTTTTATAAAGTCACACTGATTTCTAAAAAGCCCTTGTTCCTAAAGCATAATACTCATTGCACACTGCTAGAAGGGGAAGGGTGGGAGGAGCAACCCTCTACCCTGCAGCAATGGCTTTGTAATCAATAGGATTCTTGACAGGAATATAAATCTAACTTACGCAGTGAACAGCTAAAGTTTGAAATTTTCATGGAAATCCTTACTTTAGTAATCACAGATTTATAGGCTTGCTGCTGAGATTGCACAATGCTCTGCCCAACAATTGCAAAAACAATTTATATTCTCAGCTACAGTTTACAAGTATCTGAACCCATTTACTGTATACAGTTTCTTGATTCAAACAGTACTAAGGCAAAATGTAGCGAATAGAACAAAGGAAAAAAATCACCAACATAGCCCCTTTTCTACCTTAACTATGATTTTAAGGTGAGATGTACCTTCAGAAGAACTTAACACTCATTAATATCCTCATCTGGAATATCAACCCATTAAATATAGTTTAATGTAATGACTGCCTTGGTTTAAATTAATTAAAACTACAGTCATAGGCACACTTGCTGGAAGAACATCATGACAGTGGCAGTAAGGAGATTTATGGGTGAGTGAGCAAAAAAAAAAGATTAGGCTCAATCACACATATTAAATCTTACTAGCCATTAGTATCTTTTAATCACCTAAACATATTTGTTCATAAATAAGGAACGCAGTTGTAATTGAAACTCTAATTTAAGATTTTTATTTTAATGTCGCCTCCAAGTACAGTTAAAAATTTAAATGATTTTTCTGAATATAGAATACTGATGGTTAGCTTTCCTGATTAATTGCATACAAGTATGTCTCAGAGGTGAACATTTCTTTTTAACTCTATGTAGCAGAAGTCAAATAAGAGACATTTTCTTCAGCTTGGAGATGGCTAAAGCTTGGAATGGGTTGGGGGTACCTTCAGAATCCAACTTTGTCAAGAAAGCTTATTCCCACTACAAAGCTGTAGCCAAATCTTCCCTGTATTGGGTGTGACCTGGCACCAGCTCTCCCTGCCCTGGTTGCTTGAATTTTCTATATACTTTAAACCTATTTTAAACTATACCTACCAAAATCTGACCAAGCAGCTTTCTGCAGAGAATCTAGATATTTGGCATCACTTCTCCAGCATCTTGGGCATAAGGATCTATGGGTGATGAATTTACTACAGATCCTGGGTATAGTTTGGAAAACATAAGCTCCCATGGGAACGTCTTTCCATGTTGATGCTGCTGTACTTCTGACAGGCATCCTGCACTGAGGATATCAGGCTATGGAACCTCTTTAAACTAAGGAAGCTATACCATGAGATGCAGGGACCGTATTTTAAAAAGGGCTATTCATGGAAAATAACGCTGTCAATGGCTACTGATAATAACATAAGGTATATGACCTCCAGTACTAACAGCACAATGCTTCTCCACATCATTCAGTGGGGAACACAACCAGGAGCTTGCTACTGTGTTTATGTCCTGCTTGTCAGTTTCCCATTAGTATCTGGCTGGCCAATGTGGGAACAGAATGCTCAACCACACAGGCCGCCTTTGGTTTAATTTGGCACAGCTTTTCTTATTCAAAGACACAGCTGTGTTATCCTGTACCAGTATGCAAAGGGATCTTGTAGCACCTTTGAGTCTAGCTGATAGAAAGAAGTTTGTAGCATAAGCTTTTGTTGACCGGGTCTGAATCTGATGAAAGCTTATGCTACAAACGTCTTTTTCTTGGTTTCAAAGGTGCTACGAGATTCCTTTGTATAGCTTTTATTATGTTCTTCAACAACAATGATAAGAGGCTGGGAAGTCTTTTGGAGGGAGGATGACATACAATTTTTTATCAATTCCTTGTAATTGCAAAGCAATTGAACAATTTTCACTCATTAGTGTTCCCAAATATTGACTCAAAGAAAACCACAGGAAAATCATGTTAATCACAATTTTTAAATTATTCTGACTAAAAGCCTCAAACAGCTATAGCCAAAAAACAGCAGCAACAACAACAAATGATACAATGCAAAACCATGATTAAGGGGAAGGAAGAGAAGAAAGATTTGTATATTATGACAACTAGTACCACATCATTAAGTCTATTAATGAATATAATGATGTGTAATTGGGAGACTGCTCTTGAGTATGCATTAAAGAAGCTCTGGCTACACTGTTGCACAATAGCTTTTTGCACTTTTTCAATTTGTGTTGGCAGTAATGTCCATCAAAACAAGATATTTTCCATACCTTCTCTTTCTGCTGAAATAATATTATACCAAAAAGCATCACCACCCCAGTAAGTTGTTAAGTATTGCTGCATAACATTATCACTGAATTATACAAAGAGTACTTTACCACTGCAAAAGCATAAGGTGATCAAATATGAAATTTGTAATACACAGAATTATAAACACAGTACGATTTCAAAAACAAAATAGAATAGGATGTTGATACATAGCAGGTCAAATATTTCTACAGGTGAGAAACATGGGAATTAGGTATTTTAATGTGTTACTGATTGAAGTTCCAACATCATTGAAGTCCCAACAATCATAATGTTTTGCAGCACTGAAACATGCTAGGAATCACCTCTCTTGCTTAATGATGCAACAGACACAGTTTGAAGAAAGTACAATGCAATATTTTTATTTAATTTAGATTTTAAGCAGTTAAGGCATTAAGAACCAAAGCACTTTAGATATAATGACCTGGCAGCACTTTTTGTATCACAAAGATCAGTCCACTAATTTCAGTATTTAATTATGCTTGGAAAAATCTGACAAATTATCTACCTCAAATTGTTTCCAAAGTTTACCAAAAAAAAAAATCTGAGTGCTTTTTATAAAATAATTTAAATAGTGAATGACTTGCATAGATTCCATTGACAACTAAAAATGGAGGGCTGGAGTATACATTTCCCCTGCTCTAATGGTTTATAAGACCCTTAATTCTTAAAATAACCTCTTAGTGCTTTCTTTTAAGAAAGGCAAACAGTTGTGATTTCATACAGTAGGGCCCCGCTCAGTAGTGAAAACCCCTCCAGGGATCAAAACCCCACCAAAAATTCAATTTCCTGAGTTCTTTAAAATTTAAACAGATTAATAAATTATTTAAGACCTTCTCATTTGTACTCACAGTTGACACTGGTCTCCTTTGATCCCTTTAGTTGTGCAGAAGCATTTTCCTGTCTGCATGTGACATATATTTGCATGTCCACTGCATGTGCAAGCTACAAAATCAAAGAGAAAAGAGAGATAACAACACACTGTTACTTAAGTATTAATGAAATGTTTTGAACATCAGTGTTATCAAACATACACAGTTGATGGAGTTTTGGTTAGAGCAGATGCCAAAGGACCCTTCTGTGAGCTAAAGCTCCCATCAACAGAAGAGAGGAAGTGATTTTTCATCTATTCATGTTTCCCATTCAGCCACATTTCACCATCCACCCACACTGTTGCAAAGGATAGCTCAGCCCTTCAATGAGCTAAAGAAGGAGGGAACAAGGGAAAAGGGCCTTCCTTCCTTCAGTTAGTGGACATCAGAAGTGTCCTTTTCATAATTTAAATTCCATTCATGGGGAAGTAAAATCCAACTCTATTTTTTTCTTACAAAAACTTAAGAAGAACTGTTAGTATTATGTTGTGTCTCTTGAGATGGAGGGAGACCAAATTGCCTGCTTAGTCAGTACTATAATTCGGCCTTCTTATAACTCTCAATCAAGAGGGTTAAGAAGGGCTTTTAGGTTGGTTTCATATTTCAGGCGCCATGTTCTAAGAACTGGCAGTTCTGTTAAGAGTTTAAAATGTTTGTTTCTTTACTGTATTATTTTATTTTTAAATAGAAGATTAAATGTATATTTACACTGAGTTTGAGTACAGTTATACTCAGTTGTCTGAACAAAGAGTTACACATGTTTCATTAAAGAGTAAAGCACAAAAGAAGAACTTGGCAAATTCCAGAAGACACTCATTCCAATGTGACTTTATACACTGGAAATATTATATAATGACAATCTGTTGGCTCAATTAGCTGCAGCCAGACTATGAAATGGGGTAGCTTATGTCTCCTTTATTACAACAGCTCTGCTGGATATCAATCTGCTTCCAGGAACACTGCAACGAGCAGGCTATGATTAATGAAGCCTTACCACAGCTTGATTGAACACTATCTGACAGACCTATGTGTCTCTGTCTTGGTCCCAAGATCTTCAGGAGAGGCCCTTCTCTCAGTCCTTCCACTTTCTTTCATAGGTGTATCTGGTGGGAACATTCTTGGTAGAAATTCCCAGATGCTTTGAAACTCCTTACTTAGGGAGGCTAGGATGGCTTTCTATTATCCTTTCATCAGCATGTGAAGCCCTTTATGTTATGTAAGGCTTTTAAGAACGGATTGCAAAGGCTTTAAATACTGTGTCATCATATTGAATTTTGTGTTTTCTCAGGGATTTGAGTGCATTTCTTTTAAAAGGTTTTAATTATATGGCATTTTAACAATAACTTGTTTCTCTACAGTTATACTTATGTCTTTGCATGTGTTTTTATCTGTAATTATTTTAATTTTATAAGCCACCTTGAGCTTTAGAGAAAAGATGAGAATTCATAATGATGTATTACAGAGCCGACATGGTGTAGTAGTTAGAGTGATGGACCACAACTCTGAGAGACCAGGGTTTGAATCCCAGTTTGGCCATGGAACCCCACTGCCCCTTGGGAAGTCATACTCTCTAGCTCTTAGACGAAAGCAATGGCAAGCTCTCTCTGAACAAATCTTGCCCAGAAAATCCAGTGATAGGTTTGTCTTAGTGTCACCACAAGTGAGAAACAACTTAAAGGTATACATCAATAACTACTTCTACTACTACTATTTTAATAAAAAGACTAAGGCCATTTCCACACTATGTTAAGAGTGCTTTAGTCCACTTCCAACATCCTGTGGAATTCTGGAGTTTGTAGTTTAGCGAGGGACATGTAGAATTCTCAGCCAGAGAGTTCTTTGGTGTTAGTAAACTACAAACCTCAGAATTCCACACGATGTTGAAAGTGGAATAAAGCACTCTTAACATTGTAGTGTGGAAATGGCCTAAGCTTCTGATTGCAGTACATTGAGAATAGTTCACTGTCTAGGTACTGATTTTTTTGGGGGAGGGGTTCATCTAAGTGAAGCTGGTGTGTATACAGACTAATACTTATTTTATGAAATCAAAATGGTTTAAGCTAGATCCCTAACTGGACAATCTGTGTGGCACTCTGATTATCCCCCTGTTCCATAGATACATAATTTGTTAACAGTCAAACATATAAATGTTAGAAGTGAGAAAAACACTGAAAGGCAGGTGGAAGACTTCAAACAACAGATTTCCTACCAAAGGACCCAGAAGTTTCATCTCTGAGAATATTCAGAATATGTATGGAAGTGAATCTGTTCAGTTTGGTGATCTTACTGAAAGAATGACATCACTCATTCATATAAGCAATAAAATCTTTTGTCTGGATTTAGATTAAACAAAGCGTACAAATCTTCCCTGTTCCAATGCATTTCTTGTCAACAAAACACTCTGGAAGCCTTTTTGACTGACTAAATAAATAAATAATAACACTTAAAGTTATTTCAATGCAATGAAAATAACCAACGGAACCAAAGATTGTCGTGGCTCACATGAAGGATACTGACCTCCATTATGCAGGAAGGAAACATTCTCAATTAATCGTTTGAGGAAGCATTTTCATAGCTTTGAACAATTATGGTTTCAGGGCTTATCTAAATTTTGACTTTAATCAACAGTATAAATGCTAATTACAAGGCACCTTCCACAAAGCCAGTTTAAAGAATTCAGGATGATGATATCCATGACCTATTTCTATATGAAGTATGTTGCTAAATCACTGGCAGAGCTCATTTGTATGGAAATGTTCAAGACTCGGCTAGAGCAGGTAATGACTGAGAGCATGTATCTGATGAAATGAAATGTCTCTTTGTAAGTAATATTAGTATTATTATTAGATTCCATGACATTATGCATGATCTGAAAAATCCATCGGCAGCATGAGCTTTCTTTCTCCTAAATAAGGTATGGATGCACATATCTGTATAGTACGTCCAATATCAATCATAAACTCAGAGTTTTGATGACTGATGATGAAGTTGTCTTTCCAAACATGCACTGATTTCTCCACCAGATAGAACAGAAGCAGACTCTAAGCAAAGCTTGCTAGTATTTTTCACTAGTTGTTATTTTTCAGATAAATATATCAAGGGATATATTATTCCTATAGTAGCTTTACAACTGAGTGCATTAGCATTGATAATCAGATGTAACAGTCATGCATCTACACCCTGAAGTGTGTAACAAGGTTATTTACAAGTACAAAAACAAACTGCTGGCTGATTAATCAGGCACTCCTACTATATCAACTGTTTTCTGTTGAATAACTGAACCCAGATAGGGGATACCTCTATTTCTCTAGATCCTGTTGAACCAGAACACTCTCGCCAGATCTAGTCAACATGGCCATGATCATAAATGATGGGATTCGTAATCCAACAACATCTGGAAGATCGTAAGGTCCTCACCCCTGATTTAACTGAGTAATCAAATAAATCCTGCATTCTAACAATTATTTCACTAAAAAGGGCAATGAATTTAACCCGATCTTAAAGATGTGGGCAGCAACAATCTAAACTATGTTTAGTTCATCTGGTCTGGTAGATTGCATTTACAATTAAATTAACCTAGGAAAGCCAATCAAGCCTTTAAAGCCTTTAGAGTATTTACAAAAACAGTAGAAATAATGACTGAGGTGAAAGGAAATATACGGTCTCAGTTCCAAGCATCAATGAATGAACTGCAGGGATTCTCAGACTTATGCATTCCTTTCTCTATACTAAACGAGAAGAGAATTGAAACTTCTGCAAAACAATTTTTTATTGTTTTGTCCAAATGCAGAGAACTATAATTTTGAACAAACCACTCTACACAATCAGACTGCAGCTTGGGATCCTGGTCTGTACAAATAGTGTGCTGTTTCTAGGTATAGCTTCAAAGCATGGTTTGTGCTGACATAGAACATGCATTTCTAAATTTCCTCAGCTTGCACACAAAATAGGGGAAAACTATGGGAGAGAGTAGCTGTTGTAAAAAGTACAGCGATAATTATTCATAGGTACAAGCCTCAAAAATCTCAAGTGTAACTACTAATTTCATCATCAGGAAGTTAAAGAGGAGAAATAGGAGAAAGACATACGCAGGTTTAGAAAAGACAGGAATATCAGCACAAGAGAAGAGGAAATTAAAGCTGAAACCAAAGACAGATGTGAAAAGTACTGAAAAAATGGGAGGATCTGGAGTCAAGCAATGGTTGTGGCACAGAATAAAGCAGCAAAGTCAAACAATGAATTCAATAGCGACACAAGAGGTCATCGAGTCCAAAAGATGTCAAAATATAGCAACATCCTCACTCTTGATTATTTCATTGGGTAGGAAATTTGCCATCATTGAATCAGTCCTTGATTCCTGTTGCCTAGCAACACATGCCCTCCTAACATTTATCCTAATGTAAAACTACTGATTTCATACAAAAGGATTTTCAGTTATGATGGAACACCATGCAGGAGAAAACCCCATAAAGCACTTTGTCCTCTTCATGGCAGTAAGCTGGAAGACTAAATTAGCATTATACTCCCTGCAGTAATTACAGCACATGGTTTCCAGAATTTTTTGAATACTTGATTCCTCAGTAAACAAAATCCTCTTTTAGCATCATTTCAGAAACTATTAAAATATCAGGGGGGAAAAAACAGTTCATCAATCTACTATGTGTGACTCTCACAATTATCATGACAGTTGTAATATCCCATTATCTGCTACTTTTTGAATCTGCACAAAATATTTACGCAACCAAACTTAATTGATAATTTGATGTGGTTATATCACCAGTAACAAAATGGGCACACAACAGCTCTAGAGATTTCCTCTACCCTATCACTGCATCAGAGCTTGACAGATAAAACTGGGAATGCCAAACTGAGACTGCAAAGGTCAGACAGAGAGAATTCTAAATCTTACAGACAGCCCAAGCTCTCATGATGCCTGAGAGTAGCAGATCCACATTAGTATCAGGATGTCAAGGTCAATAGTACCCAAGGCCTACAAATGTATTTGGGACCTGAAGAAGGAAATGCCATGAGTACCCTCCCCAGCAGTAGAATAAATAAAGAAATAAGTAACGATTTGTTGCAGTTTAATAGAAGCCCAAGGTAGCCACCTAACTCTGAGTAACAGTATGATCAGGTTCAATGAATCAGGTTCAATGGCCCTGAGCTGTGAAACTGTCCCAAAGACTTGCCAAAATATGGATTTGGGAGCCTTTTGGAAACTAAGTAGGAAGTTTTTCTTCGTATCTGGTTGGCAAGGTATGACAGGTAATAGGATGAAACAAATAATTGAGATAGTATGATTAAAACTGTTACATATTTCAGCTGTTTGGTATGGGGTATAAAATGAAATCAATGCATGTGTACAGAGCAGAACAGTAGCTTCTTTGAGTTAAGAATTCTGGCTCAATCCAGTATATTGCTAGTAGAACTTTCTTCTCTGGTCACCACTGAAGCCCTCCATGATACATGGAAACTACTTCTAGGAGGCTTTCCAGCCCTCCCAGAGCTAGCTTTGGGAAGGCTGAAATAGGTAAGGGATACTGATTCCAATTCAGATGGATTTCACCATTCCACCAGCAGAAGTCCACCACTGGATCCTGCTTTGTTTTGTTTTGTTCTGTTTTGTTCCTTATTTTGAAACTAATATTCTGCCAATGAAAGCAATGGGGTGGGGCCTTGCATGAGAGGAAAGCCACTTTGTGCAAGGGATAGAGTTATTTGCATCAAGTCCTCTCTCCCTTTCCAGCCTACTGCACTTTGGCCTGTGCTACTCCTAAGCCTTCATGGGAAATGTAGGGTGAAAGCCCTCATTCTGGGAACAGAACAATGCTTAAGGCTCTTTGGTTTTTGCTTGCAACTCAGTATGATTAGTAAAAAGCATTCAGTTGAAGATGTGCAGAGACAGACTAAATTCAATAGCCAACGGAATGGTCTTCTATATCACAGTATGCTAACCTTAAGCAATGTCTAAAAACACCACTTTAAAGAAAATGCCATTTTGACTTACAGCATGCTCTTCCTAGAATATATGAATTGTATCAGGATCTAAATAAAGAGCTTCATTAGATCACAGCACGTTTGTTGAGCTAAGGACCTATGAGATTTGATTTTTCACTTCTTACTTTAAATTTCGTACTTCCTGGTCTACTGCCAATTAAAAAAGTACTACCAGTAATAATCAGAGAAGTACATTTAGGCTGACTGGGAACGAACAATACACAGTAGCAAACAGTACCTGTGCAGATTTAAGATACTGATTTGCATTTTCTCTTTTTGCTGGAACAACTCAGAAACAAAGAGTCAAAGGAATATGAAGATGATGAAAAATCTACTACAATCAAATCCTAATGTCAGTCTTAACACCTGATTTTGCAAATAAAGCTATGGCCATTTCTGCACGGGGTGAGGGAATTGCCCCATGATGCTACTCACCGGACTTTTGGGCTCCCCAGTCCGGTCCATGCTCTCTGGAGCAGTCCATGCCTTCCACTCCGCACTGCTCTGGGGACAAAAATGGCAGCTTTCGGTTGGTCGAGGGTCTTGACCAACTGCTGAAGCTCGCCAGCCTAAAGCCTGCCCCTGGCAGATTGCAGGCTTGCACCAATGCAAGCCTGCAAATCTGGACATGAGAGCAGGCTCGCAGTGGCGCGCTCCATGCTTTTGAAAGACCTGTTTTTAGCGGTCTTTCAAAAGCACGCTGGATGACCACTTGGGGTCGTTCAGGAGCGGGCTGGACTGTGGATCTACGTTCAGTAGGTCCAACCCAGTCCGGTCCCAGGTGCAGATGTCCTCCCTGGAGGACACTCTGCCCCATTTAAAAAACCCCGTGTGGAAATGGCCTATATAATAGCATCTTTCACACATTCACTAATTCAGATTTCTGTTTCCTCTTGGGAACTTTAAACTCACAAAATTTGATAGTCATCAACTCAATAATCTAACAGTATCTTTTGGGCAGACAAGGCTCCGCCTTTTCTGAAATGAATATACATTAAGTCTTTACCAACTGCTACATTTCTGCAAGTTCTTAAATAAACAAGCTTCAGAATAGTGTAAATTGCCAATAAAAGGCAGTTATTTACTCGGTAAATCTAATACAACAAAAGCTCTTCAGATGTCATCAGGATAAATATTCTTGTGTGTTAACTTAAAATTGCATGAGCAGCAATGACATATTTTCATAGCACATTTGGCGAGAAACATATATTACACTTCATTATGCCTGCAAGTCTTTGTTTATTTTTTTCCACTTGTCTGCCCTTGACAAATGTACAGGAAATAACTAGCTTTTAATATAAGCAATGTGTACTGTTTAATTTCCCACAACCTAAAGCTTAACTGCTTGATTTTATAGCAGATGATTACAAGACAGCCAAATAACTAAAGAACCTCAAATTGTAGTTTTTTGCAATGACACAGAACTATTGAATATACTGAATGTTTTCAGTTTTAAGGAAATATGATGGTTATTTTATTGTTTTGAACCAAACCAGGCAAAAGGGAGTATCCAAGTAAATGCATTTGTACTTGTAGAATATTATGCTGGATTTAAGCCTGTCGGTGAGAAGGTATCATACTCAAGCACTACCAAAAAAAAAAAAAAGACTTGGCCTTGAATTTGCAATGAGGACAGGAAAAGGAGACAAATCAAGACCAGTACAATGCCATCTAGAACTGGATGTGACTAACAGGGTATTTAGTTTCCAGAGGGTCCCAAAATAATCATCACTGACTATTGCCTCTGGCATGAGTTCAAATGTTACACATGAAGGATAATAAGGAATCAGTGCAAGAGATAAGAGGCTCTACACATCTTTCTGTAAGAGGAAAAAAAGGAACCCCCTCTTCCCATAAATTTGGTTTAGCAGGCTCTTGTAAAGCAGTAAGTAGATTATTTTTCTGATCTCACAGGAGAAGCTTCTAATAGCAAGCAAGGTAACAGCACAAACTTGCTAACAAGTTCTCAGTCTGAACAATGAGAGACAGGGTGAGAGCGGCTGTTGGGAGAAGGCAAAATCAGCCAAACTTCAAGTGGGAAGACCCAGACCTCACCAGTCACATATGAAAACAATTCCTTAGGTCTTCTGCAAAAGAGGGCTATTGGGGGAAAAGGTATACATCTGTACACAGTACACATCTGCAGAGTAATTTATTATCACCCAACGTAACTGGCTGGCCATGCTTCCTTGTCCACGTGCATGTTGCTCACACTGCAACAGGATACACCTACTTCAGTACAACAGAACAAAACACTTCCTTGAAAATAGAACTCATGTTTTTTAGTACTTAAGAGGCAATAAACTGCTGAGTTGCCATTTGTACCAGGTAAAAGATGTTTATTCTATGTTAACTGTCATACTTATTCCCACAATATTTGAGTTAATTCCTTACAGTGTTATTTAGCACAGACATGTTTCATTGCATGAAACAGATTCTAATTTATTGAAGCTGATGCTAAATTAATGTCAGTCTTAAAGATGCTAAAAGATTTCTTGCTGTTTTGCTAGACTAACCCTTGATTAGCGCTTCAAAAATTGTTCATGATACTCATGACAGTACTCTAACCATAGTACACCCAGGAATGATTGTTTATGTCATCTACGCATTGTGCAATGACATGGCAAGCACTCTTCATTTCTACTTCTGATCTATGTTTAAGTCATCATCTGTGGATGACTGGAATCCAGACCCACATATGGAGAAAAAGGAAGAGCTAGATGAGGATCTTGCCCTGTGGAAATGTTACTGGAGCTTTGCAATTTCTTCCCCTCTCTACAAAAGCAGACAACATTTTAGTTTACGTCTATACTGCTCATTTGGTACAATGCACCACCCATATTCTCAGGGTTACCTCCACTTTGGACATTCAGAAGGACCAAGAAACAACAGACTTCTATTATAGATCATATCAGTTCTCTGTCAATCTCTCTTTAAGTCAGCTTGCCTCCTCAGACATATTTGTTGTCCTATATAATGTTTATTAAGCAACTAAAAAGAACTTGACACTATACAAAATTAATTAAAAATGAACAAAATGATGTGCAAAACCATTATGTTAAGGAGAATGAGGAAGACAAAGGAACAAAGAAATTTCCTTTTCTTCATATATTTTCTGTAAAATATACCTCAACAGCAATTCCAGTTATTTTCTTTTGTTTTCATTTTCTTCTGTTCCAATACCAGCACAACCTTAGCTGTTTTTCATATGAGTTCAGGAACAGAAAAGTTGCATGCTCTGACATTCCTCCAGATTATGCGTTCGTTTTCTATATTCTAATAAAAATTAACTGTAAAAACCACTTGTCTCTGCTGTCTGACAAATTCATATTATTCCAAAAAGATTTTCTATATCACTAAGCTAATTCCAGGGATGTATTTTCAGTGAGATAATCATATCCCTTAGGACATCCTAGGGACTGATAATATATCTATCTCCTTTCCATTCAAGGGATAAACATATGTCTGCCAACCTCAATTTCACAAAGCATATTTTGATGGCTGTTTCAAAATTATAAGGTTTTATGTAAGGCTCAAAATAAAATGCCACGTTAAATGAGAAGGTTTCAGTTAAGAAGACTCTTCAAAGTAACAGAAGAATGCAAGTGCTGATTAGCAAAACATTTATGAAATCTGTAAAACACTGAAAGAATTGATAATAATAGTATACTGTCCTTTAAAAGTCAATACAAAAAAAGTAAATAACTATTTAGCTCAGAATCTTATGGGACTCCATCTCACATGGGATTCCGTCCAACTACATGCAACTAAACTTAGAAATGCAACATAAATTTCCCTTCCTATATTCCTACACACCCCACACACTTTCAAAATCTAACGTAAAATAACCCCAGCCCTTCAGAGCACATGGCATCTACTGTGTGCCATCCAGATGAATTGTCTTGAGTAGAATGTGAACTCCTATACTTTGGCTACTTTCATTTAAAGATGGAAGACCATTCATTTCGTGGCAGAAAATAAATTTCTGAAATTCCTATCTGTATCGATCACTCAAATAAGTCTATAAAACCTGAAAAAGGATACTCAGAAAGAAATCCACTGAATGACCTTATTCTGACAGGTTTGTACCAAATCAACCATGTAGGTCAGCATAATACTTTTTTAAAAAAAGGAAAAAAACCCTCAAAGAAGTAAATCTACAGAAATCAAACATCAGTCATGTTCCATGCTCTCAATTACTGTTCAAAAATCATGAGATGATTTTACTATGGTAGTTTTGTGCAATACATATCTCTTATGAAATTTTATTTACATTTCTTATGAAATGTAATGTGATGGCAGGTATGTACCATGTCAGAGAGGAAATTAGAACTGATTTATATGCACAGATAAACACTGCAAGTGTAATGCACATGTTTGAATGCCAGCCCCACTGTAACAAAGCACTTTGTAGAAAAGTACAATCTCAAAGAAATTATTGACTTCAAGCTCTCTCCTGCTGTGCAAATTTTCCAAGGATAGGATAAATTTTCCGAGTTGGATATTCAAGCATGCAGTTTTCAGACCACAGTCCAAAAAGGTAGGGTCAGAGGAACCACACACAATCTGATCATTCACATGGGCAGATTAGTTTTTAGTTCATACCCATTTCACATGTAATGTTTCAAATGCCAAACAAAAGCTGTCCTGACATGAAGACAGAATCATATATAGGAATATTTCAGTGTTAATTAGGTAAGTTGCAACATTTCTTGAGTAATAAGTTACTAGTTTATAAAGCCTGGAACAAATATCAAGTCATAATCTTTCTTGTTCCCCACCCCCAATCCCACCCCCATCATCCACAAACTTAGGCCTTTTGAACATAGATTCCCAAGGCTGAAAGCATTCCCTCTCATTACATCTGAATGGGGTTTGTAATTTAATACAAAATTTATTGGAGAAGCTCTGAATCAAGAGTAAAACTATAGTTCCTTTTCTATACAACAACAAAAAAAGTTTTTTTTTAAAAAAAAAGAAAATGATCCAACTGCCAAAGTCAATACATGAGAAAAGGAAAAGACACATACTCAGTCCTTACAAGGTTGCTTAATAAAATATGGTTTACTGATCCAGTTCCCAATACATCTGAACTAGCCATTCGTAATCTGATGATGATTTAGGATGCCAACAAAGAGATGTCAGCTCCACATCTGACAGCTTTTTGACCAAAGTTATAATGAAAGGAAAGCTATTCTACAGCGGGTATTCTAATCAATTCCTCTTGCCAATAAATGCAGCCATAATCTTTTGATAAAATATAAATAATAATTTAATATATTACTTCTATTATTCATCGTTATAAACTGTTACTCTGGCCCTAACTATCTCACATCTGACCCCAGCTAATATAGATCTATTCTTTCGTCTCAGCACACATCTGTTTAATACAGCCTACAAAATTAAGGCTTAATCAAATTAAGTGATTTCCAAAACCATACTTTAAAAAGAAGCATTAGTTGGGTTTGATATAGAAAGTAACCATCTTTATTTTTATTTAAAAAAACTAGCTATTGATATTTTCTTTATTTTTATAGTTAAAAAAAATATTAGGTATGCATAAATGTTAACACTTGGAGCTTGTATTACATCTTTTGAAATATAAAATTTATAAGCTATCTGGGCAAATAACTAAATGCATATTGGTATATACAAAAAAAAATTGAAAGAAGGAAAAAGGATATTTAAAAGCAAAAACATTTACTGAAGAAAATCTATAAAGTAATACTACTACTCATATAACATTTATTTAATAATAAGGTTGTAGTGTAAATGCTTCTAGGCTGCTGTCTCAGCATAAAAATGCACTTCCTTATGCTGACAACAGAATAATCAGAAAGATTTTCATGAAACACACATTTTAAGCAACTGAATTTAAAATGCAGAGGTTGCTATTCTTCTTACATCAAACATAGTTGAAAACAGGATTTCTGTTCTAGAAATGAGTTCAGTATATGATTTACCCTGTGCATAGTTCATATTATTATACCAAAATAGTGCGTGTAGGTATTTTTAAAATATAAGAAAATAAGAACAGTTTCAATATGCCTCCCTTAAGAATTATTTACAAAAGTTATGTCACTGCCAGTCAACTCAGAATACTTCACTGATTTTATTAGATCCAAGGGAATATTCAAAGGAACCAATGCTGATGAAAACATTCTTATCTTCATAGGCATTATCAAAAGAAGAGGGGAAGTTTTCAAAGATTAAAGATATAACAGGTTATTGAAGGGTGTTGACAGTCTTACGAATGTAACCTCTATCCATTTATTTCCAAAACCAACAAACAGAGGTTTTTAGCACTTATAATATATTGCAATCCTAATACTCACCAATTTTCACTTCAAAACAACACAAAAAACTCAAGTTCTTAATTCTACACAAACTGAAATGACAGAAGAAACCAAACAATCCTTCTGAAATCAGTATTTCACGGAAATTTTCAAAATATCTGAGACTGATATATTCTAAGGCCCTTTCTTCACGGGGGGGCGAAACGGGGCGGTGCATGCAGGGGCAGAGCTTAGCTGCGGGTGGGTTGCTCCGTCCCTGCGGGGAGCACGGATTCGCCATTCTAAACACCGCCGAATTTTGGTGGCGCTCGGCAGCACTCGGCGGCACCCAAAATGGCAGCCGGCGGCTTCCAGCGGCGCTCCGCCAATCAGGGCAGCGCACTAGCCGGAAGCCTGCCCACGGGCAGATCTGCAGGGACGCGCTACCACATCTCTGCAGTTCTTCACCAGGGGCTGCCACGGGGCAGCGCGGGTGAGTTTCGTAAAAACCACTTGTGAAGGTGGTTTTTATAAAACTCACAGCGCCACCCCCGCGGCTGCACTAGAGCAGTTTGAGGTCTAGAGCCTCACTTTTTCTAACTGTGCTAGCGCACCCCGCGGTGAGGTGGACCTCCAAGAGAGGTCGCCCTAGCGTAGGCAATATGCCCGTGTGGAAATGGTATAAGTTTTTATGTTACTGGTAAATTCTGATTCAACTGGTATTAGGGGTGTATTTATTATCTTCTGGCCAGGCAAAAACATCAATAAAAACTGAATAAGTTAAAATTAGCAAAATTTCTTTTGTAGACTTCACTAACAAGAATAACAACAATGAAGGATCCATATTTCATCTGGGAAAGCTGAGCACTATGGCCGCAGCGGAATGTTTTATAGTAATTTGCACAAATCCTCCCACATTAGCAATTACATGTCCATGTTAAATTTCATGTATTTTGATACACATTTCTCAGTTTTTAAAACTAGAAATGTTAGCGGTGGGCAATTACCAATCACATATGTTCCCAGTGGAAAACTGCCCATCTTGATTCCTTCTTCCATAGCTTTAGACTATACAGTAGTACATAGTTTTTAGAAATTATTTTGCAGTAGTAAATGTGTGAACATCTTGTCTTGAATATTTTAGTAATTATTTGAAAAGAAAATGTTCCATAACATCTGGGGGTGGGGGCAGGAATTTCTTGGCTTTACAATCTTTAGTCAAGACAGTAATGTGCAACATTAGTCTAGAAGATCTGCAGTATAATTTATAACATAATCTTGTGCATATTTACTCAAAACTAAGTACCACATCTTCCCATTGACCTGGATTCTGAACATAAGTTCACTGATTTGATAGTATATCCTACTTATTACTGGCTTTGGTGATCCATTAACCTATCCTAAGATTTACTTGAATCATTTGTATTCTAAAGTATATTTTCCCAAAATAAATAAATGAACATGAAAAATTATGAGTACTGAAAATAGAAACTACAGATCTGGGAAGACATTGTTGTTATCATTTACAATGAAAAAGACACCATCCACAGCCATCTCTACTGCGCTGAGGCATGGACCCACAATATGCCATTTTCCCCAATACTACATCAGTCTCCCAGAAGTGAGACTGTTTTTCTAGCCAGCCAACAAGGAGGACGGCCAAGAGGGTCAGTGGGCAGGTTCTTTCAGGGACAATAGGCAAACAAAGTACACTGGCAGGTCCACTGAGGAAATACATCAATGTATTCCCTGCCCCATCAATATATCTCTCCTGTTCAGGTTACAGCTGCCTTCCCATTCTCCCTCTCTTATTTCTGATGTTTTATTGGGAGGAGATTACATCTCTGTTTCCATGATTTCTTTCTTTCTAAAACTTTCTGGCTGTTTTAGCATACAGCTGCATTCAATACGGGAGTGGGGACTGTGTTTACATGTCCATCAATCCCATTTTGGGCTGCTTTTAAGGGTTGTGATTGCTGTTTGCCTTCAAGTCATTTCTGACTTATGGTGACTATAAGAGAAACCTATCACACAGTTTTCTTTGCAGAACTTGTTCAGAGGCAGTTTGCTCTTGCCTTCTTCTGAGGCTGAGAGCATTTCCATGGCCTAGCAGGGATTCAAACCCTGGTTTCTCTGAGTCCTGGTACAAGAATCAAGCTACTGCACAATGATGTCTCTCAAGGTCCCTCTCTTATGGGACCTTGGGTGAAAACTTCAAGAGACATCTGCAACTTAGGAACTGAGTCTAAGGTAAAAAATACAATCACTTTCTATCACAGCAGCTCAGCTGGAAGGAGACAGGCCTTCACTGGTCACCCAATGCTTGGGATTGCTGCCTCATGCCAGGCCAACCATCTTCAACTGTAACCAGTACATATCCTTTTATCTAATATATAAAAGTCAAAGTTTGTGAGTCTGTGAGTTTGTCTGTGTCAGGCAGGCAAAGACCTCATATGATTGGCTGAGTCAGATGAGAAAACCTCATATGATTGGCTGCCTGTGAAGATTCTATGGAATCCTGGGGTTGGCAGTTTAGGGACCAGCCTTTAGAATTCTCAGCTGAAGAGCTTTTGGGCCTCAGGCAAGTTGCTATGGAGACAAGGCCTAGCATCAAGAAGAAGGAGGCCAGTGTATTCCCTCAGAAACTGAACCTCTGTATGTCAACAACTCTAAATACAGATCGGATTGGGGAATATTGGGAAAAGTCCAGTACTGGACAAGGCAGTTTGGGGATTTAGAGACATAGGATCTCAAATCTGTGTATTTCAAATACATCTAACTCCTAAGGTAAGGTAAGATAATTCCTAAGGTATTTCTAACAAGTATTACCTATGAGAAAATAAAATCCCAGGCAATGCCGGGTAAAGGTATTTTTTTGTCTTTGATCTTTCAGTGCACCACACTCCACCACCATTCCCCATTAATGCTGCAAATAAATGGATCATTTAAATTAAAACAAATGTCCTTATTTATGAGATATGGTTTGGGTTAATCCTTTTCCTCTTGAGGATAACAAAACACCAGTGATGTCCAGCATAAGCAGAAACTCACTTCCACTGAAGAAAGAAGTCACTGATTTCTGATAATTCCTCCCCACAACTGTGGTGCCCCACATTTCACTAAATGCCATTCCAGAGAAGCCTCTGGACATTGCCACTGACAAGAAAGCCCCTTTCCATAAATATAAGTTGAAAACTGTTTCTTTAAATCATGATAATGGACTTCTGCTGTAAATTTGAAATTAGTGGACTTCCTTTATATTCCATTGTATTTTACAGACAGTGAGAAATATGAGTTTAAATCAATATATAAACTACTCTTCTATGTTGTTACCAAAATAAATAAATAAATAACCCTTACAAACAACTAGTAAATGCTACATTGGAAACGAATGTAACAGCTAAACTTAGTGAGTTAATTCTTGCTTAAACAAAATTTCAGACAATGAAATGGTATATTGCTATGCATGACTGTTGAGCCTCTTGAAAAATTAATAAATACTTGACACCATAAAATCACAATCTTATGTCAGCAGTTACTGTACTTTCTGAGTACCATATGGTGAGCATTACTATGGACTACCAAATCAAATTAAAAACTTCAGCCAACATTCAAACTTTCTAATATCATATTCTTTCTTCAATAATGTTTTTTTAACAACATTGCAACACACAGAAAAATGGTGGGGGTACACTATCCAAGAATATTTTTTCCATATGTTATCGTACAAATCCATACAGAGTCTTGACTTGTGTGAACTGTTAGTCCATATAATTTAATGAGAGACTTCCTCATTGTGTTCAGCTGAACCCAGAGAGCACTAGCAGTACAGAACATACATCTGGTGGAAAAAATATTTGCACAGACACACATACATTCTGCCATTTTCTCTGGCCAAAAAGCAATGTCACACTAGCAGATGCCTGCCAATACAATGGAACTTTCTTCCTGCACCATCCCCACACCCTCTGCAGCCTTCCTAACCACACAAAAGTTGGCTCTAGGCAGTTGCCCAATCTTTTGATACAGATAAAATTATACAGCTAAAAACATATGAATAGATACATATCTTTTTATCTGTGCCATTGTGCCTAATGAAGAATTCTGCTTAACTCAAAAGCTTGTAACCTGTTTAACAAAGTGGTTGATCCAATAAAGCAAAACTCACTTATTCTGTTTCTAAGCAACCAACAAAGTTACCCACATTTTAATTTAATTTGTTATTGTTTTTGCTGAAGTAGGAAGACATATAATACCCCTGAAGCATTAACTGAAGTGCTTTATAAAGGCACAGGAGGCACAGAAACCTTAACCAGAGCTAGTCTTGCTTTCATAAAAAGAAATCAGGTTGATCACAGAGGCATCTAGATTGTCTTAGCAAATCTCTTGCTATTATTCAGGTATCACGTATCAGTAGGAGTACACTTTTCCCCTTCTTTGGACACCATACATCATAGAATGAGAACACAACAAATACTTTAGTGAAAAAGTTACAATTAACAACTCAGTTAAGCCCACAAGAATATGCCAAAAATAAGAGGCTTTGAAGCTTGTTCATTCTTACATTGCATAGCTGTGCTATCAAAGGAAGCAGTACATTATAGCTTATGAAATCAACGGCCAAAGTGTAGTCCTCCAGATGTTACTAAAGTACAATTCCCATGAGCACTTACCAACATAGATAACATTGAGGAATGTTGGGATCTGCAGTGTAACAGTGTCTGATGAAATGCACTTTGCAGACTCAGGCCTAGAAGCTTCCACAGCCTGTTGTATGTGAGGCTGAAATACTATAACATATAGTAAATACTGGACTTCTATAGACAGAAGAGGGAATCGCACTTAAATTCCAGCTATTTTCCACAGACAAAATCTGCCTACAATAAAATACATAACCTACAAATGTGTAGATTTAACACAGTGCTATAGTTTTATCAGAATCCCTCAAAAATATACAGTGCAGGAAAAAAGTATACCTCTTTCCTGAAATGTGGGATGTTTTTTATTTCCAATGCATTACAGTGGGACATTCTGGCCTCCCAATGTCACATCCGATTGTAGGATCATGGGAAAACTAAGCCCAATAGCCATGTAGAACAGTTAGATTTCTTTCAGTTAGATAAGATTTTGTATTTTTTTAAAAACTATATGTGCCTTATGTTTTCTCTGCCTTTTTGTAAGCTACCTCAAGTCCCAGACTGGGAGAAATATAGGAGGGAAATAAAGCAATGGATAGATGGATGAAGTTCCTGAACTGAAGTTGATTGTGCAATCACATAAAACATATTACCAATATATTACCAATATAATTATATAATTATGGGTATTAAACATGAGGATAGTGAAAGCAGAAGTCATAATCCTGCCCACCATTCTGTAAGTATTTTTACACTGGGATACTATCTCACAGTCAATAAAATGTTATTTTTTCAGTTGGATATTACTAAAGCTATCATGAGTTATCTCCACTTCTTCAACTCCCTAACAGCAACTGTAGAGGTTTGCAGGTTTGCAATATACTTTCCTTTTTACCTTCTCAGGTCGAACACCTAATCAAACGCAGTCCTCATCCAAATTATACAACTGTGCTTTCACTTCCAAACAGATGTGATTGTAAAGAATATGTACAACTTTAAAAAAAAATCAAGGCCAGAAGAAGACTGCTAGTATATGAAAAAGAATGCCATGGTTTTCATGGTAGCAAACATTTCTGATTTCACGTTTTCTAAATTACTTTTACATGAATATGAAATATGTTGACATGACAATTTTAATTATATATTTATATATATTTTATATATATATTTAGAGCCAATGTGGTACAGTCATTTGAGCACTGGACTATGGACCCGAGAGACCAAAGTTTGATTCCTTGCTTAGCCATGGAAACCCACTGGGTGACCTTGGGTGTGTCACATACTCTTGGCCCCAGAAAACCCCATATTAGGTTCACCTTTAGACTGCCATAATTTGGAAATGACTTGAAGGCACACAGCAACAAGTTGAAGACAACTTGAAATACCCAAATTGATCAGTCACAGATCCTTAAAATTCCACAGGGGAAATTCTGATATCTTCATATATTTAATTATTGAAACTTTCTGGAAAAAGGAGCAACATCTGACTTTTTGAAAGTGTAACAATTTCACTAGACTGTTAGGAAATGAAGCAAGCCCAACTGCTCCTATTAGCATCTTCCCTAATCTGAAGACCTGCCAACACTGAGGTCTTGCTCTCTAGATTTTCTTCTTTAAAAGACAAGAAGAATAATTCATAAGAGCTTACAGGATTGAAACTTTTTTCCCCAAAAATCTCTGATCCTGGACAGATGCAGAATGTGAACAGTTCTTCAACATTTATCACTAACTCTGCACAATGTGTTTCAAAATATAAAATATGAACTTGATAGAACTGAAGTTACTCAAGTCCTGTTTCTGTATCTATATAATCACAATTTCAAACCAATTGTTTAAATACTTCTGTTGTGATTATATTCAAGCACCAGACTTTGCTGTTCTGAAAATAACATCACAGTTTCATTTTTCAGTTATGTTTTGATTACACAGAATTACAAAAATTGAATAAGACAAAAAGTAAAGCTACAAACGCACCTACACACACATGCTGGATGAGCTAAGCACCCACCACCACCACATGAAATACTGCTAGTCCTCTAATCTCCCACCCTGAGCCCTTTTCCCTTCTTCTCCACCCTCTCGGAATCTCTTTAGCTTCCTATTCTTTAGGTCCACGCCTCAGTTTCCTCCCAGTAAGGAACAATTTGGGTTGTTTGGGTGCATTACAGTGCTTCCAGAAATGCTGTCTTATCATAAAAAAGCTGCAGCAACAGTGGTGGCCCTCACTCGTGAATGAGCGTATGCTCCCAGAAGTCCCCACTCCTTTACTGAAGAACTATTCAGTCTCATTTGAGAGCATGTACTTCAGCATGCCTGCTATCCCATGTAAAGGTTCTCTTATTTTCCATTTTTTGAAAGCAAGGGAGGCAGTTAAATTTTTCCCATTTTGAACATCGGTAGAAATGACAAGGTGAAGTAGCAGAGGAAGGAAGAAACAAAGTTGGAGGTGGTGAATGACAGTTATCATTATAACTGTTACTTCATTTCTACTCGATCCTTCACACTTTCCCTCCTGTGTCCCAAAAACTATGCCCTGCATGGCTTCAGCAGGTGCATTATTTAAAATTCATGAATAAATAAGCAAGGGAGGGAAAGAGTAGAGTGGAGGAGAAAGAGAGAAGAGTAAATTTTACACTGGAACATCATGTTTAAGTAAAAGGGAGGGTCTTTGCTCAAATTGGAGAAGTGAGGACCTGGGCTGGATCTTTTCTACCTCAAGTTGTATCAGGACATCAAAGTGCTCTGGGTGTCCTCAGAGATAATGCACCTTCCCAGTTTCTGTACCTAGGGCAGACTGCACTCACTGCACCCTTTTTGGTGTAACTTGCTGAGGGGACATTTTTGGTAGGAGCACCACCCACTCAGCATATGACGAAACAAAGCTCGCACCAATCCTCCCTCTTTCTGGTCCATTACAGTGGAAAACCAGAATAAACTGAGATACGGTAATCATCTGTGAAGGAAGGGGGGGGATATTGTGTGAGTTCAAAGAACAACAGCTACAGATAAGCAAACTGTTCTTCTTTGTGCTTGCTGTGACTAACACATACGGAAGATTAACAAGCAGCACTTACTGGAACTAGGAAAGGGTGCCACTTACAAACTAAAGATAATGCTGCTGTTACCAAATGACCTTCTTGTCTTGCCCTTGGATCCAGACGGTACTGCTACACATGCATAGAGGGTTGTACTCATGTAGACACCAAGAAAATGTTCTCTGTGTGGATTTCCTTAAGACAGACTGCATAAACAGACACTGCTTTGAGAAGTGACAACATCTGCCATCAGGGACAACACTGTGAGCCAACTTGTATACTTTTTTAAAAAAAATTGTGGCTGGCACCCACTTAATCAGACCCTGCCTGGAAACAAACACACCCTTCCTGGGGCCCAAAGTGACAAAGAGTTTGGATGAAGACTTAAATTCTCTGCACAATCCACAAAAAATGGTAGTGGGTACTCACAGGTACCCACACACCTAGATTGATTGTTCTTCAAGAGTGGTAGTGTTGAGCCAAAGTTGACATCACTGGTAGTCTGATATTGTCAATGACACTATTAGGATGAGACTCATTTCCTATTCCTTCCTAAGTTGTGACATTTGCTGTGTGATGCTGTCTTTCTGGGTGGTGAGGAAGCTTGGGAGCTTGTTCTGGATGAATGAAATCTGAAACACAGGGAGTATTAACAGGAGGAGAAGGAAGATCAGTACCAAGGCTGCCAAGAGAGAGATGTAGTTTGAGAAGTCATCTTCTTAGCCAATGGTCAATTCTGCACACAGTCAACTTTACAGATTGTCTTTGAATTAAACAATTCCTGTTCATCACAAGGAAAGTCTATGTTGGTCAACTGAGCATCATTAACTAAAACTGAAGATCAAAGCCTCACATATCTTCAAAGTATAATTGTGCCTGTAATTATCTTGGTCACATAGTCACATAGTCACATAGTCTGCTGGGTTTGTTGTCTCTTCGCCTGCCAAACTGTGGGCCTCTGCCTCGAATATGTAACCCTACTGTCTTCTTTATTTATGAATGGAGATGTCCTCTTCCTTAGGATTTCCTGCTACACTTCCAGCAATTTAGTTTACAATTCTGACAAGAAGATAGCTGCAGAGTAACAACCAACTTATATCTTTCTTATACCTTATAATCTTATACCTTATAACTTATACCATGAGGGCTGAAGTAACCTTGTTTTTTCCTCCCTTGGAAAAAACTTTAGATGTTTGAAAGGGAAACTGCAGTCAGCCTCATGTACATGATAAAGATTGTTCATATGCCAGAATGTGTGGTTGATAGCTTCTGCCACAATTGCCTAGCCATGCTGACTAAAGAGGCCAGCATGGGAAGAGTAAGCTGTTTAAAAATCAGATCTATGATCAGTAGGAGGACCACCTTACATATAATTCGAATGATATATATATATCATCCTAGGAAGCAGTTGAACACAGGATTGGATGCCTTCTGAAGAGAACAGCAGATTGGGATCTCAAATCAGAATGTCTGAAGAAGTAGTAGACTCTTCAGAGGAGGAAGCTGATTGCAGTTTATACTTACCATGACCAGAATCTGACTTTTCTTGATTACCTGTTCTGAGCTTCCATGTCCAGTAAGACATTCAGATTACTGAAATTAGACTCAGGTGTTGAGCTATTGGTCCCTGATCACAAGGTATGCTTTATACTGTCTCAGAAGATGCTGGGCATGACAAGTCCAATAGTACAGGCACCATCTGCATCAGGGTACATGGTGACATTATCAGAGCTACTGCATGCCATGACTGTGAGTCATGTGGAGTACCTCTTACAATTTCAGTCTTTTCATTGCTTGCTATATGAACACACTCTCTTTGGATCCAAATGCCATTGATGTGTGCTGTTGATGTGACCTAGTGAGACTGGGTTCCACTGTAGAATGACAGAGAATGTCTATGTCTGCAAGAACAAATGTCTCAAACATTTTGCCATAATATCACCATGAGTCATCTGGAGAATATCTTGGTGGGATGGACTGGTCCTATTTTGGTGGCACCTGATTCCAGCATGGAGGCAAGGGCTTTGCACAGTGTCTGAGTCAGCTCAAGAGTCATTTCAGGCAGTCTGCTTATGTGGCACAGTGTTAAAGTATAATGATGATGAAGACTGGCAATGACAAGTGTGATATTTTGATGGAGATCAATGTCTTTTTGGGTGTATTTTCAAAGAATTGAAGACCTCCTCCTTTGAGAAAGTAGACTATTGTTGCCATTTTTCTGAGTATCTTAACCAAGAGGGAAGTGTTTTTGACCATCACGTGGAGGATCTTCCTCATGTCACAGTTCTTGCTGAGTGCACTGCAGTATGATATTTGTGACCAGAGCATGGGAAGCTAAGAAGTATTGTTTTATCTATGACATTTTGTCATAGGATATGATAGCAAGATTGGGATAGCAAGAGGATCATATCATTCTGAATCAGTACTGAAACTCTAGATGAGTCCAAAGTTCTTGAAGAATCCAGATCCAATCTATGGTGCTTCCCATTCTTCTTAATCTTTGTTCTCTTTCTCTTGTCTGTAACTTTATCAATTCTTGTCCCCAAATGAGATCAAGTGCCATGGAGTTGGTAGAACCTTGTTGACCTCAACAGCCATGATCAGTCAGTACCAGAGTTTGATTGGATAACCTGATAATCTTGTAGACAGTAAGCGATAAAGATCATGCAAGACTGCTCTCTTCAAATCCAGGTGAAGGGGGGCCTATAAAATCAGCTCAGATATTCTCACAGGATTATCATTTTTAACATTTTATAACCAAGATATGAAGAGTCAATTACAGGAATATCCAACACTCTAGGAATATCTGTTGTATTTTTCCACAGTGACATGGCCCAGTAAATATCACAAATATTGCCATGCTACAGCCCAAACAACTTCAGAAGGTCCCGTTGAAAAAAGATGTTGCCATATATGGAAAAGTTCTCTTTAACACGTGCCCAAGCTACCAACACCACCTCCTGGTTGAATGTGATGTATTCCATTCTCTCTAGAACCCAGTGTATCTGTTAGAACACAAATTTAGGATGGACAGTTTCTGCCCCATGCATGCTGCAACCACGGAATGCTTCTTCCTCGTTGATAAAATGATGTATAAGCAATATTTAATCCTTTTTTTTTTGTAATTCATATTTGTTTTGAGAATAGCTGTCTCTTATTTTTGGAATTTTATGAAAACAATGAATAAATTAGATAGCATTTACTCATCATCATCATTATTATCACCATTAATGATCATAATATCTCTCTCACCTTTATCTAACAAATAGCCAGTGTGGCCATTTAAAATGCCATAATGGAAAGAGCTCTTAACAGTTTAGGATATTGCACACCTATAATTAATTCATGGACTTTGTGCATGGCACAGCTTCTCAAAAGACAAATGTATAAACACTATGGTCCAAGGAAAACATTAAAGTAGTACAGAGTTAAGTATATAGTTATTTCATACTAACTAGGTATATGATATCTGAAAGCAGTACTAATAAAATTGTATCAAAGCATAGCCATCAGCCTTTATCTTTTTATTGCCAATGGGAATTTCTAATGGTAGATACTTTGCAGCATATTAGTTATGGCTTTTGTGATGCTAACATTCAAGACCCACTTCTTTCCTCTATGAATTATCATAAAATATATATTTAAAACAAAACTGAAGAAAAAATCAGGCCAACAAGGTGTATGCCTATCTCAGTAAAATACTGGGTAGCAATCTGGTTCATGTGAAACAGAAATAGACACCTACCGACTCCACCATGCACACAATACAATATAGAAACCCATGTGCACAGTGAGCTTTCCAATGCAATGCTTCTGTCTCATCAAAATAGAATAAAATAAAATAAAATAAAATAAAAAGGAAAAAAATTATATGCAGAGTACCCCTATGTAGCAAGAAATATAAATTCCTGCTTCTCACGAAAAGCCATGTGGATCGCCGCCTATGATACGACAAGATGGTCTCATGTTTGCTGCTCTCCAGTATATATGCTGTCAGGTACACATCTAAACTGGGGTTAGGACAATCAGTTGCAATCATTCAGTACAAAAACACCAGAATACTTCTGTTCTACCCACCCTCGTCTAGAGGAAGAGGTGAAACAATGTGGTGCAGTTTTTAGAGCTCTGATCAGGACTGGGGAAACTCATTTCAAATCTGTTTTCAGTCATGAAGCTCAAAGGCTGAGGTTGGACCAACCAGCCTATAACACCTCACAAAACTGAGAATAGAATGAAGCAATAAACTATGAAAACTACCTTTAGTTTCGTGGGTAAAAGGAAGAATATAACTGATATGAATTAAAGAATTTCTCACTATGGAGGAATGGTAAGCAGATTCATTCATCTCTATTCCATTAGAATTCCATGGCTCCCTTACCCATTCAATTGTCTCCCCTTAATAATGAATTTCAGTGGTCCTCCTTCCATCCATATATGTGTGTCAAACAGACACATACCAAGAGACAGGCTATTATTAATTCAAGAGTGAGAAAGTATTTCCAAAAATATAAACTATTCAACCTAATAAAGCTAGGTAAGAAAATATTATAAAATAACTATCATTCTTGTTTCTAATTATATGGAAGTTTAAATAGTCAGCTCTGAAATCATGCTTTCTGTGAACTCATTTGAATATCATGTAGCCAGAACTCCAGAAACAAGTAGTAAAATGTATAGTTTTATAGGGCTTATAAATTGATTTTAGTCATTATTATATTACACATCATTCACTATGGGTGACAGTATGCTTATTTAGTCAGATAGCTAATGTATCCCTGAAGAATAAAGGCTGCTTTAATATATCACTTTGCCATAGAGCAAGTAGAGAGAGCAAAAAGACATTTTGTCAAATTCAGGAAATAAGACAACTATTAAGAATTATTTAAAGCATCATAAAACACCAAGAAAATGTAAAACTGTCAAATATGGGGAGAAATTAATCTTCCTTTTGAATACCTTCCCAATGAATATAGCTGCAGCTTATCCAAATGTGTATGTCCACATAAGGAGAGTAACATTTTAAACTGCCAAAGGGGCAGTTGGGACCATTAATAAATTAACACCTTTAGGAATCAAAAGAGTCTGTAAATTAATATGTAGGAAATATGTCATCAAAAATGTTGTGTGTTTTCAGTGACTTCAGGAAACAGGGTTTAGCATATGAAATATCCACTATTATACTCCTGGATATGTATTCGTATACAGCATCTCATACTGGACAGCCACAAATAAATGGATTCATTCTGAATTATGTGAGTGAAAAATTCACTTTATTCTCAAACAGGTGAACTGAAGAATGATGCATACTATTATTGATACCAGTAACTGTCACATTCCACTAAAAAATGTATAGAAGGTTTATTTCAAGATGTATATTTCTTTCCTACCCAAATAGGAATTTAACTTTATATCTGCAAACCTAAGGATATAAATTGTCACTTATTTCATTCCCACATGCAAGAATAGCAGTTCCTCTCTGCTCCCCAAGAATATAAGAGTTCCATCAAGACTTCTGAGTAACGATCATTCTTCAGGACTTCTTTACAAGATTTCTATTTTGCAAAAATACAAATGGTTTTCCTGAACAAATGTAGGGTTTTTTTGGTGTGTATGTGTGAGAGAGAAAGACAGAAAATATGTATTTTACACCAAATGATCCCTGTGCAAACATTGTTTTTGTTTGTTTGTTTGTTTGTTTGTTTTTGCACAAATAACTCTTCCAGAGAGAGCCAGCATAGTATAGTGGACAAGGATACTACTGGATGACCCTGGGCATGTCACATCCTCTCAACCTCAGAGGAAGACAAAGGCAAGTCCTGTTTGAACAAATTCTGCCAAGAAAACTCCATGATAGATTTGTTTTTAGGTTGCTAAAATGACTTGAAGACAAACAGCAACAGCAATATATCCAAGAAAGTGCCATGCAACTTTTTGTATAGGAATCTGTCTACATATACAAACTGTGTAAATATATACAAATTGCATATATTTAAACTAAGTTACACAAATTTGTAAATTCTTGCTCAGAAAAACCATATGGTTTCCTGCTTTTTTTTTTTTTGCATAAAAACCCCAGTAGTTTTGCACAAGAATCAGCATGTTTTGTGCAAAATACATACTTTCTGCTTCAAAACATAATTTTGAGCAAGAAAACTACACATATTGTTGCACAAACTAATTTTCGCCCACCAAATTCTGAAGTATGAAGAACTGGCCTCCTTTTCCATAACAGGATGTTGGTTGTTCGAAGACATGCAATCTTCATTGGAGAAGGGAATATTGATCAGTATTCTTCACATTTCTGTGCATATCACGTCTTTATATTTTCCATGTATTATCCAAACTAAGTGCTCAAGTGAATGTCTATCATAATTATTTACACCAGTGTAAATACAGCATAGACCTTATGGTCAATTCAGAAGTCCATAAGGACCAAGCTTCCAAGAGCAGTTTCAGTGATACAATAGTGAAGATGCTTGATCCCATACAACAGAAGCAAGGGTTCTTTCACCAGTATATTGACTCAATTGCAATTTATGCCCAACATTCTAAATTTTTCCCCATTGCAAAGCAAAATAATCAATTTATGAAATATTTTCCATATGTTTTATTTATGAAAATGGTAGAAACAGAGCTTGAAAGAACTTACCTGTGCACTGTCCTCCATTTGTTGGATCTCCATAATATCCTGGCATGCATGTTTCACATTGTTTCCCTGTAGTTAGATTTTTGCATTGATCACAGACATTGCCATTAACACAGGTACTATGTCCATTGCACTGGCAAGCTGTAATTCAAAAAAGAGAAAAATTATAGGTGAGTTTCCTCCTTTTTGGTAACCAAAACAAAAAGCAGAGGATAGTGATAATACACATCAAGCCTCCCTTACATGGAAATCCTTAAACTTCCAAAAACTTCTCATACACAATACTAGTAGCAAACAAACAAGATAAAAGGCTATTCCAAAAAGGTACTGCATTCCCAAAATTTTTTTAAAAAAAAATCCAAAATACAGAACACTTCTGGTCCCAAGCATTTTGGATAAGAGAGGCTCAACCTGTATGAAGATTATGATTCCTATTTCACAATCACATGTTAAAGGAATGAGTAAAAATTTTGTTGAGATCTATAAATAATATACCTTGTTTATTTCATTGTCTTTGTGAAATTAAGTTCATTTCCACCTACTATGTATAAGGAGATAGAAAATCTGTATGTACCCTAAAGATGAAACATAAGGGGAGGGGGAGCAGCCTGATGCCAGCAAGAAGAGATAAGGAACAGCCTTTTCCATTTACAGTGTTTCTACTAAGGATTGAAAGAATATTTTCAATTATTCATTTTCTAGATGGAAAAAGGAAAAATATTTTCCCTTTTGGGAAAAATAATTGAATGCTGAGATTTTTGCAGGTGTGTGTGACGCAACTCCAAAAGTACTTCTGTTGTAGGTAATTCTGGCCAGCTACTGGCCTCCTCTTCAGAATCCCTGACTCCAACCTTACTGTTTCCAAGCAGCATAAGACCGGCCAGGAACATGTCAGGCAGGACTTTATAAGGCATCTTACATCTCATGATCTCTCTCCCGCTCACATTAAATATTTCTCTGAAGAATTGCCCCCAGAACACTTCAGGATTTCAAAATATAGAGAGAGTTCTTTGGGGAATATTTTTTTCTCCCCAACTGTGGGGAGAAAACAAAGGCCCTTTCTGCACCATACTAGGATACAACCATAATAAAATTATTGATTGATTGACCATACCTGGATCCCATGACTTCCCAGCATCATCCCAGCAGTGTCATTGCCAAGAAGAGAGCATGTCTCAAATGCAGCCAGCCTTTTCCGGCACTGCATTGATGAAGGAAGGGCTTGACAGTGCTTCTTCTCTTTTCACACTGACCCAACTGACACAATTATCATGTGAAAGGGGCCTACTACTAGACTTTTTCCAGTAATAGTATATTGTGATGGCTGGGGATGCAACAGAAGCAGGACCACGACAATGTCATGCAATAGCACATGTCACAGACTGGCTTTAAACTGTCCCCATGCCAGGATGGGGCTGTAGTGAAGAAATGGCCTATGTAAATTATTAGCCCTAGTAATTGAGGGTGAAATAGGGATTTGTACCCCTTGTTCCTACCTCTTCCTCAATATAAATTGCAGTGTCCTCCCCACAACTCAGATATTGCCTAAGTTTAAACCTTTAAACATCTGTGTTCCTTTTATTGCTCTACATAAATTCCCTACATAAGAAAATTAACAGATACTCAATACCCACATGTGAGACTACCTTGCTAGAGAGGAAAACACAGCACTAGAGCATTTCGGGAAAGCAGAAATAAAATTATGCATATAAGACTCCCAGATTCTTAGACTGAATTTTTTGGAGTTGAACATAAATGGCCCAAACTAGACATACTGACTACTACCAATTTGGTGTACCAGTCACTGCGAATGCTGAGACTAGAAAACAATGTAAACTCCAATTAATTCATTAACTCCTATAATTAGAAATATCAAAAATAACATTAGAATTTCTTCACAGACAATAATAAAACTGGTATTTAATTTTTTAATAATTTTTTTTGCAATGGGTCTCTTAAAAGAAAAGTCTATTCCCTTACACTAAGTGCAGGATTCTCAGTTTCAATGAAAATTTTCTGGGTTCCACTATCTGCTTATTATCTTCTTCTGGAGGCAACTCTTACATCTAATTAGAGACCAATCTAATGAACTGCTATAAAATTCAGTCCTCCACCAATTAGACCCAGTTTAAACTCCAGCTGTTTATACTTTAAGAAAGGCTTCTCCATTCCCAAGAGATACAACTTGTTGTAGCATACAAGCATCCAGCCACTTTGCTTCTAGGGATATGTCTAATGTAAAAATGTTACCTGATAACAAAATGTTATTTCTTGTTTATTTAACTTCATAGGGACATAAGGGTATACACAGCTTTGACAGTTGCTGTGTTCTTCTGTTGATTTTTAAGATGAGCTCAGAAAGCTCATACAAGAGGTTCTAAGAATCTAGAGAAAGCTGTAATTTTCAAACTATAAACCCAAGAAAAATGAAGTGAGATTTTTTTTTTACTACTCAAAAGAAACAGAGATAATTTTTATTATCAAATGAGTACTACGTTCTGCCAACAAAAATACCAGATAAAAATGTTTGCAGGTGACAATTGTTGCTGGATATAACTTTTTCCTTCTTATATTATTTATTCCACAAATGACTGTGAGTATCTTTTTATGTGAAGTGGTATACACAGTTCCACAAATACATATATTTTCATATTCAAGTCATATAACATTGAACTAAGTTACAACTTTCCAGATTCACTGCATTTATAAAGGAGCAGGAGGAGGAACGGGGAAGAGGAAGAAGGAGGAGAAGGAAGAGGTAGTTTCAATTACATTTTCAGTTTCTATGCAATTTGAAAAGTTATGAATGGGGATGAGGTCAATATTTATTTATGTATTTATTTACTTATTTACATACTTGCTTGTTTACTTATTTCAGTTATATCCCATTTTTCTCCTGAATGGGAATAGGCACAATCCCACACTCCCTAATGAGGGAGTTTGTTCAGCTGTAACAACTCTACAGCATGAGATTTGCAGATTAAAATGTGAAATACATTCAATTCAGTCTCCCTGGTTCAGTACATACAACTCTAAGTAAACAGACACACACAGATAAGTATAAATTCCAGATAGTTTTTTTTTACCTGAAATTCTTCAGAGACATATGTATGTTGGAAGTGATTTCTATAATGGTCCTTGCCATGCATGTAACCAAGGTCTGTTTCTTTATTTTGTTAACCCTATATAACCAAGATCTATACAAAAAACACTTATGTGGGAAAGAGCATCACAGAAATGCGACTATTTGCCACCATTTGAGACGTCATCACTAGGTATGTTTTTAAAACAGGGCAACCTTATCTATTAGATAATTATGCACAGTACTGAGGGCCTAAAAAAATTTAGGGCCTACAAAACCAGGATTTTAGGTCTTACGAAAACATTCCTAGTGATACATTGAGGTGAGGCAGGTAGTCAAATATAAGAGTGCCAAGGGCCTATGGAAACCTTAATGTGGCTCTGTATTGAACCCCCGCTTATGTTCCTAGAATGATGATACATCAGGGCACCTTTGAGGTATTTGTCTCAGCCATATATTTCTCAACACTGTCACAAAATAAAACTTTGCCAAGGACTATTCATATGAGGGCTCAGAATGAGGCTGATATAAGGAGGCCTAACTCTTCACAGCTGGAGTCACAACTGAATCCTTGTAACCATACCACTGTGTGTTCTGCACATAGACAGAGTCCTGAGTTTAGGTCAAAACATGTCCTTCACCCTTGACACTCAATGGTTCATTTCAGGGTTAATTATGAAAAAAAGATGATGGACTACTACTAGCAAGACTTTGGATCCCCCTACTGAAAGAAGAGAGTTCAGAAGACCCCAAATTTATTCTGATATCCTCCACTCCAAAACACTTATCCTTCTGCATCTCTTTATTGCTTAGTCCTTAGTAACTTTAGTGATCCCTAGTAACTGATCCTTAGTAATGTTGAAACTTTTTTCTTGAATTCAGGATGTCATGATGAAGGACAGTATGGCATTATATCACAACAGAGGTGAACTTTCTTTATGACTTAACACAGATGGTTGAATTATCTTTGAGGATCACAAGTAGCATTGCACTGCTCCCATTCTGAATTCGGGATGGGCCAATATTTTAAACTATTTGAACAATAGTCAAAACATGTGTTTCTCAAGTGTCAAGAAATCCTTATGAGAAGTATCTTAGACTTATGAGATTCTTCACAATTCAGGATTGATTCTGAACAAATTTTGCACTTGGTATTTTTGTTCAGAAAACATCATTTTCAGCAAAGGAGACAGCATATTCGTGCATCATAATATTTCTACACAGTAATATTATATCTGTGTAAAAAAGCCATTTCCTATGCAGAAAAATACTGCTTTAAAAAAACCCTACATTTGAATTTTGCACAGAGTAAGTCCCCAACTACAGAATTTTCAGCACAGGAAACAGCAATTTCTGCACAGGAAATAATGGCCAGGATTCACTAGGGCAGTTAAGAATGTGTATCATAGAGTTACACATTCATGACTGGTTCATATTCATGAATCCTACATTTTCACTAATTTAGGGAATACATAGAGACCATAAAGGTCCCCCATTCTTCACATACTGGGCAGCAACCACTGCACATGACATGGATCTGTTTCTCTCTTGAAAGGGAAGCAGCTAACTGTTTCCAACTCACTCTGCATGAGGAATTTCCAATGCAATGGAGAACTGTGACAGTGAGAACTGCTTCTCATTGCTGTACCAGAGATCACTCATGGGAAAAGGTGGAAACGCTAGTCAGCTGCTTTCTGTCTGACAGTGAAACAGATCGCTGTCACTCATAGGAGCTCCTGCCTGATAAATGAGGATGGAGGGGGGAGGTTCAGCTGGGAACAATATTTAACTATGCAACCCAGATGGTTGTATAACTATGTAAGGAGGTGATAACAGAATTGTAGCCTATATTTCTACAGAGAAATATTGTTTTCAGTGTAGAAAATGACTTCCTATGAGAATGGTTTCCTATGAGAAAATGCTGTTTCCTACAGAAAATACCATGTACAAATTTTTGCAGAGAACAAGTTCCAAACTGTTAAGAGTCTTTGAAAACTGCAGTTATTGTAGATTTTTTTTCACAGGAGGAAGAATACTGCAAAAATTAGTCATTGTTGCCTTTGAGAGTGAAACTAATGAAGAATTATATTCCTATTCTGAATGTGTATCAGGGATTGAGGGCAGCTGCTGTGCACATTTCTATCTGCTCCTTTTCCTCTAAGTTATCAAAAAGCATGAATATTTCACATGGGACCAAAACTGTTTATATAAAAATGCCTCCTCTCTTGCAGTTCATCCACAGCTGCTCCAGTGTGAACAATGAATCCATATTACAATATCTTATCAAGGGAGATCTTAGATGATAGGTCTGTGCTTTAGGCAATTTTTCCATGGCAGCCAGGACCCAGCCTTACTCTGTTGTAAGATGATGATTAAAGCTCACTCCAAACAAGTCTTTGGATATATTTAGTATATATGCTTACAGCTTGTGGTAGCTTTTAAGGAAGTTTTTATTCTGAATTTAATTGGCTTTTACTGTTTGTTTTTATGTTTTGTATACCTCACTTGTTGCTAGGATAATAAAGACTTCAATATATAATTCTAAAAATAAAATAAACAATAAAATTAAAAGGTAGGTATAAAGTTCGAAACACTTAATACTGTTAACTGTACTGCTACTTGGTTATGGGAATATACTAGCACAGATAATGAAGTGGAATTAAATTGGAAATTTCAAACGTTAAATCACCTGACAGCTCAGGAATGATGCATTTGTAAATGAATCAAGATGTGAAGTTCAAGAATAAACAGCTAAGCTTATTAATTCTGCAGTGAAAAACTGTTTATTGTTTATACCCATCATGTGTTAGAACCACATTAGAGCAGCTGAATAAGTCTAAATGGGTTGAATTCTTCTAGTTTAACTGTAGATGGGGAAAAGTTTAACTAATTTTGCCCATCTGCCATTTCTTTCTACTAGTTCCCTGTTATGCTCTACTGTTTCCCTTCATTTTATTCTCTGGAAACCTTTAAAAGAGTAAGGTGGCTTAAGGCAGATAAAGTTCTCATCAGATAGGACATTTTATCCATCACTTCAGCCTTGAATCTCTGGATTTCTGAAACTTTTTCACTCATCACTGCTATCCTGGGTCAGCGGAGCTTGTTTCAGAGGAATTAGGTTTTAGCCACAATCTGTCCAATATTTCCAGTTATTCTCAAGCCACAGTCTGTTTTAAAGTGAACTTTGTATTTTAAAATGTATCTACTTCAAAAATAATAACTCTCCTATTACTCTCCTATGCAATAATTTATGGTGAAATAAATCAAAATGGAATAGTTTCTTGTATTTCACCTACGTACAACCATCTGGTGCCCTCTTGAGCCTCATTTAATATTTTTACAGAGTATTATAAAACACACATGCTTAATATGTGATTTGTTGATTCTGGAATTAAACATATGGGGACAAGCATCACTGAACAAATAAGAAATGTGAGTGGGATTCCAGAATATTAACTTTTTTTTTTAGTAAAGTTTTAAAATATATATAATAAAGTAATCAACAAAATCATGATGCATGAAGTCACTAACCAATCTATAATTTTATTGGATGTGTACAACCAACATAAAGACAATGATTATGAGCTCCTACCTGGGCACTGGATAAAAGACCACTCATAATTTTTCTCTTTGGGGCAGAGATTGTTGTCAAGAACCATTTCAGTAGAATGTAATCCAGTCAACTTCACTGGCCCCCTTGAAGACCCTTCCACACAGTGGCCCTTGCCTGTGTTACTGGGATCACTGCACCATCCACAACCTGGGTGTTCCAGACACTGTCCACAAGTCCTCAAGCCAGAGCAGTTTTGAGCTGTAACACACAGACAACAAAACACAGACTGTGAGAATTCCCCAGTTCAGAGAAAGCTGTACCATACATTGCTTTCCTTGTAAACAAAAGAAAAACATGGATTATTGTTGCTACAGTTTAAACAAGCACTATTTCTCTAGCAATTGCTCTGTTTTTCCCTCTGAAATATCAAATTCCTTAATAATGATACACAAAATATCTATACAGTATCTTTCCTTTCTGTGCCTATAAGAATACAAATATTGAACAAAATGACGATATCCAAAATCCAAAAACATCCAAAATATTATAGCAATAAAACAGAGCAGACTCAAAATGAATACTATAAACTTGGAAACAAAAATGGTATCAAAAAATAAAAAGAATGCTGCATGAACACGCTTTTGGAGGATCCTCCATAATTGGACACATTTTGTTTATAGATAGAAATGTGAAAGACCAGGAAAAAAATAGACTTCAGTTCCCCCAAATCCCCTAAAAACTAGTGGAAAATGGAACATTTCACTGTCTCCCAAAATGGTAGAAGAGTGTCTTCCCCTTCAGCAGGCCTTCATATCAGATTTCTAAACATCATTGTTTCCAGAATGTCTGATAGTATCTGACAACTTATGAGTCTGGCTGATACTGGATGGATTGAACTTTAATTTTGTATCTAACCACAATAGTTACTTCTTATGAGTTTAATTTCCACTTCTAGAGAATGTGGCATATCTCTACTGTCATCTGATTTTGCCTAACTAAACTGATTTTTTCCTTATATCTAGAGAATGATTCCCAAATTAGTTCCAGACAGAGCCTTACAACACAGTGTGTTGTTAGTTGGTGGGGGGGGGGCACGCATGTGTGTTTTGTTTTTTAACTAGACCAGCTTCTCCCTCTAAGCACTTCTGGCTGGCCTTTGGGATCTTGTTAGAATCTTCCACTTTCACTCTAAAAAACAATACCAGAAACATTCCTATAAGAGAAGTAAGTTTGTTTACCTGTCAAATCCCTTGATTTTCAAGTCCACTTCATTATTTTATGCAGCAATCCTGTATGCACAAATTCCATTCAGTTTAATGAATTGTTTCTGAATAGACATTTATAGGACTGCACTATAAGGAACTAGCATCATTATTAATATATGGGACTGTGTTAACATTCTCAAATTGTTTCAATTCCATTTGAAACTGTGTTTACTCAGTAGTAAGTCCCACTGTTTATTCAATGGGACTGACTGCCTAGGAAGTGTGCATAATACATAGAAGTGTACTGTGTCACAGTAGTCTTTGATAGAATAAAGCACTGTGATTCCTTTCACCAACCTGTCAGTAAACATAAGCTCTAGAAAGTTCAACAACCTCCAGCAAACACTGTCACACACAGAAAACCTGCAGTAACAGAACTATAGTAACATCTTGAAAAGTCTGCCTGAGAAGAGAGGATGCTCCTGATGAGCAGGATACTACCCACCAAGAGAAAGTTAAATCATAGTGAGAGGCTTCAGCAAGAGTGGAGTTTATATGGCCTATTTGGCTTCTAAAGCTTTTAAAGCTTCTCCTGTCTCAATTGGGAGCATCAACTCTTCAGAAGACAAGGAAAGAGAAATGAAGAGCTGAAGCATGGGAGATGACTACAGCTCACACTGAACTTTCTGTATACAGAGGAAGTTGAGAATGTGAAACAAACTACCACTTCCTTCTCACCTTTCTCCTTCCATTCTTCTCCATATAAGTAAATTCCTGTGCTTGAGTTGGCCTCAGAGGAATATAGCTAGAGTATTATCCTAACAAATAGGACTATCAATATTCCCTTTTTGGCCACCTACTGCTAACTGGTAAACCAAAGGATTCTAAAGAGAAACAGACATACCGAAAACTACACTGTTAGGAATGTGTGCATATGTTTTCATGATGGATCTGCAGAACATTGGACAGATTTACCTCTCAGTGGCTACTGGAGTAGGCAGATCTTGGGTCTCGGCCCTGAGGCTCAAGTATTTGTGCATCATCTCTAAGTGCACAACAAGGGCGTAAATTCTACACCTTGGGTGGGTTCAGCTCCAGACAAGAGGAGAGGGTTGTGTGCCAATCTTCAGTGTAGTCAGCTGATAGAAACTTGGCACAGTCAGGAAGTCTTAATTGATTAGTTGAAGCAACTTGTAAAGATTCTCCAGGAATCCATACATTTACTTTGTTAGCTTCCTCCTTCCTTCTAAGTCACTGTGGCACCAGGGCCCACCTTCTGTTCTGTTCTGCATACACCATCTGGCTGGAAGCAAGTAGGCTAGATAAAGGTTCCTTGTGTCATTTTCCTAAGTAAATGAGGAGGAATAATCACCTTATTTCACCTGAATTTAGAAACAGCCCCTTCAGCAAAAAATTTCTGGGACTTGAGCATTCATGAATTTCAGTATCCATGGGGGATCCTGGAACCCTAGAAGATACCAAGGGCCCACTGTATGTATTTACTGGTAACAACATCATAATTGGAAAATACACCAGTTCAAATAAATGACTGTTGATGCATTTCCAGGCAGAACTCAGAGTGTAAATTATGACTTGGGCTTGGGTCTCAAGTAACAAAAAAACTGTCTCTCTGTACTTGAGTTGATCTGCAGGCTTTCTTTTAGTCGCACAATCATCACTGCCATTATTTCACCTGAATTAACACACTATGAGAACTTTCCATGTATTGCACTTCAACTCTGTGATGAAAGTGAATTAATAGAACCAATATTTTAAAATCATTCTAAAACCTCATGTAGCAAGAGTTCTAGTTTAAGAAAAAGTCAACTGGATGGGGCCTGGCTCACAAAATAAATAAATAAATAATCAATCAACATCATTTCCTTCAGTATCAGATTCATCATAAAGCTCTTGTTAAAAAGCACATAACTGTAACATGTAAATCCTAATCAGGCTTTATTGAATCACATATTCTGTCCTGTTCCTCCACAAATAACCCAAGGTAAAGCAATGACTGCACCCAGACCACAGGGATTATATTTATGAGGACAAGTGGGAAAAATCTGGACTAGAGCCTGATATAAAACTCTTAAGTAGCACTCACTCACCCCAGATGAAGCTATTTATACACAACATACCAATTGAACTTTCACAATGAGAAATGTCAGCACATCACATTTTGGTATAAACAGAAAATGGAAAAATTGGACCCATGAATCAATGAGACATATTTCAGAAAGCTAAAAAGTAGAACTTTTAATAATGAAGCCGCTTAATAGTCCTAGAAGAGAGCACCCTTTATGATGTGAATTTTAGCTCAAACATCATTCTTAACCTAGCTATCTGAGCCAGGAATGTGAAAAGCCATCCCCCCAGTCTCTTTCCTAACATGAAAAGAAATAGCTTTTTTAACTAACAAAACAGAATATTGGTGATCTGTATCTCTTTTAGACAAGAATCATACCTCTTACAGGTTTCTGGGAATGGAATTCAATTTTTTTCTACTAGTTAATCCATTCCAATACCCATTCTAAACAATTTGCATAATAATATAGTTTTAAATTTGGTAGGCCCAAAACAAACCTGTTCCTTCTTTGATATGGAGAGGTGTTAAGATGGCGTGGGGGTCAGCAGCTCCGTCAGAGTCTCTGTTGCAGTTTGTTTGTTTTTCTTTGGTTTAATAGCTGCATTGTTTTATTGTTTTATTGTTTTGCCATTCTCGTGTTGCCTTCCCTTCAATTTCCACTTTTTATATTTACTTTCTGTCTATAATTTTTACTATCTGCCTCGTACTCTGACTCCCTGCTTTGCTATCTAATCCTTATCTACAAATGCCATGTTTCTTCAAGTTGTTGTGTCTTTAGTGAATTTCGGTCAGCTGTCGGCCACAGTTGTTGTCTTTGGCCAAGGAATTAACTTTGAAGGATTTTTTTGTTTGTTTGTTGTTTTGCTGTTTTGCTGGAGCTGGTTCTGGTGAAAGGATCTGTCTGACTGAAAGAGTCTGCAAAACTTAATGATCTTAAAGCTGTTGGGGTGAATTTTGGATACTTCAAGAGCTTCTCAAGAGAGAATAAGCCATGCTTGCTGAAAGGCCTACCAAACTTTAGGTATTTTGCCAGCTTTTGAGAGTATCCCCTTGAATCCTAGAAAAAACTAGATAAAAATCACACAGGTTTTTGCTCCGAAGGAAGCTGATAAAGTGGTGGAAGCTGAAGCAGTACTTCCTGCAAATTCAGCGTTGGACTGGACTCTGGATCTTAAAGGACTATCACAAACTCCACAAGCAGGCCTGTAGAGCTAGCTCTTTCCAACCTTGCATCTGAGTTGTGCTTTGCAGAGCAAAGTTGCATCTTTGTGGAGAAAGCACAATCACCTGAGCCCTGTCAATCAACAGAAAAGGCACACTGGCCATTTGAGAGGACATCAAACTTTCTGCACGATTCTGCCTCCCACCTGTCCCACATAGAGACAATTATGAACTACCCTTTAAATCAAAGTAAGATACATAAAAGGATCAATTTTCTTGTTGAAGCCTCGTCCTCTTCCGATATTAAAACTGTTCAGGTTGCTGACTGGATAGATGAGTTAGCTCAAAAACAGCTTATTGATCTTGCATGCTACAATGTGCCTAATGGTCCAAATGCTAAGTTTAATGTACATGTGTTCAAACAGGAGTTTTGGACTTTAACTTGTATTCTTTTACAAGGGGCAGGGGCTTCTCATGATGTATGAGGAACTTGTACTTGTTAAAAATTTCCTTGCAGAAAGCAATAAATTGCTGACAGCTTTAGCTGAAAATTATCCAATGTTTGAGAGAAGACTATTGCCAAATGGCCCTTCAGAAGAGAAGTCAGGTCTGCGACAGGGTCAAGAAACAATCCCCAAGGACCCATTCTTTAAAAAACAGTGAGGCTGAGTTAAAGGGAGTTTGTAAAAAACAGAAGAAAAGCAAAAATATCAAAAAAATAAGTAAGAAGGTTAATCAATCACGATGCTACAGGAAAAGAGATTGGGTGCATTTGTTTAAATTATTGGACAGCACGTACTATTAAAAAATCAGATCACAAAAGTTGTTTGAAAAATCAGAAAGATAAAAAGAAGGCAAAGGAGAGCATGCATAACAATACTGTTAATTTGTTGCAGTCAGTTGATGCAGGCAGCCATTAGGGACTTCTATGGATCTCCTAGGATGAATTGTTCCATGGCAGGAGAGTTGTTGGACCCCATGGGAAGAAGTCCTTTGCTCTAACTGGAGGTCTAATACAGACAATGCTCAATTTCCAGTGGTGAAATCAGATTCATATACAACAGTTCCCCAGAAGGATGCAGTGACAAGACATAAAGTCATGGACTCTGGCTGGAAGTTGGTCCTGATTTCTCAAAAGCTGTTTTTTAAAAAAATTACCCTAAGCCGTTCGGTTTTCTTACATTACAGAATTGTGCCCATTTTTTAGATGTTAATAATGAAGTTTTACCAGGTGTCCTGAAATTTAAGGATGTACTTTTAGTGCGATACTTTTATTATGATGGTTTTAAAGCTCGTGCTGCAATTACATTTAGAAATAGTGCTATTGCCAATGCAATATATAAGGCTAAGGATGTTTTTCTAAATTTGGGTATCAATATTGTAAGATTTTTGAAAACCAAGCCCCCATCACCCCTAATCTACTGTTCTTATAATATGAGGTTGGGAAAGGATACTATATGTGCTCATAATACTGTTAATTTGATTGATTTGAATGAGCCTCAGGTGGATCTTCATAATGATAGCCACTTAGTTTCTAGGGGTTGGACTCCCATGCTAATGCATTTTGCCAAGCTAACCCGGTTATTTGTAAACTTTTAATGAAAGGATGGAGCCAGTTAATTTAGAGGAGAAAACTCTCATAAATTCATTTTGGTACTGGCCATCTCCTGTTCGAAAAAGAGATTTTGGACAGACTAGATCTGTTGAGAAATTGTTTAGAGCATAAACCAGCTTTCTGCTCAAAGATGTCAGTTATCCCTAAAGAGGGCCAAGTTACTTGTTTGCAACAGGTAGATGCCAATATAGAAAGTGATGTCCAGGAGACCTGTCAGATAGTAGTCAAGCCGGGGGGTGTAGCATGTATGGATACAGGAAAAAATGGGAGAACTCAAGTCGTCTCAGTAGAGATAAATCACAGGGCACCTTCACTGCCCATGAATCAGGTAGAGGGAGAAGTTTCTGTTCTGCCTAAACTTATTGCCAACGGTAGACAAAACAACAATAATTGGGTTAAAATGATGATGAGTGGGAAGGAGTACCAGGTTCATGTGGGGCAAAACCCTCTGACTCAGTTGTTACTCATCCAATAAGGTCCAATGTCAGCAAACTGAGTCCTTTGAAAGATGAGCTTATTCACCTTGATTGCAAAGATAGCTCCTTATTCAGTCAGCCAGGTCAGTTAAAACTGACTGACCAAATGTGGATTATCAGGTTCAGTCTCGGGCCCCTTTGTTAGTCTATCCGGTCCCTTGTTACTCAGCGCATAGTGAGACTTTAGGCTTAATCCTGAATAATGAGTGTGGTCCCATCACCCCAGGTTGATTGGTCCCCTGGAATATCGCAGGCTGGAAGGTTTCCGTTTTTGGAGAGGATTTTTTGGGATTTTTATCCAATTTTGATTTGATTGCTCTCCAGGAGACCTGGCTACAAGCTGGGGACAGGAAGTATGCTGTCCAGGTACAAAACCTGGTATGAACCTGCACAGAAAATTAAAAATAAGAGTCAGAGCCTCTGGAGGACTATTAATTACAGTCAAAGAAGAGTTAGGCTAGAAGGGAGAGTTAGTTTTTCTCTATCTTACTGCAAAACTGCTTAATAGTAAGTTGAGTTCTCCTAGTACAATCATCATCCTGGTCAACATCTATATCCCTCCAGTAAATTCCCCTTATTATTCTAAGGAAGTGTGGCTCTCCTGGAGCAACTGCTGGATGAGTTAAGTAAGGATTGCAACTGCTTTAATAATTTTGATGGGAGACTTTAATGACAAGATAGGTACATCACCCCAAAAATTCGCAGATTTGGGAGGCCTCCAGGAGGAATTGCAAGATGTGTTTTGTTGGTTTTCTAGTGATAAAAAATCAAATCAAGTTGGGCAAAAATTTCTAGGGTTTTTGCTTTCATTTGATCTTCAGATCCTTGGCCCTAGTGATTACAGAGCACCTTATCCATTTACTTATTTTACCCATAAGGCTGGTAGCGCTATTGATTATATATGTGTCTCAAAACATAAGAGACATCTTTTCTCAGGTATTTCTGTAAATATCCGAGAGAATAGCGATCACCAACTGATATCCACTTGGATAATGCTCGAATCTGATTTAAGAAAATCAACACAGGCAGACAGGCAGGTGACTCAGGGCCTTGACGTTGTGCAAGAAAAACAACTAAGATGGCAGCAAGTGGATGTGAAGAAACTTAGCTCTTTTTATAAGTCAGAAGTGGGTGGTGTCCTTGATAGTATGATTTGCTGTCCGGAGGCAAATATTACTCATGTCCTGGCCGCATATCATGCCATTTGCGCTCAGATCAAACCTCTATTATTATCCCAATTAACAGTAAAAGGCTGCAGAAATAAAAAGCATCCTTGGTTTGATACTGAATGTCATAGTCTGAGGACATGCTTGAGGAAACAAATAAGAAAGGTTCAAAACCCCTAACAGCAGTGTATATTTTTCTATGCTTATTATGAGGAGAAAATATAAAAAACTAGTTACAGTAAAAAAACCCAACTATGTGCCAGATGTTGGGCAGATTTGGAAGCAGCGGCCATTAATAAAAATTCAGCTCAGTTCTGGCAGTTAGTAATCAGAAAATTGGGTGACTATCATTACGATCTTGGGATCCCCATTTCTGCTTCAACCTGGGAAGCCTTTTTAGTCTGACCTATATAGAGCCCTATTTAAGCAACGGATAGCTCCTTGATGGATGAAGAGACTTTTGGGAACATAAATGACTTCCCAAAATGGCTCATGTGGTTACCATGCAGGAAGTCAAAGCCCTCATTCAGTCTTTGAAGAACAGTAAAGCCTAGGAGAGGATTTCATGCCACCTGAATTGTTTAAGAGCATACAGATTAGTGGGCTGCCCTTTTGGCTGGCTTATTCACTGATATAAATGACACGGAACATATGCCCAATGAATGGAAGCTTGGCATAATTATTCCTCTTTATAAAAAAGGGGATCGAAGGGACCCTAAAAATTATAGGCCGATCAGTTTAATAGATATTGCAACCAAAATCTATGCTAAGTCCATTTTGCAGAAACTAGAGGACTGGGCTGAACAAAATTCCATCCTGGTGGAGAACAGGCAGGTTTTAGACAAGGAAGGAGCACCATTGATAATTGCTTCACTCTCCTGCATCTGATTTCAAAATACACAGTTAGGGGTAGACAACTTTATACTGCTTTTATGGATCTAAGTGCAGCCTTTGACTCAATTAACAGGATGCTCCTTTGGAAAAAAATAGTGAACAAAACATGACAAGGAGACTTCTTCATCTAATAATGGTTTTCCACAGGATATAAGTTTACAGACTAGATCAAGTGTAAACCAAGCCTTAACAAACAAAATTTCCACATTCAAAGGAGTGTGTCAAGGCTAGTCTTGGCCCCATTCCTTTTTAATTTTTACATCAATGATGCAGTTTCTGCTATGTACAACTCTGATTTCCATATGCCCAAGGTCCTGGACAGACCAGTTAATGTGTTCCTGTACACAGATGACATGATTCTACTTTCTACAACTCTGGTAGGCCTGTGCAGACAGTTGAGAAAATTTAGTGTTTACTGTCAGCAAAATGATTTGGTAATTAATAACAGTAAATCTAAAATTGTAATTTTTGGCAAAAAGAGGACCTGTCATAAATGGTTTATTGATTCTAAAGAAATAGAACAGATAAGAACTTATAATTATTTAGGTATTGTCTTCTCAGCCTCCAGGTTCCTGGTCTCCCCAGTTAAAGAGGAATGCATTAAAAGCCTCAGCCAGTGTCCATACATTGAATAAATTATTTAATTATAAATACCATGGCTCACTTCTCCCAATTATAAAAGTGTACAAGTCTAAGGTGTTGCCAGTGTTAATCTTTAACAAGAAATTTAGGGAATTGCTTCAATCCAGAATATTGAGAGAATCTAGAATAAATTTTTAAGACTAATACCGGGAGTGTCAGACTTCTCCAGCCCAGGCAGTCAGAGCTGAATTGGGTATGGCAGCCATTTCAGATCTATGTCTCCTTAGGTTATTTAATTTCTGGATTAAACTATCCCAAATGAATGGTGACAGATTGCCCAAGATCTGTTTAAACGAACAAGCACTTAAGCCTATAAGTAACTCTTGGTTTTCCAATTTTTCTAAAATACCTTCAAAGCAGGGTTTGAGCAAAGAGGCTGTTAGTTTGTGCAAGTCCAATACCAGAAACATGTTTAAACAAAGAGTGATGGACATTAGAACACAATTAGATCTAGCTGCGCTGTTTTCCATCAGATCCCTGAAATGGCTAGCAAAGGCCAAATCCCTTTTACAGGAAGAAAAATATTTGTCCTTTGCAATGAAAAGGGACTTGTGCACGGTCTTTATACATCTCTGATTTGAGCAAATGGAAACTAGGATGTTGCAAAGTCGTTATCAGGGTATTCCTGTTCAAGATAGAATCTGCATATGTGGGGCATCTGCCATTGAAGATATGGCCCACTCTTATTGCACTGTCAGCTATACGTTAATATTAGAGTTCAATACTTCAACCCAGTCAGTCATTTCTTTGTATTTGACTAAAAGCCATTACAAATACACTTAAAACCATAAAACCAATATAAAATATATATTGTGTTGTACTTCATATTTTATATTTTTATTACTTGTCGATGTGTTTCCTTGCTGATGATGCTGTTTTTGTTCTCTTTTTCATGCCTCGGGTTTTGTTTCCTCTTTTTAATTGTCTGATATAGTCTGTAAACTGATTCAATAAAGATTTGATACTTTGATACTTTGATCTCCTCTTTAGTTATAAGTCTATTCAACTCGTTCCTTTGTGTTTCTGTAATCTCTGGTATATCATTCTCTTTCAAATATTGTTTTATTTTATCTATTTTTCCTTGGGTCATATCATCATCATAATTCTTTCCTGTTTGATACGTTTTTTCTTCACCTTCTCTTATCTCATGAATTATCCTCTTTTCTCTTTCTTTTTTCAACTTATATGGTAACCATTTATTTGGATTATTGGCATTAAAAAAGTAATTCTGCTTTGTGAATTTTAATTTGTTTGCTATTTCTTCTGTCATCTCTATATCTAATTGCTTTTGTAGTGTTTTAATTTCCTTACTTATATGTCCATTTTGTGGTTTGGTCTTTAATTATCCCTCTATCCTTTTTATTTCATTTGTAATCTTCTTTTCTTTTTCACTTTTCTCCTGCTTCCAACGAACTTCTTGTTGGATGAGAAAAACCTCGCATGAAAGTTTTCCCTGCCTCCCAGACTGTAGTTATTCAGGTACCCTTGTCTAAATACTCCTTTAAAAAAATTTCTAACTCTTTTTTTGCTCTCTGTACTATTTTCTCATTTTTTAATAATTTATCTTTTAACTTACATATAAACTCCTCACTTTTATCTTCCATTGTAAGAATAATTAGAGTGTGGTCAGAGACAGTTCTTGGGAGAATTTCCATTTTCCTTAGTTTTATATCTAGTGTCTTGGGCACTAAGAACATGTCAATTCTAGACCACGATTTGTGATACTCTGAATAGTATGTATAATCCTCTCCTTTTTTATACAATCTTCTCCAGACATCCATCAACATGAGCATTTCTAACATCTGGAAAAAGGATTTAGGGAGTTTACCTTTCTTTTTCTTATCTTTCAACTTCCCCTTTCTAGCACTTTCAGGGTTTATCACCCCATTGTAATCCCCCCTCATTATTATCTCTTGATAATTTAACCCAATTATTTTTGTAAGCATTATCTATAAAATTCTCCTTTATTCTCTAGAGGACCATATACTCCCAGGACCAAGGTTTTATTGTTTAATAAATCTAATTCAATTCCTAAATATCTTTCATTTGGGTCATTGAGAATCTCTTTGGCTTTGTTTATTCACGTAAATTGCCACCCTTCTTTTTTTTTTTTATTAGTTGTTGCAAAAAGTTCTCCTAATCTTGGGTTATTTAGTAATGTTAGGTCTGTATTTTTTATATGGGTTTCTTGTAGACGTAGAATTTCACAGTTTTGTCTTTCTCAGAAGCCAGGAAAAATTTGGGTAATTAGTTAGTGCTCTTAATATTCCAGAGAATTTTAATTTGCATCTTGTTCTTAGGATACTTGTTCAACCTTTAAATGCTAATTGGATCTTCTGTCATTTCCTCTTCTGAAGCTAGACCTGTCTCTTCTTCTTCCTGTTCTGAGTTAATGTCTTCCCCTTGTTGTATCGATTCTTCAGAGATGCTTGTTGCTCCCACCAATACTGCTTTGGTAGGTGGTTGTCTTTTTATTCTTTTTTATTCTTCTAACACCTCTTCTTTCTCCTCTCTGCTTAGCACGTTTCCATCTATTTTCTCCGGATTTTCTTTATGTCTTCTTAAAAACTCTTTCACTTTCATCACAGAATTCAGGGTATATCTTTTTTGTTTATAGGTTAGAACAACTTCTCCAATCCATCCCCATCTGTACACAATTCCTTTTTTCTTTAACACCTGAGTCAAAAAGTTATAGCCTTTTCTTCTTTTCAGTACTTGTGAAGGCACATCCTTAAAGATCTTAAGTTCCACACCATGCAGTATCAAATTATTATCATAACTTTGTTAGATAATCAATTCTTTCACTTTTTCTCTTACAAAATAGATCACCATGTCTCATGGGAGTTTCCTCTTTTTCACTATTAGTGAATTAATCCTGAAGATTCTGTCCATCTCCAGGTCAAGCTGTTCTGTAGGCCAGTTGATGAATTGTGCTATTGCTGGGATTAATTTAATGTATAAATCTTCTCCCTGATTTTCCTCTAGGCCTCTTATCTTCAAGTGTTTTTCACAATATTTAATTTCCGATTAGGTAGTTTTCATTTCATTCCGTTCTATAGTCAATTATAGAGTCAACTATATATAGTCTATATAGACTATATTCCGTTCTATGGTCAACTCAATGTCTGTTGTATGTTTTTCCAGCTTCTTTGTCTTGTCTTGGACCTCATCAAGTCTTTCATTCATATGGAGCTGTTTTAGTATGGGACTTATATGCTCCTTGTAACTGGCCCCAGTCAGCATTCTAGCTGCCACGTCTTGAACCCACTGAAGTTTCTGAGCAGTTTCCAAAGGCAGCCCCATGTAGAGTGCATTACAGTATTCCAGCCAAGATGTAATCAAGGAGTATCTCACTGAAGTCAGATCTGACATCTCAAGGAATGGGTACAGCTGGCACACAAGTTATAACTGTGCAAATGCACTCCTGGCCACTGCTGAAACCTGGGCATCCAGGCTCAGAGTTGAATCCAGAAAAACACTAAGGCTGTGAGCCTGAGATTTCAGGGGGAGTGTAACTCCATCCAGCACAGACTAAGTTCCTATTTCCTGACCTGCCTTTCGACTGACCAGGAGCACCTATGTCTTGTCTGGATTAAGCTTCAATTTGTTTGCCTTTATCCAGTCCATTACTGGCAGCAGACATTGATTCAGGATTGAGACAGTTGCTTTGGAATCAGATGGAAAGGAGAGATAGAGTTGGGTGTCGTCAGCACATTGGTAACACTGAACACCAACCTCTCCTAAACCTCTCCCAGAGATTTTGTGTAGATGTTAAACAGCATACAAGACAAAACAGAACTCTGAGGGACCCCACAGGCCAACAGCCAGGGAGTCGAACAGGAGTCCCCCAGCACCATCTTCTGAGTTCTCCCCTCCAGGAATGCATAATAAGGCCATACGTTGTTAAAGTGTGAGCTGTCTAAAATGCCTTGTAGTTATTATTTCTTTCTGAGATCTCAGTGATAGAGGAGTTTCATGTGGGGCTTCTGTTTGGATATTTTGGCAATGTTTGTACATATTATATTATACAACTATTCTATTTCAGTCAGTTCCTATATACACTCCTGCTAACAACAGTTAATTAACGTTACCTGCCTCCTTTGCCTGACTGCTAACTTTGATTTACATTTCATTGTTTCACCTCTTATTATAAATTTCTAAAAGAATTGTTAATGGGGACTCAGTACTGATATTAGTACTGATAGTACTGATTAGCACTGACATTAGTAACAGATTTATTGGTACGTTTGTTTGAAGTTATGATAGGCTTTAAATGAATTTGGGCTACTGCACTCATGACCTGCTTTAGAGGAGATGAAGGTCCCAAAGCACCTATCTAGGGTGGGAAGTAGGATGTGGGGCTAAAGAGGCCTTTGGCCTGAACCAGCTGGGCTTTTTCTATATTCCTCATACGTACTGCTAATAAAATGTTAAAATGATGATGTTATATTGTTGCATATTATCAACTTTACTGTGTGCTATGTCAATGTTATACTGTCATATATTACCAACTTATGTATTCTGGCCAGTTAAGGTACTATTATTTAGATTGGTGCCACTTTTCCGTAAACCATCTTTATGCACAATACACTTGTGGGAAAATGTACTATATAATAAACTGCCTATATGACTATTCAATCTACAGGGTTAAATAATAGCATTTATACAGACACTTGCTTTTTGAAGCCTTCTTTAGTTTGTTCCATTTGTGATTAAGGGTTCTCTCTGGGTTGCTTTGTATCAGCTTATTTTGTAGAAATGATTTCATAACACTGAGAAGCTTTCGAAGACAGAGCTTAAGATTTCTTACTGAAGTGCACTTTCAAAGAACAATTTGCCATTTCAGTCAGAGCAACTTTACTGTTGTCAGTCCTGGATTTATCTTGCCATTGTTGACATTAAGAGAACACAATGACCTCCAGAATGGCAGGGATTCTAAACCACTGTGCATGAACAATAAACTATAGAATGGTAACATCCTGTCCTGCTATTAAATTAATGCATTTAAAAATTACTAATGCTGTAGAGTTAACATTCATTCCTTGAAAAGCAAAGGTAACTACACACTTCTTGGAATACTAATACATCGGATGAAGGAAAATATTACTGTACACAAATTCTTGCTAGAATAAACTATGAAATCCAGTCTGTGACAATACCTCATGTTCTCAGATAAAACTATACTTCTAATATATCTTTTTATAGTAAAGGAAATAAGGAATAAAATAATATTTAAAAAATAACAGTTAAGTACCTCTTAGATCTTTTATTTTCTTTGGAGGACTGATGAACCATAAGATACTTTAATAAACACGTAACCAATTATTTCTCTAATAATGAAAAAATACTTTTCTTATCAAAGGAAGTATTTTCCTCCAGAGGCATGGTGTACTGTTTTGGATCAATCATTGTTCCATATTCTTGATGTATGTTTGTGATGGCAGTTCTCCTGACTAAAAAGAAGCTCAATCAATGCAAGAAAGTATTTGGCTTGCTATTTTATTGAAGCTGATGTGTTACATTTTCAGCTTTGGCCACAAACCATGGCTTACTAGATCCATAATCAACATTTAACAGTCTTTCCAAAGCTATGCTTTAATCTAACTGCAGTTAGAAGAAAATCTGCCATTTACCTTGTTGTTTCAGTTTTGTTTTCTGTGTGTTTTGGAGTTTTTAATTTTTTAGTTTCTTAATTTCTTTTTTTTTCTTTTTTTTTGTCATGTGAGGAATGCTTAGTGTTACCTGAAAGAAAAGGCTTTATAGCTAGGAATGCCGTAAAACTAAGTTTATTTGATAAAGAAAGTTGTGAAGGAAGAATAATTTGTAAAATGGGAAGGATATTTATTTTTATTCCATCTAAGGCAGGTCACAATTTGATCACACTGAAAACATTAATTTCAAAGAGTTTTTTAAAGTCCTTTAAAACATAACAAGATGATGGCCATTTCCATACTAGACTGTTATAGTGCTATTATTTCACTTTCACCATCCTATGGAATCCTGGGGTTTGCAGTTTAGGGTGGGGCCTTTGTAAGATGGGAAGGATATTTATTTATATCCCATCTAAGGCAGGTCACAATTTGAGGCCTTTGAGGTCCCTCCCTAAACTGCAAACCCCAGGATTCCATAGGATATTGAAAGTGGAATAATAGCACTATAACAGTCCAGTGTGGAAATGGCCAATAAAAAAAAATTCAAATATTACACAGCATAATTAAAAGACCTCTTGCAACAGATGGAATTCTCAAAGCCCTAAACAGAAAGGTTTGGAAAGAAAACAGAGAGGAGGAGTCAAACTAATTTCCTACAGGAAGGAATTCCATAGTCTGAGAGCAGTCACAAAGAAGGCTGCCCCCCAATACCCTTGACAAAGTTGCCTGTGATGGTGTGGTGAGAGAAAAAGGTACTGCTGACCATTTGAAATTCAGGCAGTCTCATACTGAGAAATATGGTCTTTCTGATAGTCTGATCCCAAACCACAAAGGGCTTTATCTAATATATAAAAGCCAAAGTTTGCCTGTTTGTTTGTGTCAGGCAAAGACCTCATATGATTGGCTATCTGAGAAGATTCTATGGAATCTTGAGGTTTGCAGTTGAGGGAGGGGCCTTTAGAATTCTCACCCAGAGAGTTCTTGACTAGACCGATTACTATGGAGATGAGGCCTAGCAGCAAGGAGGAGGACAGTGTATTCCATCAGGAATGTAACATCTGTATGTTAATAACTCTGAATACAGATTGGATTGGGGAATATGGGGAAAATTTACAGGTATTGGACAAGACAGTTTGAGGAATTAGAGACACAAAAACTACCTATGAGAAAATAAAATCCTGGGCAACGCGGGTTTATACATTAGTAAATCATAACTAATACATAGAATTGTGCTTGGAAGTACATTGGAGTAGTCTGCTTTAACAGAGAAGTTATATGTTCTCTGTAACCATTCTCAGTCATCAGTCTGGCCACTTGGGCCCACTGAAGATCTGAACAGTTTCCAAAGGCAGCTGCACACAGAGTGTGTTACAGGATATAATCAAGCCTTGTGTCACCATGGCCAGATCTGACATCTCAAGGAACAAACACAGCTGGCAGACCAGCTTTGTGTGTGCAAATGCACTCCTGGCCAGTACCAAGATTGGGCTTCCAGGGGGAGTGTAACCCTATCCAGCAGAAGCTGCATCCCTATCTGCCTTTTGCATGACCAAGAGCACCTTTGTCATGTCTGGATTAAGCTTCAATTAGTCTACCTTCATCCAGTCCATTACTGACAGCAGGCAGTAATCCTTTTAGCACCAAAACAGTTTTCTTGGAATTAGATGGAGAGGAGCGATAGATCTTACAGGTGCAAAATGCAGTCCTGCTGAATGACTATTCTTTTAAGCATTTATAGGTGAGCCATACGCATGTCTTCTCTGTAATTAATGTTCTCAAAACTTCAAACAGTAATGAAGAAGAAAGTGACATTTTTCTGCTGAAAGTCTGAAAAACTTGAATAATGGTTTCTATTTTCCTTCTTAGCTTTAGAGGCAATTATGCCATTCTCATACCCACACAGTTTATGTGGATGAATAAAATGGAAATTTTGTTTCCTACTACATATTTTTGATGTTAATCAAACTTTCAAAGCAGATTTTAACCAAATGTTTTGTTACACAAAGTGATGTAAAGTCCCACCCTTATTCAACATTTAGATATACATTTTCAGTAGAAATGAGCCAAAATTGAAACAAAATCATTTACAAAAATGGAATGAGATTTGTTCAGAGAGGGGCTGCTTTTGCCTTTTTCTGAGGCTGAGAGAATGTGTTTTGCCCAACCACCCAGTGAATTTTAATGGCCAAGCTGGGATTTGAATCTTGGTCTCCCAGTGGCCTAATCCAACACTACATCACACTGGCTGTCTCTAAATGGCTTAGTTCTAATACAATGTCTCATGAAAATTTAAATTTTTATTGATTTGAAAGAAAACACAGTTTCAGAGAGAACTCCTTCTAGATAATATTGAAGTGACATGCAACAAATTCTATTTACTTAATAAAAAAAAAAGTTATAGACCTACCTCAAATGACAACTACATTAAACACATGCTTCTCTTTTCTTGAATACACAAAAGTAAGATGGCATGCAACCAGAAACTTTTTAAACTTTATTTTAAATATGGAACTTCATACTCCCCAAAAGTCTTCAGCTAAACACTAAAACTAATACGTCATCTGAATCTTCATTTCTACAAAGGAATAAATTGTGCAGATGACCCCCACCACTAGAGTCCTGGGAGTCTTAGAAGTTGCTGAGGGTTTGTTTCCCATATCAGCTAATGGTGGCTTGATGTCAGAAATATGACTGATTTTAACAGAATTTGGACCTAAAGAAGCTAGAATTCTTTTTCATTCCATGTTCCCCAAAACTTGGTAGCCAAGTTCAGGTAAAAGATGGAATGTAAAGTACAGAAGTACTGTGTTGAATTGGCAAACTATCACAGTTAAATTAGATTTAGAATTCCTCCTAACTGGATCTATACCATATTTATACCAATTGGATATATACCATATCACACTATTACATATCAGATTATCATTCAAGCAATTTTATGTTAACTGCCATGAAGTCTACTTTGATTTACAGCCACCCTATGAATGAAAGATCTCCGAGTCACCCCTCCCATTTACAGTTCTGCTCAGCTCTTACAGATTCAGGGCTGCAACTTCCTTGACAGAGTCAAGTCACATCTGTAATCGTTTCCTACTGGCTTTTACCTTACCAAGCATTATTGTCACATCTTCTCATGGTAATGTCCAAAGTAGGACAGATTCTACTTAGTCATCTTGACTTCTAGGAAGAGTTCAAACCTGATTTGCTCTAGGACTCATTTATTTGTTTCTTTATCAGTTCAGGGTATCTGTAGAACTCTTCTACAGCCCCAAATTTCTAACGGATTGATTTTATTCCTATCATCATTCTTCATTGTCTGGTTTTCACAGTGATATATAGAAATTGGAAATATGATGGCATGGCCCATCCAAAACTTTAGTATTCAAAGATCTTTGTACTTTGGGATCTTGTCTAGTTCTTTCACAGCTGCCCTTCCAAGTCCTAGTCTTCTTCTGCTTTCTTGATTCCAGTCTCCATTCTGATTAATGACTGAGCCAAGATAAGGAAAATCTCGAACTATTTCAATGTCATTATTCCCTCCTTTACAGCAATGTAAATCATCCGTGGCCATTATTTTTGTTTTCTTACTGTTCAGCTGTAAACCTGCCCATACACTTTATTCCTTCACTTTCTTCGCTAACTGCTCCAAGTCTTTGCTATTTTCTGCTAGTAGCATAGCGTCATACGAGCATCTTAAATTGTTGATGTTCTTTTGTCCAGTTTTCACACCTCCATCCTCTGAGTCTAATCGTGCTTTACATATGACATCTTCAGCATACAAGTTAAATAGATAGAGTGATACAAAGCAGCCTTGCCTGACCTGCTTGCCAACTGGAAATCATTTTATTTCTCCATATTCTGTCTTGACAGTAGCCTCTTGTCCCTAGTACTGGATAATTAAATATTGTGGCACATCCATCTTTTAAAGAATGATCCTTAGTTTTTCATTATTTACATAACCAAAGGCTTTGCTATAATCTACAAAGCACAGGTTGATTGTCTTCTGAAATTCTTTAACATACTCCATTACCCAATATACATTTGCAATTTGATCCCAAGTATTTTTTCATTTCTTAGAACCCAGCTTGGACCTCTGGCATTTCTCACTCGACATATGGTAAAAAAAAACTTTGTTGTACAATCTTGAGCATCACTTTGCCTACTTGGGAAAATGATGCAATGGTTCTGTGGTTACTGTAATCCATGTGTTTCATTTCTTGGGGACTGGAATATATATTGAGCATTTCCTATCTGTGGTCCATTCCTTTCTTTTACATATTGGTTGACAGATTTTATTTAGAACTAGAATCTGTCTCTGCAACCTGAAGCAGCTCTATTGGTATGCCATTGGTTCCTGGTAATATATTTTTTCCAAATACTCTTGAGTGCAGTTTCTATTTCACTTTCTAAAACTGTGGGTTCATCTTCAAATGGTTCTTCTTTGAGTGAATCCATCATCCTTTCATCACTTTTGTGTAGTTTTTCAGTTTATTGTGCCCATCAGATTTTTGTTTCTACTTGGTCATGTAATGTGTTCCCCTGCTGATCAAAGAGCATCCCTGCTCTTGGTTTTAATTTCCCTTAGACTTCTCAGATCTTGTGTAAGATACCTCTTGTTCTTCCTTTTTAATTGTCATGTTCTATTTCTCAGCATTGATTATGACAGTAATTCTCCTTCTCCCTGCACATGAGTCATTCAATAATTGCATTCAGGGTTCTGACTCTATTTCTGTCACCTTTTACTTTTGTTCCTCATCTCTCATTAGTCTGGCTCCTCAGCAAATCCTGTCTGACATGAGAGACCCTACCAGTATAGCACTGTTACCGTCAGCATAGCCTTTTGCCTCACAGGAGTATGCAATCCCACCACCATGGAAATGTTGTGCCACTGGTGGGATTCGAACATTTAAGTTTTTATTAGGATGCTAAACAGTAACACAAAAATGACAATTGATCTTGGCAGCAACTGGTTTCATTGGTTGCTAAGGGCCGACCATCCAAGGGTAAAAGAGTAGGCAGGCCCCTTATAGCAAACCTAGCCAATCCAGCAATTTCATAGTATTTGCCTATTGCCATTGGTCAGTTACAGTCCAGTTTCCTCCCTCTGTTAGCCACTAGCCTAGTCACATTCTTTTGCATCGATTCAAGACCAAGTTTCCTTACACTTTCACAGGGGAATGCAAGACTGAATCAGTAGCACCCAGGAGTATCCTCACTTGACTTCATCACTAAAGTTAAAACTAATTTACAGCCATGGTCATCATGGTGGACAAGAATTGTTATCAAACATATCTAAAAGGCAGGTTGTAGTAGGCTGTTTCATGGCATGTGCTATCATCATATATAACAACAGAAAACTCATTTTCCAAATGTGGATTCTTACATACCCCAAACAGCAGTATCCATGAAGAATAATGAAGTAGCAGCAAGCTCAAAAAATTAAAAAATAATAATAATCACGGTTTGCAGAACCTCAAAAAAATGTAAAAGGTTCTTATCTGCAAAAATTTCCAAAACTGGCCTACTGAATAATAATAGCCGTGGGACATTAGCTGACTGGTGGGAGCAAAGGTCAAAAACCAAGGGATGGGAGAATGGAATGGAATATCCTAGAAAAGAGCATGACTGGCTGGCTTGGAGCAGCACCACACCATCCCAAGTGCCACTTGTACTCATCCTGTTCCTCTTCATATCTGTACTTGTACTAACTACTATAATTAAGTATGTTAATTTCATACAATTACTTACGAGAACAAGTGGTTGTCTGCCACTCTAAGCATTGTCCATACGGAAAAGAGATTATGTAGGCATTTGAGTCAACGCATCGTTTTGTGCTGCTACACCACATGCACTCCATGCCACTGCTTGTGCAGTTGGAACATGTTGTCCTTAAAGAACACGGTTTTTTGCATGGTCTGGCATTTTGATTTGGACTAACTGAAGAAGAGAGAAAAACAACAACAAAAAAGTAGAAATTCAGTATTTTTCATGAATTGCTTTGTATCATTTTAGCATGCATGTTTCAACAGAAAAAAAAATCCTCTTCTTTATTTAAGGAATATTTTTAACTACATTTGCACTTATTCTGTGTAGGGTTTTGCCTTGTTTTTTAACCGAACAAAACACTATGCAGTTTCTCCTAGGCAGCAAATGTGAGCTATAAGCTACCAATTATTTTATTTGGATTCAGTGATTAGTATATGTGACATCCCAAGTCCAAAAGTCAATTTAGTTAAATGTAGAAGCACTGTAAAACAACATGACTGAATATATTTTAATAGGTGTCATAATCCGTGACCTTCTGGTTCTACCAAATTTGTTAAATAGTGCATAAACAACAGTTATTTACTTCACTGGTGATATATTCTCCCTTAAACAGTGTGCATTTTGTCTAAGAATATGATTTGTCAAGTGAGCATCTGCCCCTTGGCGTATATATTTGCAGTCAGTGCAAATGCAATGAGAAAACAGAAAAACATTTTTAATACATTAAAAAGAACATTTTTCACAGCAGACTGCATTCTGTCTTCCTCAGTAGCATGTGTTGTCCATGAAAGCAAACTACAACAGTACATATCACCAGAACAACTAAGAGGCAGAGGTGTATATGTTATTACTTGATAACATATAACTGTGAAGTATGAGAACTGAGTAGTTCCCAGCTACATACAGCAAAGATAATTGTACATAGGACTTATTTTCCTTAGCTTTACAAGAGATCCTTATATAATATGACTTTCATTAGTCTGCACCAACCAAATGCAGCATGCCGTTTATTAAGCTTTATCCTGAGCATGCACCATTATTAAGAAAGAAAAAATTCAAAGAATCTATGTTTTATGAATTATGTTTTGCAGTCTTCATGGAGCACTGCACATTTAGGAGAAAAGTGGGGTATAAAATAAAATGAATAAATGACAAACACTTAATATGGAAAAGTTAAAGAAAGAAAAATATTGTTGCTTCAAACAATTTTTTCAAAATTAATTCAATAACAGTCTTCCTAACAGATTCATATTACCGCTGGCAACAACAGTGGCCTTACAGGTTACATTTAGCAGCGTTACAGAATCACTTAGAATTATTTATGTATGAACTTCAGCTCCTTTCAAGATTGTTTTATATTATTTCTTCTTGTACCTGCTGATTTTAGTTTAACAATGCAATGTACATAACAGTTGTTTACAATCATGATTTCACGTGCCAATACGTTATAATGCAACATATAAAGAATTTCTAATGGTGATGTCTTCCCACTCAATCAAGTCTCAAAAAACACTTAACAAAGGTTTAGCTATATATATATGCTTGATAAAGAACTCCCCTTGCACCGCTTTGCTCCCACATTCAAGAAGATGGTATGGTGGTGCCTACTGCAAACAAAACAAAACAAAATCTTAAAGAAGTATTTGAAGGTGTGAGTGGTTTTTTTGTTGTTGTCGTTGTTCAGTTCACAGGAGGAGTAAGTGATAGGAAAAACTGCCCTCTTCTAAGGTGCTTGCTGTACCAGATACCCCAGTTAGAAACATTTGCGAAATATAAGAAGAAAGGGCTATGAGGAAAGAATTTCACTGTGAGACTTTCCATTTTCTTTTGTTTTGCTTTGCTTTTAATGAAGAATGCAATTTTACATGGGAATTTAAATAATATTTGTTAATTAAACATGATTTAGAAGTATTAGCCTAATGAAACATTTAACTTATACTGAATCTTCCAGTGTCCCAGTGTTTTCAACCACAGAGCTAGATGTGTTTCTATGAGAATAAAGCTACTTTATCTAAGTTACGCTTTCTATATCTGCTACAGATTTTGAAAACCAAAACTAATTATTCAATAAATAAGTAAAATTGCCCTTCTTTCACAACCGAAGTTGAACAACATCATAACTTCCTGTTCTCCTGGCCATTCCTTCTCAGCACCATTCTGCTAATTTTCCATCAGTCTTTTCCTTCATTTGCTCAAACTGTCATTTAACACAGTTGACTAAAACTAGTCCTTTGACTCTATTCACATAAGTAGATGTTGTTACCACATCAGTTGTTTCTCTTAACCTCATCAGCAAAACCATGTGGGTCACCACAAGTAAACAGTACTGTGAGTAAAGGTGGTAGCAGAGAAAACAGCACAGAAACAATTGTGGTTCTTCAAGTAACTGTGGTTCTTGAAGTGGTTATCTGGGAATTCACACAAATGAGTTATTTGTGTCTGTGCAGATTGTGTTTCAGAACTATCTATAGCAGAATGACAAGAGTTCTGTTGGTAGTCCCACCTACTTCTTAAGCACCTATCCAGCACACTTTTACCTAAACTCTCAGTTGCATGGATGCTCAAGCAGAAAGGAGAAGGCAGCGTGACAAACCCGGGGGGGGGCTTGGTAATGGAGGCCCCATGGCAACCCCGGGCATTCAAAATGATTGGTTAGAGCAAATAGAACCTCAGATAGCCAAAGGGAGGGGCTAGATGGGTGAAAGGAATAACAGAAATTTAACTGAAAACAGAGAGTGAAGGTTCAGAACAGAGTTGGTGTAGAGAACAGAGGGAGTGGTTGGAGAGAGCTGAGTGTTGGATTTGAAAGAGAGAGAAGTGTTGTCCTGGTTTATGAATCCTTAATTACACAATACGTTTTACCTTGGTAGTGTATTTAATAAGGATTTTTCTAAAAGCTGCTTCAACAGAGTGTCTCTTTAAGCTGCACAAGGTTACACATGCTATGATTAGTACCAATAGTAACAATAGTACCACATTCACTGAAGAGATAAATCACCGCTTGTCCTTATATCTGAAAAGGAACAGATTTAGGGAAAGCAAGAGAGGGAGATAGCCTGGGAGGAGTAGCCAGTGGGAGACAAGAGTGAGAAAGGTGCTGCATTCTCTGGAAGGGAGAACAGAAGCAGGCGTATTTGGCCTTGGCCTTGACCAGAAATCTCCCTGACTGTTCAGACCTAGACATAAAGAGGTGTCAGGATGGGCAGGTCTTCACAGGCAGGACATGACAAGGCGAGAACAGGCAGGGTTGTGTGAGTTCACAGATAACCACCCGAAGAACCACAGTTACAGGTAAGTGACTTCTTCTTCTTCTTTATGGTCTCTGTGACTCAACCAAATAGAAGACTGGCAAGCTACTAACCACAGGAAACAGGAGTGTCATGCCACACATGAAAAGAGCATGGCTGTCCCAGATAGAGCCTTCTCTCATAATCTTGTGTCCAGTCTGTAATGAGAAATAAATGTTGAGGGCTGAAACCAAGTGACAGCTCTACAGAAGGCAGTCAATTCTGCCAACGCTGTGCTTGAATGATTCCTCAGATTCCTCAGACAGACAGAAGTTGCTTGCTAGCCAGTTCATAAGCCAAGTGAATGATCACTGCAATCCATTTTGACAGATGCCAAGTCAAAATATGCAGTCCTTTCTTATTGGACAAGGAGTGGGGGAAAAGTCTCTGTAATTTTCTGAAGGGTGCTGTGCAATTAAATAAAAAGCTACTCCCAGATGTACATTCAAACTGTGAAGAGTGCACTCCAAGTTGGGTGTAGAGTTCTGCATACATGCAGGGAGCATGTTTAGATGGAATGCTGAAACTACCTTTAGAAGAAAGGGAAATGCCCAGCCTAAAGACCACTTTATCCTTGTGGCATTGCAGATAAGATTACTCAACATGAAGTGCACAAAGCGCTCCTGTCTTTTTGGCAGAGGTGACTGTGACCAGGAAGGCCATTTTCCAGGTAAGCACTGTAAGATCACAAGTTGCCATGAGCTCAAAAAGCTTTCTGGAAAGCAGGGAGAGAACTAGCTGCAGATTCTATGTGGCAGTAGGTCCATTCATAGTTGGGTGCAAATTCTTATACCCTTTTAGCAACTTCTTTACTAAAGGGTCTATAAAACAAGATGGTTTTCCAAGGCATTGGAAACACCAAAAGAAAGACAATAGATAACACTTAATGGAGGACCAAGGCAAGCCCTTATCCAATTATGCCAATACTGAATAAACAGAACAAATTCTTACAGAAGTAATATTTTCAACACAATAAGTATTCTTACCAACAGGCTTTTCACATACAAGCCCATCAGCCACGGCTGTACATGGATTTGCTTTCAGACCTGCAACTTCAGCTCGTTCAAGATAGGCACAGAATCCAGAGTCATTTGGTTCTCCAGGAAGCCATTGCAATGTGGTGTTTGTAAAAGGAGACATATCATCCCATCCCCAATAGGAGATATTAATCTTGCGCAGACCGACCCAGGGTGATATTTTCTGCGGAGGAAAACAAAAACGGACCACATTGATAAATTGGATAAGCAGTTGTTACCACTGTCTTTTCTTCTCGGTATTTCTATATTACTTCTAATGTATTAATCATGATTTCTCCGATAATGTATTGATATGTGGAATCTATTGGGGTTTTTAAGGTTTGTATATAATCTTTTAATGCATTTTAATATTCTTTAATATTTAACTTCATAAATTGTTGGTTTTTTAAATCTTATATTTAAACTTTCATTAATGCTTCTGCATTGTTTTTAATTCATATTGTTTTAAATATGTTCTTATCTGCCCTGAGTTCCATTATTAGGAGAAAGGCAGGATAAAAATGAATAACAACAACAATATTTCTTCTACTATTTTCCTAAAAGCTGCTGCAGCTTCTGAAGATTATATTCTAAATTCTGAATAATTTTCTTCAAATTCTAAACATAGCAGGGCATTCACAAGATTCTTTTCTACTCCTTAGTAAGCTCTATACTAGTTGCTAGGGGGGGAATGATCTCATAAATGCACATTAAATTACTCCAGAATTTCTCTGGTCCATGGAATCATATAAAGAAAAAACCAGAAAGTACTGTATTAAGTTACCACTGCTGAAAGACCCATCTCATGGCAATTTGGAAATCACTGCAAATATTAGCCAATATGTCTCAATGAACTATCCAGATATTTTATATATTTGTTTTAGAAGTCCAAAGTATAAAATACTTCCTTTTGAATCCTTAATATTTCATAGAAGGGACAAAATAGGTCAAAAATTAGTTGCTGCCATAGTTGCATTTCTAAAGCCAAGATTAAACTCTTCATTCTAGTTGACATTCAGAAAGTTCCTACCAGATAAGTTCCACCAGGGAAAACAGAAAGTCTGCTGCTCAAATTACACCATCCTTTGCCCCTTCAAAAAAGCACTGCCAGAGTAGATATAAAGAGGCATAAATGGTTCCAGACCATGTGTGTACACTCATCCTGACAGAGGACAACAAAATGCTAAAAAAAATGGGAAGGACACGCATACAAACCAATTAACTGTACTATCCCTCTTGTAAAAGCACTATCAGAAAATAGGAAGAAGATCACATTTTCCATATGAAATTCCTTTTTTTTAAATAGACAAACATTCTGGTAATAATTTAGGGTGAAAGAATACTACATAATAATATATCCAATGAGACAGAAAACGTGTGGAAGAAGGATTTGGCTGAGCCTTGCAAAATACTGTGCCACGCATTCCTTCTTCCCATCTTCATATGAACTCTGAAGACCTTTTTATTTCAGATATTTTGCGAATAAATGCTGTGCTGGCATATGTATCTTTCACTTTTTTATTTTATTTTAACTCTCCTGTCTTATTCTGTAAACCAATTTGGGATTTTTATTTTTAAATATAGGTTGATGGTAGTAGCAGTGGTAGTGTCACAGTCTACCAACTGTTACTGACTGGACGTTGGATCATCAATGATTTGGATTCTACCCATGAATTTAGCATTCAGTGAGGTTTTGTTGCATAGTACTTACAGCAGCCAGTGCGGGTGGAAAAGGAAGAGCCCAGGTTCTGGCAGTGTTCGTATAGGAAGAGCTTGTTAATTAGGCCACAGCTGGGTAGGATGCTGAGACTATATAACCAGAAGTCAGGAAGGCAGAAAACTGCTGGAACCTACTGACTCCATTGGTGGTCAAGCCTTGCTGATTCCTGCATTCTTTGCTTATGTTCTTTGGACCCTGGACCTTTACCTGGACTATAGATTCTGCTCTTGGACACTTTCTCCTTGGCCTCTTGGTAAACTTAGACTCAGTTGCCCTAAGCTTGCTACGAACATGAACTGCTTTAACAAACTCTGTTTGCTAGTTACTGCTATTTGCCTGATTTACACAGTTGGCAGGTTGCCAGCACAACACAAGAACAGATATTCACATGCATATTTGCAAGGCCCTCAACCCAGAATTTGGCACTGCATGTAGTATGCTGGGAATACGTTAGAGCCAATAAGTGGTGCTGGTTAGCTGTTGGCTCAAGTTCTATGAGGGAGTAGATCTGAGAGGAAAAGTGTTTAAAAAAAATAAGACTCTGGGATAGGCCTTAGACAGCAGGATATCACCATCTTTAAGGTTGGATTCTTCTGCCAAAGTGAAGAGGAAAATACAGCCATTTGAGGCCTCAACATGTCCATTCTTTGAGTCGAGAGATCCAGAGTGTCCATCTGACCAAATAAGTCAGCCCAGTTTTCTTTTATGCAGACAGCCAAGTCCTTACGAGTCCTCACCGGATAACTGTTTATAGGGCCCTTTTTGCCATAGGTCTCCCAGAAAACAAAACAAGACTGGTCCCAACTCATTTAAGATTGGAAGTGCCATCTTGGTAGAATGGTGAGAATATTGCCCACCTGAATTCAGATCATAAGCAGATGTTGATCTTCTCCCTACATTTATTCTTATCAGGGAGCACACCGTAAACCACTCTTCTTAGGCCATACTATCCTGCTTTCAGGGCAATTCAAAGTGCCAGAGTCAGAAACATGGAAGCAGGAGATATCTGGTATCAAGCAGTCCAGAGTTAAGAAAGCCATAAACAGAAAAGAGTCCAGGGAAGCGCTGGCAGCAGAGTCATTAAACAGTCCAAGAGTCTTAAATCAAGTACTTAACAAAAGTCAGGTTGTCAAGAGGTGAACTGAAGTTGCATTCAGCAATTTGGCTGGAGAAAGTTCCCTGCATATAAAGGCAGCAAGTTCAGTGAAGACTCTGATTTCAGGCAGCATCTAGGGAGTGTTTCTCACCTGTTTTCTCCCTGATGCCTTGAACATAGCCTTCCCCTCCATCTGCAGAGAATGGTCTAAGCCAAATGCCAGAGCCTCTGCTTTTCCTAGGGACTAGGGGGTCTTTCCTCCAGCTCCTCTAAGTACTTTGAAGCCTGCTGCATTAAAGGAGGACTCAGTTGGCTATCAGGCTTCTGCTCCAACTCCCCCACCAGTGTTTTTGCTTCATCTTCCGAGAAAGACAAACTCTCAAAGGGGGAGGGGATATGATACATAGGACCATACTTAAGACAATCTGCGATCATAGTATCAACCATTGGTTTTCTATACACCTGTCAGATTCCAGAAAGGGATTCCAATTTGTCATGGGAAGCAAGCTTGAAAAAAAAAGTTTTGGAATAATGTATCCCACTAGCGCTAGACCAACCAAGGCATAAACACGTCCTACATGCCATTGATGCTCGGCTTGATGAAAACAATCTGAGAAAGGCCAAGACAACATCATTTGCACAGCTCAGGCAGATGTATGACTAGTAACAATATATGATTCCAAGACATACTAAGGTTCCTCCACAATTCATTCCATCTGCATTAGACTTGCCTGCGGGCCAGATACATTGCTCTGCCTACTTCTAATGGTGCTAGAGGCATTGAGACAGACACATTTTAGGAAATGCTGAGGTTGTGGGACTTTTCTCCCCAACAAGGGGGATTCTCATCAGTGATTCTGGGATTCATTAATTTGCTTGGAGGCTGATGTGCTTGACACATTAGGTAAGAAGGCCCCACATGATCCCTGAACATTGTGCTGAGCCCAATGCTCCAGTCACTCTTCTCTAGAGTTGTGCTGGTCCCCTAGAATCAGACAGGAGCCATGTTATTCAAAAAGTGGATCTAGGCTCCATGCCTCAGCAAAGCCATGAAGCTGTAAGCAACAACGTCCACTGCCAGTATCACTGGAAAGCTGATTATGTGATTACAAACTCCTCCCCATCCTCTTCAGTAAATGCTGTTAATGCAACGCACTGACTAGTAAGAAATTTGTTTAGTATTGTTTTAGAAAGGGAATTATAATATTGTCATCATATCAGGCATTCTACACTGAGAGTGTATAGTCTGCTTGCATTTTAGAAGGCTAGCTTTTAGCTACTGTTGTAGTTGTTCTTTTATTGAAATTGATTATGCTCCCTTATTATGTTTAAATTTAATTATTAAGTACTTGTTTATCTTGACTTAAATGAATCAGCATATGAATTTACTTGAGAACTAATAATCCATTGCATTTTTGGTATCTTACATATGCTCAGCACAGCTTGACTGTATCATATTTCCAAGTGTCTCTCTCTCACACACACACACTCACATGCATGCACACACACACACACACACATATCAATCTCTTTTTCCACTCAGAAGAAATTGTTTTTCTCCAAAAGGTGGGGAGGCATCAAATGACAGTTGTCTTTTCTTCTTGGTGTAATTACAGAAGATTAATCAACACAATTACCTTTTAAATTCTGTAGCCATAGTTCCCCTTCCCCAATTTGGGAGACAGCAGCCATTTCAGTTCTTTAAAAGATATCAGTTTTGAAGAAATGTGAACAACATACTAGCAAAACAATCTAGGTATAAATCTGATTATTCCCCTAAAACAAAGCACATCTTCCATGTATGCTTTACTGCCAATTAGATCCATGTGCATGGAAGCTCCCTGCAAGTACAATTCTATTTGTAAATGAGTTGCGCAAGAAGTAACATCTTGTTTGAATGAAGAGTAACACTTTCTCCACCATCGCCCTGCCCAATTTGGTTGCAATGCCAAAGCTTGTGCCCCGGTGGCTTTGGAGGTGACAGTATCCTCCTTGACCTCATCAAGCTGCTTAGACTTAGACAAATGCACAGCTGTGTTATACAACAAGGGTGTTGCATTATTGGATGATATACAACAGGGCTGAGTAGCACACAGCTCCTGAACTGCATGTGTCCCAGGCTGTTCATAATAGGTGAAGTGTCAAAACGAAACACTTTGCTGATGAAAGCCAGGAAGATTCTTTTTAACTTACTGGGTTCTTCTTAACAAAAACTCTCCAGACACTTTTAGATCCACATTCTTAGTTCTATTAATGCTACAACCTATTATTTTACTGAAGCCATTCCACTTTAAATTTTTAAGACTCAAAAAACAGAGATATTTCAGGTTAGCAGACATTTCTCAGCTGCCTATATTTGGGAATGGTACTCAACTACCTGTAACAAAAAGGTCATCTAAAATGAAATCAAACGCCCTAAATCATGATGACTGGAGCCTGAAAGAAAAGGTATATGAAGGAACATCAAGGAAAATCTCAGCAAGCTTCTCTGGCAAGTGATAGCACTTTCAGAATGACTTACACAGAATAAATGGGATGGGAAAGATAGACAGATAGAAATGGAAGAGGAATTACTTCTAAGGAGGAGAAAATCAGAAGTGAGATAAAGCATAAATCACTGTAACATTTCATTAGAAGCTTTTTGATAAGCAAATGATCATTTAACCTAAGATATCGCCTTTAAGTACATGCATTTGTCTATTTTTGCTGCATACCACATGCGGGTTATCTCAAATTTATAGAGCTTTAGTGTCTGAAGAAAGAATTCATTTGAATAAAAGTATGTTTGTACACTGTCACCTTGAAGTTTAAGGTGGGGAAAACAATCTTTCTCGTCAGCAAACTTATCAAAATGACAGTCTGTCACAAGCTGTATTATTTCATTTAAGGGGCTTTTTAACCATTCCATATGATGTATGGAGTATGTGCACCCACTTACACACATAATCCACAAAGTCTGTCTCTACCACCTCACTGCACTGCAAAAGTAATGGAGGGCTGTGGAATATATGCCGGCATGCACTCTGGCAGGTCCTCCAAGGTTAGATACTCCAAATATGGTTGTGGAGACACACTGAAGACCAGCCTAAGTATGGAGAGACTTATGACTGCAAAGATGGACATGAGGTGGCAAATTGGTGATAAGAACTATGCATGGACTGGCTGAAACCTGCATCAATGGAGGCTCAACCATACTGATGAAATTGCAGATCTTCAATATCCATGCTGGTCTATGACCTTAATAAATTATTGAATTAAATTGATCTTTAGCATGTGTACATATTTGGATACATGGCTTTATGCATGCATGGATAGACTGAAAGATAGGTAGACAGATGTCAAAGAACTTCAAATTATATCATACAGCTTCATTGCTCTATAGTATTGTTATAATTTATTTAATCAGTACTGACTCTGATCAGGGTTCACCTTATAACATTTGGAGCAACAAAAAGACAATCGTAATTGAACTCCACAGTCTGAATGTCATAATATGCCTGATAACAACAAAACATCTCATAATTATATATGTTACTGTGATGTTATGGACTATTCAGGGGAAAATGTGTTTTGGCTTCTTTTTTTTTTAACCCCAGAAATGAGAGATAAAAACAAACCTCACTTTACATTTATTTGCACTATTGAATTAAACATTCATGTTACCTGGAGTGTATACTTCTGTATTTCATCCAAAACGAATTCCACTTCTTTTGAGGTTGTTAACGAAGCAAGGATTCCATTTAAACCATAGCAGTAAAGTCTGGCATTGTCATAATTCTCACGACTGGAGTTTATACGGAGGCAGGCATCTCCGACATGATTCCATCCTTCTCCACACAGATGAGCTAGTAAAAAGTTACACAAACTTAAACATACTTATAAAAGAAAAAAATTCACATTGAAAACTAGGCTTTAATACAACAGTTCAGGTAACAGGTATATAATCTACATTATACTTTATTTTTATATTATACCACCTACAGTATTTTACCCTGTGAATTGAGTTATAAAGAAATAAAAATTTTCTTATCAAATTGTTCCAAAATGTGAAAAATTGCAGAAAAACTCTAGCAATCTGGTACAGCAGGGAGAAAAAGTTTGAAATTCTTTCTCGCATGTAAAAAGATCAATATCCATAGTACATTATACTACAATGGTTTAATAGTGCCAATGTGTTCAATTAGTGAAGTAAAGCTTCAGTGTAAGTTGTAGCATGATAAATTACTTAATGGGTAAGGCCAAATAATTTAAGGAAAAAATAAAGTTGTGATTTATATAAGCTTCTATGTTTTACAATGCTTTAGATCAGCAAATTTAACATTCAAATTATCTATTGTCGAGTCCCTCAGAAAAAGTAGTTGTCTAGGTTCTTGTTGATTATAGTTTATATTCCTAATCCCTTTACTTAACAAATTTAACAATTCATTTCAAACTTTTTTTTTTATTTTACCTGGCAAAGCTTGGCATTCTTGTTGTCTCTGGTCCCACTGGCAGTTGAGATTCAGTGAACAACTTTTACAGCTAGTCAACTTATTACATATCTGTTCATTTCTTACATGACATTTGGTGTAATTTTTCACTGACTAGAATATAAGAAGATATACAAAGTATTAACATTTTGAACGAAGCAGAAACACAGAAGGAACTATTTTGTGTACACATATGATTACTAGCAAGCAAACTTTCAATACATCACTTCATTTCTGAAACTTATCAATGTATATTTCTAGAGGCGATTTGTGTCTTTAAGCATAATGTGACCTACTATTTTATTTCAAGATAAAGATATGTGTGCCAAGAGCCACTCATGTAAAATTGAACCCATTCATTTAAAATACTAGGAAGTGGTCACTAAGAAAGGCGGTGACCCCTGCTTCCTAGTATTATAATGGGATACATATCAAATTTTCAAATTTACATTATATGTCCCATTCGTACTTAATAGGGGATTAGAATCTCATTCTGTGCACTGGTATCTATATCAGAAGAGAAGATGTAAAGGGAGAAAGGAAAGCAACATATATCTGGAGAGGTTAAAATGTATCTTCCAAGTAAATGCTAAAAAAAGAACTGACCATGCTGAGCACAAAGAAAACAAGATTAATGTGGGAAGGGGGAGAGAGAAAGAGCTGAGAGGAGTAGTTATAAAAAGTGAAGAAATCCAGTTGATATAATATATAAACAAAAGGAAATAGCGGGGTTTCCTTTTGTGAAGGAAACAGATAAATTATCTATGCATAGATGCATGAACTGTAAGGAATCTTGTCATTTCAGTGGTCTGGATTAAGTAACCTATGTACTCTTCCTCTCTACAGTGAAAAATTCATTACTTCCAAATGCAGACTGTTTAACTAGCCAAACAACAATTTACCCAACAGCAGCACACTGTTGATATGTCAACAATATTGGCTGCAGTCAGGCAGTATGTATTCTTTCACATTATACCTTACAGTGAATGAAACAGTATGCTAGTACACACTCCTTGGTAAACAAACCATGAGATGTCCGTCCGCCATTTGTTTATTGTGATGTCTGAATCATGCACTTTGGTTTCCCTCTAACCAAAGAAGCTAGAGTCACAAGCCTAGAACAAACCATGGGTTATAATCCTGGTTTGCTTGGAAAGAGATAAGCCAGCATGCCTAGTTCAGACACCATATGCAACAAATCAAAAATGGAAAGTGCTAATTTAGTTGCTTCTGCTTTCAACGGGAGCAATCAGGCAGAATGCAACAGCATGTTGCATCATTTTGAAGAACTTATTATGCCATCTGAGTACACTAACTGAGAGTTAGGCATACTATCCCCTTGCACACTGCCAAGGATTAAATTTGGTACATTCATTTAAAAAAAAAGGATTACAGTCATAAGTAGAACACACAATTATCAGCAAAATGAGGCAACAGTGATCTGAATTCTTACTAAATCATCTATTTGTAGACCTCATTGTTTGATATGCCCATTATCTCTGAGGTCTTGCAGAAGAGGTTTAGCAAAGGATCAGGGGCACACATGAAAACACCATCCTATAAGAATTTTACTTAGCCACGTACATAACAAATTAGCCAGATCAAAATGTTGCAAACCAACAGAAGGTAAGCCTGTAAAAATATGCACAGATGAATTTCAGAGAATCATTTATACCTATTTGCATTTAGTTTGGCTCAGTCATTATACATTATTGACAATGCTGCCTGAGAGGTATGTTACAATGAATTTTAAATTGCAAGTAAGCACCATCTGTTCACTTAACACTGTCCCCACCTAATATTCCTTGTTAACACATCATTATCACAATGTCAGAATCCTGAAAAGTTCAGGCTGCATTTCAAAAATGAATCCATATGTTAGTAAGCAATGTCAAAAGAAAATAACTGGAAAAAAATATATTTTACCACTTATTCATGATGTGATTTCCCATCTATTGACAACCCAAAGCTACTGAACAATGTTTAAAAGGAAAGTTAAACTATTCTTTACATTCTGTTACATATTCCCCTACTCCCAAGACTAATTTCCTTTTAATCCAATTTACACATTCTTTTCCAAATTTCAGCAGCTTAGTGAAAATGCAAATCCAACAGGTAATTCTTGTTAACACCAAGGTTCTAGCCAAAACTAAAAACAAATATGATGAAAATTAAAACATCTGTTCCACAGGCTTTTCTGTTGTTGTCAAACATGTAAAACACCAGAAAGGACATACTTTCTTTACTTTATTTGCCATGATGTCTAGGATATCATACTGGATGAAAAGTAAACTAACGCAACACCCAAAGCATGTGCTAAAGGAAGGACTTCAAGGGGAAGGGGGAGATTCTTTTTTGCTCAACTTACAACTTTAATTCCCTCATGGAGCACAGTGCCCCTAGAACAGTGGTTCTCAACCTGTGGGTCCCCAGATGTGTTTGGACTTCAGCTCCCAGAAGCCCTGAGCATTGACCATAGTGGCTGGGGCTTCTGGGAGCTGAAGTCCACAAACATCTGGGGACCCACAGGTTGAGAACCACTGCTAGGCCCTAGAACTTTTTTTTAAGGAGGCAGGGTTCAACAATATAAGCAAGTTATTATTATTAGTTTTGCTTACTTGCAGTAGGAGAGCAAACTACTATTCCCATCCATCATCACTTGAACTGTCTTCCTGAATACTCTTATGTGCACAATGCATAAGTCTCTCCATGCTTTCAGTACAGCACAGGACAGACTGCATGCAACCTTTATTATTACTGGGGGGGCTGGTGGCTTAAAAAACAACATATTTCTATGTTGAGATTTTTTAGTGCTCAATCTTTTAGTACATTTCTGATTGCTATTGCCTGAGGAGATACAACTACATAGGCATCTTGGCAGTCTAATGTTGCCAGATAATTTCAGGTGCAGCTCAGACCCCTAACATATTCTGGGGTAGGGGGTGACCCCCCGTCCCACTTCCATGATCTTTCATACTGATTAAAGGCAGACAAAATGCAAGTCTCAGTGAGGAACGGAAGCAATGAACAAAGCAGAATCAACATGAGCATCTGTAAGACAACCCACTTCTACAATACTAGGTAAATCTAGGTTCTCTCTCTTATACTGCAGTCATGTTATGTTGACTTCGTACTAAAGTACAGGACAACCATATATAAAAATTTCTGCCTGGGCACTGTGCTACCTGAGCACTCCATTAGAGGCCTAAATCTTATTGTTAGTCTCAACTAGACTAAACCTAATGAATCAGTGGAACTTGCACAGATGTTAACATACCAAGATATAATTTATTCAAAGGTTCTACTTGAGACTAAAAACAGGATTCTGCCACAATAGATTCTCATAGATTTTCAATTTGCTAACACTATAATCAAATTCAGGATTTTTCCCTCTTTGAATTCTCTCATGCTTTACTGTTCTCCATGACTTATCAAAAATAATTGCTAGTGGTTCAGTATGTTCATTAGTTAATTCCCTTAAGAAGCATATACAATGGCCCAAATGATCAAAGTAATTCAAGGTTTATTTTGTTTGTGCCAGTTTTCTAGGTATCAAACACTCCCCTGCTTCTTATCAACTTTACCAATGACAGTTTAATTCCCAAGTTCCTGTGAGGGCTTGTATTTACTTATTAAAAGTTCAACAATGATTCTAAGACTCCTAAATATTTATGTTTCTAACAGACCTTGTAATACTTTCATAATTCTTTTCATCCCAGCTTTCTGTCTTGATTTGCTACATCTCAAAATGAGACTAATATTTAGAAATGTTTTTCAAACAATTATTTCTTTGATTACTAACCCAGATGCAAATGAACTCTGTCCTGGTCTATGAAGGTTCTCTTCTCTGTTCCCAAATTTGTGTATTAAAGCCTTTAGTGAATCATAGTTTCCCGTATTATCCACATCAAGAAACTAGACTCAGGACAAACCAGGATCTTAAAACAAATTCATAGCATAGTTTAAGATCCTACCATGTTTCAGCATGTTTAACTGAAGCAGTGAGAAGGAAAAAAAGGGGTTGATAAACAGGACTGCCAGAGGATCATTCATATCTTGTAATATTTATATAGTAACATTTTGACAATGGAGCAACAAATAAATTGGCAAATTAACAGAAATTTGAACAGATAGGCATTATTTTTATTCCTTTCAGAAATAAATCTTAGGAAGCAATTCATGTCTCTGCCACTTCCTGCCCAATTCTGCATGTGGAGAAGGGCGTGGCAAGGGCCATATTACCTGTCACCAGTTCCCTTTGCCAGTCTCTCCCATTGCCCAAGTACAAAGTGAGGGCCTTTTCCTGCAACACTGTTATGGTGCTATTATTCCGCTTTCAACATCCTGTGGAATCCTGGGCTTTGCAGTTGAGGGAGGGGCATTTAGAATTCTCAGCCAGAGTGCTCTTTGGCCTCAGTAAATTACAAACCCAGAATTCCACAGGATGTCGAAAATGGAACAATAGCACTATAACAATGTAGCGCAGAATGGCGCTGAGTTGCAGTTGCAGGCAGTTTGTGTATACCCATTCTCATGTATAGATGATACAATGGATCTATTATTTTGTTTGAACACAAAAAAAGAAAGGATAATTGAGAAGGATTTGCTTTAACAGACTTTCTATTTTTACTATGTTTCCTGCATTTTAACATTCCTGACTCATTTGGAATTTCAGCTCCACTGCTTTCTCAATAAAGATAATATATGATGTGAGTCAAGTCCAAAGTATAATTTCTGCTCATCATCCAGCTGTCCTTGCCTAACAGGCCTTGGATGATATATGCTTGTAATGCAATACTCTTGGTCAGGTCCTTCTCTTTCTTCATTCCCTATCTAGATATTTACCATTGTTTTTCTAAGCATCACATATGAAAAATTACACAAGCTGGTATTTGGAACTTTAAAAATATTGCATGCATACAGCTTTTCCAATATTTGCTTGCTTTTAGAAAGAAATTTTATCACAACTATAAATATTTTTATCATCTCAAAAAAAAAATATCCACACCATTCTGATGTGCTTGCAAGGATTTCTCTTATCTCAAGTAATTTTACTCTCCTGTCAAAAGCTGTTCTGTACACCACTGATAACACATAAGTAAAGACAATCACTTTCGATAATAATCTTCATGTTTCCTCTCTAGGGAACATGTATCAGGGTGGTTGGGAGGGTTGATGCATACTTTCTTTTTTAAAAAAAAGTGGTAGTGGAGATCTCTCCCTTAAAAATAATTTTACATATTGTATAATATATATGAAGCAAAAAAAATTAACAATAATTAACATTTTCTGAGAATGTATAATGTATAACGTATAACAAATAATGTATGTCATTATTTGAAAGTAAATCATCCATGATTAAACTGATTATTATCCCAGACATTTTGTATCAATTCAAATGTGTCAACTCAGACTCTACAGCTATACCTTATAAATTAAGTGTACAGATTTATTTGGCATTGTATCATGTACCCTCCTATATTAAATGTAGCAAATACAACAATATTATCTTTTAGGTTGCAATCATATATACATGTACCTTGGAATAAGTCCTGCTAAACTCTATACAGGTCAGTTCTAAAAAGGCATTTATATGGGATTACATTCTAAGTCATCTATTTTCGTTAGCTTCAATTCAGTAAAAGGGTGGGGTGGGAATTCTAGACTATATGAGGGATCTGAAGACTAACCCTCTTAATAAACCTAAATTTGTCGTATACAACAATTATGAATAGTTCTTCAACTATGAGTAGGATTTATATTTTGTCATATTCAATCTATGAATATACATTCCAGTAGATCCCATTCTGTGACAAAGATGTGGATCCAATCCTACATTTTAGTTCAGGTACCTTAACTTTCAGTTTAGTAACAATAAACTTGACATTTCTACTCTCTGCTATTCTGCCTTAAACTCATTCTGTAGGTGTAATACCGGAAGCTAATCAATATGGAGTACAAATACATCAGAAGTCATGTGTTGAACTTCTGGGATATGTTAAGAGTAACCAGTGTTTTGTGATGAAGTGAAGTGGTTATTGAGTTTTTATTACATTTCACTAGGAAAGAGATCCTGACTACTTGATATTCACAACTTCACCGTCCATTGTAGTCCAGCAAGTTAGAAAGACCTTTACAGAAGAGGAGCCAACTCACATGATAATTCCAAGATGGTTAGATAATAAGAATTTTTCAAAGAATCTTAGATGACTGTGAATGCCACTTCAGGCTTACATTATTTGTTGGCAGGCAAAGGAAACAGAAAAATACAGTGGTTGTATTAGTTTCATTATCTCTCTTTCCAATTATACTAAATGTCTTTGCAATTAATACGTAAGTTAATTTAGTATGTATTTCAAACAAATGATTGTAACGCAACATTTACTTTTGATGGCACCAAAGAACAAGCTAATGGTTACAAAGCAGTGTCATTAATGAAACAGCCACAAACTCATACATACTCACCACACTGCAGTTGCTGTTTGCTGAAATGCACTTCTTGTCATCACACCACTGACAGCCGTTTGTATTGGCAGTACAGCTGGCACAGTCTGCATATCTGTAACATCTGTCATCTGCTGCAGCTATAATACAAATGAAAGGCAAAGCAGAACATCAAGATGAGAGACAAAAGATGTCATACTTTTAATACACACATTTTTAACAGCTGCTGGAAACAAAATCCAGCACTTACTCATTGTAAATATGACCTTCAGTCCAAGATAAAAAATGTGTTAACATGAAGTTAAACACATTAACTACATTTTATTCATACACTGTCTTGTGTTCACAGTACTTACCTCAAAATATTCCTAACATCAGACATGCCACCTCTGTTCTTATTGAAACAAAATCTAAAACATCAATGCCTAAATATGTCAGTGACATTTTTCATTCTGAAACCTTTTTAATTAATTGAGAAAGCGACTCCCCTGTCTCGTGAATCTACAAAGAAATGTATAGTGATATAAATGAGATTGGTTTTAAAATCTGTAGCTGGCCATAGCTTCTCTTTATTTACATTAACAACATATTGGCTTCTACACATAGATCAAGGAGCATGCTTTTATGGAGGATCTCAGCTGTTGATCTAGAAGTTCTACTAATTTTAATAGGCTTTCTCGTAAGTAAGTTGTCATAAAAAATCAGACTTAGTCACATTTATTTCAGTAAGACTATTACTAAATCCTTATTGCGTGGAGTATATGGAGTCAATGTAAGGAAGCACTGTGATATGGTAACAGTTGTAGAAATAGTAAAAATAGATTGAATCAGGTAGAGTTCCCAAATGAGCTGATTTCTTGCTGTTCAGTTGATTCTAGACAAGCAAAGCAAACATACCGGTGTTAACTTTTAACTCTGTATCAGGAATGGACAGCATGCAGTCCACAAGCCCAGAATGGCCTTCTTTTTTAGAAAGTAGATATGATAGAAACTCTAATAAGTAAAGAGTAAGGAGTCTCGATTACCCTCCTAATGATAAGGATCTACCAGCAGTTCATTTAGAATAGAAATAAAAGTGATGTTATACCTATACCATTCAGTTTGAGAACACAGTCACCAGCTATAGGGATAAGCTCATCTTCAGCAAAAAGCTGATCAAAAAATAACAGCTAAGTGAGCACATGGTTTAAGGAAAATAAAAATTTTAAATGCATATGAACTGTTGATAGAGAAATGTATCTACCCCTAGCACTATCCAAGCTGAAATGGAAGCAATCACTTTAATCATTTACCAAGGAAAACTAAGAGGCTCACCCTGAAATATTCTCAAGTCCTGCAGGAAAAAAAAAATCTACAAGTGAACGAAATTTCTATCAAAACTTACCTCCTCCTGCTTCAATCATGTCATCAAATGCTCTCCTACATTTGAAATCCTTTATTACATTCTGATTTCTTGACACATACATTTCAAACTCTTCTTCTTATCACAAAGGCCAAAATGGCCTTTCTATATGCTTTCCCATATCCTTCCCTTATTCTTATAGTTTCAAAGACCTTTCATTTTGCTTCACCTTTTAGTCCAGCATTCACATGTCAACACTTTCCCTTTTATTTGTGCAGTTCTCAATAACTAAAGAAATGTTTTCTTCCTCATTCAAGACGCGTCGTCTTTTGCCCTGAAAAAGCCCTTACAATTTGTCATCTCAGCTCATACCTCCTCCGTTGAAAAATATACCTGCTTCACCAACTACACGTTTTGCAATGTTCCCCTTTTAAAAAAATCTGATCTCCTCTCTTCTTTAACCATTATTTTCAGAACAGGAATCTATCTTTCACAGTAGCAGCAGCAACGGCATTGGTAGCAATAATGCACAACAATCAATTCTTTTTAAAAAATGGAAGCTGTTAATTAATAATTGTTCATGTAGTTTGAAAAGCAGAACTGCAGATAACCACTCATTTTCATATTTATGCTCTGGTGGTGACGAGTTGTCTGGGATTGCAAAATCAAGGCAAAAATCCCAGGCCATGTTGTCCATGTTACAAAAAAGCTCCTGGGTGAGCTGAAAGCACTTTTGCTCACACAAGAGAGCCCCTCAAAACCTATTCCTCCTTCCCACTAGAACTCCCTGGTTGCACTACACTCTCTTCCAGAGGGTCCACCAAGCCTTAAGCAGCATATATGGATGCATAGTCTGCTGCAGTCAGGAGAAAAAAGTTATGTTCCACAAAGTTTTTCTCATACATCTTTGGATGCAAACAAGTGATAATACATTTTTAAAGATATAATTACTCATTAAACAAGGTGTGAACCACCTTTGCAGCTGCAAGGACGTGATGTCAGAAATGTCCTTGGGACCATAAAAGTGTATGCATTATACGCGGTCTTCCATATGCACACACAGTCTTTGCATGCACTCATATATACATCAGCACACATGGACTGGGGAAGCTTAAATCTCACCATCTTGTTTGCTGAGACTGAAGGATAATGGAGGGTGGAATAGAAATAGAAAAATTTCTTGTCCCCCTATTTCCATCAAGAATGCTACTTTCCTGCCACTACTAGTGGCCAAAAAACAGATCTTGGGAACAGTTTTTCTTCCCCATGGGGAAAAGTTCCTCTGGCTTTGGAAATTTTATAGAAAGACACACAAACACACCACAGACTAAGTAGTCAAGGACAGAGCTCTAGTGAGCAACTAAATTTTAATACTTAATATAAGTGTGCCCCTGGCTGCTTTCTGCTTTAACAACTGAAAATGAAAACATGAATGAAATTGCTAGTAGTAAATACCAAGCATCAGATATTTATTACTTTGGCAAATCATCTTTATATGGATTTTAAGAAAGGTATTATGTTTCACACCATTTGTTACAGGTAGCAGATGGCTTTTTTAGAAGCATGGAAGCATTCCTTTAAGTACTGTCATATGCTTCATGTGTTTCACACATATAGGAAATGTGGGCTCATGGTTTCTGGCCTTGTCTTATACACACATTCAGCAGATGCAGGAAAGTCTGTGGTATAAGCTGTTCTGTAAGGTCAGAGCTCTTGACTATACATTTTGGCAATATGGGCACTTTATACTTTATGTTGAATACATTTATAGAACAGGTCAGGCCAATCTAGTACCTTATCCCTGCATTTTATTTACTGTGTAACCCATTATTATTGTTGTAAAGAATACACTCACCTGTTTTCTTGGGGCACTTTGCTCTAAGAACATTATTAATGTGCCCAGAATCCCATGATGCACAGTGATTTTTGTTCCACAAGCACCTTAAACCTGGTCCAGCCGTTTTACAAAGCTCTTCATCTCTGAATGCCTCACAATTGGGAGGTTTGTACACAAGAATATCATTCAGCAGAATACTTGAAAAGCCTCCAAATATATACATGGACCTATTGAGTAAGACACAGTAAGCTCATGTATCTAAAAAGGACACATACTAGTCAAAGCCTTATTTACTACAACCCTTATTTATCATCTTTTTTTATATATATATGTATGTCTTCAGTTAGTTTTCCTAAATTCAGGAGTACAGCAGACAACAATATACATAACTGCCTGACCCAGCCAACTCTGACAAACATGCACAATGAGGCACATTGGCCTCTGTAGGAGAAAGTGAAGCTCATGTTCAATTTCTGACTAATACAAACACAATTGACCTTGGCTTTGTTAAGTACAATGTGAAAAAACAATACTATTCTTAAAATTGCTTTAATATTGCATTTTTCCTTCAGAGAATTGTTGTTGTAGCTGTTGCTGTTGTTGTTGTTCTTGCTGTGTGCCTTCAAGTCATTTCTGATTTATGGCAAACCTAAGGTGAATCTCACAGGGTTTTCTAGGGCTGAGTGTGAGGCCCTTTCCTCACAAGGCCAGTGAATCGCTCCATGCCGTTACTTACCAGTTCTTCTGGCCTTGAAGCAATGCGGACTTTCCCTTAAGCCCTTCCACAGGGCTCCTCTGTTTGTTCCAGGTTTGTTCGAGGTCTTTAGATCCGCACTGGTGAGCCTGACAAAATGGCGGCTTCCTGTTGTTTGTGGGTCTGGACCAACCGCTGAAGTTGACCACGCCCACAGCCTGCCCTCTGCTGATTGCAGATTCGCATTGGTGAGAATCTGCATATCTGCACAACTGAGCAAGAACAAATTGGCGCGTTCCGGAAAAATGAAAGATCTTTTTTTCCCGGTCTTCACATAGCGCGCTGGAGAACCACTTGGCGGCATTTTAAATTGGACTTAGGTGCAGAACTAAGGTAAATAGTCCGAACCTAGTCCTATCCAAGGTGCAGACAGCCTCCGTGACAGGATGCCTTGGCCCGTCTTAACTTCCTCGTGTGGAAAGGGCCTGAGATACACCCAAGGTTTCCATGGCCAAGCAGGAAACTGAACCTTGGTCTCCACGCTGGCTCTCTATCCAATATCAATATTCTTGTTAAAATAAAACAGTTTGTTATTTTAATGGGTTGGGAACTTCACAGACTATTTAATATAAAAGTGGGCAACTGCCAGGGGTTGAAAAGGCACAGGACCTACATGGGGCACTAGATTCCCATACCTTCCAACATCCCCCCTCCCCATTTTTCTGAAGTAAAAAGTTCTCTTCTGGACCACAAATGGCCTAGGAGGCAATTTTGTGCAAAACATGCTCTCCATGTCCATAGGAGCTGTGGGAGTCATTTTTCTCCAAAATAAATTGCCAGAAGGGGTGTTTGCTGGGAACACAGGGACACGTGTGCCCTGCAGGTTAAATTTTCTTCATCCCTATTCTATATGTTCTAACAGAAGAATCCACCAATGTTTCTAACATTGCTTTTACATATTAAAAAGTACTGAAGGCAGAAGATGGATCCTTCCCCCCAAAAAGCCTATTTGTACTGTTGGCCATTATGTATGCATCATTTTAATGTTTAAGAAACATACTCTGTCATACAAAATGGGTAATAGCATTAATAGTGAGTACTATTTATTTTTCAAGTTAATCCAAACTCACCCCAAGTCTTTTCAATGGATATAAAACCATCCCAAGATGCTATACAGAGCACAAGAGTAAAATGAAAAAATGCTTCATAGCCTTCAAAATAGAGACAATAATTGACATTTGTATTTACCCATTGCTGACAATTGCAGAGTGACCAAATCTGTTCACATCCCGATGAAGATTAGGTTTAGGAAGAATTTTCCATTCATCACAAGCTAGTAAAACAAGATAAGGGAATACAATTTCCTGTCATTGAAGTTCAAAATAAAATGTTTCCACATTAGCATAAATTATGACAACTGTAGAGTGACCAAAATTTGTTCATATCCTGATGAAAATGAGATTTTAGAATATTTTCCTTTATTCAGTGGTCAACAATGTAAGATAAGACAATACAATTTCCTGTTATTAAAGTTCAAGACAATGTAATTTAATATTAGCATAAACTATGAATAATAATGATGATAAGGATAATAACAACAACATACACACTTAGATAGCATTTCAAGCATTCAAAATATTTCACATACACTATTATGGGATCTTACATACAATAATCCTGTAAAGTAAATTAGCATTATTAGCTCTTATTGCAGACAGGGTCGGAGTCTAACAGATTGTGATACCTATCTTCTGCCAAGGCAGTCTTCCAGTGGGGTTGTAACTGGGGGAAGATTTGAACAAGATTTGATTTCCTCATTCAGAAGTACAGCATAAGAGCTCAAGCTGAATGGGATTTTGAACTACTTGTCCCTCAGCCTGCAAATCACTGGGGCCATTTCTGCACTACACTGTTACAGTGCTATTATTCCACTTTCACCATCCTATGGTATCCTGGAGTTTGCAATGTAGAGAGGGGCCTTTAGAATTCTCAGCCAGAAAGCAATTTGGTCCCAGTAAACTACAAACCCCAGAATTCCACAGGATGTTGAAAGTGGAATAATAGCACTATAATAGTGTAGGGCGAAAACAGCCCAGGATGCTTGGATATCTTATTCTTTATAATTATGCATAGTCCTCTGGGGCAGTTATCCAAGATATCAATAAGAAGGTATTGGTAAGTCTCTGACATGATATCATCTTTAGCACTTCAAGAATTCCCAGCTCAAGATGTGGAAGAGAAGTAGTGTCCAAAAGTATCTTGTGTATCCACACCCTAAGCTACTGCCCCCCCTCACCTGAGGAAGGTGACAATTCCCCTTCAACAACATAAAGAAATAAAATGAAAACCAACTGTATATGAAGCTTCCATAGGGATATCATTCATAAAGCACATTCTCATAAAAATTTCCTAATGGAATTATTGCAGGAACAACTGCAAAACATTTTGTGCATTTTGAACCCCATATATGACATTTAAGTAATAAAATAACAAAATATAATCCATTTTTGGGTATATACAAGAAGATGCCTTATGAACTATCAATAACTGATAAACAAGACACTGTTCTCTATAGTAAAAGATAAGAAATTGAATCTTTCATCAGCAATGACAGAGACCTCCATAATACTTAAGGTTGTAATCCATTTTAGGAAACCCAGATCTGGATATACAATATACCTAGCTCTGCCCACGCTGCAAGGGGTAAGGTGGTAGTTTAGAAGAAACAGCTGGGATATGAGTATAAGCTGCTCACTAATATGAGCTTCCAGAAGCAGTACTCTTACTCTATCCTGTGCAGTGATACAAATCATGGGATCCTCCAGACACAACTCAACTAGAACACTCATGATCCCTCACTATTGGCCACTCTGGCTAAGGTTGACAGAATCAACCACCCCTGGAGGACTAAATGTTCCCACTGCTAACTTAAACGAGGTTCAGCTCTGAGATAACTATATTAATGTTATCACTAATGGCTCAATGAAAGAAGGGTGACTTTTGTACATTGCACATGTTGTAGCAGAAATGCAATTTGCAAAGCTATCCTGAAATCTTAAATTTTATTTTGTTTCTTAGACATCCAACATGGGTGGCAGCAGAATCTCAATTTCTTCTCCAAAAAGATTCCAAGCCTACCAAAAAATAGTAACAAATAAATAAAACAATAACAATTGTGTGTTTCTGTGTGTGAACTTTCTGATTATTTGTTTTTAAGGCTCTCTCATCTAGAGATGCAAATGTCTAGGATAGAAGAGATGGAAGCCTACCACATCAAATTCTGGGCACACAGTCATAATGGATAATCAAAGGACTTCTACTTAGTTCTCAGATGAATCTTACACTAGTTTAAAAGCTATGAAGTTGCTGTGCTATCCCAGAAGAACTGGTAAAGCCCCCATTTCCCATGAGAATTGATCCTAAGTTAACCAGATCAACACTTAAATCATGATTTACAATGTATCTGCCATTATTCCTAACACTTATTCTCATTTTTATTCAAGAATTTCCCTTGTTCATAGTCTCTTACACATGCATGATCCTGGAAATGCTGAAGACTGAACTTACAATGTTCTACATGTTAAGGAACATGTTCTACCACTGAGTCTCCATGATGCCCTTGTTTCAGAATGCTGACTTTGAGATGTGTTTGACTGGTGTTGTTAACTGTTGTCAAGTTGACTCTCAAATGAGTTGATTTTCTTCCTGTCTGCTTTCTTCACTGTCCAGCTTTCACAGACACAGAAACAGGAAATATGATAGCATGGACAATCCTAACTGTGGGCTATGGCCCTTTCTGCACAACACGGCTCTGGCAAGTCCTTCTGTTGCAGCTCCAGGAATGCTCCCCTCCACACCATGCTGGGTCACTGCAGAGGGGAGCATGCCAGCCCTGCCTCTTCCTTTCTGCAGTGCAGCTGGGCATTTGCTGTTTTGCCTGGGTAAGAAGGGTGGCAGTGCCACACAATGGTCTGTGTAAAATGGATTTTTTCCATTTCACAAATATCGCGTGCACGCACCGCTTGGGGGCAAGATGGTGGCAGGCTCATGATGACTTTGTGCAGAAGCAAGACCAGTGGACAGCTGCCATTCTGGCCCCACCACAGCACAGCCCCCTTGTGTGCAAATGGCCTATGTTATCCTCAACAACACTCAACCTTTCAGTCTCAGTCTTGCTCTTTTAAGCTCATCCTGGCTCAAGGTTCAATAATTGCAGATAAATAAGGATGATCTTTCATCTGGAATGTACTGATTCATATAGGGCCATATGGGTCAAATAAATGTCAAGACTACTGTGCTTCACAGTACATCACTAGCTGCTTGCTAGTGACTCAGGCAGTAATGAATATCATCAAGAATGTCTGGCAAAAAAGACACTTTCCCGAAAGAACAGCTTAAAAAACATTTCAAAGAAGTGTCGCCACCAATCAGAATAGGTGCTGATTGCAAGTGCTATCACAAGAGATAGTGATATTAAAAACAAGTTGTGTATTCCCCCTTTCCAATACCCATCAACCCCAGATGAACTTCTAGTATTTAGATTATAAGAGCCCTAGATAGCAAATGATGCTATTTATTGGAAAATAAAAGTGATGAACAATTATGAATTCAGTTTCTATTTCAGGAACATTTTTTTTAAATGTGAACTATACAAGGCTGACATATTTTATCACACCAGCTTCCCAGCAAGATCTTTCAATTATGCTATAATTTCAAGTGTCTTCAAGATCCTATAATTCAGTGAATGTCTCAGACAGCTTACTAGAGCACACAGGAAGATCTATGCACACAGTGACCAAGGGAAAAAAACTTTCTGCAAATAAAATCCATACACACCATTCATTTTCATTTGAGTAGGGGTTGGGGGAGTTCAGCGGCTTTGTCCATATGAGGAGGGGGGAGAGAGATGAGTTTTAGCACTGAAGAAAACCCATAAAAATAATTATTAAAAGCAAGGTTTAAGATAAGGAATCCTTGCAGCCTCCAGATATAATAATTCCCTCTTTGCTCATGTTATTTGTCAAACTGACAGGTCTTTTCAATAGACTATAGAAAGTAAAAGAAACATGTTACAAATAGCCTTTCTTCTTATCTTCCCTAGCCTTCTCAATAACTGCTAAACATTGAACAGTGCACTGTGCTATAAAAATGGTTCTGCTCAATGTTAAAAAATTCTGAGTAGAGATTTCCTGCAAAGCACATATTCATTTACTTCAAGTATACCTTTTTCAAAGCAGATACATACTTAACATAGAATGCAATCTAATTTGCCATCAGTGAAACGTATTTCAACTTGTCCTTGCCCAAACCAAACCATGCAAACATTTAGATGATGTGAAATGTATAATTGTACAAGTCTGTTTGTCATACAGTGTTCTGTCTGCTGATGCAACCTCCACTCACATGAATGCAAGATCACGCATGCTATTATTATCAATGGATACACTGGATGCACACTCACAATGGTACACATTGCATCTATTGACAGTAATGGGATGGAGCATTCACATTTTTTGTTTTACATGAGTGTTCCTGAAATGGAACCCTCATATATATGGAGGGTGCACTGTATATATATCCTAAATAGAGTCATTCAAAATACAACTGTGCTAGGATGTATAGTATCATCTCATTGATCAGAGTGGCCTTAGGGGTATTCAATTTTTCAAGAAATCAAGTAATTATAGATGCTATTTTTATAGGTTTTATGCTGCAATGGATCTATATGAGATGCACACACTACATTCAGATAACTGAGTTGAACTGAAAATAGAAATTAATTCCATCTCCTCTGAGTACCGCCAGGTAACATTACTCAGCATGGACTTAAAATATCTGTTTGTTTGCTTTGTGCTTCCAGACTCTGGATGGCAAGACAAATAAAATATTGAAGTTTGGCACAAGAATGGGAAACTTCTTTTCCAGTTTACTCAGTGTCAAATAAATCTTTTTCTTTATTCTGGTCATAAAAAGTGCCTTTCCTCTGCAAAACATAAAGCCAGTCCTGTTTGAAATAGCATACAATAAATTAGAACTACCAGCATCTATACTATCTACTATATATACTACTATCTATACTACAGCCTATATATAAAATAATGCATTGTCTCCTGAGCACCCTTAAAAATAAAAAAGCTTAGTGTGTCAACTACGCAAAGCAATTAAAGTCTTGTACCATTATGATCTTGCTTTTCTAAATCTGGAGCTATAAAGAGATAATTGTTGCTGCAGGTTGCAACAGAGCTAAATTTATGACTTTTAAGTACTCACAAATACATGACCTGTAATCCACTGCAGCTGCTACTGGATGATAGAAAGTTAATAATCCACTTATAATTACATAAATTTCTGTACAAATGTGGCACCACCCACTCCCTTTTTTTCCTATTAAATTACACCATCTGCATGACTATTACGGCAATATTATATTGACTATTGCTTAAAACATAGTAATGGAACACTTCACCTCAAAATTGTTCAGTTCTGATTCTTATGTTTAGATACTAGCAAAAGAACCCAACACTTAATTTATGGAGGGTGGGGGGAGTGGGAGGAAGACTCAGCAACAAATGTCAATATAGCTAATGGTTCTGTCCAGAAAGAAGAAACTAAATTATATCAATTTCAATAAGCCTAATATAAATGTCTCAGCAAATTCATGTGTCTGGATTTATATTGTATGTGTATGAGCCTTCAAGTCCCTGTCAACCTGTGATGACCCCATGAATTTCACACACTTGTCTTAGGCAGGGAATACTCAGAGGTGGTTCTGCCACTTCCTTCCTCTGAAATACAACATACAATAGCTGGTATTCATTGGTAGTTTACCATCCAAGTACCTACCAGGGTTGACCTTGCTTAGCTTCCAAGATCAGATAAGACCTAGTGTAGTGGTTCTCAATCTGTGGGTCCCCAGATGTTTTTGGACTTCAGCTCCCAGAAGCCCTGAGCATTGACCATAGTGGCTGGGGCTTCTGGGAGCTGAAGTCCACAAACTTCTGGGGACCCACAGGTTGAGAACCACTGGGCTAGTGCCTTTAGAGTTTTTAGGCCCTTGACTTTATGTTAATTTAATCTCCAGCAGCATAGCTGAAATGATTACTTTAGTACTATTGTACCTTCTTTTCTCCAAACACTGCATCTGCATCATGAGCCTGTATGAAACTGTAGGAAGGTATCCAGCCAGTTTGACAGAATTGTTAATTAATTTAGCTTTATTAGATATGTTTCTTCATGTGTAAAGAACAAATTAAAAAGTATGTTGGCTGTGGGTTAACTTTCAAACACTTGTAGCATACCACTCCAAATGTCAAAGTTGCTTCCAAAATAAAGTAACAAGAAACCTAACTCAAAATAGCAGAGCAATAAACAGCAAAAATATCCACTTACCTTATAGGCTTTCTATAAAATGTAAGCTCTATGTCATTTAGACTACAAAGAGCCACAAGATCAGAACACAAGACAAATATATGTATTAAGGAGACTATTTCACAACCTCAGATCAACTTTGGAAAAGACTTTACTACAGAACTGTTCACACCACACATGAAGCACGGTGCATCATGGAAACACATAGGGCTATATCAAACAGTGTCTTTTTAGCAGAACTTGTAAACTTCCAAACTACCCTGTTCCATTCCCAAAAGACTTGCCCCTTTTCAGGACCCTGAAGGGAGTTATCAACAATGGGTGTGCCCCTACTTGTGTTGAACCAAATTGCTTTCTACTAATTAATGCAAAGCCACAAATCCATAGTCATACCCTGAATTCACATGAAGAAGGACAATCCTCTATGTATATAAACCTAAAGCTATGAAGGTCATAGCTCATTTTGGACAACACCAAGAGTCTAAACTATTCCATACTATTTGCAGAAAAGGCTGGATATGTTTTAGGGATAGCTGAAACACTTGAGTTGTCTTTTCTGCAGCCCTCTTCCTATCAAGTGAGTTTCTATAATATTTAATCCTACTGAATACAGAAGTATGCATAAACACAAGTTCCTTCTTTTCCAGAAAAGGGCATAGCATATTATGATCAATAAAATTGATACAAAATACCTAAGGGGTTTGCCAAGCCTTGTTTACCATGAGTCAAGTAAGGTATCACTAGACTAATCAGATGATGATGATGATGATGATGATGATGATGATGATTTTACCTACCTTTCTCTATGGATTGAGGCAGGGGACAACAACAGATTAACATATAGCATACATCAGTTAGAAACAGAACATCAGGATTCACGGGGGACATTGCCTGAGTTAAACCACTTACCACTCTGAATAATTCAGCTGGAGGCAAGTTTGCAGATCCAATAAGTGCAGAGAATAATTTCTTTGCTGCACTTATTGCCACTTTATAGGAATAAAGATGTTCTTTACACCATTATCATGTTGGATATAAGTTGAGTTTTCTACCATCTAGACTCCAGTTGTTATTCTTCCCGTTTCAGCACCCTAAGGTTCTCTGTATACCAAAAAGCCCTATTAGACAGAGAGAACATTTGGGAGTGATTATGTCAATAGCCCTAGTTAGATCTTGATTCCATCTATTGATCAGGACTTCAACAGGATCTTCTTTGGTACCAGCCATAAAACCCTCCAAGGCTTTCTGGAATCTTAAAGGAACCCATTAGCCTTTGTGGGCAGACTATCTTAACAGGTCTACCACCCATTCAAGGACAGATAGTACCAATGATACTAACTCTGACCAGAAAATGATATGTCCATGACAACTCAGAGGTATTAATCACCTCTGCTCATAGATCTATATGTTCTGAGCTGAAAACAGCATGGAGGGTGTGATCTGCTGAATGTGTGGGCCCTCAAACCTGTGAGGATAGGTCCATGTTTGTCATGGATGCCATGAACTCCCAAGCTACACCTGACAGACTTGTCTCAATTAGAATGTTGAAGTCACCCAAGACCAAAAGTCTAATACCTCATCTATCCTAAAAATGCCTGACACTTCTAGATATTAAGGCACTTAGAAACAAAAATGTTAAGAAGTCAGAAAAGTCCTTGAAGTATCCTTGCAAATCACTGTAGTTGAAAAAAAGATATTGGCAGTAAGTATATTCAAACTGTAACTGTTCTACATGTGTGTTTTTCATCGAAGTCAAATCTGTATAATCCAACAATATTGTAATTTGAGAAATTCTCCCATCAGATCTTGGAGAACAGTATGATTATATAGATTTGCTGTGATCAAAAGCTGCTCTTGAAATGAATAAGGCATCAGTATTTACAATAAAATATTTAAGAGTATTTAAGGTAGTACTGGACAGCTTTTGAGTTGGCCCTAATTCATTTAAAGCATTTCTATTATTCCTATCCTCAACAAACCCAAGGCAATTACTATAAGTTATAAAACAAATATCTTTACATTTAAAAAACAAAACAAAAACCTATTTAACATCCAGAAATTGTGAATATGTGGAAAGGAACATTTACCAAAACTATATACAAACCCTAGAATTCATGAAATGCATGTTATTTAAATACATTATATTATATGAAAATAGCTGACAAAGATGGAGAAAATCCTATATCAGTGCTTCTCAACCTGTGGGTCCCCAGATGTTTGTGGACTTCAGCTCCCAGAAGCCCCAGCCACTATGGTCAATGCTCAGGGCTTCTGGGAGCTGAAGTCTAGAAACATCTGGGGACCCACAGGTTGAGAACCACTGTCCTACATCCATACTTTTGCAGTATGAAAACTGCATTCTGGGTTTGAATAAATAAACTATCATAAAATTAATTCATATTTGTAACTGCTCAGAACTGGTGCTGAATAAATTATGTACAGTTTTAGAAAGTGATCTACTGGTCAGGCAGTTTGGGGACTGCAGCTAATTCCTTCCTGTCTTCACCTGAGAGATGGATGGTTTCGTATTTCAAATCTAATGTAACACAAAAAAAATATTCTGGTTCATTCCTTTAAATACTATAAACTTCCCTGATAAACTGCTGAAATAAGAACATTTCCCCATAAATCTATCTTCTGCTGTCAGAATTTGAGTACAAAATACCATTAAAGTGGAAAAATAAATGTGTTATCAACCTGTTTCTTTAGTACTGTATCCTTTAATGTGTATTAGAACCAATACTGAAATTGGTTAGCCTAGTCCTCATATTTTAAAGTTGCATCTCCAGCCCCGTAAAGGCCCGGCATGGTTTAAGCTATCCCAGGCCATAACTTATCTCTTTTTAATTTTTTTTTTTCACAAGAAGTATAATACTCACTTAGGATGTGAGAGACAGAAATTCCAGACATATGTGTTGGAAAAGGGCTGTAGTTCAAGGTTAGCACACACGCTCTTCTGGCACAAGGAATCAAATGAAGTCCCTCTCATTCTCAGGTAAGACTGGGAAAGACCCCTGTCTGAAACCTTTCAGAGCTACAGCCATTAGTATCAATAATAATAAATGAAATTGATCAATGGTCCATCTCAGTAATCCAACTGCCTAGATTCACAGATTATATCACCTGCTGGTGCTACTGGTAATGCAGGGACCTAAAGGATTAGCTAAATTATACCCAGTTTTTTTTAAAAAAAAAAACTATGAAAGATCTAAATTGTCTTAATTAATCCAGTTGTTTTAATTAATCCAGTTTTCTTGAAAGTCAAGGGTTACTTTAGGGTCACCACGAGTTAGAAAAGACTGAAGGCAAACAACAACAACAACGCATATTTATGTCTGAATCATACTGTAGGGAGGCAGTTCTAATCTATCTGAAAGAACGGCTCAGGAGAGCATAGTCAGACCTCCACACTCACTAACATTAAGGGTGCAGGATCACTGCAAAAATTGGGAGAACTGCAAATATTGAAATGTTTGTGTGACTGTGGGGAGGGGCTACAGCTGGCGAGAGCAGGCACCCACAGTCCAAACCAATTCAGGGAAAGGAGATGGAAAGTGGGTGGGTCATCCTAGCGGCCCTATACTTCCTCCCATCTCCTTGCTTGGTTGTGTGAGGGACACTGAGAGAGAGTTTGTGGTTTTGAGAAATTGACTTGTGATCTGTCCATAGCTGGCCAGGCAGCAGCTGGAGGGGGGAGGAGGAAGAGGGGGACCAGAGGGAGGTTTTTAAAGGATTGCATGGTCTGATTGGAATCACTGACAAGGAAGATTACTCTGGGGGAAAAAAAGCATTGAGGTGGCGGGGGTTGAACCCACAAATGTGGAGGGTTGATTGTATACTGGTACCTGATTAATCTTTGTTCAAATTTTAAAATACAAACAAAATTACATCTGTTCTGTGTGAATTATATCAGATTAATAGGCACTGAAAATGAGATGATAAAAAAGGCTAGATAATATGTTAAGTACTTTAATTATCTTGGGGCAAGGTAACATCACAATATAGCTTTAGAAGCAAAGCATATCGTAATTTTTTGTGTTTGAAAAATAAATTATGCAAAATATGTAGCATTACATTTCCAATTGTCCCACTGTACACACAGTTGATTATCATTTCTATTATTCTGTGACAAGAAAATATAACCATCAGAGCTAACCCATTAAAGGGACTCATGGGGTCTATACATTTAAATTCTGTGTTACATGTAAAAATGACAGCCGCTGAACAATTTGACATTCGTTTCCAAATCAAATTAATAGAAAACTCTGTACGTTAAAATAATAATCAAATTCAAAGTCACTTGAAATATCGATAATTCATACTGTCAACAATTCAGTGGAACTCACTGCATGGCTGACATGGTCTGAGATCTATTTGAATGGTGCTGGAGTGAAAAACTCTGACAAGAGAGGAATTTGAGACCATGACTAGTTTCTGTTGAGTGTGTAACTTCCATTCAAAAACTGCAGCTTCTGCTCATGTCCCACTGTGCAAGTAGCAAAACTGTCAGACCCGACATGCTTTCGTCCATTGCTCTACTGGTTTGATGCAACAAGATCTTGATTCTGGGAAACTTACAACCGCAATATATATATTTATATATTTAGTATGTCATATCCCATCATTTTCATGACATGGGACACAAGGCTGCTTACAACAAGGTTAAAACAAGAGAAAGCTAAAGATCTGATAATAAAAAAAAATTAAACACAATTAAACAAGCTATCATATTAAAACAATGTTAACTTAAAAAATACGAAATAATTTAAAAACACAACAGTAAATATAAAAATACAGCATACCTCCCCCCTAAAAAGACTCTTCTGCACAGCCAATTAATCATCAAATAACAGGTTACTTACCTGTAACTTTAGTTCTTCAATTGGTCATCTGTGCCCTCACACAATGGGTTTTTGGGCCTGTGGAGAGACACCACTAGAATGTTCCAGAGCTGAGTAGCTTGGTGGGAACTCTGCCCCCTCCTGATTACTGCATATGATCCTGCCTGGCAAGCTACCATCTCCTCAGTTTCAAAGTCTGTTGAAGTAGACCTGAAAGCGGGGAGGTAGGGTGGGTTTGTATGAGAGTACAAATGACCATCAAAGAACCACAGTTACAGGTGAGCAACCTGTTCTTCTTCATGGTCTCTGTACCTCACACAATGGGTGATTACAAAGCTTACTAGAGGAAGGAGGGTCAGGTCCCTGCAGTATTGAAGACAAACCTACCCTCCCAAAATGTGCATCCCTCCTGGCTCTACAGTCAGGTCTGTAATGACAAATAAAGGTAAAGGTTTGAGATCAGATAGTGGCCCTGCACAAGCCCAGTAAGGGGATCCCCACAGTGCACTCGGCAACAAAGAAACAGCTCTCATAAAGTGTACTTTCATAGAAGCAGATAGTGGCTATTTAGCAAGCTCGTAGGAAAGGTGAATAGTTTCAACAACCCATTCTGAAAGTCTTTGGACCAATACCTTATCACCCTTATATCTTCCACTGTAGCAGACAACAAGAGTATTAGACCAGCAGAATGACAAAAGCCCTTTGTATGTAAAAAAAATGTATGCATGACATACATCTAAGGAGGGCAGCAACCTCTTCAACCATGTGGTAGACTGAGGATAAAAGGCAGGTAGTATAATATCTTGTGACAGAAATAACTCAGAAACACCTTAGGGAGAAAGGAGATCTCAGGACGAAGGACTACTTTGTCACAGTGAAATACCAGGAAGGGTTCATCCCAATATAATGCAACCAGTTCCCCCGATCACCAAGCTGAAGTTACTGCAATTAGAAAAATAATCTTGAGAGTCAGAAGATACTCATCCACAGTTGCCAAGGGTTCAGAGGGATGCCATACCAACTGTGACAAGACCAAGGACAACAACCACAGAGGTAAAGGACTGTTGAGTAGAGATGAATCAATTCTCTCAAAAATTATTTAACCGCTGGGTCTGAGAAAAAAAGTGCATTCAGACCTGTCAAGAAGCTGGCAAACAATCACCCACTGCTAGAGATACCTTCAGTGATGAAAAAGATAATCCTTGGTCCTCCAGAGATGGAAGAAAGCGAAGAATCGTTGAGGTCCTTGCAGGTAAAGAGGGCTCTGACTGGGCATTCACAAACTCACCAAATTTTCACTACTTATAAAGGTAAGATTTCTTAGTGGAGTCCTTATTCCAAGCTTGCAGAACCACTTGCAATCTAGCAGAGTCTAGTAAATTATTTTCCAGGTAGACAGGTGAAGAACACAGCTGTTGGAGTGAGACAGAAGGTCTTTCCTGTGAGGAAGTGGATGTGATGACTATGGGATATTGCCAGAAGCAGTTCAGACCATGGCTGTCTCGGTCAAAAGGGAGTGAGGAATCATCTCAGTGACCTCTTACAACCTTGGTTATCACCATGCTCAGAAAAGGAAAAGGTGGAAACAGGTGAAGGAGACAATCAATCCAATGAAAGAGAAACTCATCCCCTTGAGAACCTCTAGAAGCTCCTCCTTGGAGCAGAACCACTGACATTTTCAGTTGACTTCCACTGCAAAGTGGTCTGAGAGGTCCCTCAACAAGCCGTAAGTGTCAAATAAACCTGATGAGACACTGTGCACTTGTGTTGGGGAGATGTGCTACGGTTGAGGTTGTCTGAAAAAATATTGTCCATTCCTGTAGGATGAATGGCTAGTGAATATATTAACCTCACTGTCCACTAATCCCACAAGTGAGTGACAAGATTTAGGAGGGTAGTGGAATGAGCACCCCCTTGGTGGTTGATGTAACAGGAGATGGTTGTATTGACTGATACAACTTGTATTACTCTCCCCAACACAAGTCTCTTAAATGACCAAAGTGCTCTGAAAACTGCTAGCAATTGTAGGACATTGAAATGGAGGTCTCTCTCATGACATGTCCAATATTCTTGAGGTAGTCAAGTCTCCACAACGTGCACCCTATCCTGTCAACACCACATCCATGGTTACCATGACTGTAGGTTGGGGCTGTTTGAATGATATGCCCTCACAAAGACTGTGAAGTAGAGCCATACATTTGGTGAAGACCCTTGGAGCAGTGGGCACTTTGCAGGGGAGCACTTTGCACAGGTGAAACAGAGATATTTCCTTCCTATGGTGTGGACGAATTGCAATGTGAAAATATTCATCCTGTAGCTCTATTGAGGTGAGCCAGTCTCTTCTTCTCAGGAAGGGAAGGATGGATGCAAGTGTTACCATCTTGAACCTGCGAGGATGGATGTACCTTTTCACAGCACAAAGATCTAAGATGGGACAAAGCCTGCTGTCTCTTTTTGGGACTGTAAAATAGCAGGATAAATATCCATTCTTTCTGCAATAGGGTGGAAGTTTCTCAACAGCACCCTTGAGCAGTAAGTAAATCTAAGAGAGGTGGGTTTGAAGGGGGGAGAAGAAAATGCATCATTGGGGGGCTCCCTGAAAACTTGATGAGTTAGCCCAAGTGGTCTATAGTGACAACCAACATGTCTGTGGTGATGTCCATCAGCTGATGTAATGGTGGGATAAGTGTGGGACCCTGGTTACATTGGTGCTGGCTAGATGGAAAGTATCCTGCAAGGTGAGTAAAAAAAAAGACTTCGTGGCAGATGATGACTTTTTAGAGAACTATTGTGGTGTTATTTGACAAAACTGGCAAGTGGAAGAAGATGGTAGTGAAGCAGGACAAGATGGCTTAGATGGAGACTTAGAGCGATAAGAAGTAGAAGATGGTCTCAATGTAAGAAGAAGCTATGTTGTTGGAAATGTTGCTGGGGAAACCCTGTCTTCTTTGTGGTGGTCCTGGCCTTGGCAAGATGCTTTATAGAGTCTTCTGTGAAGGAAAGGAAAAACCCTTGGCCATCAAAGGGGAGATCTTCTTCCTCCTCTTCCTAGAGTCTTCTGTTAGATCTGCTGAGCATAAGCAAGCAGGCCATCTAAGTGCCATTGCCCCTGCCATAACTGCTGCTGCACATTCCACAGAGTGTCAGAAAGACTGGATTTGCTGAAAAGCAAACAGTTGGGCCTCTTGATGGAACTGGAGTGCAGCCACCCTCTGTTTGTGTGGCAAATGTGAGATGAATGACAACATTTCATCCCCAAAGAGTTTTTGGTAAGCTGCCATACAAATCTCCGTATTAGCAACTCTCACAGAAAGGACTGCTGCAGAATAAAATCTTCTGCTGAAGATACCAAGGCACTTGCCCTCTCTGTCAGGCAGGATGGAGTGTACCTTTTTACCACCCTTAGTCTGTGATGCCTCCACCACAATGGAATTCAGTGTAGGGTGGGGGAACAGGTGAGAACGTCTTTTTGGTGAATTTTGAACAGTTGCTAAAGATGCTTTGGTGCTCATGGTAAGGATGCAGATTGTAACCATGGTTGCTTAGTAACTTCTGAGGTTGGTAGAAAGGTAATTGTATCAGGAGAGGGTGCCTGAATATCCACAGTCTGAAAAAATGGATTAGAAACTGGAGCAGGCAGAGTAGATAGACTGGTACAAGTGGTGAACAGGGACATATTCTCTGCAGCCTATTCTGGTACTCTAAAAGATCTTTCCCAACAGTATGACTTGAGCCTGGATGCTCAGTTCTTGAGAGTCTGAGATGTAAATTGTCTGCAGATCTTGCACTGCCTAACAGAATAGACTGTTAGGCAGTCCTCTCCCAGACAGTTTAGACATTCATTATGAGTGTCAGACAAGGAAACTTTCCTGCTGCATTAGAAGCAGCATTTGAATAATGAAGTAGAGACCATTAGAGGCACCCGGGGCGGGGGGAGGGAAGGTATTGCTACAAGAGATAGACATTTTTGTTTTCCACAGAGAAGAAGAAGAAGGAATAATAGGAAAAAAACAGTGAAAGCAGGAATAGAAAGGGGAAATGCTGCTCAAAAAGAGGAGCAAAGCTAAATAGGAGGAATTTGACCAGCAGATGGAAAGAAACAGATGAGACGGTAGCTTGGCAGGCTGATTTATGTGCAGTATGGGGCGGGCAGCAGAGTTCCCGACAAGCTACTCAGCTCTGGAACATTCCGGTGGGGTCTCTGTGTAAATCTGAAAACCCATTGTGTGAGGTACAGAGACCATGAAGATGAAGATCTGTTTAAATAAAAGGAGAGCAAAGCCTAGGAGCACACCTAACCTACCACGGAAGAGTATTCGACAGCCTGGGAGCAGTCACTTAGGAGACCCCCTCATATGTCTCCACCAGATAGGTCTGTGATAGTGGAACTGAGAGAACCCTGAAAATCTAAAGAGTCTGGCAGTTTCATGTACGAAGAAACAATACTGCAGATAGTCTGCACCTAAGCTATATATAATGTATAGGTCATAACCAGCACTTTGGATTGTACCCAGAAACAAACCAGTACCTAGTGAAACTGGTTCAAAAAAGAGAGTTATGCTTTTAACTAGCATAATAGCATGCCTTAGCTGTAAATGCTCAGCACGTTCTCTGGTATATATTGATATTCTTTTCATTTCAAAAACCAATTCTACAAAACCACCGTTGACGTACATAGCTGGAAATGTTTACAGCAACAGACATTTAAGAAAATATCTTCTTCCTGTCACAGACTGTCATAATTCTTCGACTCAATCTAATAAAGTCTTGCTTTTTTAGGACTGCAACAAATAAAAGAAACACATCATATCTGAAACTTTATGGTACCATCTACTTTATGAATTTTCAGAGAAATCAAGGCACATGCTTATTCAAACATCAGAAATCTCCAAGTAGTCATATCTTTAAAACCAAATCTTTAACTGCAGGTGTAACTTCAAGTCACCTAGCATTTAAAAAAAGTTGCAAAGAAAATGAGATACTAAAGAGTTACATATTATTGAAAAAGGAATAAAGAGGGTAATGCTTCTACGTAATCCAGTTTGGGTCAAGGGACAATGTACATATAGACTAAAACATACCCTGTAAAGATTATCCTAGGAGTGGTATGACCACAGATTTAAATGTAGCTTCTGAGAGTCTAACATAGTTGTAGGAACACTTTAAAATTTTTCACATCTCGTCAACCCAGAATATGGATGAGAATGTTTTGAAATGCATTGAAATGTACTGAAATACGTATCCCACTGAAAGTAATATATATCAGACAGAAAGCCACCACACTCAGCTGTTCATTGTAGCTTGAATTTCAGTAAGTTGCAACTGCTTGTGTGGACACATCTTTCCAGACTGGAGCATGTCAGGATGCAATATTAAGGAAAGACAGACCTAATGATCCAAGCTTAGGAACAGGGGTTGGTTTGTACAGCTGCTAGTTTGTAAAGAGAGATATGTACTACTGTTAGTAGTAATTTGTTTCCCCCAGAGCTCATTGTGGTTTACAGAAAGAGAACAAATGTATCTAAAACACACATACTTAGGTAAAAATTCACAAAAAGTTATTATTAAAATACAATAAACCTGTCTATAGAATTAAACAACATTTAAAACATATACATTTTTAAAGGCAAGAAAAAGATAACATCTCACCATTTAAAGACATTTCATTATAAAAAGTTAACCCCCAGAAGTCTGTAAAAAAAAAATGTAAAAAGTCTTCATCTTCTGAGGGAAGGACAAGGAGGAAGCCAGTGCAACCTCTCTAGGAAGGAAGTTCCAGAGCCTGGGAACTGCCACCCATAAGGCCCTCCCCGTGTTCTCACCAGACATGCTTGTGAAGGTGTAAATACCGTGAGAAAGGCATTCCCCCAAAATCTCAAAGCTCAGGTAGGCTCATACAGAAAGATATGATGTTTCAGATAGCCTAGACCAGTGGTTCTCAACCTGTGGGTCCCCAGATGTTTTTGGACTTCAGCTCCCAGAAGCCCCAGCCACTATGGTCAATGCTCAGGGCTTCTGGGAGCTGAAGTTCAAAAACATCTGGGGACCCACAGGCTGAGAACCACTGGCCTAGACCCAAAAGGTAGATAGCTTTATCCATCCCTACTAGCACTGTGAATTGTGCCCCCCTCCACAAAAAAAAAAAAGACTGGAGTACTCAGTGAAACTGCTATAACAAGGAAGTTGTGCACTCCCTATAATCAGCTATAGTTAACAGTGGAAGGAATCAACAATCCGATGGGGAAGATGTTTAATTTATTATAATGTTTTGTTGGTAAAAGAACTATCACTATGTTGTATGAGCTAGTATAAAGAAGCCTGTAGCTTCCTTAGTTGCTTACTTTCACAGTCTAAGTGGACTAATTCATACGTTTATACAACAAAATTGAAAGAGAGCCTAAACATTTTGCTGTTCTTAATGCCTGCATAAATAACAAATGGTTTTGTCTCCCCAAACACATTAATTTAGTATGTGTGTAATCAAGGTCAATGCTACAATGATGAAAGAGGAGATAATCATTTTATATAACAATACAGCTTAAAATTAATTTTTTACATTGCGAAGATCATATTTCAGTTGGGATGCTGTATGAGCACAGTAACAGTGCTTACATATCAAGAATAGAGCTTCTAAGTTCAAACATGGACTCCTCCATGTAGTGCTTACCAATGTCATAGGCCAGGAAATCAGCAGAAAAACATTTTGCCCCATTACTCAATGAAGTATCATTATGTGTGTTTCCACCAAAAATTAGCATGGCTCCACTGATCAAGACTGCCGAATGGAGATATCTTGCAAAACCGCTCTCTTTTAAAATTGTCCTATAGAAGAGAAAATTAGAATATATAGAGAAACACACCAGGGATGCCCTTTATCCCCACTTCTATTTTTATTGGTAATAGAGGTATTGATTATGAATATTAAAAATGCTAAAAAAATTAAAGGAATTATGATAAAGGAAAATGAATATAAAATACGGGCATTTGCCGATGATTTGGTCATTACTTTAGAAAATGGTTGTGAAAGTTTAACAGTTTTGAAGGATATCTTTAGAGAGTTTGGGAAATACTCAGGTTTGAAAATTAATAATGAGAAGACACATGTTTTGACAAAAAATATGGAAGAAAAGGAAAGAAATCAAATACTACAGGTAACGGGTTATACAATTGCTAAAAAAGTAAAATATCTTGGTATCACGATTACAAATAAGATTTCTGATCTTTTTAAAAACAATTATGAAAAAATTTGGAAAACCATTTTGAAAGATTTAAAGAACTGGAGTAATTTAAAACTATTATGGCTAGGGAAAATAGCCGCGGTTAAAATGTCAATACTTCCAAAAATTCTCTACCTCTTTCAAACAATCCCTATTATCCAATGTGATAAGGTGATTAATGACTGGCAAAAATAAATTGGTAAATTTATATGGGGTGGAAGGAAGCCAAGAGTTAAAATGAAAATATTAGAAGATGCTAAAGAAAGAGGGGGTTAGCCTTACCAAATGTGGTGTTGTACTATCATGCATACTATCTGAATTGGGTGCAAGAATGGATCAAATTAGAGAATACTAAATTATTAAATCTAGAAGGAGATGGACTTTGGATGGGATGGCATTATTACCTGTGGTATAATAGAGGAAAAAACAGCAAAGAATTTAATTGTCATTATTTAAGAAAAGCACTGCTAAAAATATGCAGAAAATATGCTATAAGAGCTTGTGTGAAAACCCCAAAGTCGGTTTCTCCTCATGAGGCTTTTTATAAGAAAGAAAATACATTGTTTGGTAGGTGGATAAAATATGAGGATATGGTGGAAGGGCAGAAAGAACAAATTAGAATCAAATCTCAACAAGAGATAAATGAATCTGGCATTAAATGCCACTGGCTTTTATACAGACAAATTAGGGAAAAATTAAGAAGTGATATCAGACTTAATGGATTTCAAATAAAGGATGAAGAACTAACAGCAGTATTGTATCAAGAAAAATCAAAAGCCATCTCCTCTATCTATAGAGTGTTACTACGATGGTCCACAGAAGAAGAAACAATTAAAACGTCTATGATAAAATGGGCTCAAAATTTTAATCATCAAATTCCGATGATATAGTGGGGAAAAATATGGCAAAAAAGAATAAAATAGACCGCCTGTCAAGATATAAAAGAAAATTTATATAAAATGTATTTAAGATGGTATTTAACACTGGAAAGGTTGGCAAAAATATCTAATAAATGTTGGAAATGTGGTATAGAAATAGGAACCTTTTATCATTCATGGTGATAAAAGAGTATTGGAAGCATATTCGTATACGAATAGAAAAAATGTTGGATATAAGATTTGAAATGACACCAGAATTATATTTGTTATCAATAATAGATGAGGAATTAGATAAGAAAGCTGGGAAACAATTGCTTTACATGGCAACGGCTGCAAGAATGGTTGTAGCGCAAAAACGGAAATTGGGTAAAATGCCATTAATAGAAGAATGGGAATTAAAACTATATGATATGATTCAGATGGATAGATTAACACATATGATAAGAGGACAGAGCAAGGATAAATTTATAAAACAATGGGATAATGTAATAAAGTATTATAAGGATTCATGGAAAGTTGCAAAGATGGTAAATATTGATGTCTGAAATATTCTAGAACAGAAGATATGATAGAAGATTAAGGAATATAAAGACCAAAAAGGAAATGAATATGGAAAATGTGTTCTTATGTCAGAGCAGGAAGTAAAATTTAAATCGTTATAATAGATAATTAGATAAAAGAAGCAAATGTCTTTACTGTATGTACTTTGTAACTTGTTTAGATGTGTAATTTGTAAATATGTATTGTTTGTCTACTTGTGTACTTGTGAAACTGTACTTGTTTTGCATGTTTTTATGTTTTTCTTTATCAATAATTTTTTTTTAAAAAAAATTGTCCTGTAGAAGAAAACAAATTGAATATTGCTATGAGGGCATGTAACAGAAATGGCAACAATTAATGACATCTTATTAGAACACCTAGCTAGCAAATGCATTTTTAAAAATACTCCTACAAACCAGTTACATTATAGGAGTTTTGTCTTTCTTAAAGCAGCCCATTCACCCAATCGTTTTCAAATTCTCCATTTATTCCCTTGGTTGCTAATGTTGTTTGTTTTTAATATGGAAACCCAGTTGGCCTGTCTGCTGGTAAATTTATTGTTTTCTCACTTTTCCTCTTACTTCCAATGACCAAAAATGTTGCTCTGCTTTTTAATGGAAGTTTTCAAATCTCTGATAACATATCATATAAGTTTGGGGGGTGATCCTGAAACTTTAGACTTTTAACAGTGAGGTTTATGACAAGATTCTCAGAGGATTAACATCCAACTGGGTTCTACTTTAACCAGTAGCAAGACCCTGAATAGTCACTTGAAATGTCACTAGAGCTCCAAGGTGTCTTAGAAATTGCTGGCCCTATTTGGGAAGGGGAAAAAAAGTTCCTAGGTCATGGCATTAAAATACCAAATATTACAATATCAACTGACTAATAATTAAAGTAGATTTAGAAATATATAAATGAATCCATGAATTATCTTCAGGTTTTTTAAAAACACAAAATATTCTTACCATGTCCTTGTGTTAACTTCATATCTGTAAAGATCATCAACCAATCCATATTTATTACCCGGCAATGCTTTGTATCCCCCATGAACATAAATGGATTTTGTTGTACCATCATAGACACTGCTATGGCCGTATCCACCTTGCACAATCGCTCCTTTTGTTTCTGGCACAAGCCAAGAATTTGACCCTTTTCCAAAAAAAGAAAAAGAAAAAGGGAAAAGCAAAATGAAAGAAGTCAAATGTATTTTCTTCTTTTTTTTAATCAAAGTAAGAGACTTTTTAAAGACATTTTTAAAAAATTCTTTTAAAAATTGTTAAAACCTCACAATCTAGCCTACACAACAACAAAGGAATGTTTGGTTCTCCAGATGTTGCTGAACTTCAACTCCCATCAGCCTTAACCAACATAGCCAATTGTATGGTTGGATTACCGTAATTTATATGTGGCTGGAGAATACTCAGAAACTTCAGTTGTAAAGAGCTGGAATCAGATTGTTAACTGCAGCTAACAAGCAACTCCCTTGTTGCAACTACTCCACTGGTTGCTAGTCTATTTCCAGGCACAATTCAAAGTACAGGTTATGACTTAAAGAGCTTATACTGTTCAGGCCCAGGTTATCTGAAGAACTGCATTCTTCCTATATCAGCCTGACTGTGTCTTGAAATCATCTGGGCAGGCCCTTATCTTTATCACACTGCCTTCAATGGTACATCTGGTGGTAATACAAGAAAAGATCTTCTCAGAGGTTGCTCTCCACATCTGGAATACCCTTCCTAGATAGGCTTGAGTAGTGTAGTCTTTGCTATCCTTCTTTAAACTGATTAAGAAATTTTTGTTTCAGCAGGCCTTTGAGAACTCACTACTTGTGGGGAAAGGGCCTTTAATAATGTACTGCATTGTCTATATGTGCCAGTTTTTTAAATGAGCATACTTTTAAATTGCACTGAAATTGATGGTTAGTTATTTATATTTGAATTTTTGGATAATGTGAACTTTCAGCTGTATCGAACAGCCAGCACCATATATTGGTTTGAGCTCTGAATGATGACTCAAGAGACCAGGGTCCAAATGTCTGCTCAGCCAAGGGAACCCACGTCTCAGCCTCAGAGGGAGGCAAAGGCTAAAAACAAACAAACTAAAACCCTCTGAACAAATCTTGCCAAGACAACCCCCTTATAGGGTCACCTTAGGGTCAACATAAGTCAGAAACAACTTGAAGGCACACAACATTTTTAACTTTTGTAAGACACTTTGAGTCTCAAGGCTGGGGAAAAGGCAGATTTATTTTTTTTTAATGGTCTAATGGGAGCTGTACTCCAACAACATCTGGGGTACTACATTTTCTCAATTCTTTGTCAATGCAAACTAGATTGTCTTAATTGTATTGTACATTTTGCTGGTAACATGCAAATTTATATTAATGTATCCCTGAAACATTAGAAGGCTAAATCCAGTGTCAAGCCTTTTAAGAGTAACCATACTGAAATAAATCGGGATTACAACATACAATTAAGCACTACTGATTTCAACAGTTCTGCTTAAGGTAGAAATGGATTTAGTCATAAGTTTATCTAGCAATTGAAGTGACAGATACTCTCTTCAATAAACATCTTTACCAGATGAAGAGTGTGCAAATTTGTACAAAATGTAATGATATAGTACTATTATTTGGGTGGAAGAAAGTAGCTAGCATGCAGAGAATCTTATCTTTAGGTAACAATTTACTGGAATGTGTATTCCACAGAAATATAACAGTGCATTTTAACAAGATATACACATCTATATCTATACACACACATATATATACACACACATACATATACACATATATAAAAACACACACACAATATACAAATAATACAAACAATAGAAAAAATTATCTGATAAGAAAAACACTATAGTAACCTATCAATAATGAAATTATAATTATTCTATTAACAATATAAAATATAATATATAAATGTTAATATCAATTAATACGCTTACACAAAATTCATAAGCATTAAATGGATATACGTATTCTACAAATACATACATCCCAGTAATTCACAAGTAGACAAATCATGAAACATAGTTTAGTGAAAAACAGATAACTATGTTTTTGTAATCATTTTGTTCAGTCTCGTGATGCCACCAAAGTTTATAATCAACAGATTTGGAATAATTTGTCCAGCTCATAATGCTTCATTTTATTGAACTGAGCAGCATTTCTTTTAGAAGTTCTTTTCTAGATCAGAAACTAACATTTAATTATTTATTTGGCCTATATTCAGAAGAGCAAGAGTATTTAAGACTAGCTCTTTTCTAGATCCCTGTGAAACAGTTGCTTAAATAAGCCGTTATGAACATTTCACTGACTATACTATGAATTATCTAACCAGCCAATTCAAGTAAGCAACATTTTATTTTGGTAAATATCTATCAATTTTCTTGATTTTTTTTTCTTCCAGACTTTCTTGAAATATCTTGCTGCAACTGTCTCCTGATTTACATCACCCTTATGTTTACAGTTCATTCTTTGAAGAAACATCAAATGAAATTCCGTATGTCTCCCTATCATGGTTGGTAATGGAAATCACAATTATCCGGAAGAAATACAGTAAGAGACATGTAGATGTGACAGCAGTACAAGTTGGAAGATAACTCTTGGGAAACTGAGATGTTTTCTGAATGCTTACTACAAAACTTATAATTACTGAACCAAGTCTGAATCAAGCCAATGGGCTTAGATCCCTATAAGGCTGACACAACAAGAAAAGCACATATGTGATTTAGTGCAGGAATGACTATGCTCTGGAAGGTCATATTCTTCCTTTTTGGTCCTCTGGATCTCTAAAGGGTTGAAGTGACACTTCTTGGTAACTGGAAGTGATGAAATACCATTTCTGTTTGTTTCTTCGACTTTCTTGGAGAAGTTGCTTATTTCAGAGTGACAAGCTCTCAGATACAACATGTAACAGTGGTTTTTCCATTACAAGAAGATTTTTCCATCACTTTTTAGCCAAGAAGTAACTTTTTGGTTGACAATTTTTGAAAAAGTGCAAGAGTCTTTTGATAGAAATAAACAGGTTCCATGAGTCTAATCCCTAACTTAGATGTATAGCACTGCATACATATAATGAAGCATCAAGAATTTTTTGTTTTGCATAAGAAGATTTTGGGTCAGTTACTGGGGGACTTGTCTTCAGCAGTAGCTCAAGGTTGCTTCCAAATCCTCATGCACTTAATATGCATATCAAACTGATGGGTGAAGTTATTAGATTTTGGAGTGGTGTTCTACCTCTATACCAATGGCATTCAGCTCAACTTTAACTTGTCTTCAGAGTCCACTTGGGATATGCAGAGATTCCTTGTCTTTCTCCAGTGATCATTCCAAGTCTTCACTATTTTCTGCTAGTAGCATGGTGTCATCTTCATTACATTGTTATGTCCACATACCCTTTTTCCAAATCTATTCCTGGTTTTCATACAATATGTTCAGCATACAAGTTAAACAGATAGGATGATAAAATGCAACCTAGCCTGGCCTCCCTTGCTAATGGGAAACTGTTCCATTTCTCCATATTCTGTCCTGACAATAGCCTCTTTTACTACATACAGGTTCTACAAGAGGAAAATCAAATGTTGTGGCACACCCATTTTTTTAAAGAGTGATCCATAGTTTTTCATCATCTACACAACCAAACACTTTGCTATAATCTATAATCTATATGATTTTCTTCTGAAATTCTGAAATCCATCACCATCCAACTTAGGAGTCTCATCTTCTGGCACTATCTCTTGTTTCATTTTGGTTTGTATCATCATAGGGTTTTCTGGTTAAAGACATTCAAAAGTAGTTTATCATGCCTCCTTCTGCACAGTATGCACAAGTGTTAGCTATGATACCACTGCTGTTGTCTCTGAGAGTTCTTCCACCAGTGTTACAACTCACTACTACTGCTACCCAATAGCTTGTTGGCACATTTAGTCCGGTTCCTCACCAAAAGCCTGTCTGATATGGAAGATCCTACTACCAGCACCGCTGTCATCAGAACTCCTTCCTCACAGGAACACACAGTTCCACCACCGTGGAAAAAAAGAGTCACAGTGGAAGAACAGTCAACTAGCTTGAGGTTTTTGGCTTTATGCCGTTCAAATGCACACTCTTGTCCAAACTCAGTACAAGTACAGTGAAATACAAAGAACCAAACAAGAAAGAAATTAACTTAGTGTGGCTATTAGAATGAAGTAAAAGACAGGGAAACAATTCCTTTTGCCAAGGGCTTCAATATGACAGTGTGCTAAAAATTTTATTCGGGAAAAGTAAACACTACCACATGTTAACTAATGATAATTTTATGCAGTTCATATGATAGCCAAAAATTATTTTTGGAGAAAAGTAATATCTACAATATTGGTAATTACACACTGTTCTATGTCATGTGACCTTTTGACAGTTTTGCTCACTACATAAACACAACTAAATTAGCATTTGTCACATTTTTAAACTGGATAAATATTATGCATTTTTTATTTTATACCCAGTTTAATATGGTGTTTAGTTCTTAAAATATTTTTTAAAAAAGAAGCTGTACTGTTTGATAAAGATTTTGACAGTTTTCCAGAAGTTATAGAAAACTGCAGCACTTTGTAAGCACTTAATTAAAGCATTATTAAGATAATTAGGCCTGTCAAGTATTAACTGCAAAAGAAAAGGTCATAGAGTGCCTGCCCTATCCCTAATCACCCTTTTCGAATAATGTCAAATAGTGTCAGGTATTGCATAACCAGTATTTCCGCTGGCATTTCCAGAAGATTGATCTTGCCTAAAGGTGGAGGGGGGAGTGTTTGCATTCATTAAGGAAACTCAAAACCAACATTGGCTCATTTTCAGTTTAATATGAAAAGAAAATTGAGTTTGACAGTTATAAATTTTTGACAAATAATGTAGCTGCTTCACACAAAAAAGTTGGCCAAGTTTACAGTGCTAAATGTGCCCCTAATCTGAGGGGCACTTCTCCAGTGAAGAAATTTAGAACTCAGCACTGAATCCAGGGACAAAAGAGCAGAAATAGCTTGATACACTCAAAACAAGTGTCAAAGGAAGCTGCAGTATTGGTCAGTGTTCTTTAAATTTAATTTCGATTGCATATGGAGATTATCTTTACCATTATTGTAGAACATGCTTTCACATGCTTTGAGAAAAGAAAATCCTCTCAGTCACCTTAATTTTTTTTAACTGTGCATAGTCACTGCATGCAATCTGAAAAATATGCATCTCAAGTTCATATTTAAACATTTTTCAGTCAGAGCTGATTCACAGAACCATTTGTACCTGACAGCACCATTTTAACCCATTTTCAGCATTACTTTATATGACAAGTTTGGTCAATATTGTTGCTTGACATGTCTTGATACTAACTTGTCCTCTGACAGATCAAGGAAACTGTCCTTCACCTCAGCTCCACTCTCTCTGCCCCAGCAAATATGTAACCATCTGTATCACACTATCAAGCTAAAATTTCAGCCTAGGAAACAACACAGGAGAAGGAGTTCCATGAAAGAAGAATTACCTCAAAGAAATATATAAAAGACTAAATTCTTTTCTTAACACTTATTGAGGGTTTCTTCTCTCCTATTTTTCTTCTGGATTCACCCTCACTGGGTACCTTCACCGTGGAAGGTACCCCGCCAGAGGCATCCACACTATATCTTATGGAATTTCCTCATGGGATACAAATCCAATAAAGGCATTTAAGTAGCTGTATATATTAGTCCTCCATATTTACAAAGATAGAGCAAACAATAAAAAAAAAAAAAGTAATTAACTATTGCCATTACAGTTTCATTACAAATTCGTTATATATTCCCTTTTCTTGGGGAGGGGGTTGGGAACTTCCCTGTGCTATCTGAACTCTTACTTTAGCCTTCAGACTTGGACAACACAGTGCAAATCTGGTCAATGTTAGCAGGGAGGAGAGCTGAAGTTTTCATTTACAGGTTAGATAAACTAAATATTGTGGCGTTACTTGAACTCCAAAAAAGCTATTATTAATCTTAACTACTGTTTGTTGAAATCCATGATCTATGGTTTCAAGACGGTTTGTTTCAAACAAACCAGCTTGTTAGGTTCAGACTGTCACAGTATATTGTAATTTATTTTTAGTGTCCAAATGACTAAACTTTCTGTGCTCTTTTCAAATGAAAGAACACATGATCCTACCAAATATAAGATTCCCAAACCTATATTAAACAGGACAATCCCCTGGCTAAGGTCAATGGGAGTTCTAGTTTGATGGTGGGGATCCAAAAGGAGGTTTCCTTAAAAACATCCTTTCCCACATTCATGCTAATAGTACCCAATTCTACAACCAGAAGTGTGTTTTTTGCCTCACACCTGGGCTTTTGTACAGTTTCAGGCCATGAGTGGCAGGGAAAATAAAAAACTGTGGAGTGAGGTAAGGAGAGAGGGAATTTCGAAGGGAGAATTGACATAGGGATAGGACCCTCTCCTATCGTTGCTAGTTTTGCCTTGCGAACATGGCCTGGCACAGCATTAGTATGACAAGGACAGGATTATCAATCCTGCACTGAATTTAAGAACAAACTATGCCCTCTGAGGCAACCTGAATCTGTACCAGGTAAGTGAATTAAATGTGTGCAGCCTTTTTGTTCCTGAACCTAATATGTGAAATCAGACTACAATTTGCAAAAGATTAAAATATCATACTGATGCACAAGTACAAATTTATTTACTCATTTAAATTAAGCATTAATGTTCGTCTCTAAATCAAAACATATACATTATCAAGGAGAATTACAAACACAAACAAATATCATTTCATGAAAAAGTAGTAAAGCTGCTTTTTTAAAATAAAATTAATGGATTAAAAAGCAGCGAAATAACTGAGACAATTTAGAAAAATGTAATTCACCAGCACAGTTTGCAAAAATATAAAACATAGCACTGACAACATTCTGACTTCTAGAAAAGTGATCTTCAATTTCTCCAGACCTCAGGCTCAACCTGAACCCCATATCTTTCAACACAAAATCTGCATTTAAGATTGTATGTACTGGAGGACAAGAAAGATTACAACAATAAACTGTCTGTATTAAGATATATTGCTTCTGCATGTGTTCAAATCTTACATGCTACTAATCCAGATAATCCTTAATCAAGCTACACTCTGGTTATGCCACAATTTCAAAGGGAGAATTCACAGTTATAGAACTATAGCACTGGGCAGAATAATAAGGTTCGTCAAGTCCAACTCCCTGTAATACATGAATCAATTAAATGTTCCTAAATCAGCCTGAGCACTTCAGCACATCTAAGCACACATTTGCAGAAAATTATTAAGGGATCAAATATGAAGGAATTCTGGAATTCTGGAAAACTATCAATCCATTTTACAGATAGGAAACACTAGCAAAAAAAAGTTCCACAATTTCTGATCTCCAAAGTATAGAAGAAAGCATAACTTTACTCAATTATATTAATTATTTTTCCTCCATCAACATTTTCAGTGCTCATGATGAATTACAGAAAAGACAAAAAACTATGTAGGACTGAAAGTGTTTCCATGTAGCGTTATAAGACAGTGTGTTATAAGACAAGCCTGAAAAAAAAGAACAGATCCTAAAGAACTGGGCAGCTCTTGGGCAAGAATATTCTAAGCACCTGTAGAATTAACTTCATGAAGGGAATAAATCTAGAGTAAGGCACTTCTGAGAGATGGTATAGATTATAATCTGTAGAAAATTGTACAGATTATTACACTTTAAATTAATGTTCTTGGAATATCTTTTAAAAGAATAAATCTGAAGATTCTTTGGTTCAGAGTCCATGTAAACAAGCTGCATCTTGTACATGCATATTAAAAGCACTCATTTCTACTTCATGGTGGTCATTGCATTTTCTATCTAATGTACTTACTGTAACAAACCATTGTTGCTGACACCATTCCCTTACCCCTTCATCACTATTAGTGACACTTTTCCCATATAAATTACTTGTTCTTTCACAAAGCAAGGTTTTAAAAGCTAATGTTACGACTTGCAAGCCACCTTGCGTAAAAAGGTATGATGGAAAAAAAGTATGATGATGATGATGAATAACAACAACAACAACAACAACAGTTGTTTCTCTTTCAAACCAAGTAAACAATGAATAGAAGTTCATCATCTTTTGGTTAGATGTGAAAACTTAGAACTATGTTTATGTTCCTGAGGCACTATCACCACTCCAGGGTCTCATACTAGAGCAAAAGAGCTTCCTTTTGCCCTTTTGCTCTTGCAAAAATTATGGCTTTGTTGAGGAATCTATAAATCTCAGCAGAGGAATTCTGTGGATCCTTTTACCACCTCTGACCGTAAAGCTTTTTTGGACTAGTCCACAGGGAAATTTATTTTGCTATAGGTTAGCAATACCTCATAAACTCTCTAAGAACCTCAATGTGAGTCTCAAGGAGAATATAATATTATTGCTTTGCTTTAGTTAGAGCAAGGCAGTGGTTTTGTAGCTTAGAAAATTTCTGAATAAAGTCTCTACTGGAATGACTTGTTTGGATTAGCTGCAGACTAGCGTCTGCTCTCAGAGCCAAGTGAAGCTCCTTTGGTTGCATTTTTTTTTTAACTAACTAAGAGCATTTTTGGCTCTAAGCAGAGCCTGCTCTCCTTTTTTTTTCTTTGAGAGAAAGAGTAATGTGTGCTTCCTATGCCCTCCCATAGAGATTTTGCCAAAATGCTCTAGGGGAAAATATGTAGGGGAAATGTAATGATATCTAGGTTTAGAAAGATCTTTTTGGCACCACTCTTCGTCTCAGCCACTTCTCCCTGAAGGCCTTTTACACTGCAGTAGACAGTACAAGTCAAGGTGATAATTCTGTTACAATCATACACCTTTTAGAAAACACTGTTGAACTACAAAATAGGTATTTCTAATATATCGGTGTAAGAACTGAGGAAACTCTCCAGTTCATACAACATTATGATCAATTTTGATAAGTTCATGGTGATTTGTTAGCTTGGAATCTTCAATTGTTAATAATAAGCAGCAGAGGTCGTCTTCAAAGTACAAACGGTGCTCAATAACAGTCCAGGAAAAGTCTCAAGCTGATGAACAAGCAGTGCAAAAGCAAATCCAAATTTTGAGCCAAGATAATCCAATTCAGATCACAAAATAACCAAAGACAGAAAGGATCTTTTAAAATTCCTGCATGAAAGGCCAGGGTAGAAATACGGACTGTATGCCATCTTTATGACTATACTAGAACAAAATGTTGTGTAACTACTTAATATGCTAGAAAAATTCCTGTCATAATGCTGGGGAGCACAGAACTTAGAATATCACATTTCAAAAACAGTCAGTTACTGTCATATTTCCAGGGAGTAGTTAGCTACTGTCACAAGTGCAGTTTTAAAGATTTACACTTAATTGTATGTTTGTTTGTTTGTATGTTTATTATGATTTAATCAAATAATTTATGTCCTGACTTTTTTCCATTATGGGACCCAAGACAGCTTTCACAAAAGTAATGATTTTTCATTATTGTTTTGAAAAAAAAATCAGAATGCTACAACCTGTTGGACACCTAGTGCGTCTACCTTGCTGATACCCCACCGATATTTCAACACTGACAAATGACCACAAGGCACAGAACTTGAACCATGTGGAATTCCTTTCCTGCCAGGATACATACCTCTAAGTATAAAAGTACTGAAACGTTATCACTACCCCACAGTGGGAGTAAAACTACCGTTGGTGAAGCTAAAATTGTACTGTAACCCAAATGTTCCAGAAAACATTTCCAGAAAAAAAAGGAGTTGATTACATATTTATTATTTCAAAATGTAATTATTTAATTACATTTTAATTCCCATATTTAATTAATTAATTCCAAGCTTGGGGTCGCTTGTTCACTGAATCTCTGCTTTCAGGATCTAAGAATTTGCACCAATAGGTGCTAGGGAATCCTGAAAGAAGGGGGAGCAGGTTTTACCCCCACTACAAGGAGTATATCTGTACATGCTGCGCTCTGTCTTCTGTGTGGAAACAAATTGCAAACATTCATTGTTGTGGAAGAAGCAGTGAGATATATGTGGTGACACCAGCGTGAAAGGGGGCATGATTTCTCCTGTCAGCTATTTCCCAGATTGAGTTTCTGGGTCATGATAGAACACAAGAGAGGAACATGCTTTGTTTTCTTTCTGAATAAGATCAAACTTTTATAATAACAACATCTATTATTATTCAGACTGTCTTTCTCTGTTCCAGAATTCGAAAACCCAGACTGTATTCAGTTAGAGTCACCATCTGGAATTTTATGGCTTAAACATGATCCTACAGCTGTAGGTCTGCAAATAAATGCTGCCTGGGAATTCAGGGAAGTTTATTACAAAATGTATTCAGCTTTAGTGGAGAGAAGGTGTGGAGTTGAAATGAAACATAAGGATTATCAGCTTCAGAAAATGAACTACATAGAAGCAACAAAATCCTGAAATCTAAAGCGTTGTTGTTGTTGTTGTTGTTTAAAAAAGCCATGCTTACATAAATATCCAACGGTGCTTGTAATAAAAGAATTCCTAACTACAACTCTTGTAATAGCAAAATGTAGTCTCCAATATAAATTTCTTATTAATATTTGATGTGGACAGTCTATTATCATTGTATAGAAACAAACCCAGTTGGATTAACTGTGAATCTTAACATCTGCTAACTGTGCAAAATTTATTTTGCCACCACTCACAGCTTAAAGTTATGAAGTGAAGTTTATGAAAATGTGCTTTGGAACAGAATCTGTTTCACAAATCCTCTACTTAATATATTTTTAACATTTTGGGAGAAGCTATAAAAGGAAAACCAGTCCTGCACTTCAACAGGAACCCAATAATAAACTATTCAATGAACAATGAAATTTTCATTTTAGTTGTTAAATGAAGCAGAAGACCTCTCTTTAATCCAGCCAACCATGTATTTTAAATATAGTGTTGCTTAGAGTTCTTCCAAGTACTTAATACTTAGAAATATAATTCATAATAATTCATATATTTCTTACTACATTCATAGTTAATGAACAAAGCAGTTCTACTGCAAGTTATTATAACATTTCTCTCTTTCCTTTTATTTTTTTTTTTCATTTACATTATAGTTGGGAAAGTGTAAGTCACATGCAAAGGTCTTGGGGACACTCGAGCCCTTTTGGGAGGGAAACAGATTTCATTTTCACCAGAACAGTCCCCACAGACCCTAGGGGGGAGTGACAGTAGCTTTGTCAAGTTTTTGGATCCCTCTAAACTATTTTAGGTCAAAAGAAGCTTTTTTAAAACAGGAAGTAAACCATAATGGAACCAGGTTTACTTCTTGGTTGAAAATAATGCCACAATGTAGGTTCTAAGCAGCCCAGAAGGGGGAACCCAAGACATGATAAAATGCCCCTAGGGCGTGGGACAGCTCTTACTAAAAATTTACTCATACCCCTCATTAGATTCCATGTAATGTTATTTTCTCAGCATAAATAGCAACTGCATAGCTTATGGTTGTTACAGATGATGTATTCACTGTTCACTATAAACTCTAATCATACTTTTTGCAGCAACTGATAAAAAAGTTACACAGAGGAAGGGAAAACTTAGGCTCAGAAACAAACAACTGCTAAGGTTTTAGTCCATTATATTGCTTTAAAAACATTCTTTAACAGGAGTTACAAGTGCAAGCTCATTGGCCACAAACTTGACACTGCTTACTTAAAAAATGAATCACTAAATTAATCTTTAAGGAACATATTGTACACACCATTTAAAGATTATTACATAATCCTGAATATGTCTTTTAAAAAAGAAGCAGATGAATAACAAAACATTAGTGAAGTACAGTTCTTTGCACTGCTATTATTTACCAAGTGTGATTTCATTAGTTAATAGCTTTATATTGTTTATGTTCCAGCTACAAAACAATGTGTTATAATATGCTATTGAAATCTTTGTAGAAAGAAACATTGAGCTGTTAAGGATGATTTTCTTCACAGTCATAAGTGAACAAGGTGATATTGGAGTGCATCCTGCTGGACTCTAGTGAAACTGCAGAGTTAAAAATTACAGTGCCTTTAATTTTTTTTATAGCACTGTAGATGGCAACTTCAAACACTGAATGGCAATGGCATTAAAATTCAGCATGATAAACGTACACCTATTTTCCAAGGGAAAATGGAGAGAAACCAAGTCCTGCCTTGTCATCAAGCCTGCCATTTTTCACTATGGATTGGGTAACTTCAATATCAGCACCTGACTCTTTAATCAACAGCCACCGATGTTTAGGTGATGTGACATTTTTAGGTGTAGGGCAAGTATTTTAATTTGCCCTGTGTGCACGACACACACTTTGGAGTTATTAATGACATTTATGGAAACAGCCTTTAGGGTAGATGACCTTGCTTAGGAAACTATTTTCCATGGGCAAAGAGCAAGGGTGTGTTAGTGTGTGAGTTTCCTTTTTCAATAACCCTGGATGTACAACTCCCTCTCATTTCCTCTCTGAATTTCTTTGTGATCTGTTAAGTAACCATATGAAAATCTCCATAAGTTTCATTAAATTACATTCTCTTCACATAATTTTAAATATTAAAACTGCATTAAAATCCCAGGAGGCTAAATGTGCCCTTGATAAAGAGACAGCTTGTAACATTTCTCTAGAGAACATAGGCTCCTTCTCCCTATGTTCCACAAGCAAAAATTAAGGAAAGCAAGCTCATTCATGGTTCAAAAGAAACATCCATTGCGAATTATGACAGTGACTCCCTGAATTCAGACATGAAAAGACTGAAAGAGAAGTGGTTAGGTTAACAAAAGGGATTCATGTTATTTACTTAACTCCTGTCTCTCAGTTCCCCTTTCTTGCATAGATTTAGATGTTTAGAAAGTAAACTTACTGATGTAGTACTCTTGTACGGTGCTGGTGTAACCATATATTACAGAGTAACCAAAAATTACAACCATGACAACATCCCTGCTATCCAGCTCCACTATGTGTGCAGAGTGACCCTCAACCGCATATTGCTGGCCATGAACAAGTACTGCTGGAATTCTGGTACTCCAGGTCTGACTGGGTATGTTGAAGATCCATAATTCATCAGTGACGTTCCCAGTATTTGTTTCAATCTTGCCTCCATACATGTAAATATCATCCTGTTTCAAAGAAGAAGAAAAACGATGAAATGAGAAAAAATTTAAGTAAGTACAAAGCATGAAAGCATGATAAATTCTAGAACTGTGATATTGCTACTCTTTATTAAATGATAGTGATACTGGCCTATGGCATCTGAATCAAATTTTCAACATAAAATGAGTATAGTTCAATTTTACTCTTAAACCAGCAGCTGGTGATTTTGCCAATGCTTCTCCCTTACTTGCTCCAAGTTGAACAGAAGCTCTGCTGGCACTGGATGTTACTGTCATGCCCTGCTTCCAGAACATGGACTCTGACTCAGACTCTGAAACAGGGGGCACGCCAGAGGCTGACCTAGGGGGCATGCCAGGAGTTACTGTACAGGAAGAGGTTACAGTGCCACAAACAGAGCAGGGGCCAGTGTCAGCTCCAGCAGAGAGTCCTGCCTCTTAAGACATAGAAGAGTACTTACTTGTACCCAGCTCTGTAGAGCACAGACACCAAAGAGAGACCTGGCGTCACTCTCTCAGAATTTATAACCAGCAACAATTAATCAAGCCATACTGCACTAGGCTTCAGACCTATATACTGACCTCCTTCCCCCTCCAGCAATTGTCAAAGCTTATCTGATCTTCTACCCTGCTGAATATCCTGATAAATACTCAGACTGACTTTAGACACTCCCTTGCCTTGGAAGGCTGTTGGACTTTATTTATGACTCTGTGCTTACTGCCTGGAAGTAAGTAATGAGCTAGCAGTTATTCAGTTTATTTTCTTTGTTTTATCAGCTGTTCCTGGACTGAGATAGGACAGCTACTTCTTAAAGGTTCAGCACCAGAGAGTTGCTGATCAATTTGGAGCAGCTATGGCAGGAGCACCTGCAAAATCAAGAGTAGATTGTCTACTTCTTCAGCAATGCATCTACCTGCTGCTTCATCCTGAATAGATCCATTCTTCTTCTTCTTACAATTTTCATATCTCATATCTCATATCTTATTTTTACCTATTTTTGCTCCATTCTGCCAATAGATAAGTAGATGACAAAATAAAGCAACTCTCTAAAATAAGACAATTTTTGAGAACAGAGCTTTTTCTAGGCCTTTTAACAGTCACAAATATCACCGCAAGGTAGCCCTGCATTTCTCTCCATGAAAGCACTTCTGTAATTGTCCTTGTCTGCTGACTTTCTAATAAATTTATTTTATTTCTGAAACCATTCATGATATGCATACCTTTTACATTCTATTTCCTATTCTTCTATGCTTTCTTTCTTTATAAAACCCAATTCTTCAAAAGTTTCCTCTTGAACACATTTAAACTAATGTTTGGAAAGCTGATGTCTGATGTTAATTTATTTGTAAAGCAGTTCCTGAATTAACAGAAAGGGAATGTTGCACTCAGGTTTTTTCCTGACATGGCAAGCCTGCTATTCAAAATTGAGAGCTTTATTTGTAAATGAATCTTAAAGCTGATTCCCTCCAACCACTTCTGCCTTCACTGCCTGTGGGGAGAGCTGAATTACATATTTTATCATTAAGAGAATCAATTATAAATCACATCTATGATACATTCCAGTATGACAACTGGGCCTGCAACCTTACACCCACTTACTTTGGAATAAGCCTCACTGAATGTAGTAGGCTTACTGCTGAGTACACAACTGATATAACTGAAGAACTGGCCTGGACTGGCCTGGACTGTTTGTGCAAAAATCATTTATCCATTTCATTACAAAAAAATGCAAGATATGTATATTATATAAATAACATTCAGTTACCTAATGCCAGAAAGTGATTCGATGATTACTCCCAGATAAAATTCAACCACTGAAATTTATATTCGCTGTGTTGGAACAAAAAAATGCTAAATTCTAAACTCATAAATGAGGGTGAATTTTTGTTGTTGTCGTCATCATCATTACTACAATCAACAACAACAGCTGAGATCCTGCATCATCAGAGGTAAATATGATGATGCAGCTCTATGCTCATAGCTATGCTTTCCAATTTGACCCCCACCCCCAAAATTCCTCTCGAAAGCCAGGCATCTGCACTGACCAAAGAAGTTCCAAAGCATTGCAAAGCTCTGGATAATTATGCATCTGGCCCCTTCTTACCAACAAGCTGCAGAGGGAAAATCGGCTGTGAATGTGAATTGCAATATTTAGAATCTTGTAAATTTGGCTTACTACTTTCTAAATGCTGAACAGAATGCCAGCCATTATTTATACCCTGGGTCTCACAGAACTTACAAATTAAAACAAATACAACATAATTATACATACAGAAGCCTGTAGTTGTTTACAATACAAAATGTAATTATTAATTAATTAATATTAATACATTTATATATAATTAAACTATTAACAAGACTAATACCAATTTAGTAATTAGATAAATAATTTCATCAGGTAGCAAATAAATGGGAAAAATGACAATTTGGGGATTTTCTGTATTTTCTCCAGTTCTAGAGAACCAGCTAATGCCAGTTCATTTCATTCAATATAGCATACGATGGAACTTGAATGTGCTAATATTTCCTGTAATTACCTCTGCAGATTACCTAACTGATTACCATTCACACTCAGTCTTGCGCCATACATTAAACAACAATCATTCACTGAAGAACAATTGTAGCTCAGCTTTGAAAGAAGGAGAACAGATTCAGGTTTTCTAACCATTGTTCATCACTTTCAACTGTTGCAACAGCAATGCTTCTCAAACAGAAAGTTGCTCCTATCACTTGTAAGGATGTGGAGGTAAACCAATGTCCAATTTCATTATCTTCTCATGTTGAAGGAGAGCCTATCTAACACAATTCAACATGGTGCCTAAGGCTCTGGCAATTAGTGTTCGAAATTAACAATCTTTTCTTCTCACACACACATTCACTCATGCACACTATCCCCTTAGCATTTCCAGGGTAAGATTTTGGTTTCTTTCTAATAGTTGCAAAGTAATTTGAGAATTTATCAAATGTGTTTCTTTTTGTTAAAGTACTGTAACAAAGGCAAAAAGGCATATCTTAGATAACTTCCCTTTGACCACAACACAAAAACACAACAGACTGTAATAAAGAAGATATTTTAACCCTATGCTTCCTGGATTTCAAGCCAATGCTATTCCACCTTCCCTTGACTGTACTCTTCCTTTCTGTACATTGCCTCTCCTGAACTCACATTATTCTGCTTAGCCACTCCTTTTTTAACCATTCCTCCATCATTTGCTTTTCTCTCATGTCCCTGTTTTCCAGTTGTCCAACAAAATTATATTGTTTGTGAGCTATCCCAAATGCAAAGTACCTTGGGGTGAAAACCTACTCCTGCTGGGTAAAACTGCTAGAATAGCTTTTAGATAAGCATCAATACAGCCACCTGCATTTTGGAGTCCGCTTAGGGAACAGTTGTTGTAATGAACACCTGAACTTCCAACATTTATCCCTTCACCATTGGGCCCAACTTTTTACAGCTGGCCTGCCTATCACTCACTTCTTGTCAAGACCATTCAAATTATTCTGTCCTTATGTTCTACAAAGTTTTCAACAGTCCACCCTTTAACTACTTCCCCTTTCCTCTTTCAGGAACCTCCCTCATTTTTCAGCCCATTGTTTGCTCTGAGGAAAGAAGCATAATCTAGAGCATATGGTTTGTATGAAGTCCAAGGTTTAATTTGTAAGTTGTACAACTAAATTAAACTTAGATTGAAGATCAGAAGAATATTTCTGCTTCAGACATGAAATGCAACCATACAGCATTGGATTACAAAGAATAATCAGCAACTCAACTCTATACAGAAGTTTATAATGTCTGTATATTCATGGCTTCCAGTCAACCTCTCTTCTAGACCTTCTGTTTCATGGAACTTCTTTCCATTGAGTTTTGAAATCCTCAGTGAAATAGGCCCAGTGTCCAAGCCTTTGAGATGCTTTCCAACAAAATGAATATTTAGATCATTTCATAACCACAGACTGTCATGAACATTCCAAGGGAGACATCTTTTTATAAATCTTCCAAATCAGATCAGTCATTTTTAACTCACCACCACCACTACCACCACTACCACCAAATCTTTCTGTACTACATCACCACATGCCGATTATCATTATAGATTACTATATAATATCCTTTTCCCATTAAATTCTTTTCAACTATTTCCCTCTCTACATACACAAAAACCCTCCATCTAGATTACTACACAGTAATTAAGCACAAATTTAATTATTTCTTTTTATTATAGACACAATTACTGTTTGAATATCCTGTGAGGATTACAATTGAAAGCACTTCAGATCTGCGTTCCATTTTTTAAATTATCTGTAAGTGAATTAACTAAATCTGCAAAAGCATTATTAGAGTAAGAGCTTCCTAAGAAATAATCCCACCTTTGTTATCACTCACTTTCCATAAGCAATTTCCTTTGGCAAAACAGTTCAAGTTTTGCAGAACATCAGTGAAACTCAGGATCATTGTATGGAAACTCTACAGGGACATCAAATTAAAACAGGGTGACAAAATTATCAATTAGATAATTTTCTCATCCTTCCACCATGCTCAGTGAACCTAACATTGATGAATAACAGATGACTAGAAGTAATACTCCAAATCTCCAAGCACCATACAGGAAACTCTCATTGAAATAAATGTTTTTAAGTAGCAGTTGTTTTAGGATCACAGCCCCAAATGTCATTCAATGAACTGTGACTTATGAAGATCGGTTACTCTTGCATATCAATACAAAATAAACCACAGCAATTAAATTGAACTCTTCAGGCTGGAACTACAACATGAAAGTTTTCAATAGTTAATGTGTTTTAGGGGGTTTAGATGGGTTGGTGGGTGGGGAGGATGGCTTATGTTTTAATTGCTTTTAATGTATTTATATACTGTTGTACCGCCTCGACCTGTTGGGAGAGGCAGGATATAAATAAAAATTATTATTATTATTATTATTATTATTATTATTATTATTATTATTAATCATCACCTCACTTTTATCTTCCTACAGCTTTGTGATTTTTCTTTTCTCTAGAAAGTTATATTCTTTTTCTCTCTCCAAAGATTTATATACGTGTGTGCGTGTATATATATATATATATGTATATATATATGGGTGATTCAAAAGCAAACGAACATTTGTCTCAAGATCCCAGTAGGATGCATTTAACTGTGTATACACACTTATAATTAACAGCATCCTTCTGAGATTAATAAATGAATACATATACATATACAGATTCAGATTTAGATACAGGACCAAGTTGAGTTCTCAGTCTATGGAACAAAGACATCCTTTACAACCTGATCCACTGTATTTCTAGAAGGAAATACATAAACAGAGCAGATTCTTCCCCTTAAGGGAAGAGCAAAATAAAATATATTTTAGAGGCAAGCACTGTGGCTTGACTGAAACAAACACATACAAGTTATAAAATAATTTGATGTCACAAGTGAAGCAGAGTTAAAAACAGCAGTACTTTACATTTCCCTTTTTGTTTCACAAATGCGTAAAACAAAAATCCAGCAATCTTATGCATGTCTACTTGGAGGTAAGCCCTGACATATGCAAATAGGGTCTACTCTGAAATAGCTGTCCATTGGATTCCAAACATAAGACTTCATTCCTAAACATATCAGATAAACACCTCACCAAGCAAATCAGTAGGACTTATTGACAAATGAAGCATTTATTTGAATGAAGTACTTGGTATTTGCAAGAATTTTATGTCAAGATAGCTTTGACCATTTATCCATCCAAGACAACATTCCATTGATTAAAATTTCTAAAGAAAAATTGAACAAATAATAAAATTTACACAACAACAGTAAATCCACACATGTAGTTGTTCTGCACCAATGCAGAGCACCTGGAAAACTTCACAGAGAGCACATCAGAACCACACAAGTCACAGTTGAGTGCTGTGATTTTGATAGGAGCCCCACATCCTATCCACAATTAAACAGACTAAATTGTACCTTCTCAATAATAGGTCCCAAATTAATTAATGAGTTCTAGCAATGGTAAGTCTGTAACCTCTAGGAACTTGACTATTTCAAGCTGTGACTTGATGCTTTTTCCAAAGTGCAACAGAGCATAATTATAGCTTGAACTGAGCTACATTTTTTCAATGGCTCTGGCCAATCGTTATCCTTCATTTTCTTCCCATGTGAGGAAGCCGAAGTCTTTCATTTGAGTGTGGTCTCATGAACCAATGGAAATAGTAATGGTACCCAAGTAGATGCTGTAAATATGAAGTCATCAGTACTGAGTGTCACTGCAGTCAGTAACACTGGAACGGTTGAAGAATATGAAACTAAGGACAAAAATTGTTCTGCAGTAAAAAGTGGTCCAGAAAAGGTCCCAAATAAGAATGAAATCTTGAACAATTTCTCCAAACTAGAAACCTTCAAGCATTATCAGTGATTTGTGAGGGCTTGCTTAGCAAACCTTCAACAGTGTCAACATTTCTGAATGATACGGCCCTCGCCAAAACACAGAGGGCATTTAGCATGACCATCCAATTGGGAACTTTTTCCTCCACAATCAACACACTTTTTTTAAAAAAGGCCTTGAAACCATGAGGGTCTGGTTTCAGGGCAATGGGCTCAGAAGCCGACAAGTGAGGAGAAAATAAAAGTATTTGAAAGTGTAGGAAAGAACCATAGATGGAATAATGAAGTACAGTGAAGAAAAAAAAATATACATATAAAGAAAAAGACTCAGCTAAATCAGAATAGGTGGTAGTCCTAACAGACACATGATTTCCAATTTGCTTCTACAGCTGCAACAAACAAGGAGAAACTGAGGGGTCTCTCCATTATGCACAAGGGGGAGTGGGTAAGGCTGCTGCCAAAATTGCAAAGCTTAGCTCTAGGTGCTTCCAATGCATTCTGCACAGGAACAGACCAATTATATGTATGAGTCACAGAGACCACCAAAAAAAGGAAGGAAGGAAGGAAGGAAGGAAGGAAGGAAGGAAGGAAGGAAGGGAGGAAGGAAGGAAGGAAGGAAGGAAGGAAGGAAGGGGAAGGAAGGAAGAAAGAAAAAAGAAAAAGAAAAGGAAAAGGAAAAAGAAAAAGAAAAAGAAAAAGAAAAAGAAAAAGAAAAAGAAAGGTTGCATGAAACTATCCAGATGCTGATCCACATATAGACTAGACAGAGAAAGTGATGTGAACACGTCAAAAAGATCCTGAACCTAGAAAACCCAGTGCCAATACCCAATGACACATGCATGACATTCCTCTATACTTTCTTAAACAGATAGTTGATCCTGTCAGTTTTGGCAATACTAATTTCCCTGCTGAGGGGGATGACAAACTGATTCTAGATACCACCTTTTCAAAAAGACAGTCAGCACTGTCAAAATACCAGGCATCTTTTCAGGGATAGAGTTCCTATCATGCAGCAGTGTAAAAAAGTCTGTAATACAAATAGATCTATAGATCAAAGTCAATCTCTGATCTTCTTGCTAGCAACAGATATTTGTTATTGTGAATAGAATACAGGATCACATCATTTGTTTTTCAAACTATCTTCAGTCCCTAACTCCCACTACATTATACTATACTGTTTTCTTTTTTGCAGAGATAAATAGAAAGCAACTACATAGCTATGAATATTTAAAAAGGAAAACCATCTCTAGTTGCCAAGTGTTTGTAGTCCATAGATGATATCCAGTACAGTCTTCCAATATAGAACTACTTCACTCAGTTGAACTGAGGGAGCAGGAAATTCACCCTTTATCTGCATTCCCTGCACACCCTCCACATAAGATACAAATAGATGGAAGAATTTGTAGAACAAATTTTTGGGGGGTTACAAAGGGCTACATGGAGAAGAGAGTGGGATGATCCCACTGCATCAGTGAACTATTGTTCATGCAGTGTTGGCTTCTATTCCATATTGTGATGAAGTTGCTTTGGGGGTCAGCTATTTGGAATGCAACTACAACTTGATAGTGGGCTGCTATTCAACAGGAATAATACCTTAAGAGTGAAACCCATCACAATGGTGTGCATGGGAGGGCCTTATGGATGAGAAGAATTATATAAAAGGCAGAGATTCCATTTGAACAAAAGGGCCTTCAGTGAGCTCTTGGCCAGAGAGGGTGGCTGGGTTGTGTTTAAGCATCTGAGGAAAAGACATAGGCCCTTTCCACACAAGGTGAGGGAATAGCTCTGTGCTGTTACCTACCGCTTCTTCTGGGGTCCAAAGCAACGCAGATTGTCCCTGAAGCCCTTCCACAGGGCTCCTCCTTGGTCCAGGGCGAATCGGAGCAGTGCCAGGTCTGTAGATCTGCACTGCTCCGGCTTCCAAAATGGCAGCTTCTGGTTTCCAAAATGGCGCCTTCTGGTTGGTTGTGAGTCCCAACCAACCGCTGAAGCTCGCCACGTCTAAAGCCCGCCCTCCGCAGATCGCAGGCTCACATTGGTGTGAGCCTGCGAATCTGCACAAGGGAGCAGGAACGCAGTGGCGCATTCCAGGAAAATAAAGACCTGTTTTTTCCGGTCTTTCAAAAACACGCTGGAGGACCACTTGGGGTCATCTTGGAGCAGACTGAGGTGCGGATCTCCGGTAAGTAGTCTGCTCCTAGTCCGCTCCAAGGTGCAGACGACCTCCCTGCGAGGACGCACTGCCCCATTCTAATTGCCTGGTGTGGAAAGGGCCATAGAGAACTGACGTCTAAGGCTGGAAGTTATTGGCATACACAGTCAGTAGCTTGAACTATTAATGTAACAACACTGTACTTTACATAAATCTTGACAAAGTACTTTGTTTCTAATGTCAATGCAATACAGGATACAGTTGGTTTTTATAACTACTGAGTCAGCCTGAGTAATCTAAAGTCACTGGTAAGAAAGGATATGCTACCTTAAATAAACTATTTGGTTTTGAGGGAACACTTAAGACCCCAGCCCTTTGACATGAAAATGATGTGAAAAGGGTAGAGTTAGGGTTAAGTGTTAGTGTCAGAGTAGCTTATTAAGCTGGACCTGCAAAACCAATCTAGTGAGAAATACAGACCTGTCATTCATGCATTTCAGAATATTTTAGCTAGATTTCTCACTTGCTGCCACGTTTCAGGAAATACTACACGCTTCCAATCCAAAAAATAGTTGAAATTCAGTGGACCTCTGGTGTGTATGATGGATTGTTGCCTGCCCCATAAGTGCTCTGTGCTCTGGCAGTGTTTTTGTGGTGGATTGCTGGTCATAAGGTTTGACCAGCAAGAAATTCTTCCTGGATTAAAGGGAGACATAGGGATTGCCACAAGTGTCAAAAACCCTGGCTTCTGGCTACAAGATCATCATTTTTGTGGTAGCTGAGCATGAGCGGAACAAGGGGGACCACATAAGAGAGCCTGCCTAATCATGAAAAAGTCAGCCATTTCCCTCCAATGGATCTTAAAAACATATCTTCTTAATTCTCTGGAAATAACATCTTTGGCTAATAAGGGAAAGAAATTCTTCTGATTAAGGCACTGGAGTGGAAGCCTCATCAATTGCTTTCCTTCTTCAACTAAGAACTGAGTAAGTGAAAATTTATCCTATGAGTTTGTGACTTAAAAACAGAAGATTTGATGCATTAAAGCACTGAGGGGATAGTGGTTTAAAAAAGATATATGATCATGAATTTTTACTTTTACTGATTGAATTTTATTGAGTAAAAGTGCTGAATTTAATTGAGTAAGGAGGAAATCACAGTATGGGAAAGTCAAGTCCTTAATGTTCTTAAAGTAACAAGACTGATTATAACTGATTTACTGGCAAAGAAAAATGGAAGGACTTGCTCCTGGTTGTTAACCCTACAATCGCCAGATTTAGGAAAGATGGAGTTTTCCCCATAAATTTACAAAAGTTACTGGATGAGACTAGATTGATCAGACTGGAAGATTTGCCAAAATTGGAGATGAACCGGAAGATGAATCCGAACAAGCTGAAACAAGAGTTGAAGCAAGAGTGTAATGGACTTAAGAATTTGGGACACAAGGGTAAAGTGAAAATTTTGGACTGTAAAATTGAAAGTATGATTCAAGGAGGAAAGAAGATCAGGCCAATCTGGAAATGTTGCGTATGGAAAATGTACGTATGGGAAAGCAAATACAAATTGATGTCATAGAGGGTTTAGCCCATGAAATTGAGAAGAGTACTGTAAAGTGGAGTGATGATGGGATGAATGTGGAAAGCAGAGTGCTCCAAAATAACTGTCTTAAAGTATGGAATGGAAACAAGATGGATGTGGGAAGAGGGGAGGGATGGGAATTGCTGATGGGAAATATTACTGGCATGAAAAATAAGGTTTTGCTGACAATGTGGCTTCTGTGTCAGAATGTGATTCTCTGTACAAATGACGCTCTAGTTTGTATGGCAAAGAGAAAACAGACAAGAATCAAATTTAAAATGAAAAGTTTAGTGAAGTGGGTGGATTAAACTGGGTTAAGAAACCTGGTTACATGATGAGGATGTTTAGACTGGAATATGAGGACAAAGACATAGAGATATGGCTGATGACAGGCCTTAAAGAGAAACTATACTAAACAAATTCTTATAACCAATGTATTATTGATAATGGCTTATAAAATGAGTTTACTTAGTTTTTAGTAAGAGGATTTGGAATATGGGGGGAAATAGTTCCAGTAAAGCATTGTAGTATGCAATAGATTCAATGATCTAAGTAGAAGGATTATTAGCAGATGTCTTAGTAAGATTTTTTCTTCTTTTCTTATAAAGATAGAATAGTGAAATAATACCTAATGGAGGATGCAATGATCAAATGATACAGTGATTTAAAACAAGATTAAAGAAGCATAATCAGTAATATTTTAAATGATATGAAACCCTGGCAGGGGGGAAAGAAAAGAAAGAAGAATGAAAAAGAATACAACTATGTCCTGTGTGGCCTCTGAAAAATAATGAGAAATTGGGTATTGAAGGAAGATATCAGAACGCTAAATGGTGAGGCTTGAAATAATGATATACAACTACTGAAAGGAAGAAAAGAAGTAATTTTTTTCTTTCTCTTTTCTTTCTTTTTCTTTTTCTTCCTTATTTCTTTAAATTTTTCACTTTCTGTACATTTTTCTTACCTTTTATCCTTTTTCTGTTTTGTAATTCTTTTTTCTTCTTTCTAAGTTTGTAACGTTTTAATGTATCCTTATCACTTTTAAATAAAAAAAATTGTTTAAAAAATGATAGGAATAATGTCCAGTTAAATTACATACCACAAAAATGGCAGCCAATATTTTGTTTAGGTCAGTGTCTAAAATATATCTAGCCCAAATGGAATGTTCTCAGAAATACATCCAAAACGCTATCATTTGAAGAGCACCTTTTTAAACATTTTTTGGGTTCCTGTCATGTACTTGAATTTTATAGAATAGGCTACTGCCTTCATTATTATGAACACACTAACCTATTCTATAAAATTCAAGTACATGAATTTCTTGTAAAATTCTTAAAACTATTATAGGATCAACACAGTCAAACCTAAACACCTTAAAATCTCATGCTTCTATGAGACAATTAAAAATATGACTAGATGAACACAGCACTGATCCCCCACTAAAAGAAAGATAGTATCTTGATTCAATCTTCAGCTTATTTCAGTCAGGGATTAGCACTATCAGAGCAGTCAATAGGTGCCTTCAGTCATTCTCCTCTTCACAATTAAAATCCGTACAGCCCTGACTCCAAGCATAGCCTTGTTCTTCCATAACACAACTGCAGTCACATAACAACTAAACAAGTGAATGCCAACAGTGTTGGTAGATAATACATATGATAACCGGGCACACAAAGTAAAAGAGTACTACACAGATATCTTATACTGTTTAACCCCACAATACAGGCACATCTCTGTTAATAAAGTAGATGTTTTTCTGGCCATTACATTTTTAAGAGCGAATTTGGTACAAGATCCAGAAATAACAGCAGCTCTTTCTCATTTGGAGAAATGCAGGAAAATGTTGTTTTTTTAAAAAAAAAAATCAGAGAATTTGATATTGCAGGGCTGTACTATACAAGTTAAATGGGGCTTATTCTCAACGCGTATAAGAGTGCAGGTTAAGTTATAAAAAAAACTTCTTATAACTGCATGGTTGTTTTATGGCATGGCGATTTACTACATATAGAACAAAGTATGCTTTATTCAGATTCTGAAGTATAGAAACTAAAATACAATTTACAATAGAAATAAGACACTCAAAGATGTTTTGGAATGTCTTATTCCTAAGGAGGATGCTTCAGCTGAGATTAAACAAGCCAGACAAGTTATTGTGCTTAGCATTTTAAGGAATTAGGTTTGAAAGCGTGGCTACCAGAATCCCACAATACAATACAGTATTAATACAGAAATTTGCAAAATTAAATATTGACCTAAAGAAGCCAAACCTGATATAAAGCAATAGTGTGTCCATATCTTTGAAGGGGTCCTTTTGACACAGGTACCACATTCCAAATGTTGCTTTCCAAATTATAGCTAAAAAGACAAAATTACAAGTTGTTAGCTGGAAGAGTATTTCGGATTTATGCATTTGGGAAAAGATTTTTTTTTTCTGTTCATACATTGTACGCATAACGAACTCCAGCTTATTTACAGTTTCAATTAGCATCTCTATAGGAAGCAAAGTATTTACATCTTTTGCTGATCCCTTTTTGCCAGGAAAAAGCCCCAAATGTTAAAATACACACATAAGCATTTAAAAACATATGAATCTAAAAACCAATTAAACCTCATTTTATTGGACAATTTAACCTTTAGATACATACAGCAAACATTTCCAGCTGAATACCTCCGTGAGCTTGATGTCTAATTAGTATGTACGGGCCTTCCAGGGTCCAGATGGGTCAAGGATATTAGGCACATGCTGAATTTCCCCTGAACAAAGTAAGGCTCAAGGAATGGGATTCTCATGTCACCTTCTTCTTGTCACAGCTCCCTACAGCCTCCAAAATGTTATGCAGGGTTATTTTATTTATTTTCATTAGTAACACTTACAACTACTTTTTAATTTAATTAATTTACTAAAACATACTGTTTAATTTAATACTGCTTAAAATTACATCTCTCAACATACAGTTTACATACAGTATACCACAAAATCCTAACTCCCTGCAAATATAATAAACAATTTACATGACAATGGTAAACAGCAGCCATGGGCCCTTTATCTTTTTGCCTAGATGAAGTGATTATAGAGGACTGAATAGCTTGCTGTGCACAATTTGCATGGCATTGCATTAAAAAAATAGCTCAGATTTGTTATTACTTGGACACAGACTGATGCAGTTCTAGTGCATTAACATTCAGCTCCGTTTATCCTTCAACAATGGATACCTTTCAATGTGTACAGCCTAAAGTGTAGAAAGATTCTTGGAGAGTTGTGCACTGGACTCGTGCCTATCCTGGCCAGGAGAATCTATCTGATTTGGTAAAGGAAGTAGTGAATTCCTCTTTACAATTAGGAAATCTTCTGCTATCACTAATAAGAAGTTGTTGATGGACTATTGTTTAGACAGCCCTTCCACAACCTACCATATTGGATAAGTTCCCAATATTCCATAAGGTCCTGAAATATATAGTGGACTCTCACCTGCAAGGGATCATGCAGGAGATGGATCATCAAGGCCAGGCCTTGGTTATGGGATAGAAATTGCTATTCAACAAAGTATAGCAAGAATTGGATGGGGCAGTGTATTCCGTAAGTTCTGCCATACCTTTCAGCACTTTGGCCCTGGTATTCTTTTGGGCCACCTTTCTGAGATGGAACTGGAGGCACTGTTTTCACTGGCTCTATCCTTCCTGAAAGGATGAGTTAAGCATATGAAACTAAGGACACTCTGTCACTGGCTAATGTTGACTTTCAGGGGTCCATCCTGTCCCACATTTTATTCTCTATTTATATCAAACCATTGTGAGAAGTTGCCCAGAGTTTTGAAGTTCAGCGTCACCTATATGTCTGGATTGGTGTGAATAATTACTTATGTTAACAATGGATTGGATGACCATGAGTTAATTTTAATCCAAGTAAACCCCTGATCCACTGAAATGCAGATCAGGAAAAAGTCATTCACCTTGTACTGGAGTAGGTTATAGTCCCCCTGAGATGTAGGTATGCAGTTTTCATGCCCTTTTGGATTCAGTTCTGAACCTAGGAATCCCAGTTGGACAATTAATACTAGTCAGCCAACTATGCACGCTCCTAGAGACTTTTGATATTTTCACAACAATACATGCTGTAGCTGCATCCCATTTCATTTACCGTAGCATGCTCCACGTGGGGCTGCATTTAAAGATTACTTGGAAACCACAGATGGCCCAAAATGCTATGGTCAGAAATCTGACTGACAACAGCTACAGAAAACTCTCATTATAACAGCTCAGTGTCTGGTCACAATATAAAGAACTAGTTGTGGCCTGTAATCCTTTAACTGAGCAGATTTCAGGCTATCTGAAAGATTGTATTGTCCTCTGCAAGTCTACTTTGGCTCTGAAATCTGTCCTTTTCTCACTTCCGCCACCTTCAAAGTTGTATCAGTTGCAGCCTTAAAAAAAGACCTTCTCAGTAGCTGCTCCCAGATTATAGAATGTGCTTCTCAAGATGTTTAGGCTAGCCTCCTCCCTGTTCTCCTTCCACCTGAAGTCCAATAGTTTTATCTTCAGCAACTAATTTCTGGTTACAGTTTAGAAATTTTAAATGAATGTAGTACATACTGCTTATGTACTATTACCATACAGTTTTTAAAGTACTTTAATAGCTTATTTAAGAGTATAATCCTATAATTAATTTTAATGTGCAAAATTTATTGTGGTTTACTGGGATCATTTCAATTATGTTCTTAACTGTGGGAGAAAGTGAAATTTAAAAACAAAATAAATAGTAAAATAGAGTAGGACTGGAAGACACTGAAAAACCAGTACCTGACATTGTACTAAGGACTACAACAAAAAAAGAGGAACTGGTAAAATTTAGGGACACTCCCCCCCACACACTTGGCACAAGCAGATGTATATTATTGCTTGTGTAAGGTGTCACGTGCATCAAAATGTTAAAGATTTCTCTCAACACCAGGAAACCCTCTAATCCAAAACAAACAACTGGAAGAATGTTTATAGGGAAAATAGTTTTGAGTTTGGAGATGGGTACAAAGGCTAACTGAAGAGTATAGTATCCCATGAGGTCCATATTTCACTAGTGGGGCAGTTCTTTTCCTTCACAGACCAGTATAAAAGGATATACAATGGACAATGAACTATATAATCTACTGCATCAAAGAGTCTTTTCCCATTGCCAGCTTTGTTTGTTTGTTTGTTTGTTTGTTTGTTTGTTTAATATTTCACTTTTCTCCCAGGCTAGGAAGTATTTTGCTCCCTGAAGTAAAAATTATACTGTACCCTACCCCATTTTCACTACTGACAATACTTAAGTTTTGCTGCACAATTTAAAGAGAAATCCTAATTTCCCATTTCCCTCTATAGTATTGCCTGAAGCGCTTATAGGCCAGTCCCTCATTTTCTATTTGCAATGCATATTTTGCTAATAATGATGTTTCCTAATCACAAAATCTAGAATAAAGAACTGGGATCCTTAAAATAGCAGCTGTCTTTAAACAGTGGTGCAATTTGGTAACTTGACTCTGGATGTACTGTTTTAACCTGGACTCTTTGGAGGACAATATGTATTACTTCATTTGCATCAAACTATATACACCTGCCTTTAGGAACTGTCCTGCTTATTTACCTCAGTGTAACCCTACATTTCTGCCTTACTCCATCACCCTTCTGCTTTTAATTTCCTTTAGCACAAATGGTACTGCACATCATAGTGAATGGCACTTAGTATCCCTTGCATAAAATGTAATACGGACAGGGAAGCCATTTTCATTGCAGTTTTCTTTCCAACAGACAATAATTTCACTTCACCTCCTAGTTTATTACAAAATATCAGTGTGAGGGCCAGATTAATACATTACAACGTGATCTCCTGAGCAATAAGACATGCAGGGGGTTTGCTGCATAATTTAATGTTCTTTGGAATTACACATAAATGTACAAGCAGAGCATATCTGGAAGCAAGTAGGCAAACTGCACTATTTTAGAAACCTGCCTTCCCAGTATCAGATTCCCAGAGTGAGTCTATTCATCTCAAAGTGTTTCACTTTTGATCTTTTCTCCAGCCCACACTTCTCTCTCTGTTCTGCACTGACATGTAAGGGTTCCAGGGATGCGGACGCATGTATATCAAAAGAATGTTATCATCATTATTTTCACACAATACCATGAAAGGAAAGCTAAAAGAAATTACTTACTTTAATACCATTTGGAAAGTACTGTAATTAAAAGCATATCCACCAATCACCCACATAAACTTGCCATGTAGAACAGCCTTATGGGAAGCCCGGCTTACAGATGGACTAAATGGCTTCACGTTAGGCAGAATCCAGTATGATTCCATAGAAGGAACATTCAAAGAACAATCAGGACCTGTTTAAAAAGAGATTGGGAAGACAGTAACACCTGGACTGTACATACTTATTAACTATTTGAAATATACTGATTTTGAAAATGGTCAGTAACAAAACCCATGCCACCTTTCTGGAAGACTGGGTTAAGGAAGCAAGTCAGAAGGAACACCACCCTTGCAGGTGCTCTGAAAGACACAGACTTTGTCTGCCTGAGTAGAGACTACAAAGAAATGAAGGGGCAGAAACCACAAGCATTATAAAAAATGGAGCAATTCCATTCAGAAAGACAAACGATTCTACTCAGTTTGTGCAGGGAGAACTGTTGGGCAACACAGCACACCTTGAATACACTGTTCATTTTAACTGTACTCAGATATATGCATTCATACCAGTCTGTTCTGGTTCCCCAAAATGGGAGTCACTGGACTAGGAATCAGATGCTACAGTCAGAGCATCTTCAAAGGAAGAGCCCCCTCCAACACCTCTTTTCCTTTATGGTGCTTTCTTTGAACCCCACAAAAGACCTTTATAGTTTATTGATGATATAATATCATTGTCTGCCTGAAATCATGGGGGCTGAACTACCACCATCCTCATACCTGATGAAAAAAAGGCCAGTGGCTGGGGATAGTAGGAGTTGTAGTTTGACAAAAATCCCAGGCAGAAGAAGATGGAGCTGCATTAAGAAACTTATGTCTCCTTTCACTTCACAGAGTATAGACAAAGGAAAAGAGGCCTTATGAGTTTCTCCTATGAAAAAGGAACCACAACGTAGATTATGTTCCCCTTATCCTGTCTTAACCAGCAATGATAAGATTTGTCCCCTAGGGCACTATGAAATATTCATGGACTAAAATAGAACTGGAATTTTACTTATACAAAACAACCAAAGAATCACTCTGTCCTGTTCTTGATGGTTTAACTTTTTAAGCAGAACACTAGAATGTGGCAGATATATATCTGGAATTAGCAGCTTGACATCCACACTGATTACCACCCAACTAATCAATGCATTTGAGTTGGTTTGATACAGTGAGAAATTGTAGTAGAAAAAAAAAATTTGAAATAAAGAGTAATACCCTAATTGTACAGACTTCCCCAAGGACTCCTGAATCTGGGTGTGACTAGTTCAGAAACAACAGAACAATTGGCCCACTTTAGCACAAGCCAAGCTGTTGCTCACAGACAGTTCTGATGCCTTTTGCAAAATATATCACAGAGCCAAAGGTTAGACTATTTGTATAGGCAACAGAGAAGCAGCAGTAATCTTTTCTATATCAGTACTCTGTCAGAGTATTGTTTAAAAACTCATATCAGAAGCACTTCTGCACATATAAATTATCAATTATATAACTGATAGTGTCAGTAAAGATGATTTTCCATATGTATATATGTCCAGCTGACCTTATTTGAACAGACTTCTGACAGTAGGGTTGCTGCCCAACCCTTGTTGTAAGAAATGTCTCTTATCTGATGGCTGGAAAATTTGCCCCTTACAGAAACTGGTAGATGTCTCTTATTTTATCAGTTCTTCCTTATCTGAGGGTTGGGAAGTCTTTCCTTTTACTGAACAAGATGCCAAAAATCCCTTCATTTCTGGCATGTCCATAAAGACATAAATATATACATAACATAATTTATGGATATTGATATGCTAATTTTACAGAGAGACATGTAGCTAAATTAGCTGAAATCAATACTTTCATTTGGTATTTAGACAGAACACAAATTTGTTGATCAGTGCTTCCTGATTGTCAACCTTGAATTTCACAAATATCGATACTATTTCACAGTCAATACCAAAAGCTGTATGAGAATGTTTCTTGAAACTGTTGTTCAATATTAAGCAGTCTAAACAAAAAACCAAACTGCATGAAGCCAATTCAAAGAAATATCTTCACATATACATCCAATAACAACACTCATTAAAATGCAAACTGCATTGTTTTATTCCCAAATGAGGTTGATTTCTGAAATGTCTATTTCTGAATTTCATGCTGTTTTTATATGTTTAAAACAAGGTCCTAGACACAGAAAAGATGTGTTTGTATTAGATTTAGTTTGTTTTGTGCTGAACAGTGACACCAAGTGGTAAATTATATACAGAGCCTGTGTAACCCTGAAGTTTACAGTGTATGAAAGCCTGTTTATTTAAAATTTGGTAATCCAAGACTGCCTTCCAAGAAAACATGCATGAGACACTGACATCTGCTAATACAACATAGCAACTACAACAATTATAGAATCACAGAATACACACGAAAAAATGTAATTGTTCACAGTCTATCCAGAACCATGAGAATTCAAGAGAAAAAGTGTCGCTGAAATATGCAAGAATTAAAATATACCAAGTACAAAATGCAATGCAAAATATTATTATGCAAAGACTAACACCGAATTTGCAGTAAAAGAATTATTCATCTGTAACTGATAGCTATTCCTGGACAGTTTGTTTCACTATGAATATGTTCATCATTTTCCCATCACCATGGAGCTGGCTTCAGTAATGTTTGTAGCACCACATGATGGATTCCATAAAGTCAAAATGGCAGGGCTTCGGGCACACAGCACTCCCAAATGTAAAATGTACATTTCAGTGATTCCACAAAGTATCTGGCCTGATTGAATGTGTAGCTTGGTATGCAGGTTACCAAGTATTCTTCAGCTGCTGTACTCATTTTGCATTTTGTCCATGTTATAATAATTCCACTAAGTGCTATACTGTATTACCAAGTCCTTGACATTTGTTACTGCCAACAAACCTCTTGGTTGTGCCAGAATAACAGTATTCTGTATTCTGAATAACAATATGTGCCAGTTTATTCATGAACAGATTGGCTCCTATATTTCCTGAAGCCTCCACATCTGTGTGATCCAGCTGATGGCCCTCCTACCTGTAATAGGCTTAATTTTGCTACTTTTCTTCTCTGGAGATGACTGGTATCTATCTCTTGGTGGCTGGTACCCATCAAAACAAAACAACATAGATTTCTGTTGTGGATCAGATGTTAACAAAATAAATTCCTTAATAGCTCTACCATCTGAGCACAGATTAGTTTCAGTGTTCCCAAAAGCTGTTCTTCTGTTGTGTATTAACAATGCCAAGTTGTTCATGTGCTGATAAAAACCTAACTGTGATCCAAACGACACTACACAACTAGTTTTGCATGTTAAAGAGGGCTTAAGCCAAAAATATCCTCTCACGCATTTAGGCATTTCTCTGGATCCAAAAGGCCTTGTTTTCAATCCAAGCATGGTTGCTAATCTTAACCAAATAAATGAACAACTTTTGTCACATAACAAAATATTACATTTACAGTGGAATATCCTAGAAGTCATCTTAAACTCTAGACCAACTGGCATGTGTTTGGTGACGGAGAATTAAATGAAACTGTTAGAACTAACTTGTATCTATATGTTTCTCCTGATGTCCTCCCTAGTAATTTATAACCATGTTCTTTGTCACACAGTTTCAGCACCAGAGGAAATTATTACTATTCTCATATAGGAAAACTAATGTAACTCAAAGGGAATATGAAAAGAAACTAGAACTAAGAGAGGAAGCAGAAAATGTGAATACTGATGCTTTTTCCTCATGCCCTAAAATGTCACTTACCTTTAGAATTTGAGCACTTTGAACTGAATATATCCTCATGTTCACTTATAGCTAAAAGAGAAATAGTTGTGCTCCCCTCGAAATTCAACTCAGGTAAAAACTGACAAGCAGAAGCTGCAGGCAACCTGACTTTTACAGGTCAGCCTTTTGTTATTCACACGTTCATAGAAATACTAAGGTTCTGGTGTCTTGCTTATGAAGGTTTCTTGAAAAAGGTTAAACCACTTGATCGCCAACAATAACATGCTTTTTGAGAAAAAGTGAAGTATTTTTTTAAAAAAAAATCTTTTATTTCATCTTGCTGCAACATCTGAAATAGTATTCACATATAAATCTCAGCTTGCTGTTACCACACTAGCAATAGATTTTTATTGCATGATTTAAAGAAACAGTATTTTTATTCAATATTATAATTTTTATACAGCTCTTTATTTTATGTTCAATAAAAGGCAGACATATTGAGACTATATTGAGTAAGACTGTCATGTTGGTATTATGGCTGTTATCTCATGTAATCAGCAGTAATACATTCTTGAAATCCTGTGTTTCGGGATCTATTTACTTCCGACATTATCTATATAAAAAGTCCTAAATTCAAACTTTAGGAGTATTCTAACAAAGTTCTTAACAAGTTTTACCTTTCCTCTATTATAATGTTTTGCTCTCACATGCACACTGTTATATATTCAGGAACCAGAACAATATTTGCAAGCCTAAAGTTTTCAAATCAACCTTATTATATTGGGAGGATGGATGATCTTGGAAGCTAAGGAAGATCAACCCTCATTAGTACTTGGATGGGAGACCAACAATGAATACCAGGTGCTGTAGGCAATATTTCAGAGGAAGGAACTGGCTAAAGAACCTCTTAGTAATCCTTGCCTAAGAAAATCCTATGAAATTAATCAGGTCACCATAAGTCGACATGCAACTCACATACTCACATTAATGTATACTCACATTAAAGCACTAACACCAAACAAAAAAAGGTTAATAGTTATTTTTCACCACTTCCATTAACTGTAAAAGAAGCCATGGACATTTTAATTCAGGCGATGATACGCTACATAATCAGAAATCATCTTACCTACACGTGAGTTCTAATCTTTTCCAAGATGCACTGGCTTGGATCCTAATTTATTCTTTCCAGTCACACACAGGGAGTACATTTCTGTCAACTCTCCCTTCATTTTGCATCCTGTCCTATACTATTTTCAAAGGTTCCCAACAATTAGACAGGGGAGCAGAATGAAGGAGGAAATGAAAGACGCTGAAGTCCTGTTTCAGGAACTGTTTTGTTTACAGAAGGGAAATCAGGAGCAAGGTTTTTTTAAAACAACTAAAAGAAAGCATCTTGGAACATCTTCAACACTAGCAAATTTATTAAGGAATAATCCTCCATTGGCTAGAGTTCATCAGATTAATGAAGTGTTACACATAGTTGGAAAGAATCATGTGTGTGTGCATGTGTACATGAGCGTGCATGAGCATGTGTGTTTATGTAGAGATAGACTACCAAAAGTTGGGAGTCACACAGAGTCACATAACAAAAACAATAACAAGGAGGAATTGTCAACAGTGCAGACTAAAATGGTAAATAAATACAAAAGGTATGGTAGCTCTGTAATAGCACAGGGAAAATACAAGCATTCCTAAATAAAAAGGAACTCATACACTAACTAGCCAATTCTCATATATAATTAGATATTAATTAAGAAGGCTTGTAAATCTACATACATGACAAAGGTGTGTGTGTGTGTGTATGTATATATTAAAAGCATTTTTAGTATGTGGAATTTTAGTGCTCCAGTACTCTGGACAGCTCCTTAACTTTCACAGACCAAAAAAGGGGGGGGGGTAAATTAAGACCTCTGGAACTATTTCAAGCTGTACTTTTTATACTATGTTAACACAGGGACTACAAAAAGCTGACCTAAATGCAGCATGCACTATTACTTCTATTAACTTGTACATTTCAGTCAAATGTCAGCATGTCATCCCATAGTAGTAAGAACTAAGCCTAGGGAATATCCGAGGGAGACTGCGCTCCATACCCTTCATACCACTCTGGTCAAAAGAAGGGAACTAAAGGCAGGCAGTACCTTTCATGGCCTTAAACAGAAAGTTTGTCTTAATCTGTCAATCACCGGGCTATACCTGCCCTATTACTGTGATGGTTCACCTCCATCAAGGACAAGAATTTAACTATGATATGGAGTTCAGAGACAGAGCAGGAAAGTACTGCAAATATTCAGATATCCAGCACCAACTTTTATCTTATCAACTCCAATAGCAGAAGGTGACTGTCCAGTATCTTTCTTCTTCATCATTATCATTATACTGCTTCCAATATGAACTTCTCTTTCTCTCTTGGTTTTAGTAATGGTAGTGGTATTTGTCAAATTCATGATATGCAACAATTCTAAACTAGGCTAACTTGATGTTTGAGCCAAAGTTAGCGGTCTTCAGTACAAGGGTAATATAAGACTTTGCCTGAACTTTGATTTCATAATGGCTACTGGTCTCTTGAGCCATTTATATGGCTGATATAATTATTAATTATCAATCTCAAATCAACGTTAGTTTCCATTGTACACAAGACTAAAGTACTTGAAGGGTAACCAAGAAATGCATTACGGACAAATAGAAAATGAACATAAAAAGGTGGACTGCATTCATCCTGAATAAGTCAAATTTAGGTAACACTGATTTCAATATAACTTAACTAATTCAACAGCAATTCAGTCAAATATGCATAAAATAAAAATATGCAGCTTACAAATACCCATTAAATATAGATAAGGGTTAAAAATCAGAAGAAAGTTCAAGAAATATGTGTTCTTGATTTATCATTTAGCAAATTTCAGAACCTTCTATCTGGCAATTTACTGTGCCATCTTATAGCAAGGATCATCTTAAATAATTTAATATTATATAAAGCCCAAAACTACTGGGAAAATTGCAATTTTTTTCCTTAAGTGCGTTAGAGAAATGTTCCAGAAAATATTGTGTTCTGCATTTCTCTAATTATAATCACACAATACAGCATGAGTAGCAACTGTGGGCCTACCAAAGTTTTGGAACCACAAAACTACCTTCACTCTTGGCTATGCTGCTGTGGGCAGCTGGCTGCTGTCCGTTATATAGCATCTGGAGGACCATGGTTTCCCATACCCATAATATAGATTCAGATACAAAAATTAGTCATTCTAGAGTAACCTCAGTGAAATTAATGAGACTTGAGTTATTTAGAATTTAGTTATGTTCCATACATAAGTATGGTTATGGAATCAATTTTAAATACTTCACTTGCACATTTTAAACTGAACACTGATGGAAGAAAATTCTTTTTACTACTGCATGGTGCAGTGATTTTCTGCTGCTAGAAGAGCTTTTCTTTCATGGTGATATCTATGTGACTGAGCACCAACGGCTTGCATTCTCCCAACTAGACTTTTTCAATTTGTATTCCTATGTATATGGTAACAATTCTAATCCACACTAGAGATTGGAAATTAAGAATTGCTAGTATTTATATAACGATCTGTAATGAAGAAAACTGCAGTAAAGGCTCCACAATCACAATAAGGCTTTTATCATTTTTAAAGGACTTCTATTTTCTCTCAGAAACCTGATTGCTATCCTAGATGTTCATTCCAAAATATCCACCAGATGTCACAATTGCTCAGAAAGACAAAATATACTATTAAAAATATACTACTAAAGTCTTATACTTTGAACAAAAATATTATGGGTAACCATTAACAATATATTTCAGCATAGGAATTCATGGAGTTGGTGTCTGCGCTATATTACTTTTTTTGAAATACTGCCTAGCAGGTGATATAATACAGAAATGTTAAATGGATACATTTTTTCTACAAAAAATCTTGACAAACAATGTGGAAGTAAAAGCTCAACCCTCCCCTCCAAAAAACTCCAGTCAACAGAACCAAGTTACTTACCAAGAAATATTGCAATATTTTTATATTAATATATTTATTGTCTGCCTACCCTGGTCATAGTAGCTACATAGAAAGGGTCAATTTGTTCTTTGCCTATCATCCTAATCCTTTGTTCACAATGTCCCAATTTAACACTGCAGTGTCTTCCTAATAAGCCCTTTTCTGGTCTATTTTAACTCCGTCACAAATAATCTTTCACTCCCTTTTTTAGCCTGAATAACCCATCACACCTTTCTTTTCTTTTCCTAGCTTTCCTAAATTTTTCAACCTTTGGTATCACGCCAGAAAAAAAGGTGACATAAAAATTAAATCAATCATTATATCAACGCTCACTACAGCTTATATTACATGTTTCTCTTCCTCGTGAAAGTCTGCAGACTGGAAGAAAAGATAGCTCCCTGTCCATCCCAAGAATTCTGTATGGAAATTACCTGTAAGGAATATATTTGTTTCCTTTAAAAAAAAGTTGTAAACTCACCTTGCCAGCTGTCATTGCATACACACAGCTTCTCTCCAGTCAAATCACAGTAGCCATGGTCCGGACTTCCACAATTAGCTTTACAGTAAGGAATATCACAGGCTTCTCCTTTCCAGTACTTGTCACACTCACAATACACCTGGCTTGGAATTGAGCTACCAGTTGTACACTTCCCATGCCCTGAGCAGTTATTGGGACATGAATTAATTCTGTAATAAGCAAGGTCAGAAGGAAGAAAAGGAAGCACAGTAAAGACGTGTATATCTACGCAGTAAAGACATGTATATCTATTACTGTAATTACTATTTTTTTCTCTTTCTATGAAACAAGATGGGGCAAATATTTTCTTAAGAACAACTTTGAAATTATGCATTATAGTGTTTTCTCATGTGAATCAAACAGAGGCCATTTCTGCATTGGACTGTTACAGCGCTATTATTCCACTTTCAACATCCTATGGAATCCTGGGGTTTGCAGTTCAGGGAGGGGCCGGCCAGCCCCTCCCAAAACTGCAAACCCCAGGTTCCATAGGATGTTGAAAGTGGAATAATAGCGCTATAACAGTCTAGTGCGGAAATGGTTATAGCTGCCTGATGAGCTATTCAAACAAGATAACCAGAATCAGAAAATCATTATAAGGCATGAAGAAAAATATCAATGGATTGTCCACAAATTATATTTTTTTTGTTTTTTTCTTTTTGCTATTGTCTCTTATTGTACTGCTATGAGATTTGAATTAGATTAACATCTGTGATTAAGCATGAGACATCTCAACATTACAACAAGTTAAAAATACTGGTATCTGGAATTTTAAACACAGAAATTACTTTGATTTTGTTAGATTGACATTTCTCCTTTATTGCAACCAAAAGAAATGGCTGCATGACCAGCACATAATAATCTACTTTTATGGTTTTCTCTCATAATTTTCCATGTGTGAAATTTATAAATATGAAGTATCCTTAATACCATATCATTTTTAAAATAACTGGACAGGTATGATTGAATTGTCCTAGAAAAGGCATACAATTTCATTATGTTCATGGGTGAAGGACTCAGAACTGAAAAAGTATTTTAGTGCGGTAAAAGAACAGTACGTATAATCCCACTGTTCATTTCAGTAAAAGGAGAACTCTCCCAAGATTAGAAATGAAGGTAAGCAACTGAAAGATGTGGGAGAAAGGTTTCACATAGGGGTCCTTCCCTTCTGCATTCCCAGAGCTTTATTTCTGAAGTCAGTTAGGTAGCACTGTCCACAATGCCAAAGTAACTCTTTAAAAAAAAATTATTTAATTATACATATACATTTTTAAAATACATGTACATATATTAACATATATATCATTTTATCTGTCTGACAACATACAATTCCCGATCATCTATGTCCCTATCCTCCCCTCCCCTTCCCAACATTCTTAACCCTTTCCCCCCTTAATCCCACCACCAAATTCTAAACATACATTCCCCTACAAAACCTATCTTCTAAAAAAAAGACCTGCCAACCCCTTTATCCCGCCTTTCTGGAACTCAGGTAATTCATGATTCCTCATCTATGATTTCCCTCATTTAAATTGTTTATGTTTCATATATATTCATCAACATATTTCAACATATTCAACCTATTTTCAGTATGTATCTCATTAATCCATTACACCTTTTCTTCCTTTTCTCTTTCCTTTTCTTAACCATTGCTACATTTTTAACAAATAATATTTCTCTACTTCTAAGACTCCTTATCAATTTCAGTTTCTCATTCTTTTATTTAAATCACTTAAATCTCTTAGATCACTTAAATCACTAAATTACTGAAATCATATTTTTATCTCATAAAAGTTATCGCCTTCTCCCCCCAGCAATCTTCCCACAACGGGAGTACCATTTTCCATGCTTCCAGTATTTTCTTTCTCTTGTTGTCCTCCAATGATCCAATTACCATATCTGCCTCAGCCATATCATAAAGTTTGAATAACCAATCTTCTAATCTTGGTATTATATTCTGTTTCCATACCTGGGCGTAACATATTCTCGCTGCAGTTAACATATATAGTATAATTTTCTTCTGTGGTTTACTTATCCCTAATTCTTCTATCATATTTAACAAATATGTTTGGGGTGTCATTGCAAACCTTATTTTTAAGACTTCTTGTATTTTACTATGTATTATTTCCCAAAAATTTTTTGCTTGTTTACACTTCCACCAAATATGAAAAAATGTACCACTTTCTTCACATTTCCAACATATATCTCTAGCATTTTTTTTTTATTTTTGCTATTTGCACTGGCGTTATACCATTTATATAACATCTTATAGTAATTTTCCCTTAAGCTAACTGGTTTTATCAGTTTCCATGTAGTATTCCAGGATTTTTCCCATTGTTCCAATGTTGTTGTAGTTTTTATATCTTGCGCCCATTTTACCATGGTTTTTTTAACTACTACTTCCTCGTTATGCCTTGCAAGTAAAAATTTATATATCTGGCCTACCCTATGTTCTGTTTCAGGTTTTAGTATCTTATCAAATTCGTTCTCCCTAATTTCAAAACCTTCTTCCTCTTTATCTTTCTTGTATTTTTCCCATAGTTTTCTAATTAGTAACCAATGCGTATCCAGGCCCTCTTTCTTTAATTCATCTTTTGTTTTAAAAGATATTGCATCTCCTTGTACTTTCAATATATCTTTATACATTATCCATGTTTCCATCTTTGGTTTTTCTTTCTTATAAAATGCCTCATGCACTGATATCCATAGCGGTATTTTTAAATATAATTGTCTTTTGTATTCTAGCCATGTTGTTATTAATGCCCTTCTTAAAATGTGATTTTTAAAGTTTTTATCAATTGCATGTTTCCCATACCAAATATATGTGTGCCATCTGAAATATAATTCTTCCCCCTCTAGATATAACAGTCTGTTATTTGCTAATGTCATCCACTCTATTATCCAATCTATGTTATTCATGTAATAATAAAGTTTCAAATTTGGGAGGCCCAATCCACCTCTTTCTTTTGTATCTTCTAACACCTTTGTTTTTATTCCAGATCTTTTTCCTTTCCATATAAATTTCCTTATATCTTTATTCCATTCTATAAACAGACCCTCATTTCTCATTATTGGTAAACTCTGAAATAAAAAATTTAATTTGGGCAATATATTCATTTTGATTACTGATATCCTTCCTAATAGTGATAATTCTAATTTTTCCCATTTTTTAAGATCTTCCTTTATTTCTTTCCACACTTTTTTATAATTGTTTTCATATAAATCTACATTATTTTTTGTAATTGTTATACCTAAATATTTCACCCTTTTAACTATCATAAATCCCTCCTCCTGCTCTTCTCCTCTTATGTTTTGGTAATTATTTTTGTTTTTTCCTTATTTATTTTATATCCTGATAATATTCCAAATTCCTTTAATATATCTATTAGCATATCTATACTATTTAGTGGGTCTTCTAATATAATCACTAAATCATCCACGTACGCATTCAATTTGTATTCTTGGTTTTTAATTTTTACACCTTGTATTCTCTTCTCCATTCTAATTTTATTATTAACTATTTCTAAAATTAAAATGAATAAAAGTGGAGACAGTGGACATCCTTGTCTAACTCCTCTTTTTATTTCTATTTCCTTCATCTTTTCTCCATTTATAATTATTTGAGCCTTTTGTTCTTTATAAATAACTCTTATCCAATCTAAAAAATTTTGCCCTAAATTTATTATTTTTATAAAATTTTATAAAATTTCCAATTCACCCTGTCAAACGCTTTTTCTGCATCCAAAAAACAGAGAGCCATTTTCTTTCCATTGTGTTTATGATAGTATTCTATTATATTCAATAATGTTCTTATATTTTTCTTTAACCCTCTTCTTGGTAGAAATCCATTTTGATCTGTATGAATTATATCTTGTAATACATTTTTTAGCCTCTCTGCCAATATAGTGGTAAATATTTTATAATCTACATTTAATAATGCAATGAGTCTATAGTTTCCAATTTCTTGAGGATCTTTCCCTTCTTTTGGGATCACTGTGATATTAGCTTGCCAAAGTAACTCTTCAAAGCCTCCAAGTCAACAGGTCCCAAAGGACAATTCTCCCACATTATGCCCCACGGGTCTCGTTTTTAGAACAGGAAGGACAGCTTGCTTAAGTGTAACCACTGTTCTTCAAGTGGTCATCTTTGAACTCACACAAATGGGTTCATTGCACCCATACAATATTTCACTTGGAAGTTTTAGAGCTGTTATGTAAACATTTTGGCAATAGCCACTCCTCCTGTGGCCCATATGATTCCAACTCAAATCTTCAGTGCCTTCCAAAGGTGACATCAGAGCTGGACTTGGCATTCAACTTATAATGAATAACGAAGGTCAGAAGCTGAGACCAAGTAGCCACCTTGCAAATGACCCCCAAAGACACACTGTTCAGGAAGGTTGATGAAGTAGCCATAGCCCTGGCAGAGAAGCCCAAGACCTACGTGCTACTTTCAGGAGAGATGACATCAGGAGTATTGACGCTCATTTTGAAACTCTTGTTTGAATCAGACAGTACATCAGGTCTATCGGTTTGGTTTCAGGCTGTTTGAACATCAACCCTACTGTTTGCACCATACTCATCATCTGTTCTGTGAAGGCACATACATCATCAGTTAGTGACATCACCTCATATTCTCCCAAAGTAGCCAGCAAAGAATGCATTTGTGGCATGCTTGATGAATTAGAAGAATAATCTGAATCAGAATCCTCTGAGGTTGATGAATCCTGAATGAGAAGGCTACTTGTACATGCTGGAGAAAGAGAAGCATGAGAAGATCTGGAAACCAGGGAATGAACCTGCTCAGGAGAAACCAGCAGAGGTATGTGATGGCTGGCAGATTCAGAGGGCCAAGTCAATGCAAAAGTTGATCAGATGGCTCAGAGCACACCCAAGGAGACTTTGCACCTTGCTGTTCACGATGAGGAGATTGTGGCCTGCTTCGTACCAAAGACAATGGCTATGATACAGGGTGCAAATGTTGATACTGACTAAATTGGTGGTATCGTGGTCTACAATGGTGGCGAAGTGGGTCATGCAAACTCTGTCAGTGGTATGTTGGATCCCACTGCTGGTAAAGTGGTCTTGAACCATGTGAATGGTGACTCCATATTCATACTCCTCATAGTTGAATTCAGAAGGGGAGGCAAACAAGGCAGTGGTATGGAGAGTATTTATGGTGAGGCTGATACAATTCATAATCTCTATGGCCCTAAGTCCCAAAATCCTGTCCAACTCATTGTCAATCAGACAGATGATGATACCAACAGTACAGACAGGAAGAGCAATGCCTCCCAGACCTAGACCAAGACAAACTGGTTCTGAGAGATGCCTCTGAAGATGAAGAAGAGGCTGCATGCCAATATCAAACTGACCAATGAGGCAGAGGAGGTGGAGAAGGGTCCTTTCCTGACAAAGTGAATGGACAGCACAATCCATGCATGGTAAACTAGGAGACATTTGCAGAACTTCAGGAGGTGATTCAATGATCTCTCCTTCAAGAGGCCATACCAATCTGCATACCAATCCACCCAAGAATAATTTTCTGTAAAAGGACCTGTACATCCACATTGAACCAGAGATGAGTGGTATGAATCTACTGAAACTGGTATCAGTATCTCTCTTCTTTGTAGCATCTCTGGGTGAGGAACCTGAACAGAATGGCCAGACACACATAATCATAAAAAAGATGATCAAGGCCACAAAACCAGCCCTCCCTCCCTCCCTCCCTCCCTCCCTTTTCTCTTCCCTAACCAATGTTTACAAGAAGAAGCCTCCACATGTCAATGGGACATGAGATCAAGCCCCCATATCTACAGAATGAGCTGGCACAAACAACTCTTCATCTCTAACAGATGAATCAGATGCAGGCCTTTTAGAACTGTTCACTCCACCCAAGATTTGCAAAGACCTTTTGACAGACAGATCAACTGAGGGACTGGAGGCAGTTGGAGTGGAAGATTGTGGAACAGAACCATGTCCCAAATCTGAAAGCTTATTAGCAGTCATCAAGACTTGCTCACGCAAGAGTGCCTTGTGAGGCAAGTGATTCTTACACACGTGAGGAGTCCTCACTTTGCAATTGGCTCACCACCCAACATTGTGGCCTTCTCTTAGCACAACAAACAGTGTGAATGCCCATCCAACCTGGGGATCTTAGCCCCAAGGGAAGCATACTTTTTAAATGAGCCAGCAGGCATTGTAAACCACTGAGGGCAAAGTACTACCAAAGATTCAGAAGGCCAGAAAGGTCACCAAAAACATTCCAAGTCAAGCCATGAGTCAGGGTCTGAAAGCCAAGTCAAATCAAGATCTGAAGAGAGAATAAGACAAAAAGCAGTCTAAGAATCAAAAGCCAGAAAAAATAGGAAAATAGGAACTGTTCACCAACAGTTTCTTCAATGCGGTGGATGAAAAGGGTTTGAGCAGAAATTTAGCTAGTTGCATGGACTAGAGGAGGATGGGTTGCAGCCAGAACACTTACATAACAGCTCTAGAAGTTTCCAAACGATGCACTGCGCAGGTACAGCAAACCCATTTCTGTGAGTCATGAGACCATGAAGAAGAAACTCAGTTCACACATTTCATCCCTTACATGAGGCTAATGCTGCCCCACCATTGATTGCTGCCTCCCTTTCGCTGCACATTTGTCCTTGGTCATCCTTGCTTACCTGCTCTGAAATTTTATTCTTGCCTCTTGTGGATCATAGTGGCAAATTTGTTTGGACTGGTAACCAGCTACCTACATTTTAAATTCACTGAGACTTACGATGACAATTTTCCAACTGCCAAGCTAGGCCATTTCAGCACTAGCCTGTTATAGTGCTATTATTCCACTTTCAACATCCTATGGAATCCTATGGATTGGCCTTTGAGGCCCCTCCCTAAACTGCAAACCCCCAGATTCCATAAGATGTTGAAAGTGGAGTAATAGCACTATAACAGGCTAGTGCGGAAATGGCTCTAGTATTAGGGCTTAAGTGTTGGATTATGACTCCCATGACCAGGGTTCTAATTGCTGTTTAGCCATGAAAACTCACTGGGTGTTCTGGGGCAAGTCACACTCTTTCAACTTCAGAAGAAGGAAATGTCAATTCCTCTCTGAACAAACCTTCTCAAGAAAACTCCATGGTAGGTTCACTTTAGAGTTGCCATAAATCAAGAACATAACAAATTTACATATGGATATAACTGCTTGCTAACCTAGTTGACTGCAGGATCCTACCAAGGACAGAGATAATTTTAGCACACTTATTCGCATGACAAAAATAAATGGAAGCACAGACTCAGTAAAAGTACTCCTAGGAACTTGGCATATGTTACAGCTAAGTGACTTGCCACATATTTACATATACACTCAGCTCTATGGCAGGAGACCATTTGGTAAATAACATCAGCTAAGACTAATGTGAAAGAATTAATTCTGATTTCCCTCTGTAAGATGAAACTGACAGAGATAGCATAATATATTTATTTGCAACATTTTTATCCCACTCTTCAGCCAAAAAGAGTGGGAGAGTTGCCTTCAAAAATGAAAAAGAAGGCACTCCCTGGCTCTGGCTTACAATGGAAAACCATTATGGGACAGACGGTAGCACCAGAGGGTCTGCCTATCTTGTGGAATTAATATATCTTGGGCCCCAGAATGCTGAGAAGTGGTGGTGAGTTGAGAAAACTTCTGACAGTACAACTGAAAGTTCTGGTGGGAGGTTGAGATTGCTGCTGGAACTGCTGACTGTCTGAGAGGATTCTGTTAGAGTTCAGGGACAACTCATCATTTTTAGAAAGAAGGCTTTTAATAAATAAACTGTTATTTTTTTTGTTGTTGTTTTACTCCTAAATTGTTAAATTGGGGAACTATCTGAGTCTCAGCAACCAAAATACAGGAACCAAAAAGAATGCACTTACTTGTTCATGTGTCTTGTTCCCCTTACACAAAGCATGAGTTCTGCCTGGAGCATGATAGTCCCTGTTTTGTGAAAGCATACTAACTATGTACTTCCCGATTCAGTATAACCTATCTTTTCCAATCCTAGGCAGTTGGTCTACTCCAAATAGCTGTTCCAGGCCAGCTCATATCAAAAAATTCCTCCTCTCAAGTATACCATAATTGTTCAAGGCCAAGGTCTACAAATATCCCTGTTTCATGTATCATAATACATTACATCATTTTGCTTTGTCTTGTTTGAAAGAGATCTCTTACAATAAATTATTCTACAGCTTCGCAACCCAACAACTCAGAAAAAAAAACACTATCATTGTTCCAGAAAAATCTATGTTTGCTACATTTCTCCTCATGAGCATCATTTTCCACATTCTGCATGGGTTCTAAAACATTCTTTATTTGTGAAAATCCCCATTTGCATAAGGCTATTTCAAATAATTTTAAGCTCTAAATCTTATTTAATATGAAAACTACAGTCTTCAACAAATAAACAGAAACATGACTGATTAAAAAAAGACTTACGAGTAAAAAATATTAAATCCTGTTAAATTATAAGCAGCATCACTAAAAAAGTGTAGCAATGCATAGCCAGATGTAGTAACTACTTCAGGTACAGTTTCATTTCCACGTACTTCTGGAACTATAAGACCACTGCAAGAGATTAAACATGAAATATTCATATTACAAATAACATCAGCAATAAAAAGTTAGTGATTTGAATAAATCAGGTGAGTGCTCAACGTAACTTGGAAACATATCAGAGTTTCATTCCATTGCACTGAATGAGTACAGAAACTCATGCATACTGAATGAGACAAGATTTCTAAATAGTTATAATTTCAAAGATTTTTCAGATTCCTATTCAGTGCAGTCTAAACATTAGAACTGCCCAGAACATATTAAATGCTGCATAATCTGAAAGTAATGCACAGAATACTAACGTTTTCATATAAAGCAATACAGTCAGCCCTCCACATTTGCTAGGGTTAGGGGCACAGGACCCCCATGAAAGTGGAAAAATCGTGAATAACTCTAGGCCCTCCCAAACCATATTTAACACACACACAAAAAGTATGATCACCATATTCAACCCACCAGGGATTCCTTTGAGGAATTAGGGTTCCTTCACAAGGCAGAAGTGGGTGGCTGGTGGGTCTTACTGCCACCTCCACTGCTGTCCCACACCATTTTTAACAGGAACATACAAGCCTCGTTCTCAGTTTCTCAGTCTCACAAGGCTTGCAGTCCCTATTAAAAATGGCATAGGGAGGCAGCAGAGGTAACAGCAAATAATCTGCGAACAATCAAATCCGCAAAAGTGAAACCTGCAAATGTGGAGGGCTGATTGTACTTGGAAATCCAAATCAATGCAAAATGAGAGGTTCATGTTGGGGAAAAATTAAAGGAACCCTTAGATTTATATCTTCATTTTGGGAGCCGTAAGTACATTGACCTGGCTCTTGTGTAAGTTGGTTTCTCCATTTGCAGAAGCTGCATGCCACAAAGGAGCTCCACTTCAGGCCTGGTCCAAAACAAAGAGAAACTTTTAAATATGGAGAAAGTGCCCCCTCCAACTACAAAATAGTTATTGGACTGGGAATACAGTGTGGTTAGAGTTAAATCTAAGGTCATTTCCACACTAGCCTGTTATAATGTTATTATTCCACTTTCAACATCCTATGGAATCCTGGGATTTGCAGTTTAGGGAGCGGCTGGCCAGTTCTGCCCTTGTGCAGCTTTCACAACCATACATAGAAACTGGAAATACAACAGCGTGGGCAATCCTAACTTGGAATACAGTGTGGCTAGAGTTTGACGATCTGATCTAGTTCTTTCATAGCTGCCCTTCCAAGTCCTAATCTTCCTCTGTTTCTGATTTTTCCACTGCTCCAGAGACTAGGACAAGGAGCAATGGATTCAAGCTGCAGGAAAGGAGATTCCACCTGAACCTCAGGAAGAACTTAGTGATAGTCAGAGCTGTCCAGCAGTGGAATATGCTGCCTCAGAGTGCGGTGGAGTCTCCTGCTTTGGAGGTTTTTAAACAGAGGCTGGATGGCCATCTGTCGGGAATGTTTTGATGGGTGTTCCTGCATAGCAGGGAGTTGGACTTGATGGCCTCTGTGGTCTCTTCCAACCCTACAATTCTATGATTCTGAATTTTGATTGATGGCTGAGGCAACGCACAGGATATCTTTGACTACTTCAGTGTCTTCACTGTCTGCTTTATAGTTATGTAAAGCTAGTTTACTTTATAGTAAACAGAATGTATACTAAAGAGCAGTTAGAAGAGAAAAAGTGGCAGAAGTAGAAACTGATTGAAATGACTAGAAATGAATAAAAAATGGTTTTGTGATTATCATTATTAAACAGAAACTTACTGATACAGAAATTGTTGAAACTGGTTAAGTCAACAGCAGTTACTCAGCACCTTCCAAACTGTAAAGAATGTTTCTGACTACCAAAGCTTGCATTCTTTTATCTGTTCATTTATATGCCCTGAGCCTACTTGAGCCCAATAAAAGTACCAGTATTCTTAATTCTATTTGTAATAAGGGAGAGAATGGAAGAGGAGGAGATGCACAGGGAAGTTAAATATGGTAAACCCACAGAAGAAATGTCTCAAAGTCAAATATGCAGAAGGGCAACAGAAGAGAATCTGCAGTTCTCCAACTTGCAGTTCAGAGAGCTACTACTACAAACTATTACTACTACTATTACTACGTCCTTTGCCATTGGCCAGGCAGGCTAAGGCTGACACGAACCGCAGTCCAGCAGTACTTGGAGCCCTGACGAAAAGGAACAAAGAAGGATCTAACAGGACATAAAGCCAGCAGGAGGACTGAACATTTAAGCCCTCTGGTGTTAAAACTGTTCAGTCAGGACACAAATGTTTTCACATAGTTGTAATTAGAACTCATTAAACTGAAACACTCACCTAAATACAGCTATTAAAGGTGCATATATTGAATCTCCATCATAAACATACATATGGTCCCAACTACATTCTGTCGCAAAGTGATTAAATCTTAATCTTAAAACTGAATTAGGACTAGAAGAGAAAAGGAAAGGGGGGAAAACATTAAAAATAGCCTTTTCACAAACAGTGTTATCTTCTAATAAAATAGCAATCATCATCATCATCATCATCAACATCATCATCATCATAAATTTGTTTGGATACAATTGTGTATGAGCACAGCATTTTTCAGTGCATTAACAGTAAACACATATTTTATATGAAGCCATAAGTAATTTGAGAAAATAACATTATTTAATGGAAGCTATAGAACTAAGCATGTACAGACAGTTTCCATCCAACAACAGCCTGGGAACAATCCAGGAACCCATGGGCTCCCACTCTACCACTGTCTTTTTCCTCTTCCTGTCATGCAGCTGTGTTAAGGATGCTAATCTTCAAGGGCACCTATTTTGGAAAATCTGTATTTTAAATGTAACTGCACGCAGGGCTTACATCAGCACTAGGAACCATGGGCAGTTGCCAGGGACAGAAATCTGTTTGACTCTCCTACCCTTGAGTTGGCATGGCAACAGCAACTATGTCTGGGAAAATGCCCATTATGTTAAATATTTCCAAAGTGTCCCAAAGTACCCGATAAAGCATCTATGTGTTTGCATTGTTAAAAATTTAACATGATAGATGTTTTCCCAAGATACAGCTACCACTGTCAGCTAATACCACAGCTGTTAGGACCACTCTGCCAGGAGTGCATTTAAACCTGCAACTAGCTCTGGGAATGCAAGTAATATTATTTCAGTCTTCCTGGTCCAACGGCATCTCAGGTGTGTTTATTCAGAAATTCATTAAGAGATGGTCAATTCTCTGCCAAGCCCAACAACACTATTAAATGTTCATCACAGAGACGAGTTATGTAAGATCCATAATATTCTTTCCACAAAACTGTGTTCTAGAGTTGTTAATAGTCTACAATTCACATTAGACATTAATGCAAAACATATACTTACTATCCTTCAATTAACCATGTACATTTTGTTTTGTATTTATAATTTATCGGTCCATCTGTTAAATATCCAGAAGGTTCAGTTAACCTAAAAAAGAATAAACCAGGAATAATTAGCCCTACAAGTCAGTTTTTCTTCTTGTGAAAAACATATCTGCAATAAAATTACAAACTGACACAAAAAAACACAGCCCAAATCTTACAGTTTGCAAAAATTTCTCAATGGCTTGCCTGACATGGCTTGCAAGCATAACAATAAAGCTACAGGCCTCCATCCAATGTTACTGATTAGAAACCTTCCAATGTTACTGGTGGATATACTCCAAAAAGAAAGAAGGAAGGACAGAAAAAGGCAGAGTAGACAGGCATAGAAATATCCCAGTTGGAGAGCCAACACAGAATAAATCTAACCCAAACCTTATTATATCCAGCTGAAAAGGAATTCAGGAATAAATTGACATAATATATGCAAAATGTTTCCAAACATGCACTGGAGTTCTGCCTGAACTACAACAGGAAATTGTTGCAAATCCAAGAGCACTAAAGTAACATTTCACCACCTACAACATTCCAAACCAGCTGATGCCTCCAAACAGTTTTCAAGAGACTAGAACATGTTGCAGTAATCAGTTCAACACATGAGTGAAAATATGCCACCACTTGCATCACTTGCAGGTAAGGCAGCGGTACGTGCTGCAGATGTGAGCGGAAGCAAATTATTTCACAGAAATATTTCACAGAACCAGTCATTTCTCTACCCACAAGCAGAATTAGTTGCTCCTCCCACTGCATGCAGCACGGTGTAGATTTCAGATATCTGCCATGTACAAGAGTAATGAAAGCTAGAAGATGGGCTTGCTACTATATGAAAAGAAGGTGCTACATAAATCAAAGTACATATCTCTTCAAAAAACCAACAATAGGCATCAGGTCATAACAGACACTGTGCTTGTTCGATAAGACGGCCAAGTGGATACAAAACTATTGGATGGACTAAATTTCTAAGCTCCCCTTTTCCACAGATTTCCAGGAACCAATTTCCTAGAGCCTGCTGCTCATTTATGTTTTATACCTGCATGTTTTGTACATGCATTGATCTGGGCTACCTTCCTGATGCAGAAGGAAGTGGATAGGAAAGCACACATAGAAAGCACATAGAAAATGGATAGGCAAGTCCGAAATAGCTACTATACTAATAATGGTATCAAAAACAGCAGGGATAAGGTGCTCAGGTGTTCTCTCTAGCCCAGTGGTTCTCAACCTGTGGGTCCCCAGATGTTTGTGGACTTCAGCTCCCAGAAGCCGCAGCCACTATGGTTAATGCTCAGGGCTTCTGGGAGCTGAAGTCCAAAAACATCTGGGGACCCACAGGTTGAGAACCACTGCTCTAGCCCTTGTACTACTCAATTATGTTGAATAGTGCTGATTAACAATACCAATGGTAGGATGTCAAAGCTAGTCAAGATTAACAGAAAATGTTGAGTCAGCGATGAACATGTAAGCAGAGCTGCACTGGGCTCCTGAGAGAAGATGCCAAGATTAACCTTGTATCCACACTGTTTCAATATTCCCCCATTACAGAATTGTGTGCAAAGGAGCCTATAATGTGCAACCATGCCGTTTTCATAAGCTACTTGCCTTTGTAACCCTCACCCACATGGATTTTTTAAAAATGGATTCACTGGCTTATGTGGCATTTTCTGATGAAAATGCAAAGTACAGGGAGGGATAAAAATGCCCCACATCCACAGAACTGTTTATAGAAAAAGACTGAAAAATATTTCTAGAGTTTGAGACACTACATTTGAAAATTAATTGGATAATGTTAAATGTTAGAAATTGGGTGATTAATTCGTTACCACAAACACTAATTCTAAGCTGGAAGAAAGAAGGGATATAAAATCAATCAATCAACCAATCAATCAAATTGATTAATTAGTTGAGTTCTTATTATTAACTTGTTATTGCAAATGTTGCTTCTGGGACAGAATCGAATTTGCCTTCAACAAACATGGATTTATTTCCCTATGTATATTACAAAGCCCATAATATAATTGTTACCTGGGAAGAGTTCAACACACCTGGAAACTATTAGATTGGGAAAGGCTATTCTAAAGTACTGAATCCCATCTTTGTTATTGCTATGTGCCATCAAGTTGGCTTAGACAGGGAATGGGCAACATGCAGCCCACAGGAATGTGTTTGTGGCCCTCTGGAGTTAAAATAAAAACAATGTCCCAAAACACTCTCTTGGAGCTGCAGGGTAGCTTTTTCATTAACTTCCCCTGCTTCATTTTAGACACACAAGCATCCTTTTTCCCCGCTAAAATGGGAAGTAAAAAAGGTATAAAATGGCATAAAATGAAGGCATTTTGGTAGGGGGAATTACTTTTTTGCAAAAGAAGAGGGGGGATTAGCCTCCCACAGTTGCCCATTCCTGGCTTAGAGTTATGGAGCCCTATGAATGAGAGCGTTTCAAAAAATCATATTAACAGTTCTGCTCTTGCAAACTCAAGGTTATGTTTGTCTTTATTCTCCTAACTTCACATTTCATTTTTGACATCCTTGCATAGAAATCAAAAATACCATACTATGGCTGATTGTGACTTTGGTATTCAGTTTTATATCTTTACGCTTGAAGGTTATAGCTCATCCCTTCATAGCTGCCCTTACATGTCCTAATTATCTTCTGATGATTTTTATTAACGGCTAAGCCAAGATATAGAAAATCTTTAATAATATCAATGTCTCATCATCAACTTAAAAGTTATGTAAATCTTCCGTGGTCATTACAGTATTTTTGTTTTTGCACTTTCTGTCATTTTACACTTTCTGCCTCAACTTCATTCAGTCATTACTCCAAGTCTTTGTTATTTTCTGCTAATAATATGATGCTGCCTATAAACATCTTGAAGCATTGATGGTTTTTATTCTAGTTTTCTCCCTTCCTTCCTCCAGGTCTAACTCTATTTCAATATACATTTTGCCTATAAATTAAACAAATAAGGATAAAATGTGCCCTTTTGTGACACCTTCGCCAAGCAGAAACCATACTGATGCTCTACATTCCAGACTAAGAGTGACCTCTTGTCCAGAGTAAAGGCTTCATACACATTTTTGAGCAATTCATAATTGTTCATGTTCCGCTAGTCAAAGGTTCTGAGATAATCCCTAAAGCACAGACTGATCTTCTGAAATTCTTTGGTGTGCTCCATTTGCCAATGCATATTTGCAATATGATCTCTTGTGCCTCTGAATCTAGCTTGGACATCTGGTGGATCTCATCCCATATATGGAAAAATCCTTGTTATAAAATTTTGAGCATCATTTTGCTTGAACTGGAGATTAATGTCATGGTTCAATGTTATTCCAATGCCTGTTGTTCCTTTCTCTTGAATTGAAATGGCTATTGAATGTTTCCAGACTGTGGCCTACTGTTTTGTTTTCCATGTTTGGTGAGCATGGGAGAGGGAGGCAATGTCATCTAACAATTTGTTTAAGTTTTGTCACTTATCTACATTTTTCCTCTGTTTTCTGCCCTCTCTCACCCTCATCAGCATATGTACTGATCACTCACCCCTCCCAACACTTTGTTTCCATATATTATTAAGGACAGCCAGCATGGTGCAGCATGGTTTAAGCGCTGGACTAGGACACTGGAAGGCCAGGGTTAGAAACTCCACTCAGGCATGGAAATCCACTGGGTGACCTTGGGCAAGGCACACTCTTCCAGCCTCAGAGGGCAAACTGAAAAAAATTTGGGAAGAATACCCTATGATACAGTTGTCTCAGGGTCACCATTAAGTCAGAAATAACTTGAAAGCATACAATAACAACAAAGGAGAGACGTTAAAGTCTAGTAAGGTTTATATGTTTATTTCAGTTTACTACAAGTACAGTAACAAGTAGCTGGCAATAAGATCAGTAAGTAAATCAAAGGTGGAGAATTCTTCATCAGAAGTGTTCTGAGGACTTCTTAGTATATGCAGAACATTTCTTTCTGTACCACTAAGTCACTGCATGCTCTCAGCCTCCCTGCTCCCTACCAAGGAGTACAATCATACAATGTATGATGTTTTTATTTGTGAAACTTAATAAAATTATTTAAAAAAAAGAGTACAATCTCCAAAGATCAATGGTACAACATGTGGGGGGGTTTTTGCTTTTTTAATTGAATGGAATTTAATTTCTGAGTAGCTTTCTATAAGAATGACATAGGTAAACGATGGAAAGATGTGCATTTAGCTAGTGATATCTTGGATGGAAACCACCAAGGAATACCAGGTGCTGTAGGCCATATCTCAGACAAAATATAAACCTCTGACTAGTCCTTGCCTATGAAATTCATGGCATTGACAGGTGATTTGAAGGAGCATTAGCATGTGTGTGCGCGCACTCACGCGCACACAGAAAATTCTTTTAGTTCCAATACCCTTCAAAGTGTACTATCCACTGAAAAGAGGAGTTGGTATAATGGTTGGGAAAAGTGGGGTGGGGAGGAAAGAAAAAGAAAGAGAGAGGAGAGAAGCAGGGAGGGAGAAGATGTCATTTTTTATTTAATTATTCAAGTACTCCCTCCACATTCATGTATTTGACTTGTGTGGATTCAATTATTCATGAGGCACATGCTCCCCCTCCCCCATTTTCTTCCTCCTATCCCTTGCATTCCTCACCCCAAGCTCCTCACCCCATGAAACTTTTTTTGTTCCTGGGTGAGCAAAGTGCCTTCCCACTGTTGAAGGCATGGCCTCTCTACCATGTGGTTGCACTTTCTGCTGTGTAATGGCTGCTGATTGGTCATAACTCTCTTTGCTTCTACCCCTTCCTTTTCAAGATGGCCACCAGAAGTAACTAGAAGGGAAGACCTCTGCTCTTCTCACTTTGAGGGGAAAGTACTGGCGAGCCTTTCACGTGGTCTTTTTTCTCCCGTCCTCCAACACTGGGGCCAGAGGCAAAGGAATGGGAGGAGGAACTTCCAGAGGGGAATGGAAGGGGAATTGTAAGAGAGGAAGTTATTCATGGTTTTTTTCACTTTCATAAGGATTCTGTGCCCTGAACTCTCATGAATGTGGAGGGGCTACTGTGCTGTGAACAACTGTGAACTGTGTAGTATGCAAACATGCAAGAGGATTATGAAGGAATATGCAGCTGTTTATCTGCAAGAAGAGCTAGCATTAAAGCTACTCTGGGACCATTTTCTATTTCCAGTCCCAGCTGAAGGAAATTTCCCCAATAAAAGGCCATTATTTGTGTTAGCCACTTTACAGACTGCTGGAGTATGTCTTTTGAATGCTGCAGTGGTCCTTGCGAGCAGATTTTCTATACCTCACACTATCCACAGACATAACAAGGTGAGAAGTGCTATGGCTTATAACGATGAATGGTGACAACTAGGCCTTTGCTGGGTATAACCTTTAAAATACTACGCGGCTTGGGTCCAGACTATCTAAAAGACCACACAAGCCAGACTGAATTCTCAGAACTTTGGGGGAGAGTTTTCTCTCTGCCCCACCACCTTCACAAGCACAGTTGGTGAGGACACAGGAGACAGCCTTCTCAGTAGCTGCTCCCAGACTAGGGAAATCTCTCCCATGGGAGATCTGATTAGCCTCTTCCCTGTTCTCATTCCACTGGTAGGCTATGACTCTATTTAGTTAGGCCTTTGAGTGATTTTCATCATATGGCAGAACAGTATTCAAAGTGGTGCATTCAGTTTTTATTTTATATGTTTTAATTATGTTTTAAATGTATTTTAAACTGTTTCTAACTTTGCGCTTTCAACAGACTTGAGATTTAATTTTTTTTAACTTTGGTAATAGTATAGTTTTAGCTAAACTTTTTATTTTAAATTTTTTAAGCTACCTAGGGTCCCTTGGAAGGAGAAAGGTGAAGTAATAATGGAATAAACAAATGAGAAGAACAGGTAAAAAATTGTTTCCCACCACATTGGTCTACTGTGGAATTATGATTCCATTAGTGTGGCTGCCAGAGTGTAAACTAACCTAAGCGTCTTGTAGAGAAACAGATTTCCTTCCCAGGTAAAGGTCTTCGTGCAGAGAATACTTCTTAGCAGTACAATACCACCAAATGTTTATGCCATCTTTTCCTGCATTACATGACTTATACTGCTGGAATGAGCATTTACTTCTGAGCTCAATCAGCTTTTTCATAAATAGATCCATTCCTGGTTCAATGCCACTCAACAAATATAGTCCACATGTCCTGATAGGTACCCAGTTTATTAATAGTATAATGCATTGATCATTTCCCTACTGTTGAACTTCAAATACTTTGTAAGCACACAATCTCGTCAAGCTCATCACCGCACTAAAGCAACAGCATTCTGAGACTGGATACCACAGTGTCATCAATGCTGTATTTTGCCCATGATAGTTACTGGCAGTATGCCTTGAGGTGACAATATCATAAAACGCCTACCTTGGAGGTCTAGTATGTGAGTTTTGCAACAGAAATCTATTCTGCGGTGGTACAAAATCCTATCTTACTGCACTCATTTTCTATACTATTTAAATTTTTTAATGAGTTGTTTTTAATTTATGTGTATGTGTGTGTTACCAAGTTGCTTTAGTGCACTGATTACCATGATAAATCCATAGAGACAAGTTAGAAATTAATTACAAGTCTTCTTCAAGGAATAATCCTGTGTTTATATTTTGTAATCACTTCAACTTAAGTGACTTTTTACTGTATTAGTTGCTTTCTAGACATTCAAAACTTCAGTAAAAAAAAATTGTTTATCTGTCTATTCATCTTTTGTGACTGCAGCTGTCCCAATGAATTTATAGTCTACTTATCGGTCTTCTTTACAGCAGTTTTCTGGGGATATGATTCCTATATTCATTTTCATGAGCTCCTCCTAGTGTTGCTGGGTGTAAAATAGGACAGGGCTTGTTATACAAGATCTACATGCTGAAATTCTCTTCTGTCTCACCCTGGTACAGGAAGTCTGTCCATTTTCTCAGCTGGTAAGAGGGTTGGCAAAGGTCCCTTATTTTAAGCAATGCTCCTTATTTGAGTGCCAGAAATCTTTACTTTACATAGACTGAACGGAATGTAAAGAACAAACAAACTCCTATATATTGAGGGACGGGCCATATAAGAAAAAATGAGACCAAACCGTAGGAGCAAGCAAGACTGTGGCATGCATCTGAAGTTCACTGCCAATAGACTATTAGATCTCCCATCCCCTTCTCCTCATCTTAAAGCTAAAGGTGGTTTCTCCTCAGCACCTCAGTAGCCCATCAAAATGTATGAAGGATGTACAGGCTACAGTCTTTCTTTGGCTTATTCATAGAGACTGCATGGCTACTTTCTGTTAGTCTGGACATACAGGACATTCCAGGCAGAAGTTCATTGACTGGATGAGTAGCTGAAGCAACAAGTCACAGTTTCTTTTTCAGCCTGTGGGAATCAAAAAGTTTGCTTCAATGAGCAATATTCCATATGTGTAATTTGCATGTATCTACTCAGAAATAAGCTCCAGTACCTTAGTGGGGTTTACTCTCCAGATAAAAGTGTACAGGAGTGAAGCCTAAATTGGATATCATAGTGGGCTCCTGGAAATTAATCACTTTATGTATGATAGTCATGTTTTTTTCCAACAGTATTATTTTAACAAAGTTCAACGCATTTATCTCCTGGAGCTGAAGATGTCTTCTATTATTTTTCCATACCCCCAATTTTATCCTAACAACAATCGCATGGGATAGATTAAGCTTTGAGGATGTGACTGGCTCATGGTGACTGAATCAGCTTTTATGGGAAGGCTGAGAATGGAACCTTACAAACATATCATGTGAATTATAGAACCTTAGAACTGTAAAGTTGGAAGTGATCCAAAATTCATCTAATCTAAGTCGCTGCCAGTGCATGAATCCGCACGAAGGCATGGCTCATTTTGTGTTGCATACTGCTACTCCAACTCAAATAGGATACCGTGTAACTCAAAAATCTACAGAAAGGATGAAAAAAAAAATCTATGGTTTGAAATAAGTTCTCTGCAAAGAAAAGCTAATGTGTTTGGGGCTTCTGTGATCACCTGAGTAAGACCATTAAACTCAAGCTGGATTGTTACTCAGTGTGGATCTGAATGTAAATGTTATTGCAGCTTACTATCTGTTGTTTCGGGGCAGCCCAAAGTCAAATGCTTTTGTAGAAAAAGTATTTTCAATTCTGTACTTCACAGTGATGAAGGAACTCTGCATTCTGTAAACTGGCCCAAATCTGAAATTCAGGTTATTCTAAACTCTAATTAGAGTTGGCAAGCATTTTTGATAAGATTAAAATGGATTCAGGACATGTGCCAACCCCATCCAAATATGGATTTTCACAAGGACCAATGTTTGTGTATCATATAATTTCTGTTTAGAGAATGTGGATATGGGTTGAGCATCCCTTATTCTGAAATCCAAAATACTCCAAAATCTGAAATTGTCCACATGCCCAGTTGAAATAGTGACACCTTTGCGTTCTAATGGTACAAATGTACACAAAATTGTTAAAAATATTGTGCAAAATTACCTTCAGGCTACGTGTACAAGGTGTATATGAAACACAATTGAATTTCATGTTTAGACTTGAGTCCCATCTGCAAGATATCTCATTATCTATGTGTATGCAATTACATGTATTCCAAAATCTTGAAAAAAATCCAAAATCCAACACTTCTGGTCCTAAGCATTTCAGATAAGGGATATTCAACAAGTAATATGTTAGTTTTACAGAAAAGCACATGTCTAAATTAACTTTCATTTGGTACTTATAGAGAACGCATCAAGTTAATAGCTGATTGTCAGCTCTGTGAGTCATAAATGTCAAGTGTCCCTTATTACTATTTTGAAAACCTGATAACTTTGCCTGGCAAGCCTAGATCAGCTTTTAGTAAACTGTAACAATAGTGAAAGAAAAAAATATATTATTCACTGTTTCAAACAAATAAAAAAAGAATTCCCTCCATCCTAAAAAAGCCTACCCAAGATTCTTCACAGCAACAAATACTAATTTGGCAGGAAACACCCCCTGGCAACAAATAGCTTTTGCAAACTTGGGCTAATATAGTATGTGTGCCTCTCCAAGAATTCATTTCCTTCATTTCCTGGGAAAGAATGCTGCGTCACTTCAGCAAGTTTTGTGGATTGTTCCCTTAATCCTGCAAATCTAAACGTTCAGAGCAGAGATACTTTGCAAGAACAAGTAAACAGAGATATTATCTGTATATGCTGGATTGTTCCCTGGATTTATAGTTTGTATTATATTAATGAAATTTCATTTAGCCACAGTGCTGACGACCCAAAACATCTTCCTAATTTGTAAATTAAGCATGCTGCTTCATTCATTACGCAAGCAGACTTTCTGCTTGATTCATGAAATTGGCAGCATCTCTGCCTAATTCATAGAACTGCACAATTGAAAGCAATATCTCTCTGCCTAATTCATTTAATATGCAGTGTTTCATCACAACATGAAAAAACTTCCATGAAGTAAATTGAGTTACAAAAATAACTATTAAACAATCCAAGGCTTATGCATTCCCTAAGAGGAGGAAGAAGCACACATGCCATTTCAGAACAGAATCTTTCTGCTTGTGGAACCAGTTAAGCTTTCACAGGCATACTCTAAGCTGGAATCCTCTTGATGCCTTGTAACAGTGTAAGTAAAAGGTTTGCTAATACAATTCCTTCTTGTTGTTGTTTTTGGCATTGTACAGGAAACTATCCAGTATTTCCTTGCACAATGGTTTTCCCCAGACAACACAACAGCTGCCAGATGGTGCCAGATACTGCTTCCCTGGACTAAACAAACACTGATTGGCCAGGCAGGTGTATCAGAGAACTCTATTTTGTTGTTGCCATCCTGGACCTCTTCTGCAAGTATGCTCATCAAGCTTTTTATATTCTGTTAGAGAACCTCAGTTTGAGTACAACCTCCAATCCAGGTGACCTGCATTATACATAAAAATACAGAAACACCATCCTTAAACCAACCAACTAGCTCACCAAAAGCAGGTGTCCTTCACTATCCAGCAAGAAAGATACTGCAAACCTCAAATTTCCCTTTTTCTCAAGTTCAAATTTGTGCTGCTTTTGGAGAAACTCATCTGTTCCTTATCTCCTCAAAGCTGTAAGACAAGTGTGAGAAATCCCTGCCTCTCTTATTTGAGATCTCCATGCCTACCAGAGGACATTTGAGAGGGAAATGTATATAAATATTTTTAAAAGGTAGACAATGAAGCAATGACATGCAGACTTTATACAAAGAGAAGCTACGTGTTGACAAACAATTTGTGACACCTGCAACAGAAGGGAGGGAGGGAAAATTAACTTCCTCGAGAGAGACATTTTGTGAAGGCACCCAGCACAACATTTGTAAACACTCAACTCTTAAAGTCGAGTTGAATGATTTTCTGTGAAACGAAACATAGCCCTTTGTATCTTGAGAGACACAAAAAGAGAGTTAAGAATCCAGTTTCTAGTTTCTTTTGGAAAACAAATCATCTCCCTGGTTTGTAACATAAGAGGCCATTCTGTTTCCAAACATTTCACAATCAAATGAAAGATGCTACTTTAATCAATGTCATCTAAATAAATCCCTACAATGTTCTGACAAAGCCTGGGAGTGGAAGTAAGCCTGAGAAGCAGGCCAGCCTTAACAACAGGTTGCCAAGAGATCCTAGGAGTTCTGGATAAAAGAGGAACTGAGCCCATTGGTGCATGGGAGGAGCTGAGCTTTCTTTATAAAGGGGAATGGCTTACATTTTTGAGGCAGATTCCTTCAGGGACAGAAGGATGGGGAGGTTGCTGATAAGAGTTTGGTTTTCTTCAAGGTCTAGTAAGAGGCAGAGGAAAGACCAAATCACTTCTGAGTAAGTTAGAAACTGAGACCCTGACTTAAGGATTAGGACTTTGAACAGGGGAAGCCAAAGGTCTGAGTGGGAATGAAAGCTTTGTACCTGAGCTGAGGAAGCTGGCTAGACATTTTGGAAGTTCTGTTTTACCTGCATATACTTATAATACCTAATACCTTTTCCTTGTTTGTTATTTTAATAAAGACTACATTCTATTTTTATAAGCTCTGGCTCAGCAGAGTACTTTTCTTCAGTTCTGTTTTGATGGAAACATGCTACCACAGATGAACAGGTTACTTATCTGTAACTGTGGTTCTTCGAGTAGCTACCTGTGAACTCACACAAATAAGTTCTCTGAGCCTGTGCAAACTGAAGTTCAAAACTTCTACAGCCTAATGACAAACATTTTGGTGGGAACCTCACCCATGTCCCCAGAGGCTATAAAGCTGAGTTCCTGCCTAAATTGTTAGTTTTTTTCTTCTGCTGCAGCAGCATCAGCATCTAGGAGCCTTCTATCCTTCAGTTAGTGATCTCCTTTGGCTTCAACTTCGGACTGTTTTCCCAGTTTTCAGCTTGTCCCTTCCCAATCTTTTGGCTTAGATATTTGGCTTTGGTTTAAGCTTCTAGTTTGACTCAGCTCACTCACAACTTGTCTCTTGCGTTTCCAGCCCTCCATTGAAGGGCCTCCACAGCCTTCTTTAAGCACTGCATTTCTTGTGGTGGTAACATACTGGACAAGAACAGCCACTCTAAGGGCCTCCTTTGCTTAGGGGAAGGGCATAACATTGGGCATGTGTCCACTGCTGCAGCAGAAGAAAAGGAACTAATTGCTTAGGCGGGATCCTGGCTTTATAGCCTCTGGGGATGGGTGAAGTTCCTACCAAAATGCTTGTCACTAGGCTCTAGAAGTTTCCAAACATCACTCTGCGCAGGTGCAAAGAACCCATTTGTGCAAGTCATAGAGACCACGAAAAAGAATATCAAATCATTCTGTGTAAGACCAGAGAGGCTTCACTCCTTCTCCACTAAGGTGATGGATTTGAGAAGGGAAAGCAGGGTTACAAGAAGGTGGAGGGGCAGGGTGCTATAGAGAGGCTTGAAAGCCAGCAACCATCTCCAGTCGGAGAAAAGAAAAAGCAGGCCTGACCCTTCCAAAAAAAATTTTTTCATATAATAATATTGGACATTGCAGTTTTGCAGATGAGAAGACACTTACCAGTAAATTACTACTAATTCTCTACTGGGACAGAAATGTCAGAACTTCCAAGGCAATAGTCATTGCCCTCTGATACAACATAAAACCTTCACAACATGTTAGCCATGTTCCTTAACACACTTTCTCTCAGCCACTGACTTCTATATTCCCAGAGGAAAAGAACTCATCATTTTTTCCTCTCTTTCTACTTTGAACATCCCTCAGTTCAACCTGAGTAATTTAAAAAACTTGGCTCAACCAGGTATGATATTTACAGAATAAACATTTCAAGCCTAAACATCATCCCAACTCATATTTTATATTTTTTTTAAAAATGTAGCCCAGATGACACATTTCCTGCTGAAAGTGATTAAAAGACTGATTATTTAAAGAGGCCTGAGTAGATTTAATAGTAGGGAAGTGGCTCTAAGGGGAAGGAGGAATTTAAGGAAGATCACCTTGAATTATTTGCCAACAATAATTATATAAATGTGCAGAGATAATTTTGTAAATTATTAACACACTGAAAATGCATATATATTCCTTCCAAAATTATTATTGTAATCTAAAGTCTCTAACAGATTTATAAAACCATACAACTCACTGAAGTATTATATGAGCACAGAGATTTCCAGTCATATAATAAACACTTAACCCTCAAAATCAGTGCACTGAAATCAATGAAACTTATGACTGGTGCACACGCTACGAGTCTCCTATGTGCAAACAGGCACAGCACTTTCCTGGAGATGCACACGCTTATAATAGTATGAGAACTTGTGAACTCTGTTGAAACTTCAGAGTGATTATTACAGCTGGAAATATCATTGTCCTCTGGCAAACATGAAAAGTGACCAGCTTCCCTCTCAATTTTAAAGCTATAGAGGTAAGTGGGGACCCTCCTTGTAGTTGTCTGGATTACCCCCATCCCCTCCCAACCTTCAGAAAGTGGTTGACAGTCCTTCATTGTCAGTCAACAATGGCTCAGACATCACAATTTCTACACACCCTTTCTCTTGAGAAGAGTCAGGTGGAGAGCATTTGATGTCACTTTCTGGATTGTAGAGCATACCCTGTGCCTATAGGCAGAAAGTGCCAGAAGAAGCAGTTACAGGTGAATCAAATGCAGCTAGTCAAAGGAGTTTATCAAGGTTGAAGAGTGGTACAGTAACAAAGCCTCAGCCATTCTAGAATCCAGCAGTAACAATAACTGATGCCACAAGACAAAGACAAAGAAATATATACTACAAGCCAGTCCATACATCAATAATCCAAATAAATTCAATAGCAAGAGCAATAGCATGTGTATTTCTATACCACTTATCAGCTAAGTGCTCTAATTGCCCCCAACAAGCTGGGTACTCATTTTACCAACCTGCGGAAGGATGGAAGGAGGAGTCAACCTGGAGCCCTGCAGGACTGAACTCACAACCTTGTGGCTACACTATCAGCATTTAACCGCTGTGCCACCAGGGCTCCTGGTGGTGCAGTGTAGGAGGAAACACACAAAGCCAGGAAGAATTAAAAGTTGAGAACAACAAAAAGTCCCAGAAGCTGCAATGGGATTTATAACAGTCTGATCTTGGAACACCCTGAAGCCAGGTAAGTCTGTTGCCATGAGGAGCAGCGCGTGTTCACCGCTCCACACTTCTGTGGCATCCAGCGGGGTCCTGCAGCATACAAAATGGTGGCTTACGGCTGGCGGAGGCTCTCCACCAATCGGAGAAGCTCGCCAGCTGGAAGCCCGCCCCCTGGCAGATCTGCAGGCACACACTTGCGCACACCTGCAAATCTACACGGGGGCGCTGCGACGGGGTGGTACGGGGCTGCACACTTGTGTTTAATAAAAACCACTTGGAAAGTGGCTTTTAAAAAAACATGCGGCGCCACCACTTCCGGCCACTTCAGGGCGGTTTGAGGTGTAGAACGTCAAAATTAAAACTGACCCTGCGCACTCCACGGTGTGGACGACCTCCGGTTGAGGTCTCTCTACACCATTTTATTAACCCCGTGTGGAAAGGGCCATTGGCTCCTCCTCTGCTGTTCTTTGTCATGATGACAATCCACAAAGGATGATGTCTCCTCAATATCCTTCAACTCCAGCTAAGGTGAACACCAATCTTGCTGAGACTCCACATTGGCTTCATCAACCACTAGATGCTCAGATTTGGGAGAATCCATCATCTGAAACCAAAGACTTTTCAGTGAGCAGCTTCAAGCAGCAGCACTCTGTAGCACATGTATCCCTAAGCTTTGCCAAGAGAAAAGGCAGGAGAAGCATCAATTTATTGGAATTTCCAATTCCCTCCAGAAATACAGAAAGGGGGCTGGGGAGTTTTTTTTATTATTTTTTACTTGGCACAAATTCTGTACTGTGGTGTTAATGCCTATCGGGTCTTTCTAAACCTGTCTTAATTTTTTTTTATTTCTCATATAAAATAAAAGAAAACATATGCAGGATCAGATTAAAGACCTGTCCTGTTTAGCACTGTTTTCTAAAAAGCCCAATAGGTGCCCGTAGAAAGGCTATAAACAGGATATGATCATAGTATGAGTATTGAACTTATTTTCATTCATACAATGCCTTGAGTCCCAGGATTTTCTTGGGGGGGGGGGAATGCATAAAACTAATAGTAATAGTACTAACGGTAGCCTCTTCCTACTCATTATTTCAAGCAATGACTATTCTGAAGCAAACTAGAGAAATAAATCAAATTGGGCTATTTGAACTGATTCTTTCTCTTCAATAAGTGTGATTATGTTTAGCAAACCTTTTTCAATTACATCAATAACTGTTATTTTTACCTACACATTGTATCATAAGGTAACTGATTATTCACATGATACAGTGGCCATGCAGCAAATAAAGAATATACAGGAGAAAAAATATGTACAGGAGAAACAAAACAAAGAAACAAAAATCCAGTGTTTTCAGTCTATAACCGTTACGAGTATCACAAAAAGCCATGCAGTGCACAAATGAAGATTCATATAACAAAATAATTATTGTTTCAGCTGAATGGAACTGAATGAAGTGTTGACAGTACCCAAACACAATTCTTCATTCTTTAAATAATTTATCTGCAGTAGAAATCAATGAAAAACTAATGGTATTCTATTGTATCTGAAACAAACCACTGGAAGCTCAGCTCAGACAGTACTACTCCCCACTCTGTATGTATGTAAGAGAACAGGTTCCATAAGTGACAAAGATAAAGGTACCTCTCAATGACTGACAGGAGAGAATCTTACAAGCAGAAAAACTCCTAAAGCATTTTCTCATATTTTTGGTATCAAGACAATAATGGCACGTTTACGAGTACCAAACATTTACAGGAATACCACATTTATAGAATATTTAGCCATCTTTCTCCACTAAATAGAATGATAACTTGCTCAGCTTCCATATGGGGAGTAAGATGTTTTAGCACTTTTTTTTTAATGACCCTGTAAGTATAGCTTTCAGACAGCACTCATGGCAACATATTAAAGCCATTCTTAACATATGCAAAACTATTATTTCTTACTCACCTCTCCCTATGGATCGAGGCAGGGAAAAACAACTGATCAAAATACAATAGATTGACACATAGCCCCAGTTAAAAAACACATGACATCAGTTTAAAAAGCATATAAAACCAATACACTGCATCATCCAGATCTGTGGGAGTTGAGTTCCAGGACCCCCTTTCAATTCCAAAAAACACAAATGATCATGTCCCATATTATTAAATGATAACAACGTGCAGGTGGATGCATCCACATTCACATCACCACCATTTCAAATACAGGACATGACATCCCAAGGTCAGTGGAAATCAGAACCAAAGCTTGCAGACCCAAAGAGTCCACTGTACATACATGCATACTAAAATCTATTAATTCTTACTTTAAAACTTATAGTTTAAAAACCATCTGGATATTGCTGGAAAGGCTAGCCTTTACAGCTGTTTTGAACTCAAGTAGTGTATCTAGCTGATGAGATTCTACGATCTGGGCGCAGCTGAAGAAAATGTCTCCTGGTTGTCAGCCTTCTTTTGGCTGTTTAAAGTAAACATGCCAGAGAACCTGTGTGTACAGGGTAAATCATACAGGAGAAGGTGATCCTGTAGGTTAGCATAGATGAAAACCACGTAGGGCTTTTACAGTATCAACCAACACTTTGTGCCCTGCCTGGAAACTAACTGACAGTCAGTGGAGTTATTTTAATCTTGATGTAATACCACTCCAAGATGTGCCAGTAACTAATCTGGCTGCCGTGTTTTCAACTAAACTCAAGTTGCCAAACTTGGTAAAAAGGTAAACCAATATACAGAGCATTGGAGAAGCCTTGAGATTACCAGTATGTGCACTACCACCTTTAGATTTTCTGGCACTAGGAAGAGGTGCAGCTTGTGGAAGAGGTGAAGCTGATAGTAAGCACTCTTGCCTTCATATCTACCTAGGCTGTCAGTCTTCTGGGAGGGTGTAATCCCATACAGGAGTGGTTGACCCCCCTTTAAACCCATCTTAGGGCCCTTGCCATTAAGCACCTCCATCTTCTCCAAATTCAGCTTCAAGTTTTTTTCCTCACCAACTCATTACCTCCTCCAGGCATTCATTCAGAGGAGACACATTATGCTTAGCTGATGCTATTTTTGAAGGCATGGAGAAGTATATTTGGGTGTCATTGGCATACTGGCAACACCCCACTCATGTCTCCAGATAATCTCTCTTGGTGGTTTCATGCGGATGTCAAATGGCAGCGGAGACAGAATGGTCCTTTGTCATATGCCATATAACAGTTTTTTTTGAACAGCTTAGTCTAAGCACTATCATCTGGCATCTATATGACAGACAGGACCAGAATCACTGAAGCAAGTACCCACGCCATTCCCAAATCATCCTCCCTGCCAAGTGGAAAAAATACTTTGCAAGACGTAAGAATATTTTACACATTCTTTTGTAGAAGATGCCATCCACCACCACCTCTAAATGTAGAACAATACTAGGATATTCAGCATACTATCAAGAATCTAAGGGATGACCAGGTTGCAAACCCAGCTTCTGATAGGAAACCCACACAGAAACACAATATTGGGGGGGACACAAGTTCCCACCACTAAAGGTGAGCCCACTTCTGAGAAATGCCTCAAATTGTTCCTTTCCCTTAGAAAACCTAGTGGTTTCTCCCACTTTCTCTACATATAATTAGGGCCTTTTCCGCATTTTATATTTAAAATGGGGCGGTGCATCCTCCAGCGAGGACGTTTACACTTGGGGGCGAACTGGGTCCGGATTACTTAATGTTTGTCCAGACTTCAGCCTGCTCCGGAACGCCCAGAACTGGTGGTTCCCCGTGCTATTGAAAGACTGATTAAAAGAGGACTTTCAATAGCCCGGCACACCTCAGTCCGTCACTGCCCTAAAGTGTACATTTGCAGGCTCGTGCCAGCACGAGACTACAGATCTTCCAGGGGCGGGCTTCTGGCTGGCGAGCTTCTCTGGTTGGTGGAGAGCCTCTGCCAACTGGAAGCCTCCATTTTCGTCTCCAGAGAGTGTGTAGTGCGGGCATGCGCTGCTCCGGATCATCGTGGATCGTCAGGGGGGAGCGTGCCAGTCCAGTGCGTAACGGACTGCCCCGTTTCCCCCGCAAAGTGCGGAAAAGCCCTAGGACAGAGAATGTGAGGAGGTTTTTGTGCTCAAGAGTCTAAACAAGGACCTTTGGGATTTTTTTCCCCCAATGGTATTTTAGCTCTCACCCTTGAAAATGGTAAAGGTGGTATTTCTGCAAGGATAATAATATATAACAATAGCCATCAGTTTTGAAAATGCCTTTGAAATAAAAGTTTCCAGGATAATTGATTAATAGATGAAACTGGCTCATAGACAATCCTAAATGGACAAAAGCGCAATTGTTACTCTGCAAACATTTACATGCACGCAGTACTTTTGAGGTTCTGAAATGGATGAAGCATTTATGAGGAGCTTCTAAAAGCATACTAATAAATGTAAATCCAGTTGATAGAACATGGTTGCACTGTACCTGCATTAGAAAATGAGGCACAAAATGAGACTCATAATCAGACCACCAATTCTTAGCATTTGTCTTTAATTTTGTCTTCTTGCCTTTCCACAAAATATTTCTTTGTAACATAAACATGTAGAAAAACAGCAGAAAGATTGGATTCCTGATGGCATACACAGAGTCTTGACATAGAACAACAGTATAGAAACGGGCTCTTTGCTGAAAGTCAGAAAGTGGAATCAGTGGCCACAGTCCATCTCCCATTTTCCATGTGTGCGTTATTCATGAATTGTTATAGGAAAATTGCTCCTGTCCTCCTGTAGAATTAAATTATCTGCATGAGAGGCCATAATCTACCTGGATTGAAAATGTTTGTCAAATTCACTCAGTCTTGAGATATCAAAGACACCCAGCACCTTCATCAAATCCACCAAATGTCACGATATGTTTTTCCTCCGGTTGCCATTAGACTCTACCCCAACAGCACTGAGATCCAGTCACTGAACTCCCAGTAGCTTTCAAGAACTGTTTTGTCTCTTTAAATCTCAAGGTCTGACCAGCAGGTGCCGAATTAAGATGTAGTGATTGTTGTATGCTTTCAAGTTGTTTTCGATTTATGGCAACCTTAAAGCAAACCTATCATGGGGGTTTCTGGGGTTGAGGCGTGCAACACACCCAGAGGGTTTTCATGACTAGTGGAGAACCAAATCCTGGTCTCCAAGGTCTGTAGTCAAACGCTCAAACGCATACACCATGTTGGGTCTCAAGATAACCATATGTCTTCTTTTATGGAAGAGAATCCTCTATCTGAAGGAATGGCAAAGAGCAGGCTCTCTTCTGAAGGTATGTTCTATTTGAAGGGATGTCAAATCCAAGTATGATTCGTTAGGAAATCCGGTACTCTGATGTTGCCTGTTCACAACATCTGGCCAGGTGAGTCAAAAAGCAACAAGCCATCCAGTCACAGTACAGGTTAGATGTACTGTAATTCTCTTTCTATTACAATAATTATTTCTAATGTTGCATTTGTACACATGAATTAGCATATGCAATTTTAGGAAAATTGGTTCCTCTTCTGTGGTAATTAACATCTTATTTTTCAAGAATGTGTGATCTGCCACCCTATGAAGGATAACTGTTCAAACCTCTCTTATGCAAAGCAGAAGGGCCCCTAACACACTCACTAACCTAGGTTTGCCTAATCATGTTCAGCAAGCATATCATCAAGGTCACGGCTTTATTGACTTGTACTCAAGGAAAATTGAAGACCAAGAAATTTTCACTTTAAGCTCTTTATTTGTACAGTGAAAGTATATCTGAACCAACTAGCACTAGAGTGAGGTGATATAATGTCATGACCAAAAACTGCAGGAAGGAAGAGTAGAATCATGAATTCCTGCAACTGCGGCAGATTCAGTTACCTCCTATAAAAATAATATAAAGAAAGGAACAGTGTGGGTTCTAAGAAGTGTCATGTTTCAAAGTGTAAAGGAAAGGTGTAAAGGAACTGCTTGTGCTAGTTAAAGGGTAATATTACTTTTACTTGATTATAAACTTAAGAACTGTATTATTAACAATGCATTATTATTTAACAATTGCATTATTTAAAAGAAGTGGCTTTTAATCTCTTCTCAAAAAAGTGATTGTTCTTCTAAAATTAACTTAAATAAATAATCAAATCAAATAATTATGAAGCCATTGTGAGTCCTTCTCATGCTGAGAGAATAGGAGTGAAAATGGAACAGCAAAAGCTAAGATAAGCTTTCTTTCTAGGAACTGGGAAAAAATTTCTTGTACTGATGTAGGAACTACTGTTGCTGCTCCTTTGACTATTTCTAGATGAAAAACAAGCAGAAAAATAATTAACTTTCAATGGCAATTACAAAAAAAAAAAAAATAGCAAGGGTTGAAGTTGATGCAATCATTGTTTAGAAACAATGTTCTTAAGATACACAGCCAAATACAAACATTTGTCTAAGATTATTAACTAAATAGCAATCTGTATAGTAAGAACTGGACATCTCTTGCATCATTTAAATTGGATGCGAAAAGAAGCAGCATCTTTTACTGGGAAGTTCTTAAACAACTAGCCACTATATTGAAGCTTAGTAAATATCTATTATAAAAGCTGAAATAATCTCAGCTGAGTAATCAGTAATCATAGTGAAATTGCCATAGCCACCTAGCAAGAACAGAATTTATATTACAAATATTGAGACAAATATAGAGAGGTGCAATGATACAAGGCACCGTGGCTTAACAGCTTATAAGAGACAAGTGAGCAGCATCAGCCTTCCTGCACTGCTCCCATCTTTGAATTTTTACAAGCTCTACTTCCGTTTAGGTACTGCTGTGGTTGGCAGGCCTAAATACTCTAAAGGCATCATATCCTGTCTGACCTAGGAAGCTAAGCAGGGTCAGCTCTGGTTGGTATTTGCATGGGAGACTACCAAAGAATACCAGGTGCTATAAAGCTATACTTCAGAGGAACAAGCTGACAAAACCACCCGTGAGTATTCCTTGCCTAAGAACACCCTAAGAAATTCATGGGGTTGCTACAAGGTGACAGGTGACCTGAAGGAGCATGTGCACGCACGCACGCACACACAGATTCTTTGGTTTCAAACCCTTCAGAACATACTATCCACTGAAAAAGGAGATTAGTAAAAAGAGGTGGGGTGGGGGAGGGAGGGGAGGGGAGGGGACAGAAAACTAAATAGAGTGGTTTGGAATCAGATTTTTTCACTTAATTATTAAATACTGTGAACAATTGTGTGAACTGTGTACTGTGTAAATATGCTAGAACATTATGAAGGAACATGCAGCTGTTTCTATTTATCGGCAAAAAGAATGCTAATTCTGAGGCCATTTTCTACTTCTGCTACTTGAAGGCACATACAGACACATACACACACATTGCAGCAGTTATCTCTATCTTCTCCCCTGTCCTACCCAGCCCCTTACTCAGAGATACCAGAACAGCCAATAAGAGCAGATACAAGAAACTGAGAGAGGGAAACCATTTGGAGCCATCCAGGCAGGTAGGGATCTCAAACAAAAGTGGTCATGGGAAACAGGGTGAGATTGAGTCAAACAGCTAATTAGACTGGAGTTCCCAGACTCCAGTGAGACTGTTTCCTTGGGAATTCTGGGAAGAATTGCAGGATTGCTGGATCTTGTTACACCTCAGTCTGTCTGGGAACATTCACACTATACAGTTACAGCATTCATATTCTACTTTTAACTGCCATGGCTGCATCCTGTGGAACTCTGGGGTTTACAGCTGTGTGAGGCACTAGTTCTCTGGCAAGCAATTCTAAATGTGTAATAAAACTACAAATGCCAAGATTCCATAGATTGAACAATTGCAACTAAAGTGGAATTGTGGTGCTGTAATTGTGCAGTGTAAAGGGGGATAACAGGAAGATGTAAGAAACAAAAAGCTCTTTCTTCTCTCCTTCAGTCCACACATTGCTGATCTCAACAGTTTCAGCTCCACAGGATGATCTGTAGCCTGTTATTCAAGGTGAGTCCATGCCCAAATAGGTATGACAAGAGAAAAACATTGCTTTCCTTCTTGTCTTCCCTCTGCCACTGAAGGAGAATAAAAAATATGCTTGGGTGATTTATGTCTATTTACTTTACTTTCCCCTTCAAACTTAGAGGTCATTTTATTATTTATTGTCATGCACTGGATAACCCACACTCCACAAACCACTCTGAGGTAGGCAGTAGTATTTGTTTGTGGAAAATGCAGTCAACCCAGCATACTTCTTCCAAAGTTGCCTAAAGCAGGCATGGAGCTCACAGCTTTTATAGATGCAGATCCAAAATTTATGCATGCAAAGCTGTGATTGGAGAGGATCATAAATCTAACACCACAGTACTTCTCAGACAGTTCCCAGACCCGCATTTATCCTTCACTTCTCATACTTGACCCAAGCACACATTTTCTGCCTCTTTTCTTAGGACACAACATTCTTAATACACAAGTCTTTACACTTACACTCCCCCTGGCTCTGATCTTCTTCCACCCAGATATATTGTAGCAATGAACAATAAAGCAATTAACAAATTGATACTTTGTAATACTACAGGCAGGCTTCAAACAGATACATTGTTGCAGTCAGCAATTAGCACTGGATACTTGGTAGCATACACTAGGCTAAGGGAGTCCTACAGCAATGCTTCTACAGAAACTACAATGTGCTATTTCAATACACACAATACACAGATCCATGTATGGCAGGGGCTATGCATCCTGGCATTTGCAAACAAAACCAGACCACTCCTTTGCAAAACATGTCTGCAGGAACTTTGGGGGAAATTATTTTCTTCTGCTCTTTATGGGTTGAGACTGAAAAAAAGTTTCTGAATTCCTATTTCTCAATAATATGATGGTAATCATTGTTATATTAACCTATACAAACCATTTACAGCTGCAATGTTAGGTATTCTCTTGATGGAAGTAAGTAAATCCTCTTAAATTCAATGGGACTTGAATAATAAAGCATCAGACTGTGATAAGAAACTACATAATATGAACAGTGTAACTGCGTATGTAGTTACTCAGAAGTAAGTTCCACTGTATTCGCTTGGAGCTTACTTGCACATAACCCAAGGAGCCTTAGAAGATGATAGAAATTAAAACAGCCAGTCTAAAGCCATTTCCGCACCACATTCTTATAGCGCAATTATTCCACTTTCAACATCCTATGGGCTGGCTGGCCCCTCCCAAAACTGCAAACCCCAGGATTCCATAGGATGTTGAAAGTGGAATAATCGCACTATAGGAGTGTAGTGCGGAAATGGCCTAAGAGAGAATTAGAGAAAGGTGAGACTCCCTGAGGATTCAAGAGCAGGGATAGGAAAAGTGAATGCCATGGCCATTTCCATTCCACAAGACCTCCTCAGCCTCAGTTTTGTGAAGATTTTTTTAATGCCTCAAGAGTTTAGGAGATTTCACAGATTCCCCCCTACAACCAGGCTGTTTGATGCCCAGCAGAAACATTTACTTAATCAGAAAAACAACTTCTTTATGTCCTGACTAAATGTCCTAAAACAACACCAGTGAAAAAACTTTGCAAAACTGCCCCCCCCACATGGCTAGAGGATCTTTTTTTTAAATGGGGCAATGTTCTAAAATACAAAAAAAAAAAATAATCTGATGCTATGGGGGCAACAGCACTGTGTGATACTCTGGGGCCTGGCAGCAGACCATTGGAACTCCCCAACTCTTAGCAGTTGCCTGTTCAAAACTGAGCACAGAAAGCAATGGTTGTATTTTGCCATCTCCTTTGATGGCAAAGATTTTGTTGTTGTTGTTAAGATGCCAACATGCCCTTTTATGTCTGCTTACCTTCCTTCAAGGATGATACCTCCAATGCTTTAATGGTCTCTTTACTATACCTGTAACTGGTGCCAGTGCTCAACAATTGTTTTCAGAAATGAAGTTAATCCAGGCAAACCTTAAGAATTCAACAACTCAAGACAGACTTTCTGGACTGTGTTTCTTTTAAAAGAAAATAAACAAAAAGGTCAGCTGAGTATTCAAAACCTCACTGATGGATTTGAACATCCAAAAACCAGAAGAAAATATGTTTGAATTGGAATGGAAAATATGGAAAATGCTTATCAGAAGGTATTTGCAGTGCATTAGTGTACCAAAATTATTTTGGTGAGGGTGCAAAAAAACATATTTTGTCTATGGGCCCAGAACAAGTGATTGGCATCATATCTGGATATTTCATTTTCCCTTCTACAGACTTGTTTATGCCCCAGTAAGCTATATTTATGGGATATGTCACATACATTGAACAGGCGGAGGAAGAACACATTTTCTTTGGCAAATTTATGCATGTTCATCAGAATTAACAGAGCTCTTACATACAACTTGTTACCATGCAATCAGAATCCATGTTTTGCAGATGATCTCCATCATCAAATGCACAGATGTCTGTATGTGTAAATATGAAGATATGCATACGCATTTGTACATATATTACACACAGAGACATGCAGAATACATATTTAAACACAGGCTCATTTCACAGCTTCAAATAAGCATGGCAAACAAATCTTTTCCTTGCCTCTGCACATTAATATTTATAGATATGTTGAACTGGACAAGTCGCTTGTTAAGAAAATAAAAAGGAAACATACAGGCAATTAACAGTTTAGTACCACCATTTCAATATAGTTCACCAATCTGTAAACTCTGCCAGTTGTGACCTAGTTCAGGGTTTTAATTTAAGCTTCCTGAGATAGCCAGCTAAAGCTCTCTAATGCTATGTGTCACCTAACTTCCAACTTTCTCATGTTCTATTTCTGATTACAAGCTTCTAATCAACAAATACTCATGTCCCAGAGGACACAGGATTTCTACCTGTCTTCCAGGCCATATGATATCTGACCACCATGCAGTATACTTTCTGGGGCACTATCTGCATAGCAAGAACAATTGCATGCTGATGCAACACATCCCTTCCAACATTTCACAGATGAAAATCAGGACACATGAGGCCACACAACATTAGATTGTGCTCAAAATGGCAAAAGTTATTAATGAAGAACAACACATAAACTAAGAGAGGCTGTGACAACTTGCTTTTGCCCTGAACCTACTGGGAGGGCAAGATCCTGTCCCTTCTATCCCCCTCCTTTACTGAATTAACTGTACACAAAGTACTTTTGCACTATGAACTTAGTTTGGAGCAACTAAAGTAAGCTGAGGACAAAGAAAGAAAGTGGGATGAGGAAAGAAAAGCTGTGCATTTTAAAAGCAGATGAAAAGATGAGATGACCAAAGATTAATTGGAAAGTTGGAAAGTATGCAGACAATTTGAACTGAAATCTCAAACAGGTGGCGGTACCCATTGTTTTATGAAGCACTTTGGCAGATACAAGCCAAAACAAATCCATAATCTGCGTACTACTTTACAGATCTTGGGAATGAAGCATACTATTGACAGGTTAAAATAGGAGAAAATGGGATGGCATTGTGACTGCATATTACAGCCACTATGAGAGCCAGTATGGTGTAGTGGGTTGAACATTGGATGACAACTCTGGAGACCAGGGTTCAAATTCGCACTCAGCCATGGAAACCCACTGGGTGACCTTGGCAAGTCACACTCTCTCAGCCTCACAGAAAGGCAACAGCAAACTCCTCTTGGAAGAAGTCTTGCCAAGAAAACCCCATAGGGTCACCATAATTCTGATATGACTTGAAGGCACATAGCAACAAGAAGCCTTCAAACCAGGTCTGCCCAGTTCTTCTTTTACACATGGGTAAACAAAAAATGTGTGTGCACCTTTAAGCTGCCTGTCCACTTAGACAAGGATAATTTAGCTTAGCATCTAAACACAGAATTATGGTCTATCATACCCAACCAAAGCAGGAATATAAACCAGCTTCGAATCAGAGTTTGTTTTTGGCTTGCTTCTAGGTTCAGGCTGGCAATTTCCCTAGTTCAAGGTCTTATTTAATTTAAGGCTTTCTTTCAGCTTTCCTACTTTATGTCCATAATTTAAACATTTCTAGACAGTTTTAAACTCCATCCAAGGTTTTAGTGGGAGAAGTGATAATTTATACATCCCAGTATTTTCACTTAAATTATTCACACGTGCTGCCATCCTTAATTGCATTTTACCATAACTCCTGACAGAACAGAAAATGAGTCTGAAGTAAACCTTATCTTATGAATTTCAAAAGATAAAAAGGAATACAATTTCCTTTTTCCCCATCTTTTAAGACACAACAGAGGAGGAACAAAAATGTAGAAATTATTAGGTATCTATTTGACATACAAGTGAAAACAGACCTTAAATGTTTTATCCCTAAGATCTAAATTACAGGCTACATGCTAATATGTGTTACAGTAGCCTTGCAACCCATTTAACGGAAGAAAAGCTGCTGGGGATGGTGTTAGGAGACAAGAATGAAAGAAGAGATGGGAGGAAGGGTGTTCCTAGAACTTGAAATGTTGCATTGGAAAACTAATTCAATAAGGTTAAATGTCAGAAATCGAAAATTTATTTATTAAATATACTTGATGGAATAGATAATCAAACCGACAAGAAGAACAGGAGAATCATACTATATATGGTAACATCTGCAGAATTTGCAAAATTTTGGAAAAATGAAGATGTTCCCAAAATTGAGCAGTGGTTTCAAAGTACACAAGAGATGAAAATAGCAGATGCTCTTTCACAAAAATTAAGAAACCAAACAGAAGAAGGCATAAAAAACAAGTGGGCTCCAATAGATAATTATCTCCAACACAAAATATAATTAACATACAAAGAGCATTTGAGAATGAGTAGTTGGGTAAAAATACATTATTATATTCCAAAGGGTTTTAAGAAAATATGTACTAAAATGTTAAGGCTACTTAATAGAATATCCAGTACAAAAGGACCTGGATTGAAGGTTATTAAAAGACAAACGCTGTAGTACGTAAACAACTGGTAACATTTAGGTTAATACTAAGATTCTAAGTAGAAGTGTACGAGGATAAGAAAATACAGTAAACTTTCATGTATGTAGATAAAAATATGATGGAGAAACTGTTTTTAAATATTTGTTTTGTATTAAAATAATATACAAAAATGATAAATAAAAAAAGAAATTGAAAAATTGAATTCACTATCATAAATATGAATAATCAAAATCATTTAATTGGTTCTGTTATTGCCAGGAGACTCATACTGAAAATGTTAGTGTTGGGCCAGACAATGAGATTTATAAAGAATTGCATGAGGTGTCACTGTGAGCTTAGAGAAGCAGATTTTATTATTGGCTCTACTTGTCCTTGAACTATAGACTTCCTCCAATCCTGATTCCCCTTGCCTGGGCTACAATGCCTGTAAAGGACTGTTGCCAGGAAATGGTGGAATTCCAACATAACTAGGAAATGTCATTCTGGGAAAAGTTGGCTCAAAGCATAGGAACCAATCTTATAACCCCTTCCTCTCCTTCTTCTTTCCATCCCCACCAACATATACATTTCACTCCCCCTCCAAGAGTCGTAGTCCCAGTCTTTCTGGTCAACCCTCACATGGAATCCAGTACTGGGAATCACAGTTCAAGAAGTATATCAACAAGCTGGAATGTATCAAAAAAACAAACGAGATGATCAAAGATCTGGAAATCTAGCCTTATGAAGGACAACTGAGGGAGCTGAACAGAAGACTGAGGGGTGACATCATAGCTATTTTTAAATTTCTGAAGGCTCGTCATGTAGAAGATTGGAACAAGCCTGTATTCTGCTACTTTGGAGACTAGAACATGAACCAATGGATTCCAATTATGAGAAAAGAGATTTGCAACAAACACTAAGAAGAACTATTTTACTGTAAGAGCTGTTCAACAGCAGAATAGGCTGCCTTGTTAAACAGAGACTGGAGGGCGATCTTTCAGGAATACTTTAGTTGAGTATTCCTGCATGGCAGGGGATTATTCATTGATTAAGAGTAAAGAATTCCTAATTTGATGTTTTTAAGTAGCTGTGTATATGCAAACTATTTTCTGTACAAGAATCACTGCATCCTTCTGCCTTTCCTCCTAGTCAAAAAGTGTCTGCAGAGCCACGGATCCCAAGTTCAATCCATGGCATCTTCAGTTTTTAACATATCTGCTAATTAGTGTATGTTGCCAATTAAACCATATCAAAGCATGGATGTGAATGGCTGCTAACATGAATGTCAGACTAGGTTTCTAAGAGACCGAGTCTGACAACTAGGTCTCCCTTGCTTGGCTGTGAAAACCTAACGTGGGAACAGTGGTCAAGTGATACTCTCTTAGCCTAAGAGATCTTGCCAAAAAAACTCTATGATGGGGTCACTAGAAGTTGAAGCTGACTTAAAGGGACATTACAGTAACAAAGCAGACATAAAACTGAACAACATGCATATCAATGGTACCTTTTTCTTAGAAAACTTTCTACTGTGTGCCATAGCAGCTCAGGTAAGTGGTTAATTTTGTCAGACAATGAAAGCACATCAAATCAAGAACCTACTTCTATAAATATTTTCTTAAATGCTTAGGTAAACCCCAAAAAGATTGTTTTAAAAAAAAGGATCGGGGATCTGCATCAAACCAAAAGGCAGTTTCCTTTAAATATTTTAATATTTGCTGCACAAAAATACACACCCTTCAAAAATGAGAGTCCTAGCTCAAGGACAAGGCCAAACCAAATTTAAACTTACATGATTATTTTTTTTCCTACTGTATGACAATTTGAGGCACACAACAAAAATAATGACTTCAGTGTTGGGAAAAATTATCCACACAAGCTTTTTTTTTAAAAAAAAAAAAAGCAACATAGATATATAGATACACATAGAGAATCAATGAGAATCAATGCTTAACTTTCTTCCATATGTCCTCAATTATTTTTGTACTGCATAATTCTATTTTTTTTTAATCTTTTTGGTCATAACAGCCACATCCCACTATCAGGGCGATTCCATACAAAGTAGTGTTTCCTCAGCAAAAATACTTCTATCTCAATTAGGTAGGATAAGCAAAAGGAGCATCTGACCTACTACAAAGCAATGTTTACTTGCAACATAGTGAAAAAAAAATCATTCTGTCATTTCAGAACCAAAGGTTAAAACCTGCTCTGAGTAGCTTCCAAGTTCATTTTCTTATACATCAGTGAACACTTTTTGTACTTTTCATTATATAAGGTCCAGTACCGGATCACATTTTCTTATACCTACAGCTAGAAAAGAGTACAATTTAGTAGCAGAGCCAGAGCTTTGGTCTTTGGGTTTTGAATATATTTGCTTGCATTTTCCTTGTATTTATCTTATGTTCCATATGATCATCATTTCCCACATGATAGCTGAACTTGTGGGTGTTAGTATTAAACCTAATTTATTAATATTAATTCTATAATTAATTCCTTAATGTTAATCATGGCTGAAAAATCACAAAACTGATCTGTTGCACTAATTGTTTCTAATTTATTAATGTTGCATAAGTTTTTACTAACATATTGCTAACATAATAATAATAATACATGAATTAGCTTTAAATTTTAAAAGAATCAACATGCAAAAATAGTACTTACTTCCAGTCCTTACTTCCATTCTCAAAGTGCATGAATTAAAATTATGTGGAATGTTAATTGCTGCTCAAACTGTTAATATCACTGCTGTTTAACAGTTAAATTAATTGTTGTTTTTAACAAATTAGTGGTAACAAATTAATTTTAAATAATTCTTTCCAAGATCTACTTGCTTGCATATCAGTCAGTAAATATATTTGGCATTCATTAATGTTCTCTTTTCATATCAGTTCTGACCTCATGCCATTTGGATCACAGGAAAATTGCAAAATCATTTTAGTAGAGTCCTGAATCTATAATAAATTACAAATATATAAGAATCAATCTAATTGCTGTCATGTCAGCAGGGGATTTTAAGTGAATTGGAATCATTATATTTAAGTCAATTTTAGGATGCCTAAATTGCCTTTATATTAGGTTAAGAGCATGAACCCTGAAGTTAATAGATAAAACGTTGCCCATATCTATCATAAACATATTAGATGGTTTGAGTCAACCTCCTATCCTCATTTAGAGTTTGTTCTACAATGTTCTATGTCATCTTTGATTAAACAAAACCCAATAGCAGTATAAATCCATGAAATATTAAAAAACAAAACTCTGCAGAAACAACCTTTAAAACATTGTTCAAATTTACCTATAATGCAAGCTTAGGTACCCAGGAAAAGAAACCGTTTTTCCTTTGGAACCAACACTATACTGAAGTTCATATTAGGTTGGCTTCTCAGACAAGGTGCTCCACAGATAGGGTACCATTACCAGAATGGCCATCTCTTCAATCACCACCATCTGCTTAGAGTCAGGGAGTGGTGAGGAGGAGGTTACACACAGAAGGGCCTTTGAAGAGGTCTATATGGTTTGAGAGCCAACATGGTGTAGAACTCTGAGCATTGGATTATGACCCTGGCGACCAGGGTTTGATACCCCACTTGGCCATGAAAACCCAATGAGTCATCTTGGACATATCACATTCCCAGTCCCAGAAAACCCCATGATAGGGTCACATTAGGGCTGCCATGAGTCAGATACAACTTGAAGGCACACAACAACAATAATATGGTTTGACAGAAGGCAGCCTTTTAGGTAACCAGCTTCCAGGAAGCACTTGGACAATTTTATAAAGGATTCAAAGTTACAATTTCATGGTATCCCAGCTTGAAAGGGTAATTAATTACTACTACTGTTGAATTTTTTAATTGTTTTTTTGCTCTCTCCCCCTTTTCTCAATAATAATTTTTAAAACCCCTACTTTTAAAAATATGGCCTAAGGGAAAAAAAAGCTTTCCTCCCATCCACTGCACTGTTACCTCTACACTCAGAAAGAACACCAGACAGAAGTACCAGCTTGCACCAAACCAGTGATATTCTTCCAGCTTCATTTAGAGAGGCCGTACCCCATAACTATAGAAGTAATGTAACGTTAAAGTCAGAAAGAATTCTTTAATTTACCATCAGTGTGTAAGAGATTACATACTTGATTACTAGTATACTAACTGCAGTAGCTAAGAGATGCAAGGACGTTTACCCTAAACCAAACCTTTTAAGGTTTATGAACAGTGTTAATAATGCAACTGTTGTTTTCTGTATCCCATTTCACTTTGATCCCACCACAACCATCTAACTTTACATACATGCTTGAGGCTTAAACAGTGTACATGATCATGCATCTGAAGAAGTTAACTGTAATCCATGAACGCTTAAAGTAAACAAATCTGTTAGTCTTTAAGGTGCCACTGGACTCCATTATTCTATTTACAGTGTAGCTTTGTTAGGCTTTATTTATTGAAAAAAAAAGGATTATTTACAATTTACTAATTATTTGTAATTTACAGTTCCAAGCTCTGGTTTCAAAGCACTGACAGTTTTATACGTATTCATTGGCACTTTGAATTGTGCCCAGAACAAGAGTGGCAGTAATGCAAAAGGCTCCAAGATGAGCCTATATAACTTGCAAACCAACAGGTTAAACAAAGCCCAGCAGTTACACACTGCATCCTGCCAAGTGCTTGACAACACACTTTCTTTTCCCCAGTTCCACGAAGACAGCAAAAAGAAGATATTGGTCACACTTCTGTGAACATATACAGCCTGCTGGCCATGCACTGTAATGTACATCTTTTCAAATGTTTTCCATCATTGTACCTGAGAACAATAACATTGGCCTTAAAATTCAGGATTCTGCCCATCCAGTAGGACTTAGAATTCTGAACCACAGATTATCCTTCTAGCCTCAGGTAGTCAGCTCCTGGTCCAAGAGGTGAGGCCGCCCAAGACTACTAAGAAGTTGAGTTGGGAGTCAGACGTCTCAACATCTCAATTGGTCTTCTGCTATCTTAAGCAAGACATCCTTCAATCTACAGAGAAGGGGGTAACAGTTTTTAATTTTCATGAGGAAAGCCAATACAACACTCTGGAAATCCAAGATTATACAGCAGTAATCCATACCTCAACAATACTATCAGCAATGTACCAGGAACAACAAAGAAAACTAACAGGTAACTGCCATGTTGGGATACAATCAGCCCCCTTATGCCATCAAATGATAACCTACTACAGGATCAGTATTTTGCTAGTGCTATTTATCTGCTGGCAGAGTAATTCCAGCATGGGGCAAAACAGCATGTGTGGCAGACAAGGACTGGAAAAGAGTCAAATGTCTAAATCTCCTCATAGGTTCCCCAATCACCAGTAGACATATTATGAAAGGGAAACATCAAGCTAAACCCTCCCAGTGATTCCAGTGGACAGCCTAAACAACTGGCTTGTCTCTATTCTATTCTATTCTATTCTATTCTATTCTATTCTATTCTATTCTATTCTATTCTATTCTATTTTATTGGAATGCATTTTCTATTCCTTTCAACTGCATCAGAGGGGATGTTTGCACTATCACAGTAAAATTTACAGCATGAGGCTAACTCTCTCAGTTCTTATATTAAAAGAACTAGGAACACATGTTGGATAAAGCTTTGTGGAAGAATGCTTCATAAGAACACCACATGCTCAGCAGACTAGAAGGATAAAATGGACGACAGAATTGCCCTTGTGTTTGCGAATTGGTGTGTTTGAGAGCCATTACTAGGGTAATATACTGTGAGGAAGACAGTCTATAAATTAAATAAAATGAATAAATAAATTCCTGAAAATGCAAAGGGTCACAACATTCAACTAAATTCAATTATTACTTCTAGCTCGAGTAAACCCAATGAATCAGTGGGACTTATGTAAGTTTTGACTTAAGAAGAAGTCTCATTTATTTAATAGATCTATTTTAGTTGGAAGTAAGACTGGACTTAGCTCTATGTTATGCTGGTTATTATTCCTTGGATGATATGATGATAGCTTCAACCAGTGTAAATATGAAGGGGGGATTTTGCATGTAAATATATGGTTTTGAGCTCTGAAACTCACTGGGAATATGGGCTTTTAATCTTCTTTACATTTTAAATAGTACATCCTAAGCAACTAAATGTTTCAGATCATACATCTAATTACAACCATAAATCATTTTAACTGGATACGATTATTCAGTATACCTTATTTTTCATATTTAAACTTGGCACAAATTTATACTGATAAAACTGCTTTCAATGGTTTTGCTTATAAAAAAAAATCAAAAGCATTTTGAAACTCAGTGCTGCTTTAAATGTTACATTTAAAAATTTAGATATATACAAGGAAGATACAATATTTAAGAACTTAAGATATATACCAGCAGGATAGCGATTTATCTTTTGCATTTGTAGTTGGATGTCCATACATTTTTACTATAAATTAAAATACAAAGAATTCCTTTTAAAATAAAATACTGTATGACTGTTTTATGTATTCATATTCTTAAAATATGAACTGAAAATATTTGTAAGACTTTGAAATGAATGAATCAATAGATTCATTATTTTTAATATTTTATGGACTGTGGGGAAACATGCTGAGTTAAGAAGGAAAGGACAACCCAGCATCTCTAAACTCACACATTCTTTTCATCTCTCTTGATTCAGTCTTAAGCCATTTCTGCACTAGACTGTTATAGCGCTCTGATTCCACTTTCAACATCCTATGGAATCCTGGGGTTTGCAGTTTCGGGAGGGGCTGGGGGCCCTCCCAAAACTGCAGACCCCAGGATTCCATAGGATGTTGAAAGTGGAATCAAAGAGCTATATTGATTTTTAAACCATGATAAAGTTTGCTGTAATAATGTTATTAATTGTTTGTGTAATGCTGTTTATTCCCTGTTATAAATAAAGTTGATTTTTTAAATAATAGGAGGCATGTATGCAGAAGTGATGAGCCAACAACCAGTTAAAGTGGTCTGTGACTTGGGCCAAACTGGAGAACTACCCTTGGAACCCCAGAAATGCTACCTTGAGATCCATCACAGAAAAATTGGGACAGAGGAAGAGATATAAATAAAATGCTAACTTTATAACTTGAAATCAGATCTTTCATGAACCCTGGCTCTGGCTTCACTGGGTTACACAGTGCACTGGATTCAACGAAACCTCAATGTATGAGCCAATTCAGACCCCCTCCAGGTAGTTTAGTGTTTTCTGAGGTAAAACTGGCTCCTATCCAAAGCTGTACAACAAAGCCTTGTTAGCATGATGCACTTGTCAAATGTGGTAATTTCATCTCGAGAAATAGTACCTTCTTAGGTTTTGTCCTTCAGTATAGACACTTTCTCCTGAGCCAATACTTTGCCTTCTAGTGCTTAACATGGTGCTCCCATTTGCCATTAGGTGCAAACTGTCAGAGTGGCAATCAGTTGTCTGCCCAGCTACCTCCCTCTTTACATGCAAGCCATCACCCCCACTCGTCTCCTGTTACAAGTCTCCCTATCTGCACACTATAAGCTTCAGCTGCTTCTGCCAGCTTCTGCCTCCTGCTCTCCAGGTAGCTGCTCTTGTGAAACAGATACTGCAGCTTGCACTCCTAGATTTAACTTCTCTCACTTAGCACAGTGATCCCACCTGCCACCAAGGAATTGTGACTGCCTACCAAGGATGCTAATTATTTATAGTCAGATGCCTGAAGATGTGCCTCCTCCATTTTACCCAGTTAGTCAGCCAGCCATCTGCCCACCTATCTGCTTCCTTAGTCCCAATGCGGAACACTGAATGGATAGCTTACTTTTTACTATTCAAGCACAGAGCTCCTGCTCATCATCTAGAAGACAGTGCCTGCCTGGTGAGAGGAGCATTTAATTCTAAATTGTTGCTTACCTGCCTCCATTACTGTGGCTGCCTGCTTTCTTCACTTCCAGCACTCACTTGCTTCTGCCCACTTGGGCAGTGCTGTTTACTACACCACTATTCTTATCCCTGCTTCTGCTATATTCAACACACTGGCTGACTCCAGATTCAAACACAGTAGCAGTATGCATGTGTCCCAGATGAGATTCAAGCCAAGTGATACAAGCGGTTATTAATTCTCCATTCATAAGACTACAGAGAAAGCATATTTATGCAGAATATAGAGTATAGATCAGAGAGAGGAAAAAGCAGCCCTTTAAATGTTGCTGAACGTTCCAGCATTCTTCATCACTGGCTGTGCTGCCAAAGGTTGATGGAACCAACACAGGGAAGGCCGTATTTTGCCTGCTCCAGATATAACTAAGGTGGAACCATCTGAAGATGGAACCATGAGATGGGAATTCTTCTGCCACACATCACTGTTCAAAAGATCTCACTGACTTTTGGCTTTGTAGGTTTCTTGGCTAGGTATATGCCTATTACATCTTTTATTTTTATATCAATTGTCCCTCCTTCAAACCACAGAGGGAGGGAGAGAGAGAAACAAATGTTCCCATTCAAGTGTGAGGATTCACAGAAAAGATATGGCACTTATCTTGTGAAACTCTACAGCTTTATTACTTAACACCATCTCCAAGATCTTTATCATTTTTTGGACAAAAAGGAATCAAAAGGAATCATAGGACACTAAGCAAATCGTTTTTCTTTCTTTCTTTCTTTTTTTGAACCCTCCAAATGCCAAGGCTGCTCCTGAAACAAAAAATCCTGATTCACTCAGAACAGGCAATTATGATTCCATATTTCTGTCAAGAAATAAACAAGTTATATTGGTGGTTCATTTTAAAAAAATAAAATAAAATGTTAAAGATATACAGCATAAATATTCCTGAACCTGTATGTCTGCAATCTGCCAGGCATTTCTTTAGAACACCCCCAAATTTCACCTAACTGGAAAATAGGGGAATTAAGCTTATAACTGTGTCTTGTGTGTGGTTTTTAATTTCCAGCAACAGTCAATGAGAGGCATGACTGTTTGTATTTCAGAATCCTAGCTTACATGCAGGATCTGAGTCAAACTGGATAGATTCCAGATCATTTCAATTCAAACTGGGTTATTTTCCTAATCACTGAACTATGGTCCAACTGAATTTTGTGGCTCTCTTAGAAACCCAGTAAACAGTGCCAAGTGCAGCACCAGTACAACCAAAAAAACATGTTTCACCCATTGCAAAATTCTGCATGGTATTTATGTGTTTCTTCAGCTACTAACATTCCTTGCTGAACCAGATTATTAGTTCGCTTCCTCAAGCACTGATTTACAAAAGACCACAGTAGATTCTGTTGAACCCAGTCCTTACTGTTGCTAAACACAACACAGAACCAAGGAATATTCTGTTCTGCACAAGCCTATCCAAAAAGAAATCTATTATGATCTGCTATCAAGACCAGGAGTTCTGTTACAATTGGTTTGAAAATTTTAAGATAATATATTATACAATTTGCAATACCTTCTAGATAATTTCATGAGATTTCACTAGAATTGGAAAGTGTTACTGAATGTAGTTACAGAGCTCTGCCTCTAAGCAAAGAAAGATACAACTGAGATGGTTACTTTCATTTTATTATCTTAAAATGAACCTTTGAAACCAGCCCATGAAATAGTTGTAAAACCTTTATCCTCTTTGGAAGTGTCAACAGAAGTAATTTTGATACCTTCAGTGTGAGACAGCAGATTATAAACAGTAAAGCCAGTTACTAGCAAAGATTTGGAAGCAGAATTAATACAGCAAAGTGCTGAAAGCTGACTCACACATATAGCTCTGAAGCAGTGAATTTCTCACAGCGGTGACTACTGGTGTTAAAATGAAGTGGTAAAGTCACTGCACGGCCAAAGTTGTCAGCGATATTCCTTTAAGGCTTAAAACAGAGGGTGCAGTGGCAATAGTCCTTGTGTTTTACCCTAAACTGTAGCAAACTGGTGGGGCTGACTATTCAAGTTTCTTTCCCCACCCATCATGACTGAAGCACTGACAGACTTACAAACAATAAATTTGCCCATTTTTTAAAAACAAGCCTTCTAGATAGCAACTTTCACCAAACATGAAAAAATACTTCCATTAGTTTAATTTATGAGCTACACAATATAGAACTTCACAGTCTGCTGCCAATCAATTTCACTCACCTAACACAAATTCTACTGTATTAAGAAAATTATTGTGAATGCAGAACTAAGAAACGAAGTCAATTTCCCAATGGTCTCTCAAGAAAAGGAATAATTTTTCAAATTGCACAAATAAGTGTCAAGCTAAAACTAAGCTAGGGAGAGAGGAATGCTGCAACCTTTACAGCAATTTTTTTCTATATCTTTTCCAAGATTGACAATATTTTAGATGAAATAAACTTAAGTATGTGCAGTATTCTAAATGTGGAACCATCATAGAGTTACATCACAAACATTGTGACACTTCACATTCATTCTTTTTTTCTGAGAAGCATATTTATTTAAAAAATAATATAATGTCAGATGTTAGATACAGGCAACCTGCTGCCCTTCAGATGCTGCTGGACTGCAAGTTCCAACAGTGAAGGCCAATTGTGAGGCATGCTGTGACTTCCAGTCCAACAACAAATGATGCTGGAAGTCACAGCATGCACGATTATCTTCAAAATCCACAGTACAAAAAAAAAAAAAAATTCAACAGAGATCCTATAAAGGTACGTGCTTTCAAACTTGAGTTACAATGTTATTTTGTTAGCAGTCTGCTGTTATTGTTAACAGCCCTCAAGGTGACTTCAACTTATATCAACCCTATGAATAAGAGATTTCCAAATCATCCTATCATCAACAGCCCTGTTCAGGTCTTGCAGACTCAAGACCATGGCCTCCTAGATTAATTCTATCTGTCTAAAATGAAAAGTTCATTTTCCTTTCCTTTTCCTCTTGTTCTTCTGTGTTTTACTTTACCAAGCATTATTGTCTTTTCTAGTGAATCATACCTCCTCATGATATATCCCAAGTAGGACAGTTTCAGTTTAGTCATCTTGGCTTCTAGGGAATGCTTAGGCTTGATTTGCTCAAGGACCCATTCATCTGTCGTCTTCAGTACCTTGTCAGTGCACAGTTTAGGGCAGAACTCTTTTCCAGCACTAGATTTTAATAAGTTGTCTGTCCAGCTTTCACAACCATACATAGAAATTGGAAATATGATGGCATGGTTGCTTCACAGAAGCACCCCATACCACCACCATGGAAAGGCATTGCCCAAAGCAGGTCATTAGCAGTATGGAGGCCATTAAGATCTTGAGATAAAGCAAGAGAATCACCAATTATTTCTGTGAATATTGTGCCTGGCTTCAAAAGGACCAAACTAATAGTTATAGATATCTAAACAGAGTTAATTTCAGTCTCCAAAACAGCTTCCATAGTCTGTACTGCACAGTATATTCCTTTTAAAACTGAGGAGTTTTGAAAGTGATGTGTGATAAAGCATGGGATGTGCTGTACAAACAAGAAATTCCTTGAAATGTACTGAAGCTTTATGAGGGAGATTCACATGACTCTGCAGATATAGTTGAACCACAGCTCATAGTAGCCCTAGCCAGTATAGCTAAAGGAATTGAATGCTGAGACTTGCAGTCCAACAATATTTGGAGAGCTACATGACTCACCATTGCTTTAGGACATACCTACAGTAATTCTGTCAATTCTGGCCCTTAATGTTCAAATGAAGAGTTATGGTTTCTTATCTTGGAAGAACAACATTGATCAAAGCCTTGGTAACACCAAATTCATGCACCTGCATTCTAATGCAAACACACAGAACTATTCTTGCCTTTCTGAACATGACATAAAACATTAGCACATTCCTGGACTGCTTCACAATCTATTATAATTGCATTTAAGCTGGTGAGCCAAAATCAGCAGGAGTAGAAATGCAGGACAAAATGATGCAATTCTTTCAAAGACAAAGATGTAAGAAAAAAACTAACATTGACATTAAGCACTCAGGTCAGTCAAAGCACAAGCAAGTGCAGCCACAAAGGACTGAGAAGTCTAATAGAAAAGAAAGAAATAAGTTCTTTCCTTATCCTACCACACATTCTCTCTTCACTTCTAAACTGTAAGAGAAATAGGAAAATCTGGGAACACCACCAAGAACCTGTTTCCAGATGTGGCATTCTTACATTTCATCTTTACTTCCTGTTATCCTATGAAATCCAGGCAAGGAAAGGATATTGAGATCAGGCTATGGCAAGGAGGGGAACTTACTTCTAATTCTCAGCTGATCTGTGCTCAGTATCACTTCTGCAGACAACATACAGTTTCCAATCTAACAAGGTCATGTTGATCTGCTGCCCATGAGATATGGATCATCAAATCAAGACACACAAACACACAGTCTCATAAGATTCCCTGTCTCTTTCTTTACACAGGTGCACATGCACCAATTTATATATTTTGCATTCCCGGTAGCTTTGAAAGGCACCAAACAATATACTATGCAATCAATATTTAGTAACCATATTTATATCTCATCCTTCTACTAAAAATCCTAAGATGGCATACTTCCTCCCCATTATACTCCCAACTTCAGTCTGAAAGAATTACTATTCATCCAGCAAGGGTCATGATCTAAAGGCTGATTAAAAAACAACCTTTCTAATCCAAGCACAATCTTTTAACCACCGAATCACACTAGCACTGCATTTTTCAGGAGAGCATTTAACCTCACACATGCTCATGCAAAACATCATTTTTGAGGTTTCTGAAGAACAATATCTGAGTTCAAACTGTTAATTTAAGGATTTAAAAGGCAGTGAAATCTTTCAAAATATTCATGCTCTGCCAGCAAATGTAGAATAATCCTTTATAGCTCACCAGAAACATAGCTGTAATATTATGACAACCAAGGTACATTTTGTTCCTATTTTGCTGAAAGACCACAAATGAAATCTAATATATTAATTGGCTATATTTAATGCTATTCTGTAGGTCTTACTGTTTCCCTCCTGTTTACAGTGATCCTTCTTGTTGTTCTCTTCCTATCCCATTCTCCCCAAACCAATTTCCTTCTGTTTGTAAGAAAACCAGAGCACAAAAAGCCCTAGGGAAATTCTTAGTTAGATAACTTAGTCAGAATGACCTGAGACTCTATCAGGGGAATCTCAAATTGTAATGGAAAGACAGATGCTCTTACAGTCACAGTTGCTTCTCTTTCTCTAGGACACTGTTAGTGTGATGGCAAATAACTATTTCCTATGTAGCGTGACCAGAAAATCAAAGCAACTGGCAACAAAGGTAAGTAACCCTACGATATTCTTCAGGATATTGTGGTATCTTCCAAAAGAGGCTGAAGTTTCATAAAAGAGACCAGGAAAATCACCAGTCTTTACTAGTCCACCATGATAAACTTTACTACCACCATACACTTGAAAGCCGTATAAATAGTTTTACTTCAAAACACCATCTTGTATCCTTTCCTCTGCTTGCAAATCCAAAACCTCTCTGAATCTATGTCCATACCAGAAAGTGAGAATTAGTCATCACTGTAGCAGCATGGCACTCAATCTAAAGATTCTTTCTTGTTGTCAGAAGTAGCTCCTTACAGTCTGAACCATGGTTCTGCTACGCTTTACTAGAACAGTAGTTGCAAGAAGGTATCTATAAAATCTTCACTGATATCATTGCAGTATTCCAGTGTTCTAGCAGCTGCACGTTTTCATGAGGGCATGCATCATCCAATATTGTATTCTGATTTTCAAAATATGTGGTTCCAAAAAGTTTTTGCTCTGACATCTGTTGTACAACACTTGATGCCTTAATAGTGACGATCTGAGCAATAAGATAAACCCAGAGAATTATGTGATCCACCAAATAAAATGCTCAGAAAGCCAGCTTAAAGTTGTTTTGAAATTATCTAGTTAAAATTTAGAAAGCAAAAGACAGTTATGCTGACTTACAATGGATTCACCAAACTCAGAAGGTGTAATGTACCAGAATAAAAGAAGCCTTTCAAAAATAAGGAACATCTAACACAGAGGTTGGAATATATTCCCCAGATTCTCTTGGAACCGCTATAACATAATATAAAACTTTACCATCTCCATTTTTGAGATAACAGTAATTCTGAACTGCTGAACATCATGTCAGAATTACAAATCTGAAGGAACACCATTTTGGAAAAAAATTGTCCTTTCTCCTTCCCTAGTAGTGACAGAATAATAAAGGATCTTGGGCTTCAGGGAAGCATTCAGTGAAAAGATCAACCCAGTGTGCAACTGCTACAAAGGGCGAATTTCATGCTGGAGTAAAATGCACACTGGGAAGAAAAACATCTTGCCAGTATTTTAGTATCTTTATAGAAACTATGGTTTGACAGAACTTTGAAAACCGTAAAATTTTGACCAGCACACCTTTAAAAAAGTATTGTAAAGCCAGGAGAGGTGTAGAGAAAGTGAATCAAAATGATCAAGGGGATGGAGAAACTCAAATGTGATGAAACTAGATTGCAACATTTGTAGCTCAGAAAAAAAAAGTAAAGGAAACATGAAAGAAATGTGTAATATTATACATTAGGTAGGCAGGAAGCTGCTTTAGCTCTCTCGGTCTTGTAATATGAGACCCTGTGATTATTTAATGATGTGGAAAAATAGCAAAACCTGATTTTTCTTAGGAAGAGCCACAGAGAGTGGAATGAGATAGATTAATCTCCTCAAAGTTCTTTTTGGTTTGTTATAGACGGAAACTTTGTTTGTCATAGACGAAGTCCTTACACAAGGATTTTAAGAGAATTGGTAAACTGACTGGGAGCTAACAGAAATGTGCTGAGAAATTCAAACTGTTGCAACATTATCCAGTACTGTATTGGTGCAGTTCATAACCCTGCTGCAGTACGGTCATATACAGAATACAAGCAGCAGAGTTAGCCAGGCCCTAGAACATATCAAGGATACTTGATACATGAGTGCTGCAGGGTCAAATTACACATAAAATAGCTAGAATAACTGAAGCAGCTCTTCATGCAGTCTCTGACTTGTCTCTCAGTACAGGAAGAGAAGCACAACACTATGAGCTTACACTTCTGCCCCAGAGTTTTTTTATCATCTACTGAAGCATTACAGTTCACATGTATTTATGAAGTCAGCTTACATGAGGGAAGGTAGTATGTGCGTGTAGTTGTCAGTTATGCACCACAGCCTAGGGCACTTAACCAATTCCCTGCTCCAAATGGCAGCCAAATCCCTATGTTGTTTTGTAGAGTACCTTTCCTTCCAGAGAGAACTTTCATAGTTTTGCAGTAGGGGAGACAGGTAGGAAAGCCAAACTGCATGAACTAGATTCCGTTCACAGAGCTCTGGATCCAAACATGCATTTTGCTGACACTATATTCATTAATAAAAAATAAACTAATAGTTACAAAAATATATGTATGTATGTATGCACGCATGCATGCATGTATGTATGGATACACACACACACACAAATACACTGTGACAAGTTAGTGTGAAAAGTTTTGACTCTACTAATCCCTTTTTCTGCAAGTATGGAAATTGGATTTTGAGGGTAATACATTTCTTACAAAATGTGTGTGTACATTCACTCAGTCCGGCTACTAAAGCTAGCTATATAGATTAGCTACTGAATGAAGGATCAGAACTTTATTTTACAACTCTTCATTTCAAATAAAAAGTTTTCATAGACAAGTGAAAACTAATCATTTGTACTAACTAGCAAGTAAATCCCTGGCATCTGTCAGAATCAAAGTCATATATTTAACTATGACAAAATTACATATTTAAATAGTAGCTATAAACTACCATACCAAAAGGAGAATGAAATTTAGGCATTTCACAACAGTTACACAGTCAATTGCTATTTGTGATTTCTACTGCCTAGTCTAGTAATGTGTTAAGGAAAAGTCAATACTGGAGTTGATGTAAAAAAGAACACAGTTTGCGGATATATTTTCTTATTCTTATGGGCCTTTATAAAATTGGAATGGAGCAGGAATAATTTGTTACATCTACATGACACACGCAGTTCCTTCTAGGCAATATGTTGCAGGCAAGTTTTTTTTAAAAAAACAACAACAATCCATTCAAACAGTGTAACACTGACAGTGGCACTGAAACCACTACAGGGAGAACGGGCAAAATTTCCAAGTCATTTGCCATAATATTGCAAATTGCAATAGGAAATAGAACTTAACCAATAGATATCCTCCATTCTTCTTTCCCAGCATGAAACTCAATGATACCTTATCAATTTTTTTCCCTTTGCCTCAGAACAAAGCAAGAGATTAAATGCTTTTAAATTCAAAAGAACACATTGACAGATCTAAGTCATTAAAACAGCAGCTGGTACCTGGTGTTATACTCACTAGAAATTCCAGAAAGGGAAGCAGTAAGCAAACAAACAGTGCTTGAATTATCTGGGTACTAGACCTACAGAAGCTCCAGAACCTTTCACTTTGGGAGTCAGGATGCAAGTCTTGCAGGTTTCACGAAGGATATCTACATTTCCCGCTATAATTTGACTACTACAAACAACTGCTGAAAGACAGGGAGCAAGTTTTCAAGCAGTATTTTAAGAAAACAATTTGTTATTACACTTTATCATTTCAAAGTCCCAGAACAAATTAGCTACCATCACACTTACGGATCTTACAACCAAAAATACTTGTCATTTTCATTTATTTTAATGTGCAAAAATTATGTAAGAAAAGCAGCAAGACAAGAATTTTATTATTAAATAAAACAAAATATACAACAATGAAGAAAATAAACTGAGGAGATCTAGACATAGAAATCAATGAAAGGCAACCAAATATCTGAATACCTGTCCAAACAAAATTGACATTTGTGACACATTCAAGTAATGAAAGCCTTGTCCACAGTTCACTGAAGATTAGTAGACAGGTGATAGTTTTTCCAGCGTCACAAAGTGTGCTGACCACCAGTTAATTTCCAAGTAACAGACAAACAATTTAAGAATGCTGGCATATGTGCAATAACCTCTCCCTCTGCTCTACCCCTAAAGGCACCAAATCCTGTCTAAGTGGAGTCAGCCCAGGTTAGTACTTGAATGACCAAAGAATACCAGGTGCTATACGCTGTATTTCAGAGGAAGAAAATGGTAAAACCACCTGTGAGTATTCCTTATCCAGGAAAACCCTATGAAATTCATGGGGTTACCATAAGTCAACAGGCGACTTGAACACACATATAGACACAATACTAGCCCACCCAGTAGAAGGCAGTGATGTAGACTCAAGTCGATTGATTCAGATTCAAGTCGGACTTAAGATGCTTCAGTGATTTGACTCAGACTTGACTCGGCAATAAATGATGCACTGACTTGATTCAACTCAAGACTTGTATATTTTTAATGATTGACTTGCTGCCCTTGGTTCATTAACATAATATATTTATTCAGAAATCTTACAACTTTGAACAATGCTTCCATCTCTTTTTGCCTACTTTTCACATGACAATCTCTCTCAAGCCCAAAGTGTGGGCCCGTTTCTCAGAGTGGAACAGCAAATGCGTTAGGCAACAGGCTTGAGGTCTGTTCAGCAGCCTGACCTTGCTGCATATTGGAGGAGCCTTCTAAAACATTTCCTAAGTGCAGAAGACAAGAGTCACCCCAGAGTGCAGGATGTATTTTTCAGAGGGGAACAGCAAATATCTTAGGCAATGGACTTGAGGAGGAAGGATCGTTCCTTCTAAAACTTTTGAAGCTTCAGTAATGGGGAGTAAGAAAAATCTTATTCCCCACTTCTGAAAAAGTCTCCAGCTTTAGAAGTGGAAAGTAAGTAGAATCCTATTCCCTACTTTCAAACCTGCAGACTCTTTTATGCCCATTTTATGCAAAAAAGTCTCCAGCTTTGGGAAGTCGGGGGGAGAAGGATCCTACTCCCCACTTCTCAAGCTGCAGATGGCAAAATCACAAATGTGGAGGGCTGACTCTGCTTAAATTATTAAAACTGATTTTATTTGACTCTGTCCTGAAATTCTGGAATATATGTTGGGGTATAAAGTTGGTTCCCAGGCTTGAGACATCACTTGAGACTTGAAGGTAGAGACTTGAAACTTGACTTGAGACTTGGAGTAAAAGACTTACATATATCACTAGTAGAAGGTACATGCATTTAAAGGTCCCATGATGGAAATTAACACTGCCCACAGTGCTGTTGTGTCTAGTATACCTGAAGTGTATATTTTTGCTCATAAATTGCAGCTTAAGATCCACTGATACAGTAGACTTCTAAAACCACAATCTGTTGATTAGGCAAAACAGGATAGTAAAAAACATCAAAAAGCTGCAAGCCACTCCCTTGTGGTACAAAACACACACTCTTCCCATTCACCTCATCATTACTAGAACACACACAGGAGAGCACGAGGCAGCAGCATAAGCCACAGCACAAGCCAGCAATTGAACCATGTGCTATCCCTTCTCCACCATCCTACACCCTCGTAACTATACGCCCTACAGGTATACTCTCATAACTACAAAAGTAACTAAAACCCATCCTTCATTAAGAATTAAATATTGATAAGTCACAATCTTAATGCAGTTACACCTTAGTTGTTACTGGTTAAACTGCACGCAAGCTCCCCTCCCATTCCTATGCATTTTGCCCCAGCACGGAGAACTTGTGTGAGCCTTCCCCCACCCTAAATTCCCCTCCATTTTGGGGACTAGGAAGGGGGAGCTCCAGAGGGGGAAATGAAGGCACACATGAGGCTTCCTCCACCCTAAATTCCCCTCCATTTTGCATGGAACCAGGAAGGGGGAGCTCCAGAGGGGGAAATGAAGGTTCACGTGAGGCTTCCCCCACCCTAAATTACCCTCTGTTTTGCATGGGAATGGGAAGCAGGGAGCTCAAGAAGGGAAAGGAAGGCTTACGCAAGGTGCACTCTAAATTCCTCTCTGTTTTGCATAGGAACAGGAAGGGAGCAGCTCTGGAGGAGGAAAGGAAGATTCTCTGAACTGGAGCAAAATGCATCAGAATGGGAGGGGGAGCTCCAGAAGGGGAAAGGAAGGATCACATGAGACTTCCCTCCCATTCCCTTCCATTTCACCTTGGCATGAGAAGGAAATGTGAACTGTGAAAGAATATACTGGCTACAGTATATTCTGTAACTAGTACAGAGTGTTTTCAATGGCCAGACATGAGGAAATGGGAAATAACAGTGGGATTTATTTCATCTTTTTGCACATGTAAACATCCAGAAAGGGAATTTTGCACTCATTAACTGAAGCACCATAATCTATTCTACCTGCTGACCTGGTTGCACAAGCAGACCAGATCTTTATCTGTGCAACAGATGTACCTGCTCAACTCCAATGCATTTACCTGGTTCAGGCAGCTCAGATTTCACTCCTCATTTTATTCCTGTTTCCTTCCATTCTACAAGCTCACACTGTATTATCCATTTGTCACAATTCTGACCTGCTTTCCTATCTACTTTGAAGTTTAGTTTTCTTGTCTCTCAAAGATCCTCATGCTGCGCAAGTTGTACATGCCTAGGCTGGAAACCCTTTTCCTCCCCTACCTCAGCTAAAGTAGGAGCACAGCACAGTGTATGCAACTCATTGTGTGCAATAACCATCTTTTTCATATACAGCTAGAAAATTCTCCCTAGTTGTTTCAGCTACAGTTTTTCTTATGATTACAATAATCAGACAATTTCAACAGTTACTTTTATTTGATCTATTAACATACTTCCAAATAATTAAATGAAATAATTCTACCATAAAAGATTTCAAAAATGTCTATCAGAACCAATACAAATTATCAAAGACTACTGAGTTTTTTAAAAGATATACAGTACTCAGATTACATGGGGAAAAAATCTATCTAAGCAACTATAATAGGCATTTATCAGCATAATTTATAACAGCTATTACCTCCTTTGAAAGTATAACGACAGTTCAATGAACAAATAACACTGGAATCAGAGTGCCAAGAAGACATAATATTAATAATTCCACGCATGTTGCAATTGTTTGAAACACAATAAGCAAATACCATAAATTCATTTATCCCAATGGCCTCAAATATCTATCCAGAAACATAATAGGTGACATAGGAAATTTCTTTCATCATCCTTGAAATTCAAGTCTCCAGTTTCTAATCCACCAGCTACCTACTTGTAAACCAAATACAGAGGCACAAGTTGACATTACAAGTAGGGTAACTATAAGCCTGAATTCTCATTCTTGGGTCAGCCAAGTTGAATAGCAGTTTTCTCCTGAGCCAATCCCAAACATTATTTTTCAGGAATGAAGCATAAGCCCCACAACCTCCCTTTAAAATATATGGCTGTTCCCCAGCATTCTTCAGGGGTCTTTCCCCTTCTACATGTATGAGTTATACAGTAAGCAAAATATATGAACATATTATTGTCAACTTGAAGCAAGCAGAGCTACAAATAACATCTCTTGGGGATATGCACATTTGTCCACAAAGAGGTTCTTTTTCCTAATAACCTTGTAATACATTTTTTTTTCTTCTGAAACAGTGTTACACTATCTATAGTAAAAAGTGAGTGATTATCTACTGTGACTCCAACACTGCTTAAATCCCAAACACACCTCAAGTGTGTTAATAGATTAATTTCAGTTAATTTAAATCCATCTGCAGCTGGCAGTACCCCTCTTCAGTCACTATGTTAGACATCCCTAAGCTTTAGGGAGGAAGCTACAGTCAGGCTTTGTATGTTTAGGCAGCACCACACAGGCCTAAGGATAAACCACAACTCCAAAATACCAGTTGTAGGACCCCAAATTCCTTAAAATTTTAAGAAAAAAGGGGGGCTTAAAGAGGGCAGAAGTGAGTTAGCAGATGCAAAGGATAAATAAAAACTGGAGTGGAAGGGTAGAAATACCAGTGAGGAAGAAAAGAGTGGCAGGGAAGAGGTCAAATAGCAGAGGAAAGGAGAGTCTGGGGTGATAAAAATCATGTTGGTGCAAAGACAAGAAAAAGAGAACCAGGGTGGGTAAGGGGGATAAAAGGTGACAGCACACTTAGCCCTGTGGGAGAGAAAAAAACAGCTAAATAGGTGAGACAAATTATGTTTGAATCTGTGGCTGGAATCCTGTGTGATACAGCATAGCAAAGAAGTTCCACATGTGGAACTACACTACAGCTGGCCACTCTCCATTCCCCAGCCAGACCACAGAGCTACTGAAGCTCTACTTCTGGCAATTCTGTGGCTGGCAGGGAGGACGCAACAAGAGAAGCATTTGGTTATGTCCCTGGAAGCCAGACACAGAATAACATCATCCACTGAGATTTGACAGAGGCCCTTTCTGCAGCTTACCTCTGTCCTGGCGGTGTCTGGTGACGATGGAGGCGGCAGCTCTCCTGGGAAGGGAGCATGATGGAGTGCTCCCCCCTGTACCAGCTGCCTGTGGGATCCAGGAAGCACAATGGCCACATCTCTTCCTGCTGCAGTGCAGCCAGTTACTGTCCCAGGCTGTGATGGGGCAGGAAGTGTAGCCATTGTGTTTCCAGGACCTCCACAAAAGCAAGTTAAGTGGCAGAAGAGCAGTGCAATCCCCAGTCATGGACAGGGAAAACTTGTCAGTGATTTGCGGTGCAACTGTGCCGTCTGGGGATGCGAGAAGGATAGGACCGGGACAACATTGTACATAACCGTCATCCTGGCCCATCCTTCTCCTGGCCCCATGGCGGGTTGGGTGCATCATGCAGAAAGAGCCAGAGTCTTCCAGAGGTCTCAGTGAGTGAGGTACCGTATTTGCTGGCATATAAGATGCACTTGTGTATAAGATGCACCCCATTTATACACTGGCAAATACTATTTGCCAACATATAAAACACACCAGCATATAAGACGCATCCCATTTTCAAACAGTATTTTTTTGGGGGAAAGTGAGTCTTATACTCCAGCAAATTCAGTAATAATTTCACATCTGATTATGGGGAAACAGCCAGAGGCTGCTCTGACCCCTTCCCCTTCTGATTCTCCACCAGGCACAGAATGGCATAAGGGGCTACAGTAAGGGGGGGCTTTGTCATTGCTGAGGGATGAAGGGAATACCAACCTCCACAATGATAAAAAAAATCAAGTGTAAGCTTGACTTATGCCTATATACAAGACTAACAGATGCTAGCCCCAGTGTGAGATGGGTAAGTAAGAAGCCTGAAAGAGCAAAGAGGTTGGTGGGAGGGAAAGGACACCATAATGTGGAAAACAAAGGGTTTTTAGCCTGTGCAAAGCTAGATATACCTGCTAATTTAAACAGTTCATGTGGTAAGTTCACCTTAGGGTCACCATAAGTTGGAAACAACTTGAAGGCAAACAACAACAAACAATGGAATTAGCACAATGCAAAACAATCAAGAACAACTGTTTCTGCAGTCAATTTTTGCCGTGGTCCTAACGTTGTGTATTGAAACACATTCCATAGTTTGTTGTGTAGATCTTTACAAGTTATACAGCAATAGCAGTTTTATTCAAGATAGATGCCTGTCTCCAGAACTGCCAAGTTGGGGCGAGGTCATCACTGACAACAAATGTACATTCTGATATTTGACTATACTTATGGGAGACTATGTTTTCAAGTCTAAATATGCCATGCTCAACCCCTCTTGCAAATAATTAAATAGAATAATTTCATTTATTTCTGTATTAGCATACTCATTGGCCCTTTCCACACCAGGCTATTAAAATGGTGCAAAGCAACCTCCGACAGAGGTCTTCTGCACCGTAGAGTGGACTGGGGCAGACTACTTTTTGCAGTTCCGCACCTCAGACTGCTCCGGAGCGACCGGAACTGGTCGCGCGGCATGTTTTTTAAAACCTCTTTTTAGAGGTTTTTAAAAGCATGGAGCACGTGACTCCATGTTACTCTGTCATCGCGCACGCCTGTCACTAGTGCACGCCTACAGATCTGCCAGGGGTGGGCTTTAGGCTGGTGAGCCTCCACCAACTGGAAGCCGCCATTTTGGATGCCGGAGCAGTGCGGCGCGACAAGCTCACACTGCTCCTCGTCCCGACAGACTCAACCGGACGCCGAAGAAATCCGGTGAGTCCCGTTTTCACGCGGTTCCTTTCCCACATGCGGAAAGGGCCATTGAGTATGTTAAGTATTAGTCCCTAGATGTAAAAAGAAGTTTGTATGCCTGAATGTGCTCATGTATCCAACAGTGAACCCTGCATATTTTTTTCTTGTCATATACTTCAACAAACACAAATATTATGTCTACCATCTGATGGCAAACAAGAATGTTACTAGCTGTGAGTGGCGGGCGGGGGTCAAGCAGACGCAGGACGAGTGGCTGGAGGTGACCGCGTTTATTTACAGCCAGCAAACAAAGGGTTACAAAGGGTTACAGCTCCCGCACAGATGGGTCTGAACTTAAAGCAAACTGTCCCAGACTCAAGACCCGCCCTAATAAACAAGCGGGCTTCAATAGAAAGCAAAGGAGAGTTACGTCACCCAAAATGCAGACGGGGTCCTCGGCTGGCACGGAGGCTGGACGCGGTCAGCGGTGGGAAGGGCTGGATCCAGACGCGGGCGGGAGAGATCACTGAAGGCAGATGGTTGTTGCTCCATGCCTCTCCCCACCCAGCGCCTGCCCTAAATAGATCCCTTGGCCAGCAGCAACCAATCCGGCGCAGGCTCACAGCTGGGAGCAAGGTTTATAAAAGCATGATTGGAGCCTCTGAGAAGGAAGGATCCCCCATCCCCCCAAAAATGACTGAGGTGGCAGAGGATGGAGAAATTTACAAATAATCAAATCCATGAAGTGAAACCGTCAACTGTATAATCTCAGCATACCACATCTTGGATGGCATGGGCAGTATATCTTTTCTTATTCTTTGACTAAACTGAAGGATTTATATAACCTACTACAGGGTATCTTCCAACCACAGGTACGATAAGTAAGAATTGGCTTACTGCTATTCACAAGCTTATGATCAGTCCCATACATAGGAGTATACACACTCATATTTGCGTTCCCAGCTCTTGCCACTCAGTGAGAGCACTGAGCCTACATGCACGCTCAGAAGAGTGGTACAGGCACCATTCTACCATAGTATTTCTAAATTTAAAAAAAGGTAAAACCAAACAAAACCAGCTAAAGTACCATGGCCATAATGTACAACTAACGTGATTACATAAAAAATAAAAATCAAATAACCTGCATTCCATCCTTTTTTTTTTTGCATCATGGTCTCAACAAATCCATATATAAAAGAACTGTTATCTGGTGTAGATAAGAGTTTCTTGCCCTGTCCTTGGAACCGACTGCGTACTGACAGATGTAATTCAAATATTAGTCATGAAAAGGATTACTATGGGTAAGTCACTTGAGAAAGCTACTGAAGACTCTACTTCCCTACTAGAATCTCCTTTGACAAATAGAGTTGTCTGTCCATTTATAACAGAGGAAAAATGACACAAACAGCCACTTAAATAATCTCCAAGATAAACAGACATTCCCTGCTTGGGGCATATGTAACAAAGAAGAGACTACTACGTTTTTCAAAAAGCAGGGGAAAAAACTAGTCTTCTCCAAATGAATATATGGTACGAATATACCAAACATAAACAGTTCACAACCCGCTATCATTTGGAACTGGAGAAAATCACAAATAAGGGCCTAAATGAATTTAAATCAAATAAGCTTCTTATTAAAATTGCATGTACATTCACAGCACTATATAAATAATGGAACATAATATAATGCGGCTCTTGACATCTTGTTATGAGGATGCTTCAAAGCATATCTGATCATAAGGTGCTCAGCTCACAGACTCTTCTGACCAAAAATAAACTAGCAGAGCTTTAAGAAGGTCACTATACGCTCAAACTGTATGTTTGCCAGCTTAATCAGCAAGACACTCCTTACTGTCAAAGGAGAATAAAGGCCATTCAGTATCATACAAACAGTTTAAATCCTTATGTTTACTACATGGAAAACACACCTCTCCTCAAATCAAGGAATGGTATACAGGAATCATAAGGAGGTATGTGTTTTAAAAAAATAATTAGCTGCATAAGAATACTTAGATAGCAGGCATCATGGTGTTCTTCAGAAGTTCCAATAGTAAATTCATCTATTAAGCAGTCTAATGGAGAGTACAGTCCTCCACATTCACAGGTCTGCCCTTCACAAATTTGATTATTTGTGAAATGTCTGCTTGCTTCTTTGCTTCTCTCCCTCCCATTCCCCTGTTTTTTGCCTAGGTGTGCGTGCTTTCCTTCCATACACCCAGGCAACAGCAAGCAAATGGGCAGGGGCAGCCCCATGTGCACAGAAGGCATGTATGTGCCTTCTTGAACTGTGGCTGCCACCTCCCAATTGCTTGCCTTTGATTCAGGCTTCTGAAAGAAAGGCAACATGTTTGGACAAAATACAAGTGAATGGTGGGAGGAGACCATGTGTGCTTTCTCTGGGCATGAGGCTGCCCCCTCCGATTTACTTGTCTTTTGCCCAGGCACCTGGAAGGAAGGCAGCATGCCTGGACAAAATGCAAGCAAATGGCAGGAGGAGATAAGAGTGCTTTCTCTGGGTGTGGGCCTGCCCTCTCCCATTTGCTTGGCTTTTGCTCAGGTGCCTGGAAGGAAGGCAGCGCTCCCAGACAAAAGTCAAGCAAATTGGAGGGGAGCCCTGGAAGGGAATGGGAGGGAGAGCACTCATTCAGGCAGGGGGGAGTTATTTGTGTTTTTTTTTACTTTCACAAGGATTCTGCACCCCAAACAGTCACAAAAGTGGAGGGGCCACTAGCCCTGGTGGCGTAGTGGTTAAATGCCAGTACTGCAGCCATAAGGTTGTGAGTTCAATCCTGCCAGGCTTCAGGTTGACTCAGTCTTCATCCTTCCGCAGGTCGGTAAAATGAGTACCCAGCTTCTTAATTAATTAACACATTGTAAACCGCTTAGAGAACACTTAGTTGATAAGCAGTATAGAAATACACATGCTATTGCTATAGTTCATATTATCATTCAGCCATAAATCTGTTCATAAAATGATCTACACTCAAGGAAAATAGAGAAGTTCCATAAAGAAGTGTGCTGGTGGTCACATGGGAATAATAATTTTAAACAGCTAGATTTCCCCAGTATAATACATAGCTCTCAAGGCATTTTGGAGATGACATCAATGGACTGACTGTAATAGAGCAATGGTTCTCCAGATACGTTGTCCCTGACATGTTGTGGATCTCAACTCTCAGAAGAAGCCTCAGCCACCATGGCCAATTGCAGGGATTTTGGGATCTGAAGACTAAAAGTTGAAAACCATTAGTTTTGTAGTCCTATTGATAATACTATCATAAAGACATTTACTTAATTAATTAATATTCCATCTTTCTCTCAATGTGACATCCAAGGTTGTTTACAGTACAAGTTAAAACAAATTTCAGCTGATAAAACTTACAGTTCAAAAGTAAAGACAAATAAGCAATCAAATTAAAAACATTAATCTAAAACAGTTTTAAAAGTACAACCCATTAAAAGACTCTTCTGCAATAGCTAGTTAACATCCGTAACCAGTTACAGTACACATGCTAGGCTACTTTGTATTATGATAAATAAAATTATGATCATCTATCCTTGATCTTCTCTACCCACCCACTATCTGTCCTGACCTAATTATTATTTGCATGTAGCTAAGTCAATTATTATTTGCATGTATGTCCTCTTACGAGCCATTATATTGAACCATGTTGTTTTTTTCTGTGTACCTTCAAGTTATTTCTGATGTATGGTGACCCTAAGAAGAACTACCACAGGGTTTTCTTGGCAGAATTTGTTCAAAGGGGGGATGTCCTTGCCTTCCTCTGTGTGAGAAACTATAACTTAGCCAAGGTCACCCAGTGGGTTTCTATGGGCAGCACGTGTTTGTATTCTGTCTCCCTAGTCCAACACTCAAATCACTATGCCACGTTGGCTTTCATAATGAACCACAGAAACACAAAATGCTCTAAATGGGAAGAGCCAACAAGAAAAGAAAATGCAGGGAACAACATCTTTCATAGAATCATAGAAATGTAGAGTTGGAAGAGACCACACAGGCTATCCAGTCCAACCCCCTGCCATGCAGGAACACCCTGAAAGGCAGAAAACAAACTGAAAATGTTTTGTTCTGAAAAACAATTAACCTCAGCATACAGAGGAGTAATGTTCCATTATGTATTGCTCCTGAACTAAGTAGGAAGACTCCCTTCCCTTGAGGCACGAAATCTCTCCATGCAGTATCCCACAGGCAGAGCTGTAAAAAGATCACAATAGAGTACAATGTGCAGGCACATGGGGAAATTATTTTATGAAGTACACAGTTTAGCTCTCATTCCCTCTATTCCTATTTTACAGGCTGTGAGATCTATTGCTTAAACCAAAATCGAGTCATCTATATACTACAGTGAGGAATCATAGACTTGGGGGAGCCAAAAAGTTTGGAAGGTTACTGCATTGTTTAGGGAGGGGAAGGAGTGGATAAACCCTATAAGCCCCAATGAGAACTGAGCCTATCCAGTAGTCACATAGTGTTGTTTGCTGGGTGGGGAAAAGAAAACCAAAGGGACTATGGTGAATTGGAATTGATGTGACCCTACACAACTGCACTGTTTTCTTATATGACTACCTTACTAGATGAAGCTTCAAATGAAGCAGGGAAACAGTAGTTTCACCTCGATCTCTGTAGAGGTTTTGTTTTTTGCAGTGAATCACTTGTGACTAATAAATTTATAACACAAAATCTTCTGTAGACTGAAGACTGTGCCATCAGACGCATGGAGTGCCATGCTTAACTATAAACATATACATATGGTTAAAAAAGAAATGCAGAAAGTACAGTGAAAATACATTAACAGTGGAATTGTTACAAAACAGACCTCACTGAATTAGTGGACAGAGTAAAAGATGTAGTATGAGTTTCTTTGCTTTTTAAAAGATGAGCATCTTGATGAATTGTAGTTCTGCACTGCAATCTATCTTTGAAGCAGTGGCAGTAAATGCACTGGGGTGTGAGGCCCCACCCTCTGGCAGCATCCTGAAGATCCCTGTGAAATACCTTTGCTTCAACACACTCCAGAATAGCCCTGTCAGACTCAGGCCACTTCTGCACTAGAGTGTTATAGCACTATTATTCCACTATAACACTCTTGCAGCCCCTCCCTAAACTGCAAACCCAGGATTCCATAGATGTTGAAAGGGGAATAACAGCACTATAACACACTAGTGCGGAAATGGCCCCAGTAACACCACTGTCACCCTTTTTGTCAGCTGATCATAGAGTGTAGAGGCTTCTGATCATGAATGTAGTTAGCACATGTTCAAATCAGTCCCCAGCCCTCAATAACTTCAGAAGAGTTTCAGAGCTGGCACACTGAGCATAACAGCTTAGAAAGGTAGAATAAGCCGAAAGAAGAGTTGTTCAAGTCAATATCCTCTGACTGCCTTTTATGGGCGTTTTTGCACACCACTTGGACCTGTGCAGAGATGCTGGAATAATCAGCTCCTCCCACCCCAGAGCCAATGGGATCATATTTGATCTTGAATTTCCAGCTCCATCTGGGTGTTTGTAAAAAAAAAACAACAACAACAAAAAACAGCTAATGCAAAGTTGTTTCTCTAAGATTCTTTTCACATTATACCAGCCCTTCTCAACCTGGAAGAACCATTAAAATAATATTCAGGCCTCAAGGAACCCTTGTATGAAAATTATAGGTCTCATAAAAATTATTATAGCTATATACCAAAAATGTTTTATTTTTGTAAAAACAATCACAATATTTCACAAAACACCTAGTAACCTCTTAAGGAACCCTAGGCTCCAAGGAACACAGGTTGACAAACTCTGTACTATACAATTTTTGCACTATGCTTCCACTTTAATGTCACAGCTGCATCCAAAGAAATCCAGGGTTTTGTAGTTTGGGGAGTCACTGTTGCTCTCTGACTGAGAATTTTAAATGCCTTTCTCTAATATGAAAATCCCAAGACTGAGCCTTGATGGTTAAAGCGGAATCACCAAATGTACAGTGTGAAAGGACCCCAACTCCCTTTGTCAGATAATAGAAGAAAGCAGCCACAACACAGCTCCTGATTCTTTTATGATTTTTAAAAATAAGGATCATTGTGTCGATATGTGTGTGCTATGTTAAGAAAGAAGAAAGTGAAAGACATTTTAATTCTCACCTGCAAATTAGAGAGCATCAGATATAGGTATAGACTTCCAGCTATTTTCTTTTCCTTTCCCACACTTACTACTGGTATTGTATGATACTGAAATCACTTGCAAACTTTTGTGAACACTTTATTTTGCTTTACTTTCAGCTCCACCACAATCACTGGGATGAGAACTGAGACTAAAGTTGCTGGCTCCCCCTACCCCACTGTCACCAGGCAGGCATGAAACTTTGCTTAAATCCCCTAAATATCTGCGATGAGTATAAAGTTGAAATTTTCCTTCCACTTCAGAAATCTTAAGGATTAATGCAAAGGGATGTTAATATTCAACTACTTCATTCTCACAAGTGATGACAAATATATTCCACTGTCTTCTCCCTGCACAGATTTTGCATATCTCAAATTGTTTCAAGAAAATATTCTGTGCAGATACATATGTGAGTTTTTGCTTGAAAATTGTGCGATTTTGCAAAAAAAAGAGAGAGAGAGAGAGAGAATGTTTTCAGGCTGCTGCTCTATCTATCTATCTATCTATCTATCTATCTATCTATCTATCTATCTATCGTGAAAGACTGCTTTCCATGAAAAATAAATTACCTGCACAAAAAAGAACAATTTTGCACAGAAAACAGCTTTGAATGGAGCTTAGTGCAACAGGAATCTGAAGGAGTAAAATGTATTTTCAAACAAATGCCTGCACTGGCCACATTCATATCTCTTGCATTCCCTAGCTGGTAGATTTTAAGCCTGGTCTGGTGTCATCAGGTAACAAAACAACTTTAGCCTACTGGCCAATTTCAAAATGTGGAACATCACTTTTTTGCCCTTTTCAGGATTAACTGTTTCATTTCTCTGCCAGTCCAATCTATTTGTCCGATTGTCATTCAACCGTGTTGCAATAATACCTGCTTCTGTTGCAATAAATTTGTACTTTATTGTGTGTGTCTGTGCATGCATGTGTTCCATAGTTGTGATATGTTATAAAATTCAAAAATTTATTATCAGTTGATTTTAAGCATATTTTTGTAACTGCAGTGATGTGGGGATTTATAACTCATCTACATCTAGCAAAATCGGCTCAGGAAACATAAAAAGGCAGCACTAAATCACAAAGAAGACAGGAGTGATTTGGAAACATTGTACAAAACTTTGACCAGCTTCTTTTGCTAGAGTTTTATCTGTTGGTATATTCACTTCAACTTAAATACATTTCATGAAACAGTGTTGAATGCATTTTCGAGCAATAGGTTTTTTTTATGTACATCTGTATCAATAACTATAGTGATAGAAAAGCTGTATTTACAGTACTGTATTTGGTATGTTCTTTCACAACTCTTTGACAAGTATACATCAACCCATATTATCAGCATATAATCAACAGGCTGCTAACAAGCCAATGTTATTAAGTCAGTAAAATATCATTGTTTGGGGACTAGCTCGTAATATTATTTCAAACTTCTGAGGTAAGTGGCAAGTTTGAAACACAAGTAAATGAATGTGGAATGGGCATGTCAAATTATACTAATCTGAACAGAACATAAAATTTCACAAATAAATTTAGCATCATTCCTTCTGTCTCTAGTGTTCAGACTGTGTTCAGTGTTGCTTCTGTAAACCATCCATGCCTTAGAGGTGCAACATTAGTAGAATCAGAGAACCAAAAGTTTTGCTGAATTACAATTTCAGTTTATTATTTAAAGACAAAAGCAACTCTGAGAACCTCACAGTACAGCAACAAAAAATGTATTTGCCAAAACACATTTACTTAATTGTCACGCACAAGCATTACAAATACTGAGGGTACCTCTGGTATCTTCTACCTCATTATCCCTCAACCCTCACCAAGAAAAAGCAACATATATTAAGAAAGAGAGACCAGCTTGCTATTGCAGCTACTAAGGCCTTTTTAGTTCTATGGATCATAATAGGCCATAATACCCTATTGTTTTTGTTGCAACATCCACCTGTTGGGTAAAACCAGGTATAAGAGTAGATTTCAACTGAACATTAGAAGGAACTTCTAATGGCAAGAGCGGTTCAGCAATGGAATCAATTGCCTAAAGAGGTAGAGGCGGGGTCTCCTTCTCTGGATGTCTTCCAAAAGAGGCTGGACAGCTACCTGCTGGGAGTGCTTTAGACAGAGATCTTGCAGTGAGTAGAAGCTGGACTTGATGGCCCATGACACCCCTTCAAATGACTAGGATGAAAGAAAATTGGCTGTAACATTGATTAAACTTTGCTTCTAGCCTCTATGGAAGCTAGTACTACACATCAAAACAGTTGTGGTACTTCGTGAATGTCACATCACTCATTTACTACAATACTAGTTGCTGAAGAATCATCAGTAAGAAATGAGCCCTATGTTTTTCAGAATCTAAAAGAAAATGAATCTGATTCCATGGGATTAAATCCCATCTTCACTGGGTTTATCATAAAAACTATAAGATTGGGGTGTTTATGATAAATGATCTGCTGATTCCTCAACCTGTGTATATACTTCTTTTCATCTTGCAAATCACAGCCCATGGAGCAGACTTTTTAGTCTTGTAAACCATACAGAAGATATCAAAGGACAAGAAAAACAAAAAAGCTTCAAAGCTGGAATGAAGCACAAGGGAGCAGCCCATTCAGTTCAACAGATTCTCTCCTTCCCATATCACAGATCAGCTTACACTAACCATAATCAAAGTAATTGTACTTTTAAAGCTGGGAAGTATTCAGCATTGTAAACTTTTAAATAATTGGTTTTTCATCAGGTTAGATTCTGTTATCCATTGTCCAAAAATCTTGTTAACGCAACTTATGTTTCTACTGCATGAAGCATGACTAGAGATGTTATTTCAAGAATGCTAACTGACCTATTTCCTCCCTTGAACTGTTCAACTGTTCCAGCTTAGCATCAGAGGCTAGGAATGCTCTGTGAAGGAATTTAATGTAGTGTCAGAAGGAAACAGAGGGAGAACCAGAAGTTTAAGCAAGCATCCAAAATATGCCCACAGAAGAGATGAGACAGTATAATTTCTAGCAAGAAGAATGACATTTGCCCTCCATAATATTTAGGATGAGGGTGCAGTTCTACCTGTGAACTCAACTAACCCTTCTGTGTGCTTTCTACATTTTATCTCTCTGGAATATATCCATTTTATCAATGATGAAGAGTAATATTCAGGATCTGAATACACAGAGAGAGACAGGTTTCTTATACCTATCATATTGTGTTGTGCAGTTTCTTAAAAAATCTCTTCATAATGCAATCAACTCATGGAACACATATGTCAGCAACAGGAATAGTGAGAAAACACTGTCCCTGTAACAGTGTTGAAATTTCAAATGATACTTTGTCAGCTTCTCTATGTAGAATGGGGGCTGTGGCATCATCTTATCCTTTGCCTCAGTGAACAAAATGTTTTCTGTTTGTGCCTTAACATTATACTAAAATCCAGCTGCTATTCACAGAGCACAGCTCTCCTAAGACTACAAGAAAACTTAGGCACACCACAGTTTACAATATAATGCTCTATCAAGATTGTCAACCTATAACCTTAAACACTACAGAAAAATACTTACCACTGATCAGAGTGTGGCAGTATTAGCAGCTCAGGTCAAAAAGAAAACCTTCCCATCTCACCCAATCATACATTTAATTCCTCCAGAGAGAAAATATCGAAAAATAGTTGTTTTACATACACATACTGGAAGGAATGGGATAGGCTCCTGCCAGAGACTGAAAAATCCAGGGAGTTAAATCTTGTCTTTCAGCTTGTGTTCACATAATATCACATCTGTTTGCTTGCCTGGTATCCGGACATTCCATCTTGCAAACAAAGCCAAGAACTTGCAAAATCAAAGCACTGTAAGTATCACCAAGTAGTTCACAACTATTGTGCTATATTTTTATACATAATTTAATCACAGCTTATTGATTCACCCTAGTTTGTCACCTGTCTCTTCACACTTCAAGTTACACAAAATTATAAAAATTATAAAAATACTGCGCTAAAAGAGACTTATTAAATAGTACTAAAAACATTATGAACATTTTGTCCATGTACAATGTAAAATGAGTCTGCATGGCATTTTGGCTTCTGTGTGTTGGACTATGACTTTGGAGACCAGGTTTCAAATATCCGCTCTGCCACAGAAACCCACTGGGTAACCCTGGGCAAGTCACACTGTCTCAGCCTTAGAGGAAGGCAAAGGTAAACTTTCCTGATCAAATCTTTCCAAGAAATTCCTGTGATAGAGTTGCCTAATGGTCACCATAAATCAAAAATTACTTGAAGGCACAGAACAATGACAAACAATGTAAAAAAAGGAAATAAACCAATTAAAATTAATAAATTGAAACATATAGGATGGTTCTTAGTGTTTTAAGTATTATATTTCAACACTGGAAATGAAATTATCATTTCTGAAACAAATTATATTTCTGAAGTTTAGCATATAATGATTTACATCCAACTACTAGTCCCATCTATAAAAATCTGCTAAATTAACATTCAGCAGTCTTTCAATGGATCTACTCCAACTGGGATTAACAACTGGATTTAGCTCAGTGGTGGCAATCATGAAGTTCTTCAGATGTTGTTGGATAACATATTTCAGCATTCTTCCTCATTGTCTATGCTTGCCAGGGCTTATAGAAGCTGTAGGAGCTGTAGTCCAACAACATCTAGGAGGCAGGATGATTCTTATTAATTTAGGGTTATGAAAATGAATCAGCATAATACACATAATTTTCAGGTTAAGCTGAAATAGTAAACAGCAGAATTTTGAAGCATGCTTTTGATTAGCCATGCTATACCATCCTCCCCTATGGACAGTTTATTTGAAAGTAGTCGGACTTTTAAACTTCTGTGTTTCCCAGTTTCCTCTTGTTTGTTCACCATGTCACAAAGAATCAGCATTCAGCATAAATGTACTAGACACAGACTTCACTGATGTTTGGAGAGAGCAGAAATAGGTCACTATATACTTCATCAGAATTAGGTCAAAATTGAAAGAAGTTATTCCCAAAAGCTTTAGGTTTTAAATAGTCTCCATGACCTCCTCAGAAGTCTTTTATTTTAGTTGTATAATAAAAATCATAATTTACATATAAATCCCAAATAAACCTGCATTTGGATATTTAACAGACTATTACCAAATTAAAGAGACAGCTAAATAAATACTGCATACTGTGATAAAATTATTTGACAAATTAGTAAATACCTTCATCCTTCATAAGCACTACCAATCTTATTAAGCCCTTAAAATACACACGTCTGTGTAGTTACTTTGGCAGTCAATCAGGGATTTAGAGAAATATGTGGCAATTGGGAAATATCAATTCCCTACACTTTTGTGTAAGAAAAATCACTGAACAGACAGCAATATGAAGTGTAATCAGCCTCCTCGTATAGACAGGTTGTTCTCTTTCTCTCAGCTTTGTTGCAAACCAATTGAAACTAAAATACATTTTGGGAAGCTGCAAACTCTGTGACCACTGTTTGCACTGAAAGAGGCTTGATCAGTCCTCTTTCTTTAAAGTATGACATACTAAGAAACAGTAGCAACCAAGGACAACATAATACAGAGGTCAGAAATAATACATAATAATACATAGAAGGTTACAAAAATCCTTTAAATTAAATTTAGATCTGAGCATTCCAGTCCAAACTACCTCCCTCATGTGTATTTTTTAATAAAATTAGGAAGGAAATAGCTGTTTGTCTTGCTGAATCAATGGGAATTTGGTAAATCAACCCTTATGTAAGTTCAATTTATTTAATGGTCTACTCTAACAATAGGATAACAACTGGATTTAGGCTTACATCTTTAAAATGTAGTTTGGTTCTCAAATACATATCTGCATGTGGATCTCCATCATGATGCAGCTAGTCATGCACAACCACCAATGTCAAGAACTTAATCTTGGCATAAATATTTGATTTTAAAGCTCACTTGAGCATCATAGGAATTACAGCAGCAAAAGCAAAACTGTCATACAGTAAGCATGGTAGATCAATTGTCTGCTTTCAGAAATGGGACTCGTTTTAGAATAAAGGCACTCCAAAATCAAGGAGATGGGAGTATGTTCCTTTGAAGTACAGTATCAATGAATTTTTTTCTAGAGATATTTAGAACAGGCAAACTTTTTACATGGTATGCAGTTTTCAGCCCTTTGAAGACTTTTTAAAGACTAACAATTCTCAGTGATATAACAAGACCACATAAATTATGCAGGAAATCAACATGTAATCAAATTACACAAATAAAAATTGACCACAGATAAGTTTAGATTGCCAAAAAAAGAAAAGGAAAAAAAGGAAAGGTTATATGCATTCAACAGATCCATGTCAGAAATGTAAACTGAATTGATCCAATTTCACACGTATTTGTTCAGGCTATTAGGAATTATTAGATAAACACAGTTAAACAATCCAAACAAAATCACAAGCAGCAGATTACCAATATAATATACTGTTCTATGCTTGGGTAAGCTTGATGGTGTTACACCGACGAAAAGATTTAGTTATCTTTGCCATGTTATTATAAAACCCTTGTTAAACTAGAGCAATATAAAATATATGGCACACAATATTAAAATATAGAGCATATTCTGAGACTTGGAGAGGGCAAAGTTCATAAAATAGTGAAATACAATATTTGGGTTAATTTCAAAAGAAAGCTATTTAATATGCTTTAAGTACAATGACCCCTCCACTTTTACGAGGGTTCAGGATGTAGAACTCTTGTGACAATGGGACAAAAACAGAAATACCCCTCCCTGCCGCCATGATCCCCCTCTCATTCCCTTCTTATTCCCTTTCCCTTATCTTTTGCACTTTGGGGCCAGAGGCAAGAGAATGGGAGGGGGAGCCCCAGCTCCAAAGGCACGCAGATGTCTCCCCCCGCATTCTCTTGCCTTTTGTCTTGGTATGAGTTCTCAGCACCGAGGCAAGGGAATGAGAAGGGGAGCTCCAAAGCGGAGAAGGTATGAGCATGCCTCCCCCTCCCCCTATTTCCTTGCCTTTTGTGCACTTGCTTTCTTTCTCCACATTTGGCAAAATGCAAGGGAATGGGAAGAGGAGAATGCAGGGGGGATAAGGCACATACTCACCTTGCGAATAATCAAATTTGTGAATGTCAAACCTGCAAATATGGATGGAGGGCTGTACATTGATGTTTTTGCTTTCCTTTTCTTGGGGAGCAGGTGGCATTTCAGTAACTGTTCCAGTTTAGAAGTAAGATCTTTTTTTTTTATTATTATTATTATTATTATTATTATTATTATTATTATTATTATTTTCATTTTCATTTTTGGTGGCTAACAACATTTAAACAATACAAACTAAAACTTTCACAGAACTATAAATATCAGATTTAGAAAGCAATTAAACAATTTATAAAGTTAGAAATACTGCATGTTAAACTATTAAATACATTAAAAGCACTGTTGTTGTGTGCCTTCAAGTTGTTTTTGACTTATGGCAATGCTAAGGTGAACCTATCACGGGGATTTCTGGGGCTGAGAGTGTATGATACACCCAAGGGCACCCAGTGAGTTCCCGAGCAGCGAATCAAATCTTGATCTCCAGGGTCATAGTCCAATCCTCAAACCATTAAACCACTCTGGCTCTCACCAAAGTTAAAAATAGAAATGCAAAGAAAAGAACTGTAAAGTATTTTCTAGACAGATACAAACATAGCTTACTTCCCAGTGGACTTCTGCCTGTGAAGCAGACTTTCCTTCCCCATCCTAATATTAATCTAAACCTGCTTTGGAGGACCCTCCAGAGCAAATATGGGGGAGCTGCACAGGATTGCAGTATCCATTTCTCTGGCATTTTCCTCTGTCTTTCTAGTTTAATTTTTAAATAAAAGTTCAGCTCAATTTAAATATTTCTAAAGGCAGTTGTCTTTTCTCTCTGTTACAAGTGTTGCATGAAAATTGTCCTTTCTCCAGAACTATCACCCCTTGCGTTGTTGTTGTGTGCTTTCAAGTCATTTCTAACTTATGATGACCCTAAGGTGAACCTATCACAGGGTTTTCTGAGGCTGGGAGTGTATGATGCACCCACTGTGATCCAGTGGGTTTCCATGGCCAAGCAGAGAATCAACCCTGGTCTCCAAGGTTGTAGTCCAACACTCAAGCCACTATAACACACTGGCTCTTGCATACTCCTTTTTTATGTTGATTGATTTGAGACATCACTGCCAAATCGTAATATGCCAATATTTCCTGTGGTATTGTCCCAATATCATTTTCATTTTGGGACTTAATTTTCTTTATTTTGCAATAAATTACAGAAACAAAATTTGAATGAGTTTTTTTGTTAATGACTGAGTGAATCCAAGTAGAACCAACCTCCAAGGGAAGAGAGGAATGTGTGTGTATGTCCCTTCAAGTCAACTGTTAACCTATGGTGACCCCATTAATTTTGTTGGGTTTTCTTAGGCAATGCATATAGATAGCATTAAATTAGAAAAGGCACTTACACTTGTCCACAATGAAGGGATATAGTAATAGGCTGGTAGCTCTCTTCACCTCTTTCTGTACGGTTTGTAATGCCTCTAGCCCTAGACATATCTGAAATCATATCTTTAATGAGTGATTTCCTGTTCCCTGGTCGACAACTCTATAATTACTTGTTGGTTTTATTTCATTAAGTGCAGTTTTGTGATTGCAATAAAAGTGAACAAATAATTAAAGAGCTTGCTGCTAGGGAACAGGAAATGACACCTTAAGCCCTAGATCTTATTCACTCTTACTTGGGAGTAAACCTTAATAAACATAATGGAACCTGCATCTAAATACACATGCACAGAATTATTTCAGTATAGTTTAAAGCAGCCCCTTAACATTTAATTATAACCCAGCAAGCCCATAACATCTCCTTTCTCACTCACCAGCAGCAATGTCTAGCTAGCAAGTAATACAGTAAGCCCTCAGTATCCACTAGGGTTTGGTTCCAGGACCCCCACTGATAACCAAAATTCATGGATCCTCAAACCTCAAAATGTACAATGGTGTAGTAACAATGGTCTTTTATATAAAATAACAAAATCAAAGTTTGCTTTTTGGATTTTTTTTTCAATATTTCCAAGCCATGGTTGGTTGAATCCGTGGATACAGCATCCACGGATGGAGGGTCAACTGTAATACAAGGCAGAATATTTTGAAAAATGGAAAATTTCCCAGTGCTTAATTTTTCCATAGAAAATTATCCCATTTGTTTAAAAAAAACACTAATTCATCAAATTCATAACTATGAATGGATGCCAATACAATACAAAGCAAATTTCACAATTTCAGAGCTAAATAAACATTCTTCAAGTGTTTATCCCTTGGAAATGGCATGTTATTAATTTGTAAACAGAAGTGGGGAAGGGAAAACACATTCCTAAACAAAGAACCTGGAAGAGTAATAAGTTTCCCATGCTCACCAAAAGAGAATCTGTTAGCAGAACAAAATGGTTCAAGAAAATCTGAATGAGATTTGCCTCAGTCTAAAACTGACCTCAGAGGAAGAGAATCAAATTCAGTTAAAATTAGCTGAGTGGGCAACCATTACATACCATGCAAAATTCAAAGGCTGTGCTAAAATCAGTGTGTCAACAATTTCCAGTACCTTTCTCCCCTGAACATTCAAGGTATGAGAAAGAGACATATATTTTAATAAAAATTTATATATCAATCTTTTAATTTCTTTTAAAATAATATTTAAACTGTGTTAAGCTTTGCATTTGTCTACACAAATATTTTAATTCAAATATTTATGGGTTGTTGGGCCAACTAAAACATTTTAATTCATATATGAAAGTCAAATAAATGAGCTAGATCAGATTGTGGCTTATCTAGGCAACGGAGGGCAAAGTATGGTCCCCACAGCCCCATGAACCCATTACCCGGGGGGAGACCTGTGAAAATGATTGAACATATCCACTCATGCTTTTGAGGGATTAAGGTTGGCCATGTAAATGCTACACAAACTCCAGGCCTTTTTTTAGGCCTTAGATTTTGATGGAGTTGCATACCTTCAAGTTACATCCAACTTATGGTGACCCTAAGGCAAACCTATCATAGGTTTTTCTTTCTTTTGCAAGATTGGCTCAGAAAGAAGCCTTTGCCTTCTTTTATGGCTGACAGAGTGTGACTGTCCCGAGGTCACCCAGGGGTTTTCCATGGCCGAGTAAGGATTCAAACGCTGGTCTCCTAGTATCCTGGTCCAACACTCAAACGACTACACCATGTGGCATACATAACCTTTTAAAAAAAAGTGATCAAAACATCCAATTTCTTTAAAAAAGCAGTTTCAACAAGTTATGGGAGTGTGGCTATCTGAAGTGACAAGTCAGCCTGGGAGCAGGTTGTTAGGCAACCAGAATAGCTCCTCAGGAGCAAAACCCAGCCCAGTAGTGTGTGGGAGGGACTGGTGTCTGAGAGAAAAAGTTATATAAAGCCAAGTACCAGTTGGTACAAGACTCCTTCAATGAGATTCCTAGCAAGAAGCTATCGAGTCTGTCAGTAAGTCAAGGAGGATGACTGTGTGGGAAGGTTTATTTCTCAGTGGAAACCTACTGAGATGCAGAAGAGTAACTGAACCTTAGTCGAATTTGATCACAGAGTGTGACTTAGAGTGGGAATGAGCTTACAGTGGGAGTGAAGCCAACGGGCTGTTATATGATACTTGTGTTTTATACGAGGGTCTAAAGATACAATTGAACTATCTAAAAAGTGCACTGAAAAAATGCATTAACTTTGACTTGCATATGGACTTTAGTACTTTATCCTTACTGTTATCGAAATAAAAGTTATAGTTTATTTTTGCAAATGCTGACTCGGCTGAGTTGTACGCAGTATCTAAAGTAACACAGAAAACACACTACCATAAAAATACCATATTAAGGGGTACTAAACATCAAAAACCTTTACCTTTTTACACAAAGGTGGTGTCATAAGGGAGGAAGGCAGAGCTGCATGGCAAAGACAGGGTGCTTTATCAGATTGGGGAACTGCCACACCCATCTGGTAGGAGAAAGGCTGTGTCACAGGGGGCTATTTCAACCATTTAGAAGACCCAAGCTTTCCCAAAATAGCCCGGAATGGCCAACTGTGCACTCCCCCAGATGTCTCCAAATATTCAGTGTGGGAGGATTAGAGACATGTAGGGGGATCAGGGGCTGCAGATACAGCCTGTAAAGAACTGGTTGAAAATGCTTCCAGAGCCAGTGAAGTTGCTCTTGCTTGATTTAGGTCACCAGAATACTTTTTAGTTCACCTATGTCAGTTTCAATCTTTATTGGTCCAATTCTGTTAGAATTCTATTATTTTTTATAACCTCACATTTTTTGAAAGCTAGTCTCACCTCAATTGAATGGGACTTGGTTCATGCTCACGGGGACAGATTGATAAAGTGCCCTATTAGAGGCACCATTTTAATTCCACCTACAGCAGAGACTAGAAGAGTAATGAGTCAGCTGTGTTAAATGGCAGTGGTACGGAAGCAAATAAGACAAACTGGAAAGAAGAAGCAGCTTCTTCAAATCTTGAAACCTCCTACTTTCCCCACCAGGCTAGAATTTGCTGGTACACTCAAGGGAGCCAGTAGGGATGGGAAAACCTTCTATGCTGGTCAGGAGAGACCAGTAGAGCCAGCAGTACAAAAGAAAAGAGAAAGCAACTCAAGGTCTTGCTAGCTTCAGCTAGGTAATGCACAAGAGCTAGGAAAGGGCATGGCTGCAGCAGATTACCTTAGAACTGCTGCCAAGGGTTAAAAGAGAGGAAGAAATGGGTAGAGAAGGAATAAAAAGCCAGCTCAGTCTTACAAGCGAACTGGCCGGGCTAGGTGAGTCCACGCCCAGTATGTGATCACTGTGCCACGAGCAACTATAGACAGCCTGATGGACAGCCCAGCAAACAGGATCCAAAAGTAACAGATTTAGTCAGTCACTGAAAGGGGTTGCATTTAAGGAGTTGGATTTACTTTTAGCGCCCCAAGCAAATGTTCACATACATGCTTTCTTTGTTTAAGTGTTTTCTTTGCCTTAAGGGAGAAAACAGCAGTTTGCAAAAGACTATGACATAATAGTGCCTTTGGAAAAGCTCTGTTAAGTCCAGGGAAGAAAACTCCAACTGAAGCCACCAATAAAATCTTATGAACTTTAGAACCTAGTATAAGCTCATGGACTTCAGAAAGCAAAGAGGGCAGGTTACATTTCTCTATCAGAGGACAACACCACACCAAGCTCGTTCCAAAGATCTTTGCTACTCAAGAAAATCAAATATTCCAAGAAACTGCACCATTTTAAATACAAGTCTCCTTAACTCTCATTCCACTAGTTAAAACATTTTACCTTTATATGTACAGAATTCATAAAGAACTAAACATACAGAGTAGATACTTATACAAAACTATCACCTGAGTACATGTTTTTCCTTTCCTTTTTTCACAGATAACAAACAACTGGAACAAAAATTGTCAGAAAAAAAAATCTACTGCCTCATGCCACTTGGGTACATTTTTTTTCTCCCACCTAATAGAAAATATCGGAACAAAAATGTCCCATGCCATTTTGCCTTTGAAATATGATGCAGAAGCTAGGCTGAGCGCTTGGATGAGGAACAACTCCCTCACTTAGCCAGACAGAAAGAATCTGGAAAACAATTGTAACCTGAACCCTGCAACCTACATAAACAACCAATTATTGACTAAGATAGTGAAGCATCCTGTTTGTAAAGGCAAAAATATGCAGTCAGTTGTTTTGTAATCAGGGCAGCACTAGCATTCAGGATTTCCTGAAAAAAACTGACTTCATTGGGAACTAAACATATGGTTGTTCCTTCAAAATTAAGTCACTGTTCATATAAAATTCCAAATGAATTTACTCTGTGCTGGATTAGGCAGATGAGGACACAACTCCACATTACTGTTGCTTCATGGGAGCAGGGTTATTTCCCTCTGATAGAAACAAGGATGTAGGAAGCAGAAATTCAGAAATTCAGTGCACTTGATAAACATACAATTTTGTGTACTACAACTTGCAAGTACATCAGTGCAACAAAGAGAGAAAAGATTCTGCAAACACACAATATATTTACCTCTGGGTAAGTCCTTAAAAAAAATCTGAATGTGGCTGCCATTGACAAGTTTTTACACATTCCAATACCTAAATTTACCTGTAGATGTATCAGTGCAAAAGTTTCCTGAGAAACTCTGTACTCTGCATATAAAATGGGTTTGCAGCATCACACAGGATAAACACAGCTTAGCTCTCAAAACAATTTATTTTTTTACTATTCATGGAGACACAAATTTTATTGCTTGGCTTTTACTGACTTTGTCTCCAGTCCCCTCATGGCTGACAAGAGGTGTGATAGGGTGTGGCTTCTACCAGCATCAATCATCCTTCAAGATCATGTTAAACATCAACTTAAGTGAACATCTCAAGCAAGATACTGGTTAGTACTCCAACATTGTCATTTTTCTTTGGTATGATTTTTAACATCTTTGCCTGATGAAGAAGTCAGTGAACTTCAAAAGCTAGCACAGTGTGTTTTGTACCTTCTGGTTTACCTAATAAAAGTATCACACTGATACATCTACAGGTATAATGTATTTCGTGCCTTCTGGTTTACCTAATAAAGGTACCACTGTGGTGTGTATTTTTTATTTTGATGTATTTTGCTACATGGCCAACACCAATAACCCCAAAAATGAATGTATTGATACATGTATACTGATACTTCAACAAAGTAAGCCACACTTCCCCACCAAATGGTGGTGAATGAGAAAAACCAGTAAACAGTAAATGATGGACTTTGTTTTGCAACTTAACATACAGAAAATGAAAACAGGTAAAGCCTCAGGAGGTACACATGAAAGACTGCAGTTGTGTCCCAACAGATTTAAGTCAAGGACCATTCTTCAAAAACAGATTAATATAAAATTATACCTCAGTTAACAAAGTAGTTGTGTTCCTGGGCATTACTTCTGTAACAGAAAATTTGGTAATAGCGGCAGAAATAACAGAAAGGATAGAGACAGAACATGTTCCAGCAAATTTTTTATCCTGAGCTAACATACACATTTAAAATGAAACATCCTGGGCAGATAAGTTTTGCATAGATTAAAAAAAAAAACCTCTTTGAACCTTCTAGACACCCCTGAAAGCTTCTTCCTAAATGCATCCTGGCATGATTCTTTTCTTTCACAAGTCTCCACTTCTCTTATAATTTCCACTTTTGTGGCCAGACTTACAGAACTATGCTTTCTTAATATACTTCATCCAACTGGTGCGGCATGCTTATCTGCTTTCCCATTTTCTTTGGTTTGCTGCTCACACATGCGCAGTAAGGAACTGTGAAGGCAGCTTGCTTTGTTCTGAAGCCAGTTTGCCTTGTCTGTTGTAGGCAGAAACCCAGAGCGACAATAAGATCTGTCTCAGCTCAAGCTTTATTGCACTGTTTATTGCAGACAAGCGATTGCAATCCAACACCTAAGGTCTGCGTTTCTCCAGCTGTGTTGCACCATCCTCCCAAAGCCTATACTGAAAAAAAAAAACCAGCTAGACAGGGGACAAGAAGTAATGGATGCTGCTCTGTGATTGCACAACAGAGCTTCCCTGTTACAGACTTTGTTAACTGAGGTATACCTGCATGTCTTAGAATGAAACACATAAAACCACATTCAGCACAGTTACAGTCTTTCATTTAAGCTGTCACCCACTAATCATAAGCGGCAAGGAACGGCATACAGAGACACAGAGGGTTTCAGCCCTTCCTTATTCCTTAGGTAAAAACTAAACAGGCTGCCTAAGAAATAAAACCAATTCTATCATATCCAGCTGGGCTATTGGAAGAAAGGCAGATTACTTCCCCTTCTCTGCCACTGCTTAGCTGGGCAAGTAAGTCTGCAGCTTTTTTTAAGGCTAGCATAATGAGATACTTGCAGATATTAATTGGGGCTCTGCTGTACAGTTGCTAACAGATGGATTTATGACTCTCCAGAACATGAATGAAAATAGTCAACAGCAACTAGTTATCTGTAATTAGTACCTTTCCCTAATAACTAATAACTAAGTAACTACATCACATTACAAGTGTATCTAACAAGGTACATACCTTTACACTTTTTGTGGTTTAACTGACTTTTTAGTTACTGTTCTAGTTGTGAAAGTATGGCCCCACTAAATAGCGATGGATGAATATCAGATGAATATCAGATGGTAGCTCCTGATGTATTTTCTGCTGTACAGCGAACAGCATTCAGAAGACTTTTTTAAAATAAGTATCACAATTTTTCAAATCAAGGAATCAAGCACTTATTTTTTAAAACAGTGTAACTAACTACTTTAGGGGCTTTGGAACTATATTATTAATAACGCTTTAAGCTCCAATCTACAATTTAGAGAAAATGTAATCATCGCAACATACTTTAAGTATTGCAGATACAGCATACTATACTTTTTTTCCCATTGGAGTACTGGGAACAACAATGAAGGATTAGTGGTGCAAGTGATCTGGAAGGATACCTGTATAGTTCCATCTAAGCAAAATCATAGGGCAGTCACACCTGGGACAGACAAAAGAGTAGTACTTTTTCTCACTAGGTCTGTAATAGGAATCAATTATTCGCCCTTCAAAGGTTGTTCATCTAGAAGTCCCAACAGCCTTCGCCAGCATAGCCACTGGTAAGGAATGCAGATAGCTGCAGTCCACCAACAAATGGAGAGTGATATTATTCCCTCTCCTGCATTAATGGAGGGTGATGTTGCAATCTTGAAACCAGAAAACAGATAACTTATAAACTTGTGCCTGTTAACCGGAGCAGAGGAAATCTTCAGCATTACAATTAAAGCATTTTAAATTGTGATATTGCTCTAGCTATGCATATGACTGCAGTCTAAAAATGAAAGAGGATACAAGAAAGAAAAAAATAAACCTGAATGACAATAACAATCCCTCAAGTAGCACCAAGTTAGGAAACTTTAGCTCCCCTCTACTCTCTCTTGATACTAACAGCAGAGTAAGCACAAGTACAAACAGAATAATGTACCTATGCATGTTGGCCAATCACCACAATATCACCGCATCTGCTACAACCTATTTTCCCCAGTACCACCATTCAACTACCAACTGACGTCCTAGAAATAAGGTGCTATTTTTACCAGTCTTGGCACAGTAACCTTGATCATGGTCACATTGTACATATAAGCTCCTACCTACTTTTCTTGCTCGTACCTCTTCGCAAACAAATCTTTTAACATGAGAGGAGCCAACGTACCACAGTTGTCTTGCTCTCTTAAGCAGAGATGAATGGATGTATGGTGCATTGCAGCTAGTGAAAGTTGTGCCAAACACTCTGACGAAGAGATTATAAGGAGGGAAAAGCATGTGCATTCCCCCTGCCACGAATAAAACAGTGTGGGAAGGAATCAAACACGTTTGCCAGCTTTAAATCCAAATAGTCAAGTAAATTACAATGGGGCTAACTTTTTTCTAAGATAATGTTTCAGATGGAGCACCAAACAGGCAACTGAAGAATATCTCTTCCCACATAACTGAAAAAACACAAAATATTTTTTGTATATTTTGTGCTTTTTCAGTTATGTGGAAAGGGATATTCTTCAGTCATTTTCTCTTTACAGTTCCTCCAGTCTGTACACATGATGAAAATAGTCCTAAAACTAGTAAAAGATTATATGTGGAGTAACTTCTTCCACAAGCCAAAATTAAACCAAGAAATAATTTAGAAAATTGGTTTGCAAAGTGCAATAGAACATCAAATCATTTTTTAACATTGGACAAAAAATAAAAAAAACCCACAGCACAATCCTATACAGAACTTCTTCAGAATATGTGACTATTGAATTACAGTTTCCAACAAAGTTATTCACCATAATGGATGCAAGATATGAAACATATTTTGCTTCGAAAGATATGAATCTTGCACATTGCACCTAGAACACCAAAGAAAAGAGAAAGACTAAAAGCTTTCCCTTAAAAGACCATTTAAAGTCCTAAATTCAGACTATGTGGGAGGGGAATAGTTCCTACTTCAGTGAAGAAAAGATTTCTGCTCTTGTTTATCTTCAAGTGCAAAGGAATGCCTGAACTAAAAACCAGAACCGGAAATCCCAAGGAAGGAGCACTTGGATTACAAAAACCTCAGGTTCCATTTATAAAATTAAAATAAAGTTTTCTGCTTTTTCTTGTCACAGTATCAGATGGAATATTTTTATTATTTTATTATTATTTTATTCAGACTAAAAAAATTCAGTACAGTTATTCAGAAAGATACCGTTTCAACATGCTCTGTCCTGAGGAGATAATATGGGAAGAATAGGTGTTTTAGTAATATGAACACATGAAGTCTGTAATCTGGAGTACTTGGAGTTAGCATCTGCAGACTTCATCATTATTCGTGCTCTATGAGTGTGTATAAAAACAAGAGGATTTTAGCTCTCATATACAATTCATCATTTATATGAAACCCACCAAAAATACAAGATTTCACATCATTTTCCAAATGATAATCTCTACAAAAGAGGCAGATTTTAGGAGCAGAAAGGATTGTCGCATGTTTCTAGCTCACTAGATCTGGTATTAACATATTCTGGATGGATTCATTGCCCTACCTGCATATAAGCCACCAGCTGCCACTTAACAGTTCTGGTGCCTTTGCCTCCAAATAAAGTAAAACCTAAGAAGTTATACCCTTGAAAGCTGCAAGACATACCATACTTTTCAACTGAAACAGTCAGCAGAAAGAGATAAGGCAACAATACAGAAGTACTACTATAGTTTACAGAATCTAAAATAGAAGAATTGACTACTGAGATATTTTCTTATGAAACATTAACAAACTGACAGCTTGGGTGTATGCACATTCATCGTTTTCTCCCACTGCAGTCAACCCTGCTCTTCTACAGATTATTCTGTTCCACCACATATGCCAATGCTCTGTATTCCAGACACTAAATGTACTCAGTCCTCATTGAACTGTTCATGAAGCCACACCAAGGTGTTTTTATTTCTTTTCTCTTTTTAAAATATTTCTCCATGTCTTTTGACTTCGCTGAACCTACTAGTACTTACACATGGGTGATGCCACTCTAACTATACAGGAGACTTGCTGCATTAAACAAAAGGCCTAACTAGTCAAGGGCCCTGTTTTTCATGTTTACCATCCAGATACCTACGTGAAGTCCATTAGCAGGGCATGAGTACAGTAAATGTCTCTCCCTCAGCTTCTGCAGTAATTAATATTCACACACATGCTACCTCTGAATCTGAACATAGTATACAACTATCATGACTAATAGCCATTGATAAGTAACATTTTAACAGTTAGCATTATTCTGACAAAATTTAACTGTTAAAATAATAATTTTTAGAAACTATTAAACTGTTAAAATGCTCATCCAGAATATGATATGCAGCTGTTAAGTATGTGTAAATGGGAAAGATCCGTGCCCACCAGAAACAAATAAAAAAGAGTTAGGGTTCTTATTAGCAGAACACCATATGTTTCTAGGATGCTTGTGTGTAGAAGCAGGAGCTGTACAATCTCTTCAGCCAAATCCTGAATAACAAAGCAAATCAGGTAATTCAGACTGATTTGTACCAGATCCCGAGCATATCTGGCCCAATTCAGTTGTAACACAGCACAATTAAAACTGGGCAGATTCAGATGAACAATCAGTCTTCAAAGGCCTGTTGAAATGAAAATATCTTCACTTACCTGTGGAAGGACAACAATGAGGGCCTCTGTCTAGCCTCGCTAGGATAAGAGTTCCAAAGCCTGGGAGAAGGCACTGAGAAGGCCCTCACCCAAGGTCCCGTCAGACATACATGTGATGATCATAGAACAGGGGAAAGGGCATCTCCCAAATCTATACAACAGATTATGCACCTACAGATAATTTGGACCCAACTGGTACAGGGGTGTACAGTTTTACCTGTACAGCCCTACCTGCAACATTACCTGCAGCAGCTCCAGTTAACTACCTGGTTTGCAGCTCTTGGGATCAGCTGAAGTTTCTCAACACTCTTCAAAGGCAGGCCTGCATAGAATCTGTTACAGTAATCCTAATAGGATATAATTAAGGTATCTTTCACTGTAGCCAAATGTCACATCTCTAGCAACAGGTGCAGCTGGCATGCAAGCCTTAAGTGCACAAATCGATTCCTAACCACTACAGAAACCTGAGCTTCCAGGCTCAGGACTAAGTCCATGAGTCTGAGGACCTATGTTTTCAAGCACAATGTAACCCCATTCACTTCTTTGGTAAATAGCCCTCTGATTGCCTTTCTTGTTAATTGGTCTGTTCAATGAATCTGTGTGTGTTTTAGGTACTCCTCATTTTTGTTGCTGTTGTGTTTCATGTCACCACAGAAAAAGCAGAGCATTGCTTGAGACCATTTTAAGGTAGAAGAGCACCCCTGGATTACTACCTGCCTTCACTGTAGGCAGCAAATGAGCTGTGGTAAACAATATAAAAGTGCTAACAACCTGCTACAACGTCTTAGGAGGTTTGCTTAGAGCAGTGCTTCTCAACCTGTGGGTCCCCAGATGTTTGTGGACTTCAGCTCCCAGAAGCCCTGAGCATTGACCATAGTGGCTGGGGCTTCTGGGAGCTGAAGTCCACGAACATCTGGAGACCCACAGGTTGAGAACCACTGGCTTAGAAGGCCAAAGCAGCCTGGCAGCAAGGAAAGACCCATGAGCCAAAAAGAAAGGATGATGGCAGCAGCAGTTCCCATTCTTCCCTTCCCCCATCACAAGAAACTTAGACACTGGGAGGGATAGGGTGGGAGTACTGACCATGAGAAAGAAAGTTCCAACATCAGTCCCTGCCTGTCATCAAATACCATGAAGGAGGAGCACCAGGAGTATCTAACCACTTGGACCACTCATTCAAATAAATAAAACATTCTCTCATCACTCTCCTATGTCATGATAATCAATATATTGTCTTATTTCCAAACCTGGAACTCTTACAGCTTACAAAATATAAAGCAAATATAGATATAAGCACATACAAACACATAAGTAAAACCACAGAAAAAGTTATTGTTAAAATGCACAGAATTAAAATCTTTTCAATAAACCTATTAAAAAGACAAAATATAAAGTCAATAATACAGTACACTATAAAACATCCTTGCAGCCAGTTCCTAAAAGCCTGTCAGTACAGAAAAGTTTTCACTTCTTAAGAGGGAGACTAAAAAGGGAGTCACCCTAGCCTCCAAGGGAGGGAGTTCCAGAGCCCAGAAACAACCACTGAGAAGGCCCCCTACCATATTCCCAACAAACATGCCTCAGAATGTGGTCAGATAGAGAGACAGACTTCTCCCGAAGATCTTAGAGCCCAACAGGCTCATACAGAAAGATAATATTCTTCAGACAGCCTTGACCTGAGCCATATAGTGCTTTATACGTCATAACCAGTGCTTCTGAATTGGGCCTACAAACAGACCAGTAGCCAGTGGAGCTGTTGCCACTAGGAAATTATATGCTCCCTATAACCTGCTATGGCCAGTGGTCTAGCTGCAGCTGTTTGGGGCAAATTATGTTTCAGAGCACTTTTCAAAAGCATCCCCACACAGAATGTGTTCCAATAATCCAATCCAGGATTATACCAAGATATGTGTCGCCATGGTGAGATCAGATATTTCCTGCAACATGCACAGTTGGCACACCAGCTTTAACTTTGCAAAGGCACTGATGGACACCATAGAAACCAAGCATCCAGCCTCAGTGCTGAATCCAGTGCATCCAAACTGTCAATTCATCTTCAAAGAGAAGGTAACAGGATGAACCTCTATGTCCTGATCTAGCTTTCAGCTAACCAGGGACACCCTATTTTATCTGAATTAAGATTCACTTTGTTTGCTGTCATCTAGTCCTTTACTGATGACAGACATAAGCTTGGAACTGAAACAGCTTCTTTGGTGGAAACAAGTAATGCAGGTGAGTGTTAATCAACATACTTCTGACACTTGACTCCAAAACACCAGACAACATGTTCAAGCAATTACATATGTATGTTAAGCAGCTACAGGGATTTAAAAAAAGAATCTGAGGCATTTTACAGGTCAACAGCCAAGGAGCCAAACATGAATCTTCCATCACCATCTTCTGGGCTGTCTCCTCCAGAAAGAAACAGCACCGTCAAGTCCCTTCCCAAAAGCATACCACGGTTTATGCTACTGAAAGCTGCTGAGTTGTCCAAAAGAACCAAAGGACATACTCTACCTCTTTCTGCCACAGATTTTATCAAGGTGACCAAAGCTGTCTTTGTCCCATGACCAGGCCTGAGGTCAGATTTAAATGGATCTGGATAATCCTGTAACCCAGTGGTTCTCAACCTGTGGGTCCCCAGATGCTTGTGGACTTCAGCTCCCAGAAGCCCCAGCCACTATGGTCAATGCTCAGGGTTTCTGGGAGCTGAAGTCTAAAAACATCTGGGGACCCACAGGTTGAGAACCACTGCTGTAACCTCTGGAACTGAGAGGCCACAAAATACTCCATATCTTGCACAGAAACTGAGTATTGGGGAATGGCTGATATTTATCTAATACGATAGAATCTAAAGAGGAGTTCTTCAACAGATGCCTGACAACAGCCTCCTTTAGGTATTTGGGGGCCTTGCCTTGCTGACTCATGGGGGAAATGGATGGAGAACACAGGTGGTGGCTCTCACTTTTCCAAGGATGATGTCAACATCCTTGGGCTGCACTAATTGGTTTGCTGGTAAAATAAAGAAAAAAAATCCCAACATCAAACACACTGCCATCATTATCAATATCTAAAAGTTTAACAAACTTAGTTGCCAGATGCTTTGAGTAACAGCACCATGACATGAAAGAATTGCAAGATTGAGCAGTCAATAAAAGTTTTCAAAAACCGTTTTGGTTTTTTTGAACAACAAATTTTACACGTTGCCAAATAAAATCCTCTGGAGTCACCTGTCTGAAACTATGTCAAGTTAATCTCCTCTTTATGGTATACTATGTTGCTCAATGTTATGCAAATATCTGCACTTAGCTATTACCCAAATGGGTCGGAGCCAAACCCCAAAGTGAGATGTTAAGAACTTGTGTATTATTTTGCAATTTAGATGTAAACAAATAAGATAATATTTATATTTTTCTGTTACTAGTTTTATATGTTCAATAAACAAAAAGTTACGCTTTGGGTCACAGTAAACTAAGAGATCTGCCACAAAGAATAAAGACCTGTCATTCATTTGGCTTTACCTCTCATTACACCTATCTGCATTTTTCTTCTTCTACATCTATCTTTACCGCCTTCTGAGTTCACCTGACACATTTAATGAGAAGGCTGTTAACCAAGAAAAGATCATTTCAGTGTAAGTTTATGCAAACTTTTGTTGCGTACCTTGGAATACTTCGCATTCAGAAAATACCTTTTAAAAAATGGTGACTGTACACAACATTTGTTTTCCCACTGCTAATATGACTCTTCTTCAAAAATCTCAAAGAATCCCAGAATTCTTGTGTCTTTACTAGTACCTGAATAAGACTGCCCTGGGAGAAAGCTGATAATAGCAAGAAAGAACTGAAACAGCATGGGTTCTTTGGGCAGAGAACCTATAGAAAGAAAATAGGAAACAAGAATTTCACTCCACATTTCAACCTGAGCATCTTGTACTGAATTGACAGCAAAGAGATGTGTTTGCTTTCCATTTCTAAGCTGAAGATTCAATCCAAAGACAAGGACTTTCTCTTACTGTTATCCATGTTGCAGTACCTCTGCTTGCTCCACATACTGTATACCACAAATATAAATAAAAACAAGTAGATAATTGCAGTGTTACTTATTTGACATCAGAAGGTCTAGACAGCTCAACAGGAGTAGGAAAGCACTTGTACATTCTATTTCACATAAAATATATCTTTATCTCCTGTTACCAAGGCAATCTGATCTGGTCTTTGGTGAACTAAAGATATCATTTTGATATCATAATTTGGCCCTTTTCCCCACCATTAGCTAAGTGTTTGTGAGGCTCTGCCAAACAAGCGTGACGCTAGGCATGGGTGATAGTTGTACTCTACCAGATATAGCCAGTTCTGCTTCAGGAGGTAGCCACCCGACACAAACACCTTGATTGCAAGACAAAAGAACTCTCTGCTTGTGAAAACACCCTGGCAAGCCAGGCACTTAATGGCCGAGCTAGCCGCATCTACATACTGGCTATACCATTGTCAATTCGGCTCATAATTCAATCATATAAATTCTGACCTTTGTCTCCAGCCTAAAACTTATTGTCCTCTTGTAAAGACCAGACTAGCCTGCGGTCGTTCTTTCCCTATAAAAGATGCCCCGTTCTGAGAGCTCTTTGGAACTCTCGTCGGACCTAGCTGAAATCACTTGCTGAAATCACTTGAAGCTCCTTTTGGATCTTCTTCCTCGCCTCACTGCCGCTTGGTTCAACAGATTCCCCTCGGTTTCCAAGCTGGATTTCCTTCCTCCTCTTCAACTGGTGTCCAGGACTTCGGACAGGTGGCGTATTGCTTATTTTTCCAAACTTTCTTTCTTTTCTTTCTAGTTAGGTGTGCTTGTGTTTTATTATTCTGCTTAATAAAAACTGTTAATTTTTTAAACTGCTCGACTCCTCACTGACCTGAACGGTATACATAGGATAAAAGATCTCGCGGCATTGCCCTGCCTCTCGTTAGCCAAGAGAGTGCTCCAGCTAATTTTCCCATCTTGTTTGTTGTTGTTTGGTTATTTGGGCGCCCCTCCCGGGACCCCCAGTTTACAGGGTAACACTCCTATGTCTATGGCCATTTCTGCACCAGCCTGTTATAGTACTTTTATTCCACTTTCAACATCCTATGGAATCCTGGGGTTTGCAGTTTAGAGATTCCATAGGATGGTGAAAGTAGAATAATAGCACTATAACAGGCTAGTGCCGAAATGGCCTTAATCTTTCAAAATCCACATCTTCATAGCCTTTTTTTTATTTTCTCACTCCAGTTTGTATGTTAATCAATTCATTCAGTTCTGGAAAGATCCTCTATTTTACATTTGCCAGTAGAATGGTGCAGCTTAGAAGCATAATATTTAACAAAAATGTGCCAGTTTGCACAGAAGAGTCAAGTAGCAAATCTCTTACTGCCTTGAACCCCAATTGTTTCTTCCTTACCACTTATCTTTAATCCATCCCAGAGCAGCATTTAAAGAATAATTGTACCATTTTAGCAAATTCCCTGCAGAGGAAATGCTAGGTTACCATGGAATCAGTCAATTAACTTTGACACATGCTTACCAAGATTGATCAATCATGGCTGATGCTTACCTACTAAGTTGCTGTTTTTCAGCTAAGGAAAAAACTCACATGAGAATTAATAACACCCAAATTCCCTAGACTGATATTTTTCTAATGTCAATGCCAATGGTGTTTGCTACCGCCAATCATTCATTCTATAGTGTGATAAACTATGTGCATAACCTCTTAATATGAAGGACAGGGTATGACAGTAAGTGGATAAAAACCAGAGCCTCATTTTACTGAATCTTTTGACAGATCATTGAAGGGTCAAAAAGCTTTACTAGTTAATAAAATATTTTTCACATTAAGTTTACATACATCACACTTGAAAACAATATTTTCAAAGTATTTCAAAGCTGAATGTTTTATAAACTACAAGCCTTTTAAAAATCTTATTTTGCTGTGAAATCTGAACACAGTACAAATGTAATAAAAGCAAGTCTGTATTTATACTAAAATACTTAATAACCCACGTGAGCCAAGTTGGGCCAGACCTAGAATATCACTTAAACCAAGTCTTTCCCCCTATTAATGCTAACAGATGCTATAGGAAGGGTGACACAGTTCCTTAACAAGGTAACAATTAGGTAAACTTTAAGGACTTTGGCTAAACCAGGTTATGGGTCAGACTGCCAAATGTATTAAGTACACACATATATTAGCATTTCAGAAAAAACATTTTGTATTTACAAATTGTTGCTGAATTTAAATTAGTTCAGTAAATGAACTGAGAACCTAACAGTTTTCTTAATATATCTGCTAGAATAGTTCTGAATGTCTTTCATTACTGGAAAATCCTGCTATGCCCTGCATGTTTGCATTCTATTAGTTAAAGTAACTATTTCCATTATGAATTTCTATGAATCCAAGACTCCCTAAGTTAACATCATTCCTTAGTACTCAGTCATTTTATATTAAATGAACACTCCTCATATTCAAGCCTTGCCTATCCATCTATCAGGAATGTGATTCACTCTAATATCCTTTAAATACAAAAACAGGTTTGTTTATAAATACTAGTCACATAAATAAAATACTACACTTAACTTGAATTGAAACACTTTTCTTTTAGATAAACTTTACTGGATTCCATCTGAATCATGTTTACAAATACAACATAAAGACATCCGTAAACACATTAAGGAGGTTTTCAATATAGGGATAAAACAAGCAATGGCAGGTGTACTTTTATTTTAATGAAAATGTTCAGGCTGGCATGGTCATTCTGCTAATGAAGAAGGGTGATTTTAATATGCAGCCTAAGAATTCCTAATACTTGTCAATGGAGAGTCTTCAAGTAAATGTACTTATTATTCATATATATATATATATATATACATTCTAATATGTCATCTGCACATTTCACTTTACTCATGCAAATGATATTTGTGTTAAAAGAATCCTTTAATACTAAATAATCAAGAAAATCCCTCTGAGAGATGCATATTAGCATTGTACTCACATCATATATTGATTATTGTAATCATTAACTACAGGATATGATATCAATCATCACTGGAAGGCTGGACAGGTTATAACAGGAAATTATCTGAGTAGTACCAAGCTAGAAGGTAGCATACAACTAATGCTCTGATAACTCTTTTGTAGAAATCACATTATCGTCTACAGTCAGATCTTCAGCAATAACTCAGTTAGTGCATTGTTGTGAGACAAGTGAAAAACTTGATCGTCAAAATATGAACTTCCTGACCTCATGACCCATTCATGTTCTCCAACTAAATTTGGATTTTTTCCTGCAAAAAGTTTTCATCCATCTCTCAAGAAAACAAGTGGTTTGCCATTTATATGAAACAGTATTAATGAAATTAAGCATTTGTAGAACCATGCTCCTGTAAAATTTGAATTCTATACAGTTTGCTTATTAGGTCTAAGATTGGTCTTTAATAGCTATTTTTCCAGCTGCCAAAAAGTACCTACAATATTCATATTAATGCTATCCTATTACCAGCTAGCTGTTATATTGTTATATTTTACCTTTAAAATTTCAAATCATTTTATAGAAGTAACCATTGCCCTTCCATTTCCCAACTGATAAAAAAGCAGAGAAGAGCAAATTAATTGCTCAAAGTCACATTCAGATTTAGGACACACATAAATACTATAAATATCTGATAAAATACTATAAATATCTCTTTAAAAAAATCACTAATTATCTCCCTCTAATGGTTAATACAGCTGAGGTAATTCTAAATAAATAGCAGGCACTTTTTCAAGAAACTTTGGAAGTTTGTGTGAAAGAACAGTAACTGAAAATAAAACCTTTTCTTTAAAAAGAACTTCAACATAATTAACATTTTTGTTGTTCAAAGGGAAGATACCCATGCCACAAAACCATCATGACACCAAGCTGATCATCCCAAAGGGATGCAAAATCGTGAGATCCCATTTTATTATTACTAGTCTTCTCATCAGAACCAAGATGAAGAGATTCTCAGCATATAGCATTGCTTTTTGCAGGATGTCAACTTCTTTGATCACTTTTGCATGCAAACAAAGCAAGAAGGGTAGCATCAGATGAGAAGACTTACTTGAACCTGCCTTGGCAATGCTGGCACTGCTCTCCTACCCAGCCCTGGTCACAGAGGCAGGTGGAATTGACACACCGACCAGAGAAGCAAGAGGTTCTTTCACAGGGCTTAGACTGGGAGACCTGGGCATATAGGACTAGGTACAGTAATCCATAGAAGAGTAGCCAATTATTCATATCCAAGAAGGTAGGGAAGCAGCAAGAGGAACAAGAAAAAGGTCTCCAGGCGCCAAGGATCACAGGTGGGCCTCCCATCCTGCGCAAGACTTTCCCCAAAGGATCCAACATCTTCGCCAAAGAGCACATCTGCAACCCGTTCTCTGAAGAGCCAGGACCGAAGGTGGGAAGGCAGATTAACCCAGTTCCTTGGGCAGATCTAGCAAGGATGAAAACAATCCCTTCCACTCCGTGCACATCACCCAAGTCAGGAAGAGAGCCGAGTTCAAGCAGGGATAAAGCAGCAGCAGAAGCAGGTCTCCCGCGGGCTGCTGAGCAGACGAGTCCTAGGGAATATTATTCTATCTGGGCGAGGGAGAGAGAGATGGGGGGGACAGGAAGGGCGACCTGTCCTGCTTTTCCCTCCGCTCTTTCCCAGAGCTTCTCACAACACCTCCTGTTTACCCCTCAGGTGAAACGCCCGCAGCAGCCTTCCCGCCTCCTCTTCCTCGTCGTCCTCAGGGCTCATCGCCCCCCGTCTTCCATGAACAGAGGACTACTGCCTGACCTTGTCGCGCCGTAGCCTCTCCTCATACCATGCCCCCCAGCCCAGAACAAGAACGGAGCCCCTCCTGCTCCCCCCTTTCCGTCCACACCTCGCCTCCTATTACCGGCGCCCGCCCGCCCACCCGCCCGCCCGCCTTAAGGAGCAGCAGCCGCCGGGCAAGAACGGCGGCGGGGCTGAAGCCTCCTCGTCCGGCAGCGCGGAGGGAAGCGTCGAAATCTCGCCTCGGAGCCTTTTCCCAGCATCCCAAACAGAGTGAGAGCCGAGGGCGGGGAAGGGAGGGGGCAGGCAGTTCCTTTTCCCCTTCGCCAAAATGGGGTGGGAGAGAAAGGGGCGAGAGTTAAAAGCCCTCTCCTGTCCCAGCTGACAGTTTGAAAGCAGCCATTTTTAAAAGGCTAATTGTAATCGCCTTTCCGAGGCGAGCGGCTGGTTGGGACGCAATCCCTTCTCTTCCTTCTTCCCCCGCCCGCCCGCTCCGCCGGGGCTGTTCAGATCCCTCCCTCCCTGCTTCAATTTTCTGCTTCAATTTTTTTTTAAAAAAAACTGCCAAGCAGGCCCCTCCTCGGCCAGTGTGAAGAAGGGCAGCCGCGGCGCCTGCTGTTCCCCGCGCCCTCTTCCTCCGGCGGAATACCCGCAGGCAGGACCGCGCAGACGCCTCCGTCGCTCCCACTTCAGGATACCGGTTGCTGGAGCAACTGCGCTGGAAAGGATGCGGAGTCCAGCGCCCCAGCCGCCTCTGCCCCCCGAAACTGGAAGTTAGGGGGAGGCGGTGCCGGTTTTCCCTCTTTCCATCGCCCCCACCTCTAAACTCCCCGCCCCAGGATGGCTCTTTGGACTGGGGGTCTCTCAGCGGCGAGGAGAAGGGGCCAGCGGCACAGCGACGCCGCGCTCGCTCGCTGCCTCAGCCTCCTCTGTAGCTTTTGCAAGGGGGCTCGAGAGAGAAACTACCACACAAAGAAGAGCTGAGCATGTGCGGCAGGCAGGAGGAGCGGAGCCTCCTTAAAGGCGCCGCGCGCGGCTCTGCGCATCGCTGCGAGCTTGCTAGGAAAGCGACGGGGGGGGGAAAGCACTCTGTCGTTGTTAGAGCGGTCATTGCGGGGAGGGAGGGTGGCTGGTTCGCTTTTCCAAACGGAACAACGGAAGGCTTTGTCGTCTATTTTCCACAAAGAGAGAAAGAAGCGAGTTCCTGAACTTCGGAAACAAAAAAACAAAGCCAAAGGCTGGGATCTTCTCCAAAAATATTTTGCAAGTGGTGTGATTCACCGAAGCTAATTTTTAAAACAAAACAGGGGGGAAACAACAAAACCTTTGTTTTGGCTGATTTGTGTGTCCTTTGCAGCTACCACTGTTTTTTTCTCCCGCGGACATGGCTGTTGTGTCTTTAGCAGCTGCATCAACAAGTACAGCTCACTTCCCCCATCCCCATTATTACTTTTGTATGCTAGTAGGGTTGGGCTTCAATCTGTACATGCCTGCCTGTCATGAAGATGCTAAAGACGCAGAATCCCATCCAGGGAAACAGTGGCAGGACCATGGGACATTCTGTTTCTAGTACATATTACTCTTGTTCTGTGCCTTCCAGTCATTTCTGGCTTTATGGCAACCCTAAGGTAAGACATTTACACGCACACACCCAAAGTTTTAATGGCAAGATTCGTTCCAGAAGGTTTACCCATGTCTTCCTCTGAAGCTGAGAAAGTGTCGTTTGTCCAAAGTTGATGGCTGAGCAGAGATTTGAACCCAGGTCTCCCAGACTCATAGTCCAATGCTCAAACCAATATACCACAGTGGCTCACATTGTACTGTACAGAAAACAAGCCCAAAGCTTTTCTAATACTACTGTGTGACCTTGACTATCCTGATCTTGTCTGATTTTGGAAGCCAAGAAGAGTCAAGCCCAGGTATTACTTGGGTGGGAAATATCAGTGAGCATCAAGGATCTCTGTTCAGGATTAGGAAAGAATCCTATTTGAAATTCTGGAAAGCTGCCACTAGAGTTCACAGGACAGGGATAGAAAATCCAGTGGTCTCACTCTCACTGATGTAGACTCAAGTTGATTGACTCAGACTCAAGTTGCCTTAGTGACTTGACTCGGACTTAGACTCAGCAATAAATGATGCACTGACTTGATTCGGCTTGAGACTTGTATATTTTTAATGATTGACTTGCTGACCTTGGTTCAGTAACATAATACATTCATCTAGAAACCTTCTGACCTCAAACAACACTTGCATCTCTTTTTGCCTACTGGTCACATGATAATCTGTCTCAAGCGCAAACTGTGGGCGCACTTCTCAGAGAGGAACAGCAAACTGCAATGGGCTTGAGGCAAGCCTGAGGTCTAATCAGCAGCCTGACCCCCCCTACATATTGGAGGAATCTTCTAAAACATTTCCTAAGAGCAAAAGACAAGACTCGCCCCCAGACTGCAGGGTGCATTTCTCATAGGGGAACAGCAAAAGTGTTAGCCAACAGGCTTGAGGAGGAAGCTTCAGTAATGCAGAGTAAGAAGAATCCTATCCCCCACTTCTGAAACAGCTTCAGGAAAGGGAAGTAAGAAGAATCCTGTTCCCCACTTCTGAAACTGCAGACTCTTTTATGCCCATTGGCAAAAAAAGTCTCCAGCTTTGGGAAGGTGGAGTAAGAAGGATCTTATTCCCCACTTCTGAAGCTGCAGATGGCAAAATCACAAATGTGGACAACTGACTCTACTTACATTGTTGAAACTGACTTTATTTGACTCTGTCCAGAAATTCTGGAATGCAGGTTGGGATATAAAGTTGGCTCACAGACTTGAGACTTCACTTGAAAGTATCTCCAAGGACCTGAGACTTGAAGGCAGAGACTTGAGACTTGACTTGAGATTTGGAGTAAAAAACTCAAATGTATCACTGCTGACTCTGTATATGGCAATTGAGCTACAGACTTTTTTTGAACAACACTCTGCATAGTTCCAGAGTTTGTTGAATGCATAATACATTCTGGGGGGCGGGGGGGATAATACACCTGCAACTTTGATAATCATTTGACTCTTGTTTATGGAAAACTTTGCAGCTTCCAACCTAAAACCTTCCATCATTCTGCATAACAGGAGAAAAGAGTGTCTTTTCAAACAACTTCTAATCTTGTCTGTTACTTCACTTGCCAAATGGAAACCAGGATTTGCATGCATCAGCATGGAATATTAGGTTTGAAAATTAATTTGATAATATTAAGTGTTAGCAATTAAAACCTGAATTCACTATCATGAACGCAGAATTGAAATTATTTAATTGCTTCTTGTCAGTTAACTTGTAGTTTAAAAAATTTAGTATTGGCTGACCAGACCATTGGATTTACCAAGAATGGCATGGAGGCTGTCACGGTCACATTAGGGGAACACATTTTGTTACTAGCTCCTTCAAAAATGCTCTTTTTTGCCCTTCTAAAGTTACTTTCCTCCAATCTGAAACTTTTCTGCATGGACTACAAAACCCATAATTGGATTCTTTCCTGGGAATTGTGGGAGTTTAACATATCTGTGACTTTGGAAAGCTGTCTCAAAACTATCTCACCTACATCTCTCTTTTATTTGCTACCCCTCGCCAATACATACAATTCATTCACTCTTTAAATGCTTTGTTTATTAACAGTTAATAACCAAGTCATTTAGTGAATAAGAAATTACTTATTTCAGTTAGGGCACACTGATCCATTGTAACTGTATAATTATATCTTAACTGTATAATTAAAAAGGTGTGAGTAAGGAGGAGGAGGAGAGGGGTGAGTAAAAATGCAGAATGGGAAGGATAGGAAGAGAGGTTGGGAGAGTTCGAAGGAAAAAAAATCACTTAATCCAGGTGCATAGCAATGTGTGAGCAAGATTACAAAGGGATTTATTTCAGTTTATCCTACATACAATTATAAAATATTGTGTATTACACTATAATATGCATAGAAGTCAGTGCAAAATAGTGAATAGAAGAGGAGGAATCACTGAATCAAATCACAGTGCCCCACTGACCCAGAAAGATTCCTAAAACCTTCCATATAGACTCATGGTAGTGAGAAAAACACCTGCCTTTCAGATAAATAGGCTTTAAATTCTCAGAGGACCCTGGCTGGTTCAGGACCTGTGTCTCCTGCTAAGAAAAAAAAACCACTTCCCTCATCCCCATTCCATTTGAAGACTCACTGTCTTTCCATTCTTCTTTTTTTCTTCTTTCTCGAATTCAGATCTTCTACTTTGATAATTCTGCTGCCTTCCCAAAGATATCACACAGATTAGCCTGCCCAACAACAGTGTCATGTGGTGTATTTCCTCCAATTCCCATATTTTTCTCTTGTGATGGCAGGCCTTTCTGATTTCTTGAACATGACTGAGGGAGAAGCACCTACCCTAATGAATTCTAACCATCTAATTCCCTGCAACATATTTTAATTTCTGTGTTAATTGAGGAGCCTAGTGGGCAATTTGATCAAGACCCTGGTGACATTAAAGAACCATGTGATTCCCAACTCCCAATGTTGTACAGAATATCTATAGTCAATGAGGCAGGCCAGATGATGGGTAGGGTACAGAGTGGTGATGTAGGTAACCAAATAAGTACAATCAAAGATCAGCAAAATACTTCATTGTTTCTATTATGCAACAGTGAGGTTGGAAAAAAGTTATACTATACCACCAATATTGCTTTCTCAACATACTGCCTCAACATATTGCCCAGAAGTGGTAATGAGCCTGTTGAGCTTAGCTGTAGAACTGTCAGTTACCTGCTAAGTTTGCCAGGCATTTGAGGAAAGCCTAAGTTACATTTCCTCAGAACCCAATGCCACAAATATTGCATACCATAAAGAAGAACCTAGTGCTCCATCTGGTCATGTTTCCTAGAATCAGTTTCAGGTATTGTGATTTGATGATGCATACAAGATTTTGAATTTGTCCCACCACACGTACATTTCTCCTTTGTCCATCTTGGCTGATATAGTCTAGCAAAGTCTGATTGACTGTGTGAGTCCGGTGAGAGGGGAACACTTTGCTATGGCAGGGGAAAGTGCTTGCTGCCTTGAAGGTGAATGTGGTGTATCCTCTCCAGAAGAAGACCTCCCTGGGCCCAGAAGTATGTGATAACTGCCACCACATCACTAATATTCCCTTTGGGGGCAAGGTGTTTGATTCTGTAGTGGCTGGACAACTTCAGAACATCTTGGAAGAAACAGACTTTAATATGGTTAACACATTTTAATATGGTTTCGGGCCAGGGCACAGTGCTGGAATAGTCTTAATTGCTGTGACTGGGGACCCAGTCCAGGTGAAAGATGAAGAGAGTGGTACACTAGTGATCTTCTGGGATCTGTCAGTGGCTTTTGATCCCACTGATCATGGTATCTTACTGGATTGGCTGCATCACATGGGAACAGGAAACACTGTGGCCTAGTGTTACCGTGTCTCTGCTTCTACCTTCAGGGTAGGTTCCAGAAAGAAGCATTGGTGGATTCCTGTTCAGCCCCATGGCCATTAAGCTGCAAGATTTTATCTTGTTCCCCATGCTGTTTAATATGAAGCCACTGGTTGAGGTCATAAGGATATCTGGGGCGGTGTGCCATCAATACTTCTTGTCAATAGAGTCAATTAAGCCTATGAAGGTACTGGATGCTGTAACAAACTGGAGGAGGACTAATAAATGCAAACTGAAACCCAGTAAGATGGAGGTACTGTGGATTAGTGGTTCTTGAGTCCAGGAATTGGGTAAATGACTTTCTCTGGATGGGGCTACATTCCCACTAAAGGAGGTATAGCTTGGGAGCAGATTCATTTTTTTAATGGGAGGCCCAAGTGAATTCCATGGCTGGGAGTGCTTGGCACCAGCTCCAACTGGTGCACCAGCTACAGACTTTTCTTGACAGAGGTTACCTAGCCACAGTAGCTCATGCACTGGTAACTTCCAAATTAGACTATCGTAATGTGCCGCACATGGGGCTGCCTTTGAAGATCTCTTGGAAGCTACAGCTAGCACAAATTGCAGCAGGAAGATTACTGATTAAAGTATCATATAGACAACAAATAACACTGGTGAAGCACTTGCTGGTTTGTTTAATATATTTTGATCCTCCTTAAATTATTGTATTATTTTAACGTGGAACTGTTTTCTATTGTTTTATTTGTATGCTGTCCTGTGATCCCAATATAAAGGGCAAGAGGTAAATAAATATCTCAATTTATAAATAAATAATAGAATTTCTAGGAAAGTCCTGGTGAGTTGATAACATATTGAGTTAATTAGCAAATTAGCTCCAGCTTGGATTAGAACACACTGTAAAGTATGACACTGGTAATTTTCAGTTACTGAAGTTACTAACCAAGTCTAGGTTGAATCACTATTGAGACTTGTCTTCCCCCATTAATGAAAGAGCCAGCTGCCTTTCCACTGAATGAGAAGAAGAAGAAGAGGAAGAGGAAGAAGTGGAGTAGGAAGAATTCCCCCCTCTCAGCGCTGTATTCATACTAGGCTATCTAGAATCATAAATGCTCTGCCCAAGAAGCATTAAGAAGAGGATGGTTTCTCAAGTGTGCTCAGACACTGATAAGGTAGTAAATACCTCATGGAATGAGACAGCTAGTAGGATCTCTCTGCTGTTCTTTCCAGAAGCTTTTACTGCAGGCATGTATGGCATTATGCTTTCCTGTGGAAAACCAAAAACCCATATACGTTTGTTATTTTTAATCTAGAGTCACCACTCACTTGCACAAAAGGATCTAATATTAATATCATATTAATGTAATAGCTATTATATTAATGGAATAGCTATTATATTATATTAGAATGAATTGCCTAGCTTGAAAATGATGTTTTTGTCTTTTGTATTGTGAAAGGAATGGGGGTAAGGAGAATTTCTCAGTGCTTCAGCTTGTTAATTGTCTTGAATAAAAATGTGATAGAGTCCACTGAAAACTATCTGCTGTTAAAGAATGATGTGAAACCAGTGATTCTATTAATTTAAGATTATGTATTGAGATACAAACGAGTTCATGCCCAGCTTTTCATTTCATACCACATTAAGCAATCATGCTTCACACTAGGAAGGAAGGAAACTCAGAACATACCCAGCTTTTATTCTAGATTAATTAAAAAAAACTTGTTTCATGGATGGATTTTTAAAAATATCTCTGACTTTTTTTTTAAAATCAGCTATGGAGCCAATCTTCTGAAAACTTGCCAGTCCAATTAAAGGCGATGCTGATGGGCTGTTATCCTTCAGATTTGTTAAATATTCTCCTTCAACAACGGTATCAATTTAGCATTGTTGCAACAAGGTCTTTTCCCAGTGGCACAGGACTCTCCGCCAAAAGACTTGCTCCCAATCACTGCAATAAAAAAAAGTGAAGTAAGCAAAAGAGACAATTCATAAATGTTAAATAAGTAGGTAAGTACAAGGACTCAGACCCTTTTTAAAAATACTTGTGCACGTATAACAATCAAGCACCTGTGTTGGTCCATTCGGATAAAATTCACAGTGTTGAAAATAATAGTTTTATCGAGATTAGCCCCTTCTCTTTTAATGGAACAAGTTGAAGTTAAAAAGGTCTCTTTAATACAGTGGTAAAGTTTTCTTGCTGTGCATATAAACCGAACTACAAAGAACTTCATAAAGGTAGATGCTCAAGAAATATGTTCAGGGTGTAGACATTTCTGGGTTAGGACATAATGCAGGGGCAGGCAACTTTGGCAAGTCTATTTTTTCCACAGCCTCCAGACCCCACTATGTACCATACATTCCATCAGCATGAAAAATTCAACTCAGGAGTAAGCCCCAGGGCAATAGCTTCCCAGGCACACAAGGCACAAGTCACCACAATGCCCAGGTTGCAGAGTATATTTCAGCATCACATACAGATGCACTGATTACTATAGAAGTTACAATGGGATCTGATCCCATCCCGCCTTCTTGTCTGAATCCTTTCTTGATCTATGTAAAAACATTGGCTGCCATTCAGAATAAACCAAGGCATGTCACAGATTTTATTTCACTAGTTAAAAAGATATCTATGCTGCCTTAGACTAACAAATACCAAAAGCAGTGTACAAGACAAAGTAACATAATATTGATGGAGCTGAATGTTAGCCTGTAGGAGTTCTACAGCAGCATCAAACTGGGAAGGGGATTCAGAAACCATTTAGGAAAACAAAAAGATATAAAACATAGTAGAACTATAAACAGTAGGAAAATGAGAACATAAATCCTTCTAAATTAATAGAACAGTCAGAGTTTGTGAGCTAAAACAACTATGAGTCTCAATCATTCGCAAACATCTTAATTTACTTCTAGTTGATTTCGCCTGCTTATGAGCAAATGTGCCAGCTAAAGTATGCTTTTAATCAGGATTGGAGTTGCTATGAGAGCACAAATTACCTATATATAAACAGGATTTTTGGCTATACAATAATGGAACGTTAATGCAAATGAACAGCAACTTCAGTTATTTATTCTTTCTGCATCTTTGCATATGCAGTGTGCTACAGCCATGCAATAAATGAAACAAGCTATAATTATCATTGTTTCGAGATAATGAGGGTATTTTATTGAAATTATATTTTCAGTAGTAGTAGCAGTAAGCGCCAGGTGGAGACTCTGCAAAACTGTCTGCTGATGTACTCCACCTGAAGACAATTATGACATTCAAGAAAAATCTTCAAAGTAGGATGCCAAGGATGAGTTGTGAGTCCAGGCAAGGGATGTAAATCCATGACTGTTTCATCTTCTCATACAAGGATGAATAAAGTAGGGTTTTTCCCCCCATGCCATGGGAAAAAAACAAAATATCGTCCACAGTATTTTCCCTACATTTGACCATCCTGAACTGTTGTGCAGGAATTATTCTGAAGGAAAAATCATGAGCTTGTTCAAAAAGAAAATACATTTCCTGTGCAGAAAACCGATTTTCTGAACTGGAAACCTATTTTCTACCAAAAAAGCAACAAAAAAAAGAAAAGAAAAATCATTATGTTTTTTGCTACGCAAAATAATTCCTGCACAACACTTCAGAACACTGAACACCAGGAGAAAAATATTAGAAAATTGGAATAACTCAAGATTTTCCATACCTTGGCTCAGTCATTAATCAAAATGGAGATTGCAGTCAAGAAATCAGAAGAAGACCAGGACTTGGAAGGGCAGCTATGTAGGAAGGAGGCAAGATCCTGAAGTGTAAAGATTTATCACTAAATACTGAAGTTAGGATTGTCTGTGCTCTTGTATTTCTGATGTCTGTGTATGTCTGTGAAAGTTGAACAGTGAAGAAAGCTGATAGGAAGAAAATGAACTCTCTTGAAATTTGGTGCTGAAGGAAAGTTCTACCAATACCCCAGACTGCTAAAAAGACATATAAGTGGCTCCTAGAGCAAATCAACTCTCCCTAGAAGCCAAGATGACTAACCTAAAGCTGTTGTACTTTGGTCAGATAATAGAAAAGATATAAAAGATAATAACGCTTGGTAAGGTAGAAGGCAGTAGGAAATGAGGAAGACTGCATTATAGATGGGTGAACCCAATCAAGAAAGACACACCCCTGAATCTGCAAGACCTGAGCAGGGAAGTTGAGGATGTGGTGTCTTGGATGTCTCTCATTCATAGGGCTACCAAAAGTCAAAGTTGACTTGTCAGCAGTTAACAACGAATCAGAAAATTGAATTATAACAAAATTTCAAAGCTATACTACCAGTATAACACAGTAATACTGCTACAAATCACTTTTCAAATCAAATCAAGTTCAATATATTCACTCAACAAAAAGCCATGTATCACTTATGTTAGGATGAAAGATGCTGCGGATGGATCTAGTTTAAATCTATAAAACATACCTAGGAGAAAGTCTTACTTCTCTCAGTGGGCCTTACTTCTAAGTAGATTTGAACAGGATTGCATTGTCAATCAAGTAGATTGAACTTCAGAGCTCAGTTTGTCAAGTTCATGACCTATGTCACATTTAAAATATTTTATCATCTTGTGACTATTGGAAATTGAGAGAGATTTGGTAATTCTCCTCAATTTAGCAGAGCACACCAGTCCCACCCTTTATCGTCCTCCCAAACGTACTTAACTCTAGCTCAGAAGTAAACATAAAAACAGTTTGGTTAAAAGTATATAAAAGTTTACTTACAGAGACTTGTGCATAATCTACACAGGTTCATGTTCCTGAAGAAAAGTAAAAAGTAAAATGAGCAATCACATCCTTGTAGCAAAGCATCTTCATTAGAGCATTCCAGAGCACGTGCTTTCAGAAAAAGGGGCAGAAGACAAATGGAGAGAGTAAAACAGCAAGAGAACCTTTTTCTTTAGAGCAAAAGAATGTCTACATGCAGGAGGAAGTAGGTGTGAACAAACAAACAGGAAGCTTAGTCTAGGCCTCACCTCTATATCTATGAAGATCATGCAACCTAATTAGGCAATGAATTCTCAGCATGCAAAGGTTGCCATCCCCTAAGCCATGAATGTTGTGATTCCAGTCAGAGACACTAAAAAGCACCATGCTGTGATCTGGTTTAAGAAGGAAGGAAGAGAACAAATGTCTTCAATTTGTGAACCTTGTGTCTTTCCTCCCTCAACACATGCTTCCTTCCCTCAACACAACACACACAAAGTGTGGTCCATGGACTGTATGCGGCCTTTGAGAGCCACCACTGTGGCCCATGAGTCTATTTGGGTCCCAGAGCTTTGAACTAGTTTCCTGAAACATGCAGGGGACTGCAGTGGTTGAGGTGATTGCTCTCTTCTGTTTTGTTAGGAGATGCACCTGGTTCAATTCTGGCCTATGTATTTATTGAGATTTATAATCTATTATTTTCTTTAGACATGCAGGAAACAAAATACCAGGAGAAAAACTATTGAAATGTACTGAAGCTGATAACAGAAGATGTCTTAAAATATTAAATGACATCAAGTAAAATTAATCTTTTCTGAGATACTCTACTTTGGGGCAGAAGGATCCAAAAGAAGGCCTCAAACAAAGTTAAGTGTAGACCAATGGCTGTCCCACAAAAATTCTGTGATACTCAGAATACAAAAGTATAACATACAGAAGAGATGTAAAGAAACTTTACAAAGTTGAGAAGAGGCCCAGTGGAGGAAAGGGTTTCACTGGCTCTTTGTTCATCATTCAAAAGACTGAGCCTACAATTCCTTCCCTAAGACAGTTTTATATCTGCTAGGAACTGTATCAATTTAGAATAAATGTATTGTAGGCTCATGTGGATGTATGTGCCATCACAATGCCTATCAATTTATGGTCACCCCTTGAATTTCATAAGGGGTTTTTTTAAGACAAGGAATACTCAGAGGTGGTGTTGCAGTTCCTTCCTCTGAAATACAGCCTACAGCTGCTAGTATTCATTGGCAGTCTCCCATTCAAGTACTAACCAGGGCTGACCCTACTTAGCTTCCAAGCTGAGATGGGATCTTATGGCTTTAGTGTATTTAGGCAAAACTGTGTGTTTAGGCAAAACTTTAGTGTGTTTAGGCAAAACTGCAGCCTTACCCTCTGCAAAAAAGACCTGGCTGTCCACACAGAACAGTGAAAATTTTTTAAAGCTAACGTTTTTTAAAAAGGAAGATAAACCTGCCTGGTAGGTTTGCTGCTTGGCAAGAGATGAAAAGTAATCAGTGGTTCCAAAGCAAAGCAAAGCAAAGCAAAGCAAAGCAAAGCAAAGCAAAGCAAAGCAAAGCAAAGCAAAGCAAAGCAAAGCAAAACAATTGTTGTTATCATAAATTTGTGGTCTCCAGTGTAAGAAGGAAAGCGCAAATGATAAAATGAATATGGAAGCAACAGTGACAATGGTGTCTTAGCCACTAAAGGGAGATTAAAATCCAGAAATATCCTACATGGGAAGACAAGTGCTATGATGTTCATTCTGCCCATATTCAGACAAAAATCTGTCCTGCTTGTAGATTAACATTTTCAATGAAGGGTTTCGACCTGCAAATAAAACTAACATTTATAAAAGCACTCTCCTTCCTTCTGAAACTGCCACAGGAGCATTTGCACTTAATATTAATGCAGAAATGTGGGCTTAGTAAATCATATTGTGAATGATCTGTGTGTGGGTGTACCATAAACAATTTGTTTGCTCATCAAGAAAGTAAATCAGGAAGGGGAGAGTTTTGTGTGACACATGAACCTTACATTATGGTAAAGAGTCTCCAAACAACCAGAATCATAAGTTGCTTTAACCCAAGTGTGTTGTTTTAGAACCCTTGGCTTCTTCAAGCTGATTTAATTATAATCCCTGGTTCAGATGTCATGCGAAGCTCTTTGCTTGCCAGTTTGTTACACACAAACATTAATGGAGCAGACTGAGAATGCTCAGACTGTTTGTTCAAGTCCTAATTTACTATGACAGGATTTCTGTTTATTGCTTTGACTGAGATTCTATGTGTCATTTGTGTAAGGATATGTTAATATATTTATGCTATATCGCACAGTTGTTCAGCTGACTGGGCAACTGACAACCCTGCCTCAAGCTCACTCATGGTGTGATACTTGATTATCTCCCCACTTACCAACTCAAAAGTGATAAAGAGGGCTATATGTGTGCTTGTCAAATTATTGACTGCACTAGGAATAGTACTTATACAACTTTTGAGAAAGTGCAACCACTTGCATAATTATATTTATGCTTGTATAGTGTAGGGTTGCAGCCTATGTGTAAATATAGTTATTGTGCTTTCCAAACGGAAACGTACAGTATTTTTCTAGGAAACCATTTGATTAGCGTAAATTTAACAATATGATTTCATCACATGTTGGTAAAACTTCTCAGAACTACTCAGTTCACACATTTTCACAAGGTTCTTGCAACTGAATGAAATAGGGTCTTGTTGCTGTTTTAAATTAACTAGAGATTAAATAGTTGATTTAAGAAGAACTAAATGTGCAAATAAATGATGGCTAGTATGAGTAGTATTATTTAAATTAATCACAAAATCTGACATTGGTCCAATTCACACCACATAGTAAGGCAAGGATCAATAGGGATCCTGGCTTATTGTGGCCAAGCAGTGTTCTGGTACACGCTATGGGATCACTTTCAGTAGTAGGTGGAATAGGTACCTTAAAAATGATGGAACATTACTCTGTTGTTGATTTATTGTGTTCTCTGGCAGTGGACAGCTTTCCTTCTCTGGTTTGTTTCCTTTCAACATGGCAGGAAGAAAACCTGGGAACAAATCCTGGGTTTCTTTTCTGACATGTTGAGAAGGAAGAAACCAGAGAAGTTGGCAGATCTCACAATAAACAAACTATGGAGTGAAACACTATAGTTTATTGAGATACTTCATTTATAAGCAGGAGCAATCAGGCACCAAGCTGCTCCTCTTTGCAGCTCACTGACAACAACTCAGGTGCCTAAATTGTTGTATTGCATGAATTCACCTACTATGTTATCTGTCAGAAAAAATTATGGCTTCAGCAATTTATTCCTCTTTCTGTCTTCTAGTTGAGAATTCCCAGATTTCATGAATTGACTCTGACTACCAGAACTGAATGGAGCTCTCTCTCATTCCATACACAAATTCACTCTAGGTTTACTAATCTTTCTTCATTTCAGTAAGATAATTTTGGTCAGGTGAGTCATTTTTTTTTACATGGGGTAAAAATAATAATCAAGAGTTAAAAATATTGCCATTTACCCAAGGATCTACAAAGAAACTCAGGCCATTTCCGCACGTGACTGTTATAGTGCTATTATTTCACTTTCGACATTCCTGTGCCAGCCGGCGCCTCCTGAAACTGCAAACCCCAGGATTCTATAGGATGTGTAAAGTGAAATAATAGCGTTATAACAGTCTCATGCGGAAATCGCTTCAGATCAATGTTTGAGTCACCCCTCTTCTATAAGCGCTGTAAGCAATTTCCCCAAGTGGCTGTAGAATATCACCTCAATAATACACATATCACTCAGGAACATACATATAGTTCCAGACTGACACTGTAATTAGTACATCAAACATCCCAGTACACTTGAGGTATGTGTACATTTCACTTGAGCTCTCAACTCTATAGAGCAAAGTATTCTGTGCTTCCAAATATATGCCTGGCATTTTAGTGATTTATTTCTCATCTAATTTTGCTAGACATCACTTACTGGAAGCCTTTTTAATGAGTGCTTGGAGAGGCTGCCTATCCATTATGCTCTTCAAGAAGCTGAGACAGCACATTTGTTCAAATCCAGGATTTGTTTGGCTCCTCTCCAATGCTCAATCAAGTGTTAATGTATTTTAAAATCCAGTTCTTCTATAGTAGATTAGTGATGCTGATGCTCGTTCTGGCTATATACAAGAACACATATATGCTACACTACAAGCGCAAATCCTGTGACTTCCAGTTGTTGTTGGACCCCACTTTCTTTGCCTTTGCCTCTGCAGGCTACTCCTGCTGGGCCTTGTAGTCCAACAACATCTGCCTTATTCCCATTCCTGTGCTACAAAAAGGCAGAAGAAACTATCCATTAGAAGTAATCAATAAGAGCATGTTTCTAGAAATGGTTAGGATATTGGGGTATTACACCAAGTGCTAAAGAAATAATGAAATACATATATTCAGAATAAAAACTTGAGATTTATTAAAATGTAGCCTTCTGTATTTTTTTTAAACTACAATTATTAGAAGGTAGGTTCTTTAACCATTCAAAAATATGCATATGAAGGAGGGAAGGGGAGAAATACTTTGAAAGAAAAGATGAAGTCAGAAATGGAAATACAAATGAAGTCAGAAATACAAACTATGAGAGCCACTGTAAGTATAGTTGTTTGAGTGTTGGACTGGGATGCTGGGAGACCAGAGTTCAAATCCCACCCAGCCAGGGAAACCTACGGGGTGACGATGGGAAAGCCATATTCTCTCATTCTCAGAAGAAGGCAATGGAAAACCCCTCTGAATAAGTCTTGCCAGAAAAACTCTGTAATGGGATTGCATTACTGTCACCAAAAGTCAGAAACAACTTGAAAGCCCACAAAAACAGAAACAAACTATCTCTAGAAATACAAACTTGGATCCAATCTTTGCTCCTGATAGTGAAACAGGTGAGTCAGTTTTGCCAGTTCCTCTTCTACCCCTTGTACTTTTCAAGAATGTCAGGAACAGTGTGGGACTGGGAGGCTGACCACAAATAAAAGGGGAAATCAGCAAAAGCCTCCACCTCTCTATCCGCAGGATCCTTCTGCTGGATCCAAATTCCTCCATGGGAGGAAAAAGCCCTTCCAGAGATAGTTAAATTCACAAACACATAAATGCAACTAGAATAAAACTGTAGAATAAAATTTCCCTGGTTTTACCTTGCACTCCACAACTGCTAGCTGTCTCTCTCCTCTTAAAGCATTTCTGAGCTTCACGGGAATCTCTTTGAAGACGTATTTGATTTGAAGGCTGTAGGGAAGGGAATTGAGGAAAATTCCTTCAACAGAATTCCTTCAACATGGACCCAGGCTTTAGGTGTAGTAGACTTGCAACCAAAGGGAATCTATTTGAATCTCTGTCCAGCAATTGAGCTATGTCCTACCTATGGTAAGACAACCAATTTTTAGCCCTAACCTGTATCTCAAGGCTGTTGGAATGGCAGAACCTCTGTATGAGCCCTTCTGAGATACACAGGAGAGCGATGTCACAGAAATCTGATCAATTGAATGGATCACTTGTAAGTGTCCTTCTAAATACTCCCCCATAATTTACATGAATAAATATCTTAAATGCCATGCATCTAAATGCAAACAGGTAACAAATGTGGATTTGTTAATTAGCATAATTAGCATAATTATTGAAATTTCGCAAAGATAACAAAAGAAAAAAAGTGGAGCAGTCAACCAGATAGTAAACACAAATATCAAAGGTCACTGTTTATCATAAACATGAAGTTATTCATTACAACAGAAGAAATCTAAAATCCCATTATGGAAAATATGTAATATGTGGTTTGTAATTCAGTGCAAAGTCAGGGTACCTATAAACTCTAGGAAACAGTCTATGGAGAAAAGTCTTTATGAGCTCTTCCAGATGGGGCAAATGTGTTGGGAGTTGATGATATTTGTTGCTGTAAATTACCATTTTTTAAAAGGTATAAATGACATTTGGACTACTAGATGTTGTTTCAGGCTGTTTTGCTTTCTTTTATGCTGTATTCTGAAGTATTTTACCCCCAGCCAAGAGACAAGGGTTTTTTAAACAGAGAGGTAAATATATCAAAGCCTCAGATTCTGTCTGATCTTGGAAGCTAAGCAGGGTCAGGTCTGGTTAGTGCTTGTGTGTGCATTTAAGACACTTGAGCTGGGGACTGCCAAGGAATACCAGTTGCTGTATGCTGTGATTTAGAGGAAAGCAATACAAGCTACTTCTGAATAGTCCGTTCCTTAGAAACCCCTATGAAATTCATGGGAGTGTTCTAAGTCAGCATGTGTTTTAAATGCGCGCGCGCACACACACACACACATATATATTATCACATTGATTGTAATAATCCAGGTAGATGCGTCCCCTCTTCCATTCACCCCCCCCCCCATTTTCAAGATATTTCTGACCTAATTCCCTTCTCTCCTCCACATAATTTTTCCTTTTAATTTTTATTTTTTTTAAAGAAATAAAGTACAGGAAAAGATGCCAGAAAAGATGACACTCCCTCCCTTGAACACACATTAGTCAGTTCCAGCGTGGATTGAATCAGCAAGACCAGAAAAGGGAAGAGATGGACTTCACTGAAAACTTTCTTCTACTTAATCTCTCAGCTTGATCAGTATGGGACTTCCCAGCACAAAAAAAAAACTCCTCTAATAGAGATTTGGTGGGAAAAAATCTAAGTTACAATACCTAAATGATAAACAGTGACAGTACTATTGCTTGAGGCAAAATCAACATGCAAACATACACACACTGTGTGAACAGAAGTACTGGAGGGGACTCTCTATGAAGGGGCAGATGATCTTGCTCCAAAGAAACAAACACAGCAACTTGGATATTTGATGTCAAACAGTGTCATTCTTTGCTTTGCTACTTATTTTCAAAGACTAAATAGGGATGGAGTGCCAATGAGGTTTTTTTTTTAATTCATGAGTTCAGTTATGCAGTCTCTATTCTTTTTCATGTGTGTATTTGTAGAGATGAAATGTGGTTCTGAGGGAGAGCTCTGCAGATAGCATGAACTGCCAAATAAACAAGGGTCTTAGAGCCAATAAAGCCTGGACTCTCACTAGAAGCCTAAATGACTGAGCAGAGGGCATTGTTTTTCTTCCTTTACTACTGCCTTCTACTTTACTGATATTGTCCTTTCCAATCAGTCACATTGTTTCTTGTTGTGTCCGAAGTAAAAGACCATATTGCAGGGGGATAGATTCAATCAGGAAAGCCATGGCTTTGATTTTACAAGACCTGAGCAGGGCCATTGATGAGCAACAACAAAACAACAACAACAAAACGTTTGTACTCTCACATTAGGTTATACGTACTTGTCAGACGTGATTGGAGTGGCAAGAGAAAAGAGAGAAAGAGATAATGTGAAACTATTAAAATTCCGCAGTCTTTGTTATCCTGAATGTATTCACCCAAGGAGGTCATTAGATTTATCCATATATATATATGAAATACAGTGGCCTCTCCACTTTTACAAAGGTTCAGGGTTGCAGAACCCTTGCAAAAGTTGAAAAAAATGAATAACTCCCCCACCCAAGTAAGCAAGTGAGGGAATGCGCAAGTGTGCCTTCTCCTCATTCTCCCATTCTCCTCCTCCCATTCCCTTGCCTTTTGCCTGAGCGCCCATGCCTTCCTTCTCTCTCTGCCCAAGCAACAAGCAAGCAAATGGAAGGGGAAAGCTCCACATGTGCCTTCCTCCATTTTCCCCTCTCATTCCCTTGCTTTTTGTCCAGGCATATGTGCCTTCTTTCTACATTCCTGGGCAAAAGGCAAGTGAATAAGAAGGGGGAGCCCCATGTGTGCCTTCCCCCATCCTTCCCCTCCCATTCTCTTGTCTTTTGCCCCACCAAGCGTGTCTTTCTTCCACAATCCAGACAAAAGATAAATGAATGGGAGGGAGAGCCCCATGCATGGAGAAGCCACACACAGGCCTTTCTCCCATTCTCCCCCTCTCACCTACTGGAATGGGAGGAGCAATGGGTGGAAGGCCCAGAACACCTTCCTTCTGTGTGCGAGACTCCCTCCTCCCCCCTCGCTTGCCTTTTGCCCAGGCGCAGAAAAGGAAGGTACACATGCCTGAGCAAAACCAAGGGAATGTGAAGGAAGGATGGGGGAGAATGAGAGGAAGCCATGTGCATGCCTTGCAAACAGTCAAATTCGCAAAGATCAAACCCACGAATATGGAGGGAGGACTACAGTAGGTTTTGTGTGTTCTGTTTTGAATATTTTTTTTTTGTGCAAGTAAAAAACCTTTTTCTACAGTGATCTTGCAGTTAACATTTCCACACATACAAATAACAGTTCAAATATGAGTCTGTTCTGCTTTGATCAATTTTCAGTGTCTGATACTGCTCTACTGCATATAGAAGTAAAAACCTGTAAGAAATGCCAGATGTGAGCAAATATCTCAAAATATATTTCAGATCTGGATCACAACTGAGACTACTGTTTCACTTAATTTGGACAGTCTGGGTATATAAACATAAGGCTGGCAGCCTGTTAGATCATAATTGTACAATACACATTAAATTGTTATGCGGTTTCTCTTCATGGCTAATGATTACTATTCATTTTGTTCCAGTCCTAACTGATAAATATCATATCGCCTGAGTCTCCCTATTCACATATATTGTCCTCCATCCCCAGCCTTCATACCATGAAGAAGCAGGCTAGAGGGGAAAGCCATCTCACACTCACAGCAGAGTATAAGATCTAATTTTATTGAGTGTCAATGAGTTAACATTCTGTGTGTCATGTGTGCAGTAAAACAATCTGTTATTATTTTTCATGTGTATGTTTGTACTCACGCACACATAGTTGTCAGGCATGATTTTCTTCTTCTTCTTGGTAGTCCCCTATTATTTAGCTGTCATAGAATTACTATTAACCAGCTGTAGGATCTATCTTTCATGTTATTTTGTGATAGCTTCACCCTATGGACCTGCCTTATTCTGTTTTATCCAGTGACTGTGCAGATTAATGTAACTATTATATTTGCATACCAACTGCTCGTAAATTCCATTGCAAAGTGTCTAAGTAAGGACACCAAGGTAAAATACCTAAATGAGCATTCTTTAATACCAGCCTAGACCTCTTTAACAAGCCTATCATAAGAGAAAATAACTACTGTGGACCATGAAGAGATGGTATGGTTTATTGTCATGTGAATAAGTCTGGGCTCCTCCTTCCTTCACCAGTGTGGATGTGAAAAGGTGATCAGAAGCTTCCACCTGCCACTTTTAACTACCTACAGTTTAACATTGTTTCTAAACCTAAAGAAGCAATGGTTAGTCTTAAAGATGGTGTAGTAAAGTCAGCTAACCTTGAATTGTATGTGAAGCTAGGTTTTGTTTCAATAAATAGTAGGTAAAATTGACTATACTTTTGGGTCTGGACATAAAACTAAATTGTGATTGAACAGAGATAGAAATGAAAACTTCCCTTGTTGTATCATAAGAGGAAAAAAGGGAGGAAAGAGCACAGAAGCCTACTCTTTTCTCCCTGTCATTTATCATTACATCAAATATACCTGCTGTCTGTGCTTATATCACAAAAGAATGCAACACCTAGCTCTTTCAGTCACAGTGTACCTTAAAACACCTGTCTTAATACCCCATGTACAGTGACTTCTTCAGCATATCAGATGGTCTCTTTAGGTAGCTTTTTCTTTAGGAAGGGATGCGTCTCAATATAGATCAAAAGGTTGGCATGCAAAAATGTAATCTTATGATGTAACATAATAAATAATATTGACTGGAATGAGAGATATATATGCATAATGGTGCTACACAGTGAATCCTGGCCCTACTCTTCCTCCTCACTTAAGCCATTTCTGCACTACACTGTTATAGTGCTATTATTCCACTTTCAACATCCTGTGGAACTCTGGGGTTTGTCATTTACTGAGGCCAAAGAGCTCTCTGGCTGAAAATTCTACAAGCCCCTCCCTAAACTGCAAACCCCAGGATTCTATAGGATGTTGAAAGCAGAATAATAGCACTATAACAGTGTAGTGTGGAAATGGTCTTACTGGGAAGTAGCCACTGTGATTGATGGGAGCCTCCTGCCCTATTGCACAGTAAGCAGGTGCCATTTCCATCCCTTCCTATGAGCAATTGCTGGTACAAGAGGCAGAAGCAGCACTCCTGTCGTAATTCCCTCTCACACTGGATATCACTTTCATGAAGGGGGTGGGAACATCAACCAGCTGCTTCCTGATCGACAGGGAAAGAGATTGCCAGGAATCCCAGGAGCTGCTGCCCAGTAAATAGGAATGGAGGCATTTTTACAGTCCTTACATAGCCCCTAAACTAAACTAGGGGCTATGTGGGGATCATGAGTATGTAACTGTCATGAGTGCATAACTCTAGGTGAGTCATGAGTGCTATAAATTATTCCGGTCAATATCTATTTAGTATTTTAATAAAAATACATGCAAAACTGATAAAGTTATTCAACATCCAGTATAAGATTATGAAGAATAATAAATTACTACTATACATACACATCTAAAATTCAATTAAAGTCCTGGTTTATCACTTGGCAGTCTTCAGCAAGTGAAGGAGGTATGTAGTTTGGCTGGCTGTATGTTTGGGCTCAATTAAATTGATGTTATCACCTTGTATCAAGGGTCCATGACCTGAGATCCAGTGGTTCTTGGCTGCTCCATGTGCAGTCCCCAAAGCAGGAAAGAAAATCTTTGTAAATATTGTTCTCATGGACTAGAACAAATAATGCAAATTTAAAGAAAAAAATTTTGCATAGAAAATGCCATTTTCTGTATAAGAAAGGTTGTTTTATATGCAGAAAATTTCATTTTCTGGAAAAAATGCATTTTGGGGTAAAATAAATCATGAACTGGAAAGATTTTAAGCCATCTAAGATTCTCCTCATCAGGTTATTCAGACACTCACAAAACCTGTTTTTCAACCATTTTTCAATACTTTTGAGTATTCTTTCTATCCCTACCCAAACCTGGCAGTCCCCAACCTGAGTAACTGCAGAGCAGTTAATTGGCTGGCTGGGTTTGACAGTGAATGCTATTTGCTGGCTTTCAAAGTTATTGCTAATAGCCATCTTAGTGAAGATCACTGGAGAATGGGGGAGGCAAAAGTCTTTCCCAGTTTCCTGCAGCAATAGTACTACAGTACTTTTCAAATTGATGCTTTCCTACCACTAATAGCAACAGGGGGATAGAAATCTCAGAGGCAAATGCTGGGAAATTAAAAGAGGATTTCATTTCAACTGCTCCATCCTAGTGATCCTGCAATTGGAAAGAAACATTTTGAGTGTAGACATCCAGCTTGGAAATGCTATTCTTTCATGAATATAACTCCCAGACTCTCCCAATTAGCATGACCATTGGCCATGCTAGCTGGAAGTTGTTGCACAAATTGGCCAGGCTGTCTGGGAGTTTCTGGAAGCTGTAGTTGAAAAAGCAACTTTTTCAAGCTCTGATGCATACATTTGGCCATCAGTCAGCACCAGTTGTGGCCCATAGGGCCAAAGTTTGCACACAGCATTGATCTATATGTACAAGAAATTTCATCACAGAATTCAGGAATTAGCACATTGAAAATGATGGAGGGGATACTCAAGAGAGAATTCAAGACAACCTCCCTCTCTCAAATTCCATGCATAATACTTGATCAAATCCATGGAGCAACATTATTGTGTACAAAACACATTGAATACAGCACCTTCAAACTTTGAACACCATGTGGAACAGCCAAAACTGTGCTGTTTCACATGGCATTCAGTGTTTCAAAGTGCTGTTTTAACTGTTTCAAAATTGGATTTTAGGATTGTTTTTAAATTGTTTTTAGGAGTTTTTAAAGAGTATTTCAGTGTGTTTTAGAATGTTTGCATTTTTGTATTGCTTTAATTGGTTTTTATTTATTCATCACTGAGGTGTTACAGAAATACTTTAATTAATTACATTTATCCAGAGGTGTGAAATCTCTACTCTGGAGAAATACTGCAGAAACTCACTGAAAGCTGTGTCTTTCTAAAACTACTTCTGTGCATAGATTGCTCACAAGCATATTGTAGAAATTGTTTTCTTCTATGTTTCTGATTCCTTGGATTTTTTGCACAATTGTTTGGCGCCAGTACATGTTGGTGAAGGTTATACAATCTGATATTTCACAGAGATATTCTATGGAACAATTCTAATTTAGCTAATTTCTTGACTGGCAATATCACCCTGCTGTTTTATTCCTGGGCTTATTTCTGAATAGAATCTTTTCATTGTGCCAAAGTGAGCACAGGAGGTTTTTCTTTTCTTCACACGTAAATTTGTTTTCCTTAAAGAGAAATTCATTTGAAAGGGAAACAAAGGATGAAGTGGGAAGGGGAGTGAAGATGTTTTAAAGACCCTGTGTGGTACCACAGACAGAATGAATAAGGCTTCTTATTCCAGTGGATTTCCCTTTTCAATTTTATAAAATGAAAGGGTGTTTTGTAGCTTCATGAACTAATACAGTATTACGCAGTTCTTAGAATAACAGGAGAAGAATGGGAAAATGCGTGTCCCCTTGTCTCAGGTTCACTTGAGAGCCTGACTCTGTTTCATTTCCTTCTTTCTTTCTTTTTCTTTCTTTCTTTCTTTCTTTCTTTTCATGCAGGTTGAGACTTGTGTACTTTGCAAAAAGGGGGAAAATATGACAAATTCTGTCCTGATATTTCTACTGGATAAATAATCTGTTTTATATGCTTTATAAAATGTATATGTTAGGATGAAAAAGCACACTGGCATGGCAATGCTAACATTACAAGAGTACATGCATTATTACATACATGCACATTCTGCCAGCTTTAGTTATCTGCATACAGGAGCAAAGAGGAAAATGGCATCAACCCCATTTCATTTGCATTAATGGCACATGCAAAGGAAATGGGAAATAAGAATTGTAGTCATTCTAAACTAGCTTTGTAACACTCACATGGTTAAATCTGTTTCTACAGGATGCACTATAAAGCCCATTCCAAGTGAGTTCAAGAAACAGTGCCTTAAACTATTAAAGGATGAAATGAACCAAAGTACAGGAGGGATGTCTCATATTCTCCTTCCGCAAACATCACCATCTCCAGAAAAAAAATCCCATCTCATTTGGGTGGAAGGAATAATAAATAGGAGTAAAGATGGTGAAACAGGCTTGGTTCCACACCTCAATTTCTTTAGACTGAGGGTCCTTTCCACTTGTCCACTATTCTGGATTCTGTCTGAGAATTGTCAGTCAGCTTCTGTCCACCTGAGTGCCCAATTTCTGATAGCAATTCAATCAGACAGACCAAATTAACATTAACACTCCATTTAAGCATTTTTAAGTATTGGAATCACAGGATATTTATATGGGAAATGAACAGATCTTTGCCAATCTTTTAGACCAGTGGTTCTTTACCTGTGATCTATGGACCCCTATCCAGTGTCTTCATAGGATGTCCATAAAGGCTTGAAGAAATGTTATGAGCTTTTATAGTTCAAACAGAGAGAAAACATCAACCCCAGCCCAGAATTGCTTATTGCCCAATTCCTGCCCCCCCAACACTCCCCCAGTAATAGCCAAACAGTAGCCACAGCAGGATAACCATAGTAAGATCAGTCACATGCATGCACATAGACACACATGCTTGGTGAGCACATACCAAGTGATTCCTAGAAAGGGGAGAATAAAAGAAATAAAGTAGGGAAGCATGTATATATTTTCTATCTCTCTTATGCACACAGTACCAGAAAATCTTCTGAATGCAGCCTGCCCTCTAGATTCTCTGTCTCCAGTTCAGAGACATGAAGTAGATCCCAGGAGACTGATGGAAAAAAAATCTTCCCTTTCAAAAACAGCAATTCACTCTGCTTCCACTTCATCATCGTCCTCCTCCTGTTGCCATGCTTTTTTTAGGCCCATGAGGCAAATGAGTAAATTTGTAAAAAAGGGAGGAAAGAAGATAAGTGAGGGCTGAAGAGTCACTGCTTCAACTTTCAACTGTAAAGCTCTTACATTAGCCTACATCAGACACTTCCAGTGTACCCTGCACCGACCTCTGTTTGTGGCAAGTACATACTCCCCCATATGGAGAAACAAAACAGAAAAAAATATTTAGGTTTATTTGGTGTGAAGCTTCATCAAGGTATCCGGAAACAACAAAGTAGAATGTTTGCATGCATCCAAGTCTTATGCCTACCACCTTGCTAGCAAGCATCAACATGTTCATTCCAAGGAACTATACATAGGATTGCAGTGTTGATAGGGGAAGGCTAACTAGTTGTTTCTCCTGAATCCATGTAAAATAACCATTGGCATTGCCGATGGAAACATCTGGGAGACAAGGCAGTAAAAGGCAAGACTTGCCCCAAAACTCTAGGGTGCTGCTGTTACTTTGAATACAGATATTGATCCGGCTTAGCACTTACATAAATTCAGTCTTGTATAATCTTGGTTTTTAGGCCTATTATTTTTACTATTATTACTTTGTATGGAATCATTCCAATAAAAATATTGTGATAGGAATGTGTGGATTTACTTATTTCTCTCTTCCCTCCAAATTTGGAAGATGCTTGCTGAACAACTTTAAATAAATATTTGATGCACTTCAGGGTTTTAAATCTTGAGTTAAATCTTGGTGGCCCATGGCAACAAAACATATTTAAAGGAGATCTGTGGTAAAGAAAAGAACTGCTCTTTTAGACTATTTATTATATATATTCCCATGATATACAGTTGCCCCTCAACATTAACTAGGGTTTGGGGCAGAAGACCCCTGTAAAAGTGGAAACACCACAAATATCAAAGTGTGTGTGTGTGTGTCTGTGGGAAGGGGACCAAGGTATGATGGGCAGAGCAAGCACCCAGGGTCCAAACAAGGTCAGAGAAAGGAGAGGGAAAGGGTCCTATACCTCTTCTCTCTTGCCCATCTCCTTCTTTGAGTATGTTGGAGGCATCAAGAGAGGGTTTGTGGTACTGAGACATCAGACTATGAGCCATCCTTAGCTAAACAGGCAGCAGTTGGTGGAGGAGGAAGGGGACCAGAAGTGGGTTTTTAAAGGCCTATGTGGCCTGATAAGAGCCACCAATGTTCCCCGGAAAAGAAGCGCTTGGGGTATGTGTGCAGGGGCTAGAGAAACTCACAAATAATCAAATCCATGAAAGTGAAACCCACAAATGTGGAGGAACAACTGTACAGTCCTCTTAGAGAGAAACACAGGCATGTCAATATCTCAGTGCTTGCTTCTGTCTCATTACATTACATTTCACGTGAGGTATCATGCATTAATTATATTATGCCATATGGCTATTAGGATGTTATATCTTCATAAGGACTGAACCTTTGTCTCTCTGTATATCTTTAACAGGCTTTATAATAGTTAATACAAAGAGGTACATTACTATCCTAAATAGTATAACTCATCCATTTAGCCATCATCATCATCATCATCATCATCATCATCATCATCATCATCATATTCCTTCATACTTTGCATAGTTTCTGTTAAGGCATTATACATTATGAAGGCTTTAATTTGTACAAAATTCTGTCTATTGTATCAAGTCCATAACCATCTATCCATCAAGGAACACAGTCTCAGCTGCTGAGGTGCTACACACCTCTAAGCAAGCATCATGAACAAACAAGCACGCATGGGTTAATCTCCTTGATCACTGTTAATTCTTAACAGCATCTTTCATAACCCATAAACATCCTAATAGGCATCCATTATACTCATAATGGAACATATATCTATTTCAGGACTATCTAGATGAAAAGAAAGGATTTTCTCTCTACCACCAGCATGGTTTATCATTTAACCTATCTTTTAGCGTGTTTCGGCATATTTGGGCAGTTCATCAGTCATTAGAAACAGCACAGCTAAAATGGACAGCATTCTTCATCAGTGCAGACTACCAAAGATGATCTGATCTGTTGGCTCTGTCTTGTCCCTTTTATTCTCTCCCTAGCCTCACCAAAGCTATCAGTTGTCCACTCAAAATAAAGCAAAACAAAGGTGCTGACAAGTCCCACATTTATGATATCCAATCAAAACAGAGATCCTAGCCATAACCCTGTCATGGTATACTAGGAGTCTCACATCTAAAGATCACAGTTCACTAGAAGTCTTTGACTGCCTGCTAGCCTCAGCCAGTGCACCTGCAAGGAAGTTATTCTCTGCTACATCTGTTCGCACAATGTTGTTAAAAGTGCTGGTATTCTCACCTGTTATTTACATTGTAGTCAGCATTTTTCTCAGAATTAAACTGCTGCCAGGTTCTCACTGATGCACACACACACACACACTAGTACCTCTAGCTTTTTGCATTTTATTCTATATCACATATGGTATACTGTATAGGTTATACCAGGTTGCACGCTGTACTTCATAGGTTTATTCCCAAGCTGTACAGCTGATGCTTGAACTAGTCTAATCTGTAACAATGGCCACAATGTAGCTCCCTCCATAACATTTTATACGTCTTTAGAATAATGCCTCTTCTATTCACTTTGATTTTGTGGTGTCATTATGTAGCTAAATTCGAGTAGGTATGTAATGTTTTGACATGATCATCATAATTATCTGGTTCCTGATTGGGTAGGATGACCCAGGAAAGGTGAAAGAAGGGAGATTCAGTCCCACATATTACTGAAATATCAGTAAAATGTGGAAATAAACACCAATAATATTGGAACATTCGTGTTCCCCACTGTAACAGTGAAGGGGGTTCTGGGACATATTTGAAGTCCTCAGAAAATTTTACAAGTGAAAATTCTACACAGCTATAAGAATGCTTTTTCTAAACCTGCTTCTTGAAGGTACTGCTTCAAAGGTCAGTTTAGCAAACTTGGGAACGAGTGTGGAAAATAGATATAAAATTTACACCAAACTTAAATTTAAGAGAACATTTTTATAAAATGTTTTACAGATGGTACATGACCCCAGAAAGATTACAAAAAATAACAAAAAATGGGAATTCAAATTATAAGTGTGATGAAAAGACGGGGTCTTTTTTCCATATGTCGTGGACGTGTAAGATAGTAAAAAATTTTTGGAAGGGGGTACATGACGAAATCGAAAGAATTTGTAAGCTGAATTTTGAAATGAAACTGGAGCTTTATTTGTTAAATATGCTAGGGCAACAAAGGGAAATAAGAAGTCATCAGAAGATATTATTATATCTAATAACTGCGGCAAGGTTGATATATGTGCAGCACTGGAAAGAAAAGAAACATATTGATATAGAAAAATGGAAGTTAAAAGTTCTGGATATGATAGAAATGGAAAAATTAGGATTTTCTTTTTAGAATAAATCTACCCAGAACTTTGAGAAAGAATGGAAAAGAGTATTGGATTGGGTAAGGATATAAATGTATAAGAAATCAAAGAAGAAATAATGTAACTGTTCTTCTCTCTGTAAGATGGAAATTATGTTTGTAATGGAATGGAAATAAGCAATTTCAACTGGAAGATTTAAGCATGGAAGTGTGTGTGGCGGGGTATTTTCGAGACAAACTTTCAATAAAAAATTATACAAAAAAAAGTCAGTTTAGCAAGTCTGTTTACCAAAAGTCAGTTCCCCTAGGTTCAAACTCTCTCTGAGAAGATTCCCTTTGTTACCTTTACAGTAGCAAAGACTCTAGCATCAATATATGTAGTATGCCATGAAGCCATTGTCTTTGTTCATAACTCTGCTAATGGATCAGAATTTGTGAATATAATTCAATTCAGTTGTTCCACCTAATAGTTTTCCTTTGTAATTTCCCTGTCCAAAGACTGTGACTTGTAAACCTCTTAGTGTATGTCCGAGAACATTGAAATTTTCTGCAACTAGTTTTTTATATTGCCATTTCTAATGTCAGATTTGTGTCCATTTATCATTTTGAATAGAGACTGTCCTGTTTCTACAGTGTAGAGTGTAGAGGGGCATTCCTGGCATAAGATGGCATATATCACATTGCAAGAAGAGCAAGTAAGTGCACCTCTGATGTTGTAAATGATGTTATTGGCCCCTGTAATATTGTTCCCAGAGTAGATGTGGGGACAGAGTTGGCATCTGGACTTGTGGCAGGATCTCATCCTTGTACTACCATCCGTGTTATGTGTCTTGTTGTAAGTGAGTAGTTGTTTATGATTTGGAGGTTGTCTCCAGGCCAATAAGAGCCTGCTTCCCAGAGCTTGTGAGAGGACTATGTTATTCTCCAGAATGTTGGATAGAAATGCTGTGACATCTGCCCCAGTTGAAAATACATTTGATGAGCATGTGGAAACACCTGGGGAATGCCTTGGCAAGTCATGATGTAATCCCTAGGGGACATGTAGTAACGGCTGAGCCATGATAATGTGAAATCATGGCAAGGGGTTACATCAGCCATTGGCCCCAGCAGAATTGGTTGTAGTTTGTTGATGATGCGTTTGAGTGATCTCAGTTACCAGGGGTGTTCTGTTATATTGTGCTTTGATCTGTCTTGTGTTAGATGGTTCTGCGGTATTAATCTTGCCTTGCTGATTTGTCTCCTACAACCAGCAAACTGTCTAGTGAAGCAGGATACTTTGTGCAGAGACTGGGGCCTACAGGTGTCTACTATGATATGTTTTCCAGGTGGAATTTACATACGTTTAATTCGGGATTGTTACTTTAAAGCAGATTATTGCCCTGAAGAATCAGAGATATTTCATAATTTAGCTTCAGTCTGTCTCACTTGTTGCTGCAGAGACTAGGCTTGGAGGGCAACCACTTGTAAACTGGATCTATGCCAGTCCTGGCTAGTGAAAGATAACTGGGAAAAAGTTGAGTCCTTTGCTGGCTGCTGTTGTTCATGCATCATTAAGAAAGGCAGGAGGCCAGATGGCCTAAAAATTCAGTTGTTTGGACCTGGTTCAAAGAAACAAACCTGAATACTGTTTCCTTAGCCAGCAGTGCTGCTCTCAACTTTCCACTTAGTACACAATCACTCTCCATCTTGAGAGATACATGGATACTGTCCTTTTTCTTAATCCAAGTTTGGCATTTAGGTTTTGTAAGGAATTGAGACTGCATTTTTCATCTTGACTTCAGTAATGATAGGATGGTGGTACTCTATTGAATCTGTTAATTAGTTAAAGAAATTTTTTGCCACTGTTCACTGGGGCACAACTGCAGGTGCTGACAACATGACTGGAGGACCTAGTAAATCCCTTTTGGGATCAAGTGATTTTCATAGTGTTCTCTCCATGACTTCTTACATAATGTTCCATTGGATCTCCTCCTAATCACTTTCTTGTTTATTATGCATATTTATGTATTTATTCATTTGATCTCTGTCCCACCTTTCTCCCGATATTGGATCCAAAGCAGCTTACAGTATAGGTTTTTTTTTAAAAAAATAGCTAAAACAATATATGGTACAAAAGTTTAAAATCCTTTAACAATCATTCCAATGAAGACATTAAGTAATTTAAAAAAATTAAAACACCTTAAGCAGAATATTATTTTTTAATATTGCATATACAAAACATAACACTCATTGCACATCCTTCTACTCTAACCAGATACAAGTCAAACACCTCTTTGAACAGAAAGTCCTTTGTCAGTTAGTGAAAAGAGAGCAGAGAGCACTAATTGCTAAGATTTTATGAGTCATGTATTACTGTCCAGTCAGCCCTTCACTTTCACTAGGGTTAGGGGCACCAAATCCCTCACAAAATTGAAAAAATTGCATTATCAAAATGTGAATGTGTGCCTTGAGGAAGAGGTCCAAAGCATGGTGGGAAGAACAGGCACCAGGGTCAATACCAGGTCACAGAAAGGAGGAAGAAGGGAGGTGGGTTAGTGTCGTGACCTTATACTTCCTCTCTCTCCCATCTCCTTTCTTGGGTGTGGGAGGGGATTGGAAGAGGGTTTGTGGTGTTGAGAATTCAGACTGTGATCTTTCCTTAGCTGGCCAGGCAGTGGCTGGGGGAGAAGTAAGAAGACCAGAGGAAGGATTTTAAAGGGCCACATGGCCCACCTGAAGCCTCTGAGACGCAAGGTTTCTCCAGAAAAGGTGTGGTGCAGAGGGAAAAGAGTTGAAGAAACTTTCAAATAATCAAATCCATCAAAGTCAAATCCACAAATGTGGTGAGCCAAATGTATATTTTTTTGCAAACAGCATCCATTTTGTTGACTTGGTAATGAAATTAAGAAAAGGTAAAAATAAAGCAGAGAGGGGGTCAAATGAGCCTCCCTTGGGAGAGAGTTCCATACGCTAGGGACAGCCACCAAGAAAGGTCCTGCCTGTGTCCTCACCAGATGAGATTGTGAGACTGAGCATAGAAAGATGCTCAATGAGAATTTTATGGATACACAATTCATTGTTATCAGTAGACTGATGGCATCCAGTTCTTTTAATGTGATCTGGATTTTTGGCCATGTTCCTAGCTCAGTGTCTAGTTATGGTGAAGATCTATACTACTGTCAGGGAATCACTGATTTTGTGTAGTGTTAGGCCACTCATGCATTCTGTTCTGAGCTATGTAATCACGGGGTACACCTGGATCAGTCTCCGTATTTGCATTAGGAAGCTACTACATAGGGACTCATTATAATGGAAGACTTTGCCATCACAAATCTGTCGATGATTTGGCACATCTGATACACTGGTGTCCTAAATTTTTGGTTGATCAGGAAAAATGTTGTGGCTCATTTTAAAACAAGTTCCAGGAAGAACAGGACAAATTAATGATCTTATGATTTGACAAAAATACATTTGTCACACTACAAAGGACAAAGACATGCTACTTCAATTTCAAAATCTAACTCAAAGTTAAATCTAAAATTTTTGTGATAGCTAGATCAGTGACCTGACTATGGGTTTCTTCTTATTACGTATTGACAAGTTAATACTTCAACAAATTTATAATGTGCTTCTGTTCTTTTTACATTGTTCTAATATACTGTGTATAGTTGTATGGCTGTGATGTATTTTAACTGTCATTGTTCTTTATTGTATTGTATTGTAATCCTTTTTTCTGTTTGCTATGGCTTTTTGTTAAAGCAATAAAAATGATTGTCATTCCTGTTGGAAACCCAGATTTAGGTAACTGTTGGAATTTTCATCACCTTCATCTCACGAGAAATTGAGCCACCATTAATGCCTCTCACCCATCAAAACATTTGAAATGAAATCTAAAACCTGTACAGTTAACATGTTCAATGATTATTTGGAAAGTATGCCTATCTTTCCCCTTTTTCTCTCCTCCCTGTCCATTAGGGGTGATGAATTTCCCAGAGCTGAAATCCAGCATGAGATTATGCTGACCAAATATCATTTGCTGAATCCGTCAAATATTTCCACATGTTTCTAACTGGACAAGTGAAATACCTGGATGATGAAACTAGAATAGTAGGACTTGGAACAAATTCTAACACACTGTGGTATACTTACCTCCATTTTCCAACTTGCTGACTGGCTCCCATAGATTGTTGTAATATAAGATGCAATTTCCACAGTATATTGGTAGACTATACCTTCTAGAACAGCCCTAGGGAAAATTAAAAAATGTTTAAGCAATAACAAAACTTTCAGCCAAAATTTCAAAAGTTGAAAATTATTTGTACCTATTCAAAATTCTATGGGACTTTCTTCCCAAATATGTGTAAATAGGTTTGCAGCCTTCATCTCTTTGTAAACTCTCTCTCTGTGTATGTGTGTGTGTGGGGGGGGGGGAGCATGGATGGGGTGGTTGTGTGTAGTTTAAACAACAAACTCTCAGCATGGATTCCCCAGAGTCAAATTCCCACTCAGCCAAGAAGTGTACTGGATGACCTTGGTCTAATAATTATTTCTCAACATAAACCTATCTTGCAAGGTTACTATGAGGATAAGATGAATGGGGAGATCTATATATGCTGCCCATAGCTTCTTGGAGCCAACAGATGACACAAATGCAGCAAAAATAAATAAATAAATAAAATGTAAGCAGACAAATATTAAATATAGCACAGTAATTTAATTAAGGTCTGATTTAGAAGCTGATTATTGCCATCTATCTGAAGGAACAAATTGCTACACTGAAAACAAAAGATGTGCCCTCCAGGCAATTCCTTCCCCTTATAATGGCCACAGGCATTAAGATGGCTTAAATTGCAATACATGTTGTTTATTACGAAAGACAGAAAGACTAAATGCGAGTCCTTCTTTTCCCTAGGTGAATGTAGACTCAACATTAAGTATCTATGTTGTTACACAACTGACCTTTGATGAGATAATTTATTCATTTGGATCTCATCAGATATGTAGCCATGGTAATGCAAGGATGTGTCACTACATAAACCTTTCAAAACGTCTTCAAGCTGCAGCAGAGATTTAATATGCAAAATCAAGGATATACAGAGATTTATGTAAATCTATCACTGGTTTATATTTCTCCAGGATTCTTTAATTTAAGCAGTTTCAATGCATGTTCGTAATCTGACTACTGCTGCTTCTTAGTTTTCCCATAGGGAGAGATGACAGCAATTCAACATTAAAAGACCTGAGAGGTATGAAAAATGTGTTCCTTTCACAGCCTTAGTTAAACATCTGGCCTTCTTGGTCTCAGTCCAGTTCCTAACAGAAAATAGCATGTCACACAACTGTATCATCTTTGGACTGAAAATTTTGGTTTGCCCATTGTTTCTTCAGGTTACAAATGACATTTCTCTTTAAAAGTAATGTAGTGCCTAGTAACCCCATTAATTTTTTTAACTATATATTGACTAATATTGACTTGTTGCTTCAAAAATGTGGGGGGGGCATTTGGGGCCATACCTCAAATGGGCCATTTTTGCAGTTTAAAGTATATTTTCTAGTAACTAAAATGAAACTAAAGAGTAATGAATAACACTTATGACATGACTTTTTAAACAGCCATGACTACTTTTAAAAATAAATATTCCAAGCTTTGCAATAGATGACATGATAGTATCAGCAAAGAAAACGATCAGAAATAAGGTTGTAAAGATACTATAATCTTGTGAAAACTCAGTTTTCAAGTATTGTTTTCTAATAATTTAGGGGAGAAATCCAAAAGAGATAATAGGACTGTATGTCAGAAGACAAGTGAGGTCCCAGGTGCAAATAAGTAATTTAAGATGCCAGATCCCCATGACAGTGAGTTACTAGATTTTTTCGCTACCAAAGTAGGGCCACATTCCCAAACTCAGTCAAGAAAATTTATTGGGGTGAAGTGCAAAGTAATGTTTTGCTCAGCATTCCAGTTTACAATGACTTATGAAGGTCTGATATGAAATATTCTGGGGATTATAGCAAGAAAAGAAAACCCAATACCTGCTCTTAATATGTTCTTTAGAACAACATAGAATACAGCAGATGTGTGAAGAGGGAGGAATGGCTGAAAACTGAAACCTGAACCAAAAAGGGAGAGGTAGAAAGGAATAAAGAGATTGTTGGAGTCAGGGAGAGAGATAGAAACATCGTACCTGCACCATTAAGTAGCAGCTACTCCTGCAGGTCATCTGCCCTGAGTACAGTTCCCTTACTTCTCTGGGCAATTTCATGGCTTCTCAAGAGGAAAAAGGGGTGGAGGCAATGGGAAAACCAATGTTTTATGCTTCAGCTCAGACATCTGTGTTTTGCAGCTCATTTCCAGAGGAAATATTATTAATATTATTTACAGGCTTCAATACCTCCTTATACTTTGCTGCATCATGGGATACGGTCCCACAGTGCAGTTGTACATACAGCACCATAAATGAAGATAGACAGGAAAAGCTTGTAGTAACAAATACAAAGAAATATAGTTACTTTATTGAAAACAATTGCTCTGGCTTATTAACTTAAAGTGTTCTTGCTAAACAGTGAATGAACTTGAAATATCAGTTATCTTAAAAGCCGTCAACAGTAGGACCAATTGTACTGCTCCGACTTTGTGCAGAGAAGCTGTGAATGAGTATTGGAGAAAGTCCATATGACAATTAAGAGAAGAAATGGGGAGGGGCTTGGGACTGTAAAGCTCCACCCACAGGACTCAGACAACTCTCCATCCCGGCAACAAATGGTACTCAATACAAATAACAGCAGGAAAACAAAAACAGAGTACTACACACACACAAATCAACAGAAAGTTGTTTTGTTTATTATATTTTAAAATGATCCATTAACCAAAGTTTCCCAGACATGCTTGGGTTTAGCTGAAGTTTCCAGGCAGTACTCAAATGCCGCCCTAGATAAAACACATTGTACTAATAAACCAAGTGGGAATTTACCAGAGCATGAATAACTGCTGCAAGGCACTCTTTTGTTCAGATAGATTTGTAGTTGGTATATTCGCTTAAGCAAAAACACATCACTAGAAATAAATACTCTCCAACATTTCAGACTAAAACTGGAATATGTGTAGACCAAAAACATCAGAGCATGGTCAAAATGACAGAAGTTTTAAATGAGGAAAGAGATAAGCTAAGAGAAGCTGCAGCTGTTTTCTTTTGCTTGAGCCCACTGAGAAGGGCAAGATTCTGTTCCTTCTTTTCTCTTCTCTTTTCCATCCACTGAGTACAAACTACTTCTGTACTCTGAATGCAGATCCTAGCAACTGAAGCAAGATGAGGACAAAGGGGGAAAATGGGAGAAGGAGAGAGAAACTTGGACATTATAAAAGTAGCTGAAAAGGTGGGATGGCAGAGGATTGGTTGGGACTGTCCCTGACAAATCAAGGCAGTTAGAGGGTATGGACAGATGTTTTTCCAAATTTCAACAAGAAATTTTCATCTCCAAAAGTAGGCAGAGCTATCCATGTCCTGGTGGGCATGTTTCAGCTCTTACATCAGTAAAATGCAGATTTTAATTCTTTATCTGATAGAAAGTAACAGAATATGTATACCTTGCATTTGCCATCAGCAGCCACATGGTGAAATAATTAATTTTATTAAGCACATAGCTGCAATTTACAAGAATTTAAGAGAGCAGAAGATGCCAGGTATCATGATTGTTGAGTTTTGCTGGTTTAAAGTATTACATTAATTCACAACACTTGCAAAAAAAAAAATTATTTCAATAGGTAAAAACTTGCCAGATACCCATTTCAGTATTTACATGAGATGCCTACATGTATGTATATGTGTAGGTAAAAGAAGAAAAGGAATCTATTACTTTGAGCAGACATTTCTAAAGCTGACAAATCCATTGGATCAGCTAAGAAGACAGAAAATCCTGTACAATTATTTCAAAGAGGTAATCCCAATATGTCTTGGCAGCATGGTTGTTATTAGGTAATAAAAGCAACGTGTTCAGATTTAGGGAAAGTAAACCCAAACCCAAATGTTTGTATCAAAGCACACACAATGTAGCTAGTGTGCGCGCACGCGCGCACACACACACATATATACACCTGCAAACAAACTGGAATCATAGAATCATACAGTCTTAGAGTTCTAAGAGACCACAAGGGCCATCCAGTTGAAACCCCTGCTACACAGGAAGATGCAACTAAACCACTCTTGAAAGATGCTCATCCAACCTCTGTTTAAAGACCTTCAAAGATGGAGAGTCCAAAGTTATCTCCTCCACTGCTGAACAGCTCTCACAGTAAAAAAAAAAGTTCTTCCAAATATTTAGATGGAATCTCTTTTCTTGTAATTTGAGCTATTTGATTTGTGCTCTAATTTCCGGGGCAGCAGAAAACAAGTTTGTTCCATCTTTTACCTGCCATCTCTTCACATACTTAAAGATAGCTATCATGCCACCTCTCAGTCTTCTCTTCTCCAAACTAAAAAGACCCAGCTCCCTAAGTCATTCCTCATAAGGCTTGGTTTCCAGACTTTGATCACTTGGATGACCCTTCTCTGGATACATTCCAGCTTGTCGCTATCCTTCTTTAACAGTGGTGCCCAGAAAATGGACACAGTATCCCTTTCATCTGGACACTATGCTTCTGATGAAACATCTCAGAACTGAATTGGTCTTTTTGGCCCCCACAGCAAATTGTTGATTTGTATTTAGTTTGTGGTCTACTAAGGCCCCCAGATCTTTTTCACATGCCAGGTGTCACCCATCTTATACTTCAGCATCTTTTCTGCCTGGATGTAGTACCTTAGATTTATCCCTGCCGAAATTCATTTCATTAGTTTTGGTCCAGTTCTCCAGTCTGTCGTGGTCATTTTGAATCCCCATCCTGTCCTCTCAGTATTAACTACCTAATTTCACATCATCTGCAAATTTGATAAACATGCCTTCTACTCCATCCTATAAGTTCTGTAGTATTGTAGTTCCGAATGGCCAGAGAGAATATAGTCCTGACAGTCCTAAGCACCTATTTGCAACCAGAGACCAGCATAATACTTTAGATAGCTATGCATGAAACATAGTCAAACAAGTGAACTAGGCTTAGTTCTAATTCTTGGCTGTATATCCAAAGATACTAGAAATTTCCTCTCTTCTTTTCCTGTCTGAGTCACAGAAAAATAGGAGATAAGCAATTAAGAGAGAATATAACTACATCAAAATCTTTTCTTCATTTTTCTTGACAAAAATAGAAACCTGTGAATAGGATGTAAACTTCAGTTATGCTAGGGTGATTTTCATTTCTCAGTGAGTTTGACTAGCCTCCTTTAGAAAGTTAGATTTGTTATACTCCTTTCTTCCAGCAGAGATGTCACTATTAAAAGGAACGTGTTTACTGTAGTCAGCTCTTCCTAAAAATAATTGGATATATACACTTCTTTTGGAGACACCAGGGACAGATGTCACCATCTGAAACAGTCTCCTCCTGTGATAACTAAAATCTCACACTCAAATGACTGCTTCACCATTGTAGGCAGAAATAAAACCATTGAACAGAACTCATGATAGAAAACAATGGTTATATAATAGCCTAATTATATTATTATTAATGATATGCTTATATAATTATATTATATATATATATATATATATATATATATATTAATTATACATATATAATTATTAATTTTATTATTAATTATATGGCCTAATTGTTGCTCTCTTTATCTCCAGGGATAAAACCTCTTTTTCTTGCCATTACTGTATTACTGTATATGGGCTTCAATACCATACCTGGGATTAAGTCCACTGAACTCAGTGAAACTTTTGAGAAGACATTTGTAAATTACACAGGCTTCCCAAACAGGTGAGGGATTAGAACTAACTTATTTTCTTTGACAAGTAGAGAATGCCCATCACATTTTCTTAGTGAAATTATTTTTACATTTATTAATAAACTTAATTGTCTAACATATTTTTAATGTATATATAGCCATAAAATTGTTTGATGGCAATTATGTACGCTTAAGCCTAATGAAATAAATGAGTTCAAATGACCTGAATGCTTCATCTGGATGATAGCTTTGTTTGTTGAAAGCATCTGTTAACACCAGTGTAAAGAGATTTGTACCTAATGCAAAAATGTTTCCAAAATGTCATCTCCTGAGTAATAAGATTTGGGGCCAAGAAGATGCAGATGGGAAGGGACATTAGCATTCATCAGCAATAAAAAGCACTAAGGTCTATAAACAACACTTGTTTGCATTCTACTACCTGTCAGAAGTGTGTTATACATGGCCTTATATGCATTTGCTATTCTGAATGCTGGTAATTGTGAGCTTGCAGTGATCACTCTTGATAAAGAAATAGAAGTCGGATAGGAAGTCTTTAAGAAAATAATTACTGTATCGCAAACTGTTAGAGTTGCCTTTGTCTCCAATATCTTATTTATCACATTTTTTTCCCTGAGCTTATATCCCTGGATGCATACATTTACTTTAGAAATACTAAAGAACATTTATTGGAGACAGGTGTTGTGTTCTTTGATAATAATAAGAAAAAACGTCGCATTCTTTGATGTCAGTGGCCAACCCCTTTCATTTTAATAGAACAGGTCTGTACTATCTGTGGCACTGTGAAAACACACTAATATGTTCACAACCAAGCTACATTGGTTTTATTTTCTATTTTGAATCATTCATAGCTTAATTTAGGTTAAATCATAACATTTTGGGTGGAAAGCTTTCATCTTTTGTTCGCAGGAATCCTTATAGCTAAATTGGCTCTATGGATCCAACAGAGTACTTTTCCTGTGAGTAAATGCTCTGTAAGATGTAAAGTCAAAGGCTTTCATGGCTGAAATCTATAGGTTGTTGTGGGTTTTCCGGGCTTTGAGGTCATGTTCTATTAGTATTTGCTCCTGACATTTCACCTGCATCTGTAGCTGGCATCTTCAGAGGATCTGTAAGATGCATAAATGCTTTGCCGTCTAGGCCAGAAAAAAATTTAGCTGAGGAGGAGCTATTGCAGGCTGTCTATTATATTTCTAGGAGACAAGTAAAAGCCTCTTCGTTACGAACACATGTCAAAAAGATGACATGTTTTCATCACTCCCAGAATTAGTTATAGGTCTCTGAATGCATCATCTCACTGAAGGAAAGCTATCAAGCAGGCTTTGAATCACACTGGCAATTGGCAAGTGCAAGTGGCAATGTAATTTTAACAAGCACTCAACATAGAACTCAACGTTTCATCATTAAAAAGGCTTGACAATCTCTTTGCAAAGAGAGTGGATGGAAGGAAAAACAACTAAAAGAATAACAGTGTCTTTAAATAAAGGTCAAATAGCATTGGATAAAGAAAGGATGGAACATATTATTCTTTACAGATCCCCATCTCGTGCATTATTCCTGCTGTTTAGAAGGGCTGTGGGTAGGCAAGGAACAAAGAAGTAGCAGTAGGATTGTTATTATTAGGCCGGTACAAGATGTGTGTGTATACCTGCCTTCAAATCACCTGTTAATTTATGGTGACCCTATGAGTTTCATACGATTTTTCTTGGCAAGGAATAATCAGAGGTAGTTTGTCATTTCCTTCTTCTAGAATATAGCCCAGAGCAACTAGTATTCATTGGTCCCCATCCAAGCACTAGCCAGGCCTGACTTGTGATGAGCATTCAACCACAATTTTTTTATTTTTCTGAGAATGCACTACACATATAAAATGTGTAATACTTAGATATCACATCTCTACTAGTTATACTTCTCTAGATAGAGTTTTTCTCACACATAAATTCCACCTATTTCACTGCTGATAAAGTAGTAATTCTGTGTGTACGTGCATATATATATATGTATGTATATATATGGTAACCACATATAATCAATATGTTGGGATATCAGATGGTGAAACTCATACAACATGCAGTGTTTTCCACTTAGAGACTACTCTTATTGCATTCTGCCATACACTTGTTAATTACATATATAAATTATGGATGACCTGGAGTCCAGAGAAGAGAATAGCAAAAGATCGTATGATTGTGGTTGTTGCATGCCTTCAAGCTGTTTCTTACATATGGTGACCTTAAAGTGAACATATCATGAGGTTTTCTTGGCAAGATTTGTTCAGAGGTGGTGTTGTTGTTTTTGCCTTTGCCTTCCTCTGAGGCTGAAAGAACGTGATTTGCCCAAAGTCACCCAGTGGGTTTCCATGGCTGAGCAGGAATTCAAACCCTGTTCTCCCAGAGTTGTAGTGCAACACTCAACTGGCATTCAATAATATGATAGCCATCTTCAAATATCCAAAGGACCATCACATGAATGATAGAGTAAGCTTGATTTCTGATGCTCCGGAGGGTAGAGATCAAGGTGATGGTTTAAAATTACAGGAAAGATTATTCCAACTAAAGGTTAGGAAGAACATTGTTGATGTTAATGGATGTTCAACAGTGACATAGACTGGCTCAGAAGGTGGTGGGCTCTCCTTTACTGTGAGTTTTTAAACAAAGGCAAGGTGGGTCAGGTATGCTTTAGCTGTGGATTCTTACATCGGCAGAATGTTTCACCAGATGATCCCTTTTAATGGCAATATTGTGATTCCAATGTATGTAGGTATAAAATGATGCATGTCAGAGCAAAAACAAAACAAAACACCAACTGTTATCCTAAAAGGTGAAGGAACTTGAGGTTCACCAGCAGTGCCAACATCTCCTTAGGATTTGGGGGATCCTGTGAGAGGACGGTAACAGCAGGATCTTTCCACTTGTGTTTACCAATACGAACTATAGAGAGGACTCCAATTAAAAGTTAAACAGAGTATTTTATTGGAAATTAATAGTCACAGGCAAGAAATCAAGCAATCTCATGAACCATACAAGGCTATTAAAGGAAGAAGGGCAAAAGGTTAGATAGAGAGAGATTTTTGGTGGACAGGGTGATATTTACCAGTCTTGAGGCAAAAGATTGAAGTGGAGTGACTAGAACAGGAGTTTGAAGGTAATATGGAAGAATGGAAGTCTATGGTGCAGAATGACATCCAATGTGCTGGCATGTTAGCGTGTTGCCATGTTACAAGTTACCCAGGCTGGAGTTATACTCTATTTCCTAACCTGAAGGGCTACAGAGCAGATAAAGAGGTCTGGAATGGGCTGATTGCCCTAACTGTAGGTAAGAAATCATTGATGAGAGTCCTAACAGTCTCTTAATGTCTTGGTTAGGTAAAGTGAATAGGGAAGGTCTCTGTAGGATATGTGCAAAGCAAGGGTGCTTAATAAATAATAACAACAACATCAGTGATGATGATGATGATGATGTTTATTTATAACACTCTTTTCACCAAAGGATAGAACATCAACATATACAGTAGGGGACAAAGACAATAAACATATAAACATAACACTATAACAATACATGGTGCTTGCCTGCCATACCTGGGCAGTTTTGTTTACCATTGCATTTGGAAAATGCAAATTCTATGTCATTAAGAAAGGATTTTTTTTTAAATGAAGCCTGCCAATATCATAATGCCATTATATAAGTCTGTAGCAAGTGCTATATACAGTTCTTGCCAGTTTAAAAGAATATTGAAGAGCTGGAAAAAGTACAGAGAACCAAACATAATTTTCAAGGAATGAGCAACTCACCCCTAGTGAGAGGTTATAGTGTGCAGGGTTTTAAGTGGCTAGGAAAGAGGGTTTTTCCTCACAAAATGTAGAACCACACAATATGGAAAATAGAAGATGGTGAACAGATACTCATTCAGGACCTTACTTCTTCACACACCACATAGCTAAATTGTGGAACAAAGTGTCACAGGATGTAGCATTGTAGTTTCAAAGACTTTGAAAAGAGATTAAACACTTTCATGGAAATTACTCAGTGGTTAGTAATCATGATTACCATAGTATTACCTCAAGTATCAGAGGATGTCTGCCTCTGTAACATCAGTTGTTAGGAAACATGAGCAAAACTATACAATTGCATTCATTTTCTATTTGTGGGCTTCCCATAGTTTGGCCACTACAAGAACAGACTGCTGTACAATATAGGACTTTGGTCTGAATTAGCCTGGCTCTTTTTATGCCTCATCATTGGCTTTAGCCACTTTTTAGGCACTAGAAAATTAAATGGGCTTGCACCTATGGAAGGATGTGCCCATCAAACACAAAACTCATGACAATTGCTCTTACATTTTCTTTTTTTTTTTAAATCTGTGTGTGAAGAAAGGTTGGACATAACCTGTAGTCCAAATAAAATATATATGATGCACATTGAGGTTTGCACCTGGGAATGACAGTGGATGATGTAATCCCATGTAACTCTTGCTGAGACGCTGTAATATGTAACCAGGGCAGAGGGTTGCATCATACATGGGAACATGCAAAGTTGGCTAGAGTTGCATCAGAAATGTATGTACATAAGGGGATGTGCTCTAGCCAACTGTGCCCTCTTGATTGTCTGATGGAGCGGTCAGAGGCTATGTTGGATACATATCTTCGCATGCTGTGGAATGCTGAAACTCCGTTGGAGTACTGTATATATGTATGTATCGTAACTGAAAAGTAAAAGCCTCTTGTTGGAAGATAAGAAGGTGTGGGAGTATTTTGTGGCTTCAGAGCATTTGCTGTTAGTGTTTATACTCTGCTGGGCAGGCTTCTAAGCTGTGTGTACAGTCTCTGCTATATGGTGGTTTTTGAAACACTTGACTCTGGTAAGCTGTTTTTGCCAGTGCTCAGTGCAGGAGGGAAATGCTATCACGGTTTTTGTGTAGTTCCCATCATCCACCATCCCTCCACACTGTGCTTAACACATTTTCAGATTTGTTGTTATATGGAATGCTCTTTACCAAATTTCTCTAGCCAGTCTTTTTAAGTACACAAAAACAATCATAAGTGGTCTGCTAAAACTGACAATAGCCATTTCTAGGGTGAAAAGAAATGGTTCAAAATGTATTCCAGGTTATAATGAATGGTGAATGGATATATAAAACAGGAAATGTGCTAGTTTTAAATAAGTGGAGGACTGAGAAGCATGGATCCAACAATGTACACTTAGCCAAATGAACAGTTACTTCAGACAAATGCCTAGCCTAAAAATTTTATGTTGAGGAAAAGTCATTAGTATACAATCACTTGAGCCAGAAACTAATCATATAAGCTTGCATCATTCAGGGAAAACTATTCGTCTCTCATTTTTTGCTTGCTAAGGAACCTTCATAGGAATGCAGGAACCTGACTCATATCATGTAAGACTATCTGCCCATCTAGCCTTACAGCACTTCCCTGGTCTTGAATCAAATAATCTGCTACCAGAAATCTTTTCACTGGAGACACCAGGGACTTAGCTGGGATCTTACACGTGCAAAGTGTGTGTTATGGTCCCTTCCCTTACTGGCCATATACAGACACACAGTTTCTCTTCTCTCTACTATTGTTGTTTTTTTTCCCCTCTGTTGTTGAAAATAGATGCAATACCTGTAAAAAAAATACAGCTCTACGATGTTTCCATTTTGGCTCTAAAGAGCCCTGATGGCAGTGGTTAATTGGCAGTACTGCAGCCACAACCTTGTGAGTTTGATCCTGCAGCGGTCCAGATTGACTCAGACTTCCATCCTTCCATAAGTCAGTAAAATGAGCACCCAGTTTGTTGGAGGCAATTAGCTAAACACATTGTAAACTGCTTAGGGAATGTTTTGCACTGATGAGCAGTATAGATTTCATAGGATACAGTCTATATTACACAAGCACACTTTTGTTCTGTATCAAGGCCCTCATATCTATTCTCAAAATACATTATCTATCCCCTTCTGTCAATTAAGGAGTTTTTCCCCTCGTTCTGTAATGATGTGCGAAACAAAAATAAAAATGTTCCCTCTTTTTATTGGGCTTTGCCATCACTCCCACTGGATGATACCTTTAGCACTCAGACAAAAACACAGAGAGTTCTCTTCCCTGTAGGATATCCCCTAAATTCTTTCCCTCTGGAGAAGGAGAATAGATGTCCTAGTTGTTGAACTCTCCCTGAACCTGTGCATCCTCAGGAAAACCTGAGACCACCATCATGTTTCCTAGAAAAGGAAGCTTGACACCAAATTGTGATTATTTAAAAATTATTTCTTAAATAATTATTTGATAATTTTAGAAAGAAAAAACTAAACCATATTTCCTTCTTTAAAAAATCTTGTAACACCCTCTTTCAATGTCAACAGTAATGTTTCATCCCTCAAAAAGGTGTTAAATTACTTTCTGGATCCAAGTCACCTTTTCATCATGAAAAGCTTTAAAAGCTGGATATATGGGCCCAACAGGAAAAATAGATGGATGGTATAGGTCCAGCAGATGGATGGATATGGTCCAACAGGTAGATATGATGGATGTGGATCCAACAGAAAAGATATCACACAGAATGTTGCATAGAAACAAAGAAATCCAAACGCAACCACCAACGAATAACTACATATTGACAGCAGCAGGACACCAAGGCCATAATAGAGGTAGGGTAAGTAGCAACCAGAACCACCATGCCCTACTTAACAGAGAATAATCCTCTGCTTGAATCAGTACACAGCCCTCTAATTGAAAGTTCAGATCTGGTTTAAAGATAAAGTATGCTAAAGAGGAACAATATGCAAGGGTCTGAAGCTGTCCATTAACAATTAGGACATTAACAATTAGGACAGCTGAAGAAGCTGCAGGTACATAGGTTGCCTTGTCACATTCTTCCCCAGTACAGATTGTCTTTTTTTAAAAAAAATAACAATTTTTTTAGATTTAAATCCACAGCTTTAAATTAATGCAAGTAATTATGCAATGTATGGAAGTTTGTGATGAGTAAATGCGCCACAGCAGTGACTGGTGGCTTCTGGGTCAGTGGGGCGGTATACCCACTATGGGCATTAAGTTTAAATGGTAATGGAACTATCCAGGGTGCTGTATCTATTTGGGGAATAGGTTTCAAACTCCTTTAAATGTTTCACTAGAATCCAGAGTAGATTCACCTTCCTTCCTTCCTTCCTTCCTTTCTTCCTTCTCTTTCATTCATTCATTCATTCATTCATTCATTCATTCATTCATTCATTCATTCATTCATTTGTTTGCTGCCTTTTGTTCCAGAATAGGACTCAAGGTGGCTTCCAAAGGAATCTACATAGAGTCTACATAGGAGTCTCAAAGTGTCACAGGGAGCCATCTTCTATGCAATGAGATAGCACCCATTTTCATACTCCCTTTGCTGGATGGGGCACTTCCCTTTCTCAACAAAAGAAATGGGGTGGACAACCATCAGGTACTAAGGAGCTCCACTGGCACCCTCTGGGTCAGACTTCACCCCAAAAGTTGAAACTCTCTTGCCCCCAAATGAGAGCATGGAAGGGGCCAATTCTTTGCCCTTTCTAGGACTTTCTTTAGGCCCAAAATAGGCATATTTCCCAAAAAGAAGTGGCACAGAAGTCAACTTCCAAATCACTTATGCCTTCCCGGGCCTAAAATATCTTCTGAGAAACATGCAAAAATCACTCTTACACGCCCTAGGGACCATTTGAGGGATTTTTAAAAAATAAATTTAAAACAATTGGTCAGGGAGGGCCTTTGAGGGCCACAAAAGCAGCCCTTGAGTGCATGTACTCCATTGTTCATAATGTTTCCCTCCCTGCTCTAAGGCTTCCACATACATCCTCCCCACAAAATATAATCTTTTATTTGCATTGCGCAACACTCAGGAAAAAAATTAATTTCATCTTTAAACCCAATCATTATTTCCATCTCTCCCTTCCACTGCCAGTAATGGTCCATAGCTAATACAATAAATTTTCAGCGATAGATAAATCTAACTAAAGATTTTACTTCTTAATTATGAAGTGCAATCTCTCACTTTGATTGCATCTTTGTGTGTAGTACAGTTAAAATCCAACGCAGTCTTTTGACGTTTGTTCCATACAAGTAGAGCAATACATTCTGCTTTATAATAAAATGTTAATGAAAATGACTCTCTGAATTGCAGACATTATAAATTCAAAGGAAAATGCACATGTCATCAGATCCTGAAACACACACAGAAATTTGCAGATATATTAATAAGTCATTCCATTTTCTGCTTTTGCAGTTCATTCATGGGTAAGCAAAACCTTGTAAATGTTCGTTTATGTTTGTTAAAACCAATCAGAGCCAGTCCTGGGAAAGTAGTAGTACTGCATTTTGAGATATTTCCATGCTTGCTTTGTTAATTGTACAGTGGAGATTAATTTAGCTAAATGGCTTGGGTTACATGCACTGCATACAGAAACAGAAAACAGCCTGACGCTAACAAGTAAATCTGAATTAAGTTGTGAAGAAAGGGTATTGAAGTAATCAGGAGGCATCACAAATAATGTGAATTCAGCTATGCTAATATATTGCAAAGCCTAACAACCAAAGTGCATATGCAAGCAAATGTTTGAGCCTCATGATGCATGGCATCTGCAGGGTTATTAATAAGTAATTACATTTCTTGCTCTCAGTTCATTCATCTGTATGTATAACCTGGGTACGTAATAATTGCAGTTAAAGCAATCACTGGTGCCAAGGTAGTGAACTGGACCTTTTGCAATTGCTTTTTTCTTGAGACACATCAGCGGATGACAGCTGGTTGAGATAGATATCTCATAGGTAGATTTTCATCTGTTGTTTGCTCTTTCTTTTGCTCTGTTGCAGAGAACATGCACATGCCAATTACTTTTAGACAAAGTGCATCCAACCACTGCAGTCTATATTCTATGATGGAATAAAGTACAGCCTGTCAGCTGCATCAATCCCCCAACCCTTTTGAGGGGGTTCTTGGTGTCCCCCCAAGACATTCCCACAAGCCCCCAGACCCATGTTCTCTCACCTCAATTTAAGCTTGGAGCCCAGTGTCTCCACTGCTGATGCAGCTGAAGGCTTGTGGCAGCACAACTTAAGTGATTTGCCTGCCAGACTTGGCAACAGTGATTTGGAGGGGATCCAGCAAGATCAAGTACATCTTTTCCAAGTATGCCTCCCACTCTGAGCCAGGAGTTGGCAACAGCTACACTCTTTCCGGTGCCCTTTCCTTTGATTTAATCACGAGATACATTGAGACGTATTTTACTTGCTCATTTATGCATTAGAGTTGTTTTATGTCCTTTTGTGCATAGGCTGAAATCCAAATAGTTATTTCAAGTGCACGGGGGCATGTCTCTCTGTGTCTCTATTCAATAGGAATGACAAGAATCTTTTTTTAACATTGCAAACTATTTTCAAAACTCTTTTAAGATTGCGAACACTGAGAGAACTCAAGAAGTTACATCCAATAAGCGGAGGGTACTAGTCTACAGCATTTTGCTGCCTGAGGCTAAAACAAGAGGGTATCCTTCTTCTTCCTCTCCTCTGTTATTCTATGCATAGGACTGGCCAGACCTAGCATTTGAACATCACAGCACAAACAGCACTGTCCCCCAAGTGAGAGAGGAATGGTCAGGTCTGCCATTGCTGCCCTGCAGCCTCTACCACTGAAGGCACTTGCCTCACTCTGCCTAATAGCAGGGCCATCTCTGTACAGAACTACTTGCATAGTTCTTTAGACCACACAGGCAATACAGAGTTTGCACAGTGTTGTTATAATGCATTATTTTATTAAACACACATGAACCACACAGGGAGCAGCAAGGATGGACATAACTAAGTTGCTTTTCTTCAACTGACTTTGCTTCTTATTCCTTTTTTTAGTCATTCCCCACAGAATTCCACATCTTCCTATGACAGCAGTGAATAATGGAGCCTTTGTCCCTTGGAGGGTAAAATAGCTGCATTGTTACAGGATACAGTGTCTGCATTGTGTTACTGCATAAACAGCAGCAGGACACATGATTATGAAGAAGCAAATACAATAAAATGTACCAAGGATAGTGCAAAAAAAATTAGCTGCTACGTGACCTAGAAAGGAACTGTGTCAAATTGGTTATTTTTAGAGGAAAATGGGCACGTGCATAAATGTGAACCAAGCCCAGTTTCAATATATGAATTCTTCCTTCCTCTTTCATTCCCAAGAGATATGATTCTGGGCCTTACTTTTCCCCTATGGTTAAGAAATGACCACTATATTGTTTATATTTCACTAGAACATGGGCAAGCGCCAAAGCATTATATTGCCACAATAATTTCATCTGAACACATGCGTTGCCTGCATGTGCAGCTATAGCCCTTTTCAGATATTGTTGTTGCACGCTAGTCAAGGAAGCTGGGGGCACACAGCCCAGTCTCATTCTTCCACTCTCTCCGTTCCCATGCCTAAGACAAAATGTGAAAAGAAGCTACAACCATGTTCAACTGAACACACTTAAAGAACTTATAGAATCATAGGGTTGGAAGAGACCCCCAGGGGCCACCCAGTCCAACCCCGCCATACAGGACAACACATCAAAGCACTCCCAACAGATGGCTATCCAGCCTCTGCTTAAAAACCTCCAAAGAAGGAGAGTCCACCACTCTCTAAGGCAGAATATTCCACTGTCAGACAGCTCTGACCATCCCTAAGTTCTTCCTGAGATTCAGGTGCAATCTCTTTTCCTGTAGTTTGAATCCATTGCTCCTTGTCCTAGTTTCTGGAGCAGTGGAAAACAAGCCCGCTCACTCCTTGACATGACATCCCTTCAAATATTTAAACATGGCCGTCATGTCCCTTCTTAACCTTCTCGTCTGCAGACTAAACATACCCAGCTCCCTAAGCCGTTTCTCATCAGGCATGGCTTCCAGATCATGCACCATTTTAATCACCCTCCTCTAGACACATTCAGCTTGTCAATATCCTTCTTTGAATGAGGTGCCCAGAACTGGACACAGTATTACAGATGAAGTCTGACCAAAGGAGAACTTTATACCATCAGAAGTCTTGCCTTATTAGCATTTCCGATAACGTGGAACCCTGTACTTGTATTCAGCCAAATTCAGTTATAGTTCCTTTCTAGATCATCTGTCTCAATATAGGGAGGGACTGGAGGGTGAATGGCTGGAAATCCCATCCCTGGATCTTTCTACAACAATAAATACTTGAGTAGTGCTACCCATCTATGTGATTTCCACATCTTCTAGTGTTTAGGAAAGCGGTGCAGAATGTGTGATCAATTCACATATGCTGGTCCACAACTCCCATCACTTGTCACCATCGATGATGCTGGTTAGAAATGATGAAGCTGCAGTTGAAAGATATCTGGAAGACTGCATGTTTTCCAGCTTTGGTCTAAGATGAGTACAAGATGATGCTGGGGCAAAGAGGCCCATTGGACGCTATCTTAAGAAAACACATTGGCAGAGTGTGTGTTTCACTAGGTATAGATTGTTAGCACTGTCCCTGTCACATTATGCTGATTGTTTGGGCATGGGTGAGGAACTTTTGGCCCTCCAGATGTTTCAAGATTTCTGCTCCTATAAGCTCCACCTAGCATAAACAATGGTAAGGAACTGTTGGAATTGCTGGGGTTTAGGTCCAAAGGATATGCAAGACCCAGCTTTCTCTGCCTGTTTCTTGAGGCACAGGGATTCTGTGTCTTCCCTTCCATTGTTAAAAGGGAAGTCTAAGCTAACAATGCTAGTCATGGCCCATATATCAAGGCAGGGTGTGGGGTTTCCAGTTCTCTGTGGGGTTTGATTTGAACACACTCATGGAAATATAAGGCATACAAGGACTAAGTCACCCAGTGCTTTAAGACCACTTTGACTCCAAGCATCTTCAAAAGACAAGAATTTTGTAGCAAACTTCAAGGATTTCTTTTGTAGAAATCTTCAAGGACCTTGACCTCTGTAGCACTGTGAGGGGATGAATGGATTTCTCTAGTTATTTCTGGAATGGGTCCTGAATCTGCCAAATACAGTAGAATTCAGCACTTTCCTTATATGCAGAGTGGAATTAAAAGTGAAAGATGCTCCCCAAGTTTTTAGGTAGGCTGTGTCTGCCCTTAACACTTTCCAAATTTTCCCAGATATGGGGCAGTTGATGCACTTACTGAACATGTGCAAAGGCAGCTCCTGGGTACAACCAGGACCAAAGGCAGATTGAGAAGACCCTCGAGACAACCTGTTCCTCCAGTAGTTGTATATGCTCAAAAATTTCACACATGAAAACTAGGACACATGTGTTAAGCAACATCAGATGGCAAACATTATTAAAGAACATGCAAGCTAGAAGAGGCAGCAGCAGTTTGCTTTTGCCCGAGCCTACTGGGAAAGGGAAGACTTCTCCTGCACTCTTTCCCCTCTGAGTTGAGAGCAAACTTTTGTACTTGGAACTCAGTTTGCAGCAACTGAGAACAAAAGGGGAAAGTGGGAGGAGGAGAGAGAAACTGGAACATTTTAAAATCAGCTGGGAAAACGGACCAAGAAAAGATTGGTCAGGGTTGCTAAATCAGACAGTTGGATGGTACGTAGATGTACTGTTCCATGCAGATCAGATTATGCACCTAATGGCATTTACATAGCAGGCCAAACACTCAAAGTGCTTCACTTAGAGTACACTGTGATCCTTGCAACAGCCAAATAAGGTGCACAGTGTTATTTCCAAGGTAGTTACTGAAAGTATTTCTATATTTTGTTTATTTCAAATTGTCCAGGATAATTTACTGTATTTAATCCTATTCGTTCCCCTCCCCCCACCACCCATTCACACAGACACAGCGTGTAAAAGGCAGCACAGAACATACACACATACATCATTGGTTAAAAGTCTGGAAAAATATGAAGGTATTTGCCTGGGGTCTAAAAGATATCAATGTAGGTGAGTTTCTTGGGGAAGAAACCTCCATAAATGAGAAATCACAGACATCTCCCCAAAAGGCCCTCTTTGTTATAGAACAAAGGCTTCAGTAGCTTGCCAAAGACCATCTGGTGATTTCATGGCAGAGTTGAGACCTAAATTGATGATCAGCTGATTCATAGCTTCTTGCCTGCATGCATCCAGCTTTGCAGTGGAGGCAGGAGAAATTGCAAGGTCAAACTGATAGGATGTTTTAACAGCAAAAATGACATCATTTGTCACCACAACCCTTCTCCTATTTTCTTTTTTTTTTAAATAATTTTATTAAGTTTCACAAATAAAAAACATCCTCTCAAATTCTACTTTTACATGTAATGTTTTGGTTCTGCCCTTCTCCTCTTTTCTCAGAGCTTAGGTGCAGTCCTCAAAATGGCTGGGTGGGATGATTTTCCTTGCCACAAAATATCATTATGAGTAGGATTGTCAGAGCAGGATGGGATTGCAGGGCTAAAACTTGAGATCTCAGAATGACCCCATGTGATATCATGGGGGCAAATTCTAGGGACACTATACATTTGATGTTACAAGGAGATGCCCCGGTGATGTAATTTATCATGATAAATTAAGCATCAACCATAGTCACACAGAGTATACCATTCAAATTAAAAAAAGCACGTTGAAGCAATGAGAAACAGCATATATACACACACATTTCTAAAAGTAGCAGTCTCACCCTGAGATTCCTCTCCCTTGCCCTGAGAATTTGTGAAGAGGAAGCCTAGTTGTGCGTTAACCCTGGTGCCTTTGTGTGGAATAGGCAATTAAGATCCATTTGCTTTCCAAAAGATTTGTTCCTGCCAAAGAAGGAAGACCTTGAACTGGTTTGTGAATACAGGCCAACACTGCTACCTGTAATTTACAAGTCACCTTGGGGCTGTCATGATGAGCATCCTCACATCTAAAGTGATCCATTACAACACAATGCAAAACTGGTTCTCTAGTTCCAGTTCTCTGCTTACCAAGCAACACAGATTATGATAATATACTATTATTATTTTTCCAGCATTATTTTTCATTGATTCTAGTTTAAAATCTTGTTTTTCTGAATATTTAAAAATCTTTTCCAAAAAACATCTGTTCAACAGCACTGTTTCCCCTGGCACAGGCATCAACCATGAAACACAAGACAAAAGGAGTTTTCTTCACCGATCCATGTTCTTCAAAGAAAACAACAAAGAAGCACATGTAATTCTATTTTATCTCTCGCTGTCTTCTAATCTTCCTCCATTATTGATGGATTTTTGTCAGCAGCCTTTTTGTGATGAGAATTTCCTCTTTATTCACTTAAAGGAAATCAATACTGTTTTAGGAAGTCCAATTTTTTAATTCTCTGCTATAGTGGGTGGGGAAGAGGTCTTTTTCTCTTTTGTGTCAATGCAGATCATGTCATAGGTTTAAAATGTATTTTGCTGCAGCAATATTGATATCTCATATGCATGCCTTTTGCACCTCTATGCTCCAGTTACTGCATTCTGATAGCAAAGAAATTTCTCAGATTTTTTTTTAAATCCATGAAATGGGAAATTGCAAACCAGAGGCATCAAATAATGCATTAACCTTGTTTAACCTTGCTGTGCCCACCATTTACAAGAACACAGCTTACAGTTCCGAGTAGTATATGAAAGCCATAGTAGCATATGAAATCCCACCAGGAAATGATAACAAATACCCACCTGAAACTTCATTAACATTTGCCTGCTTCTGAGATGTCCCGCAATTCTCGCAGCTAGACTACAGCAATTCACAATCTTTCTATTCCCCCCACAATTTTTTAATATAGCCAACACCAGCTGTGCAGATTAAAATAAAGCATCTAATTTAGTAGTAGAGGCGGTGGTAGTGATGTTCATAAATTGCTTTTCTATCCCCTGGGGACAAAAACATGACCAAAACATGTTGTACAATATATACATAAAAAATTTTGTTGTGTTCCTTCAAGTCAATTCCAACTTTGCAACCCTAAGGCTAACCTATCACAGAGGCTTCTTGGAAAAATTTGTTCAGAGGTGACCTGCCATTGCTTTCCTCTGAGGCTAAGAAAATGCGATTTGCCTAAGGTCACCCAGTGGGTTTCTATGGCTGAGTGGGATTTCAAGCACCTGCTCTCCAGAATCGTAGTCTAACGCTCAAGCCACTACACCACACTGGCTTCTAAAACAACAATACACAACAATAAAACCACAACAGAATGAAAGCTGAAACAAAACATTCTATAAAAGCCATAAAAACTATATTAAGATCCACCCAGGGTCAGGCTAAGTGTTTGTTTTTTTTAAAAAAAAACTATATCCAGCCACAAAAGGTCACTCAAGGCAGTTTTTATTATCTGCTTGTAATTCTAGAGGAATGGCAGCAAAATGGCCTCTCTTGGAAGGCAATAAGAAAATCCTGGATTTGGGTGGGGCTGAGAAAGAAAAGACCCTGGCTCACATAACCACTTATCGAGCCTCTCACGATGCCTGGATACACGACAGGCATCTGAGTAAGATGGCAGATTATGGACAGGCCCATATGGGGTTTGTGTGTAACAGCATTTGCAGAAGGCACATCATAGGTAATCAGTTACAGTCTTGAATGTTTTGTTTAACAAAGCAGACCCCGTAATTTATCATAAATAATCTGCTCATACACAGCTCTGTTATATGTGTTCTCTGCCAAAGCATAAGGCAGGTTAAAGTCAGGCAGGAAAACAACAACAACAGCACATTAATTTTGCTTTAAGGAGAATGAAAATCCAAATTATGCTCCCCATGGTATCAAAATGACCACTGGAATATATTTTGCTGACCTTTAAAGGTACACCTCTTTCTCTCTCTTTCTCTTTGTGAGTGTGTGTGTGTGTGTTCAGGAATCTCTCTGCCCTTGTTGTTCTGTGCTTCTCAAGTTGTTTACAATCCTAAGATGGCAATCCTAAAATGAACTTAATACACGGTTTTCTTGACAACCATTATTCAGGTGAAGTTTGCCTCTGCCTCCCTCTGACGTTGAGGGAAGGTGATTTGCTAAAGGTCGCCCAGTGGGTTTCTATGACTGAGCAGGAATTCAAACCAAGTCATAGGCCATTTCCGCACTATTATATTGTGATTATTCTACTTTCAACATCCTATGGAATCCTGGGGTTTGCAGTTTAGGGAAAGGCTGGCTGGTCCCTCTCTAAACTGCAAACCCCACGATTCCATAGGATGTTGAAAGTGGAATAATCGCGCTATTAGAGTGTAGTGCAGAAATCATCATAGTTCAGTGCTCAGACTGCTATACCACACTAACTCCTTGCTTTGCCCAGGGACAAAATAGGTCTTGTGGGCAGATGTATCTGGCTCAGACAGGCAGCAGGTACCTTTGCCTGCTAGAAGTAGGCAAAAAATGAGGACACTCCCTGCCCTTTCCTTCTTTTGATACTCCAAATAGTATTGTGCATCGCCAGAACTGGCCATCGAGCTCACTGGTCCACAAAGGAGACTACTTGTACAGCATTAAGCCTCTCTGTTGCTTTGCTCAAGATCTGACAGACTGCCATCTATCTGTCAAAAACTGAAAAGTGTTTTTTGCACTAGATTTTTTTTTTAACATTAATTGAAACTTTGCTAAGGACACTGTTTTTTTGTTTTACATCCTGTAACGTTTCTGCTGACTGGAGAAGAAACAAACAGATGGTACATTATGACTGGGTTTTACAACGGAGGGGAGGAAATCAGCACTCAGTGCTATTGACTACAAAGAGAGCATTTACCACTGCAGAATTTTCTGCAGATTCTTGTGAATTATGTAGAGTCTGGGATTGTCCATAAAATAAATGAAGCATATCTGTGCAGGTGTTTGCACCTGTTAAACTGCTAAAGGCCACATCTGATTCCCTTTTTGTGATACAGAGGTCAACATTTATTTCAGGAAAAATGCACAGAATGATTGCTGAATGGCAAAAGGTTTGGTTGGCACCAGAAACTCCCTAGTTAATGGAAGAAGGCACATATGGGGCACCAGGTGTCTAAAGCCATTTCTGCACTACACCGTTACAGTGCTATTATTCCACTTTCAACCTCCTATAGAATCCTGAGGTTTGCAGTTTAGGGAGGAGCCTTTAGACTTCTCAGCCAGAGAGCTCTTTGGCCTCAGGAAACTACAAACCTCGGAATTCCATAAGATGTTGAAAGTGGCATAATAGCGCTATAAGAGCGTAGTGCAGAAACTGCCTAATTTTCATGAACTACATCTCATTGTCCTAAATAGGAAATTGATTATCCAAATATGCTACTTTATACAGCGAAAATGGCTCCATCCACATATAAGAGGCAAGTATCAGCAGGCCCAGGAGAAAGTTTGGGGAAGTGCAAATATATATATATATATATTTAGGAAAGAAAATCCTAAGGGGGAAGGCGCTCCCCAAAACTGTTCAGTGAGGAGTGAGCATGTTTAATGGAATGCTGGCTGACACAGAACTTGAGAAAAGTTAGATTTTAGACTACAATTGCCAAAATCCCTCAAGCTAGCACTGTTCTGAGAACTGTAGGCTTAAAAAAAAAGAACTCTACAAGCAATGAACTAACTGTTAGAAGGGTAGGAATGGAGAAAATAGGGCAGGTTGGTGAATGAAATGGAATATCCTAGAAAGGGACATGGTTAAGCTGGCCAGCAATCTCAACAGAGTACAACCCAAATAGCAACATTTTTCTGACAGAACCCAATCTGACTTATTCTAGAAGATATAGATCCTGAAAAGTCTTTAAAAGAAAAATTGCTCAGTTCTTCACTGTGCAGCTGCACTGGAACAGACAAAACAAATGTATCCAATTAACTGCAAGAGAAAGTTCTACTGGCATATTTTTTTAATTTTATGTTCCCCTAGCAGGTGGGTGTGGAAACTGGATGTACATGAGCTAATGCACAGCTTAGAGATCAGGATATACATTTGACCTTCTCCATATGTATTTCCTTACAGACCATCATTCCAGAATGCTGACATTATTGGAAAGGTGATGTTATGGTAGGGTTCCTTCTTATGCTTCAGGGCCAATTTATACTGTACATTTTTCATACATAATTGCATGGGCACATCCAATAAGCTATTCATCTGAATGAGACTACATATGGATCTCATCTTGTTCTTCCCTCCACTGGAAATGCCAAGAACAACTTCATATAGACTTTCTTTAAAACAAGGGGGACAAAATGGTGGCTGGGATATGACCTGGAGCTTCCCAATCCCCCTTTTTGTGGCTCTCCAAGGTCTCCTATAAAATGCCCCCAAACATCCTGAAATGAAGTTAGGTATTCAAACATTCTCCAACCCTCTGGCCTCAAAATCAGAAAGATCAGCTAAAAATTGTGCAACAATCTAGGAAGTGCAAACCAGAAGCAGACTTCCAGTCCACAAAAAGGTGCATTTTCCAGCCAATTCCCCCCTGAAACTGAGCAATTAGGCCCCCCAGGGGCACAGGACAAACATTGTGTCCTTGTCCACAACTGGTCACCATTTTCTTTAAATGGTCCATGTGTTGTGGGAATACTATTTCATGTATCTTGATGGCTGGAAAGGCCCTTTCATAGGCCACCATTCTTCCTGGCTCCACTTGGAGGTTTGTAGTTTCACGAGGCACGAGAACTCTCTCTGGCTGAGAATTCTAAATACCCCTACCCAAACTGCAAATCCCAGGACTCCAAAGGATGCATCTTTGACAGTCGAAGAGGAATCATAGTACTATCACTGGGTAGTGTGAAACAGCCCTAAGTGTGGTAGTACAGCAGCTATCTAAAGTAAATGGACGGCCCAGTTAAAAACCATCCTGATTACCACTGCATTATGTAATTATCATGGACTTATACTTCTTTGGAATAAAGATGGTGAACCTCTATGAATCAATCCACCTATCCATCCACGAAGAACTTGCCACAGTTTTCAACCACAAAGGGGAAGGCTCAAACAAGCTTGGCACTTGAAGTAATGCATGGGATAAAGTAGAGGTCTATGTGACAAATTTAGAATGGTGACAACAGGCAAAGCTCAAAAATGTTACTTTCTGAGACTGGGGCTGTTTCTGCACTACACTGTTATAGTGTTATTATTCCACTTTCCACATCCAATGGAATTCTAGGGTTTGCAGTTGAAGGAGCGGTATTTAGGATTCTCAGCCAGAGAGCTCTTTGGCCTCAATAAACTATAAACTCCAGAATTCCACAGGATGTTGAAAGTGGAATAGTTGCACTATTACAGTATAGTGTGGAAATGACCTATGGCTCCCAACCCCGCCCCCCAAGTGAGTGGATTCTTGAAGTTATAGCCAAAAAGTAACTTTTCCAAGTTCTGTTCAAGGCTACTATGAATGTAGACTACTCTGATTTATAAGTCCCCAAACAGACCAAACAGAGTTCAACTTAGGATAGGGAGCAAGAAATTTCTCTTATGACAGTAAGGGCATCTTCCTAGAAAAAAGGAAATCTGGGCCAGAAAGTCTTTACTCGCTTTACTTCTCTTTCTTCAGACTCATTAACACCCCACTGGCATTTTCAAACCACTGTATGGTGGGTTTGCTTCTGGCTTTGAACAACCCAGATCAGAAGAATAAAGAGGAGATCCCAGCAAAAGAGGAGCAACAACTGTATGGCAAGGTGTACTATTAAGAAGAGCGCACAGCCTACAACATTTAACAGATGAAAACCAGAATACATGAGGCCAAGTAAAATCAGAATACGGTTAAGATGGCAAAAGTGTCTAGGTGACTTGGCTGTTTTGGTGTAGTCCAGAGTAAGATTACACTGATATCAGGCAAACTTGTTCCCTGGTGGCACATGTGATCCTGTCTCAAAGCAAAATACCTAAAATACTGAAGTGCTGTCCTACAGCCCTGATTTTAAAGCAGTGGTTCTCAACCTGTGGGTCCCCAGATGTTTTTGGACTTCAGCTCCCAGAAGCCCTGAGCATTGACCATAGTGGCTGGGGCTTCTGGGAGCTGAAGTTCAAAAACATCTGGGGACCCACAGGTTGAGAACCACTGTTTTAAAGAGTTGTTTTGCAAAAGAGGCAAAATGTTCATAAGGCTACCCAAGAGGTAGGTAAGTGCAGGGGAGGGAATGAAAGAAGATAAGCTGGTTCAAGTTTATCACAGATAATGCTCCTCAAGTCCTTTCCAACTTAGGATGACTCTAAGGCAGTGGTTCTCAACCTGTGGGTCCCCAGATGTTCGTGGACTTCAGCTCCCAGAAGCCCTGAGCATTGACCATAGTGGCTGGGGCTTCTGGGAGCTGAAGTCCACGAACATCTGGGGACCCACAGGTTGAGAACCACTGCTCTAAGGTGAACCTAACATGAGGTTTTCTTGTCAAGATTTGTTCAGCAGGGGCTTGACATTGCCTTCGTCTGAGGCTGAGAGAGAGAGAACTACCCAAGATCATCTGGTTGGTTTCAACAGCTGAACAGAGATTCAAACCCTGATCTCCTAGAATCCTAGTTAAACACTCAGACTACTACAGCACCTTGGATCTGATAGAGAAAATACACACCCACAATTAATAAATCTGGAATCACAGTTTATCACCCATTCCATCCTGGTGGAAAAGCTATATGAATAGCAACCTGTTTCAAGTGTTGGTAAGTGATGGTATATCCTGCACAAACAAAATCTGACCCATTGGGGATGTTGCATTTAAACAGGGATGGAGAGGAAAAAGGGAAAGGTTAAGAGCCAAGAACAGCATAACACACAAGACCATTTTGCCATTTAGCTGGAATTAATCCTGTCCTGCTTTCTCTGCACAAGGTTTCAATGTTATCATACGAATGTTAAATATTTCTTAAAGATAAAAGGAGAAATGAACACCATTAAAACTCTGCATTCTCCCTGAAAAGGAAACTATTATCATATTCATTTCTCCAGGGCTAGGAAGTCGTGAATACATCTGCAGCAATTTGACCTTTCAAATTACTATTTCAAATTCCTTTAATGAAGGATTGGGCCACATTGCTAACAGGCCTGACACTCCCACCCTCTGGGACATTTGTGGGTTAGCCGACAGGCTTTTGTTAGAATCCAGAGGCTCTCAAGCTTCTTCCCTCCCTCCCTCCCTTCCCTCCACCCCCACCTCTAGCTTTCTTTCTTTTCTAAAAAGAGGACATTTTAGTTCTCATTGCACTGCAAAGGCAACCGATGTAATGGCAGTGAGTTCACCAGTCTTTAAAAAGCTACATGGCAAATCTAGTCCCAAATGGGTCATTTTCAAGCCCCATATTTCATTAGCCTTTCTTAACACTTTTACAGGACTGATTCATCATTCTGAATATCTTGAGGCAGCTGAACCAGGGCTATTTACCACATGCACATGACACAAAGAGTCCATTCGTTTGCAGGGGAGGGAGACCCTAATAACAGACTTTTTTTAAGAACTGGTCCTCCTCCCACAGCTTTTCCTTATGACAGAAAATGAAAGGGATATGGGAATGATGTTAATAGCTTGATGTCACGCATGGTTGATAGGGACTGGGACAATACCTCTACCTTTAGTCCCACCTTTAAGTGAGAAGTGTTCCCAAGTAAGTGTGTACCCTACACACTGGTCATGTCTTCAGAGATGTAGCGGAGGGGCTGCTTCAGATGGGGGACTCTCAAACAGACTTTTTATTTGGAAAATGGGTGTGTTGTATTTAGCAGCCTGGTATTCTTAGAAATGAGAATGTAGACTCCTCAGACACCTCAAAGATCCAGGCTTTATTGTTCTATAGTTCCTTTGTTCTAGCCTTCCCAGACACAGCACAGACAACCTGGGATGGATTATACTTAGTGTATGACATTTTAACAAACCAAGAAATGGGTCTGCTGCAAACATTACAAGAACATTGGCTAGAAAGAAACAAACACACCACTTATTAGGCAAAAAAAAAGGGGGGGATGTCAGGGTCTTTCAGGTGCTCTCAAGTGCCATACTGGAGCCCCCCAACTGGCCACACACAGCCTCTTGCTAGGCCATATTGCCAACAAGCCAATTCTCAACCTCAATGAACAGGATTGCAGACCAAGGAAGCTGTTGGTAAATCTTTTTTAAAGCAAACAAAAGAGTGCAAGTTCTTTGGGGAAAAAAAGTGATAGCAAGATCTAGGACTGTCCAGATCTAGGTCAGTTATTAAGGCAAGATGTAGTCCCTGTCCAACAGCTTTGGCTAACAAATCCCTTTTATACTTTTTTGATAGTTACAGGAGCCAGATTGTGATCAGTTGCTTAGACTGTGACTACAGAGACATGGCTTCAAGTTCCTGCTTACCTTGAAGCTAGATGACCCAGTCACTGTTTCTCAGCCTATCTATCATCGGCTAATTTTGAAGAATCGTGTATGCCATGTGAAATTCCTTGGAGGAAAGGCAGGACGTATAACCCCTACATACAAAAAATATGAAAATATGAAGAAATCCACAACTATTTAAGTTCCTATTGAAAGCACAGATTTTGCTCCCTTTAATTCAAAATAACAGCACCTTTCCAAAGCCTTAATCTTAGTAGACTAAAGATGTTGCATTAACGGGCCTAAAAACAAATTTTGAATCCTTTTGGAAGCCCAGAATAATCACGTAAATGTTTAAACCACCAATTAAAAGATGCCAAATGCAATCTGGTCCATTTCAAAATTTAATGTCAATTTTTGCAAGCGTACACAATGGCAATTTATCAAAACTTTGGTCCCAGCTGGAGAATCCCAGCTCCAGCAATACAAACAATAAAACCCTTAATGAGACAAGTACAACAAATAGAGCTGCAGTTTCAGATTTTCCCTGATTGTCCACATTCACTCAATTAGCAGTTGGCAATAGCCTAAGCAGCTCTGTCAACTCTACTCATCCAGGAAAAAAAACACAAAAACAAACTGAAACATTTAGCAGGGTAGGAGAGTGTGTCTGTGCAAGGAGAGAGACAGACACGGGCTAGCATTCATTATCTTAAATCCTATCTTAATGATACACTTTGTAATCTACCCACACACACACACACACACATGCACACACATAAACACATAGGCAGTCTCCTGTTCTCTTCCCAGGATTAGGCAGCAGATGTTTAAGCAAGAGCTCATGTTAAGACTTCTGCCACTTTTAACAGAATACATCGCTGCAAGCTTTGTGTGTTTGTTACACAGCCTCACAAAATAATCTGACTCAGGCTACCACTAGCCAGTCAGTACAGCAGAGATGAGTGCATTTAGAAAACATAGAGAGCATTAGAAAGTATTCTTGATCAGCACTGTTCTTCTAGGAAAGATGTCTGGGCGCATCATGCATGACCTAGAACTGAGCTGACATTCAACCAAAGGTGAAATGAATGCTAGCAACTTCCAGTTGCATCCAGGTATGGATCTTTACTCAAACTAGGATTCCTGATTGTAAGCAAAGTCTCACCTTCAGCCACAACATATAATACACCCTCCCATGTGTTCAATGGGTCAAAAAAAGGCAAGACAACAAGAAGTGGCAGAATTCAGAGGCTGGTTATCGATGAATGGAAGAGTATGGGACGTTGTGACTGACAGGATCCATGGGAAAACCCAATTTATACGAACGTAGCATTTTTGAGGTGAAGAGGGAGATAAAAGCATTCATGTGGTGCGACACCATTGTTAAGGGATGCTGGGTAAATCTAGTCTTATCTGCAAGCTTTATATTCCACAATATGAGCAAACTACAGCCACTTGTGAGAGGCTTTAGTGTCTTCTCAATTACCTTCCAAATTACAGCCCATTTACTTTGTCCCATGAAACTTAGCCAGCATCTCTTTACATGGACATAGGGCCCACACTTCAATTAGGCAGACTGATGCAGCTGCCTCAGGTAGCCAGTTTGCAGTACTGTGTAAAGGCAGCAAAATGTTCATTTACTGGATTTCTGTCCTCACCCTGCCCTGTCTCCTCAAAACAGAGTTTAAGGACAATAACAGTGAGGCTGGACTAAAAATAAAGCTTAAGCACAAAAGAAATAGAACTATTAAAACACAAGTAAATTAAAAACACAATTTAAATCCTATCAGTTAAAAAAAATGCAACTCTCACCCAGTAAAAAGTCTCTTTTTCAGAAACTGGCCAGTTAACAAAACCCATGTTGTTGACGTGTGCATTCAAGTCATTTTTGAGTTATGGCATCCAATAAGGCAAATCTATCATGAGATTTTCTTGGCAGAACTTGCCAAGAGGGGGTTGCCCTTGCCCTCCTCTGAAGCTGAGAGAATGTGACTTGTTCAAGATCACCCAGTGGGTTTCCATGGATGAGTGGGATTCAAGCCCTGATTTCTCAGTGTTCTAGTCCAACACTCAAATCATGTACCACACTGCTTCTGCCTGTCAGCAGAAGAATAGGGAGGAGGAAGTCAGCCTATAAAATGTGCCACATATCAAGACAGAAGGGAAAGTGTTTTAGGAATGGCCCAAGAACTTCTGCTGCTGGAAGCAAAGGACAAGATGCATAGAGAAGCTGACTATATAGGCAGTTGTATCATACTTCAGTAAAGGTGATGTCCTTCATCATCCTTTGTCATATCTGAGACAGGACAAGCTGTGTGACCTCCAACAACAGAAGACCAGCCAAACAGAGGCAAGCCTAAAATATTTTGCTGTCTGAGGTAGAAGAGCAGTTGCTATGCTCCTTGTAATAAGGACAGAGTACTGATAGTCAGCATGATGTCGTGGGTTGGACTACAACCCTGGAGAACAAGATTCGATTTCCAGCTTAGCCATGGAAATCCTCTAGGTGACCTAAGGGCATCACATACTCTCAGTCCCCAGAAAACCCTGTGATAGGTTCATTTTAGGGTCACCAAAAGCCATAAAAAAGGCACACAACAACAATTACAATAACATTAGGCTAGGGTTGCCATGTGAAACACAGGACAGGGCTCCTGTACATTTAATGGTTGTGCAGAAGAGAGAATTCAGCAAGTATTTTTGAGGCACAAGCACCTCTGTCTCTACCTACCAGCAAAAATCAGTAACTGAGTATTTGCTGCCCTTTCAGGTGGAATTCAGGTGGCTCTCCAGCTGTTAGTCTACAAGTTTGACAGCCCTAGCCAATATAGCCAATGGTGAGATATTGTAGGAATTGAAGTCTAACAGCTGGAGGACTGCATGGTTCGCATCCCTCAATTAGTTATTGATGAAAATGGGCAAACTGTGACAATGACCCAATGAAACCAAATTCCTGCAATTAATACTATCCCCTGGTACTCCAAGGTCATTACTTCATTCTCACTTGAATTCAGTTATGAACTGTTGCTTCATACATTTGCAGCTATCTTTATACAGGACAGTATGGTCCTTTTTTATCCTACATATTTAGTGTACCGTCCAAATATCTCATGCTCAAGGAAAACAAATACATCTTTTAATACATGCACAAAACGAAATTATTATTGCCCTCAGTTATCTTCCAGCCAATCATAAGCAAAATGACTAAGTTTCCAGTAATTAATTCCTGGAATTCTTCCCCCAAGGAGGCTCACTTGGCACTGACCTTAACTTTTTTTTTTCCGATCAGCACAAACAGAAGCATTTTAATGCAGAAATGACATCTTCCTCTTTACAATTCCTTTTAAGTTGTTATTTTCTCTCTCTTACGTTGCTAAACTGTGTTATGCATTTATTGTTTTATTAGATGTGGAATGTTATTTTTTTTCCATAAACTGTTTTGAAAATCTCTGTTAGACTGAAGAAAATAGAAAATTTTGAGATAGAAAGATAGACTCCTCCTTCCTCCATTTTCGCTAATCTGGAACTACATCTCATGTTGTAACTCTACCAGCATACCATATAAATATTTAAGACTGAAGCAATAGTTCTGTTGTAGCTGCATTCCTGGATTGTTGTGTTGGAATGCAGGAGACAGCATTACATACAAATATCTGCAATGATATTGGTTAAAACACAGAGCAACATCTGACTTCAAGAAACGTGGCAACTTGACTGAAGAAGTTATCCTTGGTGGCTCATACAGCAGCCATATAGGCTCAGGATTGTCTAGATCTCTAACATGGGGAAGCAAGACCCAGCTACTTCAACTTGCTTCTCCCCCAAACTGAAGTATTCTTTTCTAACTTCTTCCCTAAGACCTGCTGAGTAGATTAAAAAAATACACTGAAAAATAACATAGAGCGTAGAATTCTTCTCAACTTTGTAAGATTCTCAGCTTTTCTCTTTAATTGAAACGAGTCTTTAAAGCTGTGTGAAGATCCTTGAAAATATGTGGGCAGCACTTCATGAAAAGGAAAGTCCCAAAGGTGGTGGAGAGTATCATTATGTAGTTCACTGAATAAGTGCCACTGGACTTGGTTGTGCCTAGATGCAATCAGAAGTTTCCTGCTACCATCCTATTCTGAAGAGATAAGATTTAAAAATAAAAAAAAAATTAGCATCCTGACTGGTATGTCATTTAAATCTTTTGTGACAACTGCTGTGTGGCTGAATAAAATTTCTGCCTCTCTTTCTTTTCTTTGCTTATGATAAAAATTCTAAGTTATGCAAAACAATTTAGCTTTCACAGTTATACAAAATAAGCAGTTACTGAGTTTGCTCAATTTGCATATTTTTTTTAGCCAGGTTGCATTAGTCACTTCTGCTTGATGCAGAATTACACTAGTGTGAGATTTTAGTTTACTTTTCACTTATTTTTGTACTTAATTCAAAAAGCAGTAGATATTGCATTTTGATACTTCTCTATTTTACCATTCTTTCCTCTTTCAGGAATAACATACTTTCAAGTTATTATTATTTGCCTGCTCTGAACCTACAGCCCACAATTCAGCCCATCTTCAGGGGCTAAGTCCTAGGGAAATCGGAGCTCCAATAGATACAGCAATTGCTTCTTAGTAGGTTTGGATGGAAGTTTGAATGAGCACTCAACTAGAATCAGGAAATTTTGCCATGGATGTGAAGCACCTCAACAATAAGGACCACATGAAAGTTTCTAAAGCACAAACGATCATTTGCAGTCCACAGCAAATATCTAGATTTATTATTTGTGTGTACCTGTAGGGCACTTTTTTCTCTGAAAAGCTGAAGCAAGAGAAATTGCTGCTGTCATTTCCTTTTTTTCCATCCAGTGCACTCCAGCTCTTTCACGCTGCTTTAGCATGGTAGCAATAAAACCAAGCCGTAAGAGCATACAAAGCATACTGACAGCCTTTAGAAAAACCAAATTTGAATTTCTGTGCTTGCAGGAAGATGCTGTGGAGAAGCAGGGCAAACAACTTCTGGTCCCAGCAGAGAAGTGGTCATTTATAGTCAAGCTGCCATTGCTTTTCACTGAAGAATCAACATTCTCAAGGGAAGAGGTTCTGGCTGAATAGGAACAACAAAAAGCCTAAGAGCCACAGTGCTGTTTTCTACAAGCTCAGATAATGAACATTTATTGTTGACAAGCCACTCCCTAAATGAAGGTGCCTATTTCCCAGCATTATTACCTGACAACATTTCTCAAAGTCTCATGCAAGATGACTTCCCAGTCAAAATAGTCCTCAGGGTCAGATTACCTGACAGAGGTGGAGGTCAGAATAAAAGTGACAGCCGGTGTGGTGTAACAGTTTGGGCACTGGATTATGACTCTGGAGCCCAGGATTTGAATCCCCACTCAGCTATGGAAACCCACTAGGTGACCTTAGGCAAGTCACACTTTCTCAGCCTTAGTGGGGGGCAAAGGCAAGCCACCTTCTGAACAAATCTTGATAATAAAACTCCATTATAGGTTTGTCTCAGGGTCACCTTAAACTGAAACAATGCTCAGCTGTTGACATGCTGAGAGGCAAAAGGAAAGTCCAAAGCTGCATGACACATATTAGAGAAACATGGAAGATCCACCACCACAACAACAATGCAGAACAGACAAGATGCAGAGGGGGGACCAAAACAGTGAAGAGCACCTGCTGTACAACTTGATCTTTCATTACGTAGTGACCTTTGTAATCCAGAAGTAAGGAACCCATGTCTCTTTAGAAGTTGTTGGACTCTAGCTCTCACCAGACTTTGTGTGAGTGTGGCCAATGATCAGAGTTTAAGGCAGCTGGAGCTCAAAAACAGATGGCAGGTCACAGTTTGCCAACCCTGCCTTAGGTTCCTTTACTTCAGTGGTTCTCAACCTGTGCGTCCCCAGATGTTTGTGGACTTCAGCTCCCAGAAGCCCTGAGCATTGACCATAGTGGCTGGGGCTTCTGGGAGCTGAAGTCCACAAACATCTGGGGACCCACAGGTTGAGAACCACTGCTTTACTTCAACTGTAACAGCTGTACTTCCATGAAATACTAAAAAACAGCTGTACTTCCATGAAAAAAATCCATAAGCTTATTTCTGGAGTGATCTTGTCACACTGTTACATACATTCCTTTTTGACATCACTGCTTTTAACAACACACTCTTTCCATACCTTTCTAACATCCCTTCTGACCACACAAATCTTCTGTAGAAGCGAATCATCTCGGATGTTCCTTTCCTTTCGCTCACTCCCACCAAGCAGAAACACATCTTCAAATAAACCCCAGAAACATGGCCATTAAAACATCACAGGCACTACTGACTATTTCACAATTTATCAGGATTGTATTAATAGCCAAAACTTAATTCCAGGCCACTGATCTCAGCTCCCTTGCTTAGCAGCTTCTTTTCCCTGGAGTTTTCACACCTCAACTATGGAAGTACAATATTTCCTACCTGTCAAGAGAATCCAAGGCTCAGCAATCTATGGATAATTTCCAATACCTACCATTAAAACAACAAAAGCCTCCCCTAACTGCACAAGTGATGGTGATTAAAACTGTATTTTGTGGGAGCTTAACCCAGGGCTTTCCAAACATTGTGCCACAACATGTTAGTGTGTCACCTGAAGTGTGTAGGTGTATTGCTTACAATCTTGGAAATGTATGTTATTATTTATAAATCATATATTTTTTAAAATATATGAAAGGTTTTCATGAGATATGTTGTGTCCACATACATTTTGTTATTATAATTTATATACGTGTCTGTATCTCTTAAAGGAGTTAGTTTAACCTCCGGTTTGCTAGTAAAGCTGAATTACTGTGTTGCAAAATGATGCATGTCTAAAAAGTGTGCCACCAACATGAAAAGTTTGGAAAGCTCTGGGTTAACCTTTTAAACACCTTGGTTTTAGTTAGCCCCTCTGTTAGCACAGCAGCACAGAGGAATGGCTTCAGGCCCAAAATGGCTTTTGGATGTGGGATTACAGCTACCACTATTGAGTGTGCTGACTAGGGCTGAGATTAGTCCAATGTTCTCCATCCCTGGCTTAAAGAACACATAGTCCTACACCCAGGAAAGGAAATCACCATCTGAGGAAGAGCCCTCCTTCCACATCAACTGCCATTTACTCTGGCCTTGGAGGGAGAGAGCAGTGGCCAGCATTTGGAAGACTTAGGCCCTTTCCGCAACGCACCTTTTCGTGGAGCTGGGGTGTTGGGATCGCGTGAGCAGCCTCTAGCGAGAGGTTCTCGCATCCCAGTTCCTTCAGTTCTGCAGCTGCTGCCTGCAAGCACGAGAGCCCCGCCTCTTCCTTCCGCAGTGCAGCCTGGGAGTTTCCCAGGCTGCACTGGAGTAAGAAGCGCAAGCACTGCAGCTCTGGAGCTCCGCACGCACGGCAAGTGCACATGGGGCCCTGGAGCGATCACGCACCATTTTCGGCTCACAGTTGAAAATGAAAAAGTGCGCAGTCAGCACCTGCCAGCCCCCGGAGCGTCGCGCAATTGTGAGCATGTCATGTGGACCGCTCCTCACATTTGCGCGACACTCAAGGGGCCCTTTTGCATGGCAAATGCTGTGCAAAAAGGGCCTTAATTCTCTCCCTCACTCCTCCACCTTTTCCTTCTATTCTGTGCTTTTCTAGACTGTAAGCCTGAGGATAGAAAACTATCAAATAATTTGTAAGCTACTCTAGGAGGCTTTTTGCCTGAAGGGTGGGATGCAAATGGTTGCCCCTCAACTTTCACAAGTGTTTGGGGTGCAGAACACTCACGAAAGGTTGAAAAGTGAATAACTTCTTCCTCCCATCTAAGTGAGTGGTCCCCGTTTCGTTCCCTTCCAGGGTGCTTTCCTTCCAGGCACCCAGGCAGTGTACTCCTGGAGAAGGTGTGTGCACACACCTTCCTCCCTCATTCACTTGTGTTTCATTCGGGCATGCTCCCTTCCAGGCACCTGGGTGATAGGCAAGCAAATGGAAGGGGGCAGTCACACCCACATACAAGGCATGTGAGCACACAGGATGGTTTTCCCCCTCATTCACTTGTGTTTCACCCAGGTGCACAGCCTTCCCAGGCGAAACACTGGGGAATGAGAGAGGGAGAATTGGGGGAGGGAGAAAGAGACAAGTGGGTACTTCACAAATAACCAGGTTTGCAAAGGTAAAACCCAGAAATGTGGAAGGAGGACTGTATCAGATACAGAAGCAGCATGGCTTGTCACTAAAACAAAACTGACCTTACTACTTCCTGTTGGGACAAAAGATATTTCCTGTGCTGGGGGGAGATGTGGCAAAATTGCTTACTGCATCCCCTAGGGGACAGGGAGGCATTGTGATACAAATTTTTTTTAGATATTTTTGTTTTTGAAGTTGAAAGCAGCAGACTGAATTGCATATCTGCAAAGGGCCCCTGGAGGGCCATTGCAGCTCGCTAAGCTCTCATAACTGCCCATCCCCGCTACTGTATATCTATACTTCTTATCTCATAAGAAAAAACTATTTGGGCCAGAAACACCAAGTATTATTTGGAAAGTTCATGTTTATTAAGGTGTTGCAAAACTTGCTTACAAATCTGTTGCTTATTGTGCTTGAATGCAAAAAAGGCTTATTAGAAACCTGTCTCTTAATGGACATAATTCCTCTGTGTATTTGGGCTGCATGACCAAAGGCTTTGGAGTCTTTCTTTGGTTTTATTTTTTTTAAAAAAACACCCTAATTGCAAATCAATATGTTGTACTTTATTCCTGCAGTCATTAGAATTCAGTCATCCAGTGAAACTGACTGGCAGTGAATTCAGGAAGAAGGCTCAAAACAGTTGTAAAGGCTTTGACCTGCAAAGCCTTGAAAGTTCTTCAGGTGAGGAACATGCAGCATTTTACCCCTTTCTGTGTCAATTCCCAGATAGATTTATCTTGATTCACTCTCTTAAGAGAGATTTATCTTACTCTTAAACCAGTGCCATAGACAGTTTAAAAAGGAAATCAGACCATTCCTGAAAGACGGGTCTGTTAACAGCTGCTTACAATAACATCTACACAGACTTCCCAGATGCAATGCATCCAGTGAATAGTGGAAAGACTAAAGGTTCTAATTTCAAATTTGCCTGTGGGCTTTCCCAGAAAGGTCTGCTTGACCATTACAGGATAGAGAATCTGAATGTTTGAAAAAATTACCTTTTTGGACTACACTTTCCAGTTGCATAGCACTGGCCACGCTGGTTGGGGGATTCTGATATTTGTAGTCCAAAAAGGAGTTTCTCCAAGCACTGAACAGGATGCTGGACTAGGTGGTCTTTTGTTTTGATGCAACAGGGCTTTAGTGTTTAGCCAGTTTTAAAAACCCATGCATATTGGGGCATCTATGAATTCTCAAATGAAATTTGA